>JALPQD010000440.1:0-600000 GCA_023101885.1 Typhlomys cinereus | reverse complement strand
TTCTACACTGCAAGTGAGGAAGGAGAGTTCTACTTGTTAATTATATTATTACCACTTGCTGGGAATGGCATCTGCTTCATTAGCAAGACTTGCATGCTTTGGACAACAAATGTTTGGACTTTCTGGAAAACAGCTGATCATGTGACCATGTGTGAAGGATGGGTAATGTCACTATGCAGATGTTCAGTTGATGAACTTCCTTCCTATCCCTTCCTTCTTTTGCCAATAACTCTTTTTCACATCTTCTTTTCCTGCCTGTTTGTTCTTCTGCCCCTTTACCATCCTGCTCAGGGATTCATGGAGGATATTGGGGGTAAATGTAACTGCATGCTGTGCCCTGTTTCTGCATGCACCCAGCTCTAGTTGACTAATACTACAGTTCTGTACCCAACCTGTCTTGTGTAAGGACTCAGTCCAGGAACCTGCCTGCCAGGAATTCCCAGCTGGATGAAAGAAAAGTGTTAGGTGAGAACAATCCTAAAACAGACACTTGGCTATGCATGGGGTGGACATTAAGAGGAGCAAGGTGAGGAGTAAAGGACCTCAAGTTATGGTAAGTGGGTATCTGTGTGTGGTTGGGAAGCAGGACTGAAGACCAAGAAGTCTGCATGATTCAAGAGACAAAAAATGCATAGGTAAAAGGAAAAGGGAAGGAGGAGGGGGAAGAAAACAGGTAGAGAAGAAAAGGAAGAGGAGTGGGAGGGGGCTGGAAAGGTGGAGGGGTTAGCCTCTGCTTTGCAGTCGGAAGGTCCTGAGTTCAGATCCTAGTCCCATGTATAGATGCTGGGCCTGCGTTTCTGGTCCTGGTAGGGCTGAGCCTGTGAATTCCAGGGCAGAGTAAACAAGGAGAAGGTGGAGGTGATCCATGATGGTTCCCGAATTTGCCCATGGTTCTATACACATACACACATACACACACGTACACACACACACAGTTGAATAAATTTAAAAAAAAAAGGAGTGGGAGGAAGGGAAGGAAAGAGGATGCATACTGTGATGGGAAGGAGGAAGAGAAGGAAGAGAGTAGGTAGAGAAAACAGAAAAGATAAAGGAGATAGATAAATGATGGTAGGGTGGAAGAGATAAATGTAAATGCATTAGAATTTGCTTACTTTTTTCTTTACACTTTGATGTTTCTCTCTTATCATAGTAAATATTTTATGTCAATATATGACTTTTTTTTTATATCCATCTCTGTGGTTTCTGTGTGTATCAGAGGGCTATGTGTGCTTGTGGAGACCTAGTGGTGGCTTGAGGAATCACTCTGGATCACTTCTGCATCCTATTGCTTTGCTCTTTTTCCAGGCTCTGCCTTCCAGGACTAGAAGTACAAACCATGGCACATTCTATCTGGTGTTGTTAATGTGGTATACAGGATTAGAACTCAGGACCTTCTGCTTGAGAGGCTTAACTTCTGAGCCATCACTCCATCCTAAATACTGGAATTTTTATTGGTGGGCATGTAGATGTTGTGTTTATTTCAGAAAGAGAAAAAGCTTCTAATTATACCTGGCTACAATTTCTGACTGTTTCCCTGGGGAAGCATAATGTTATGCTAGACCTCCCTGGAGTTGGCCTATTCTGTTTGCATCCTGGATAAAATGGTTTCATGGGACTCTCCTTAGGGACGACTTGGCCCACTTGCCCTTCTTGATCATGTGCATCAAGGAGAGTCTGTGGCTGCACCCACAGGTCACCATCATCTCCCGACTCTGCACACAGGACATGGTGCTCCCAAATGGCCTGTTGCAGTCCACCTGCATGGTTGCTGATAAATGACTATCAAATGGTTTAAGGGAACAAGGGATTTATTACTGGTTACAGTTCTCAGTCCAGCTTGACGGGACAGCATGTACCAACACCAGGGAACTGGCCACACCATCACCCATAACAGCTGAGAGATGGACGATCCTTACTTGCCAGACCAGCATGTCTGGCCAAGTGTACACAAGGATGCTGACTCTTTCAACCAGCTCTGGGTGATTTATTCCAGTGCCTAATCCCACCCACCATAGGCTGGGCCTTTCCCATCAGCTAAACAATCTCCTTTAGGTTTCTTTGGACTCAACTCAACCATCAACTCTCTACAATTGTGCCCAGAGCTCAAGCCCAAGTGGACACCTGTGCTTAACTATGACATCTCCAAAGGTGCTCATGGCACAGGGGAGGAGGGTCGTGGGCCAACAGCAAGGTAGCCAGGGCTAATCCTGATTCCTCTTCTCCCTCAGGTGTCATCTGCCTCATCAATATTTTTGGAACTCAACACAACTCAACTGTGTGGCTGGACCTTGAGGTGCTGTTCCCCATCCTTGTCCCCCACAGTGGTCCTAGAGGAGAGGGTGGAGTTCCTGGTACATGCAGGACTCTGTCCTTGGCTGTGTTGGGACATGTCACTCATCCTCTCAAGCTCGGTTTCTCCTGCAGGTCTACGACCCTTTCGGTTTGACCCAGACAATGTGAAGGACAGGTCACCACTGGGTTTTATTCCCTTTTCCATAGGGCCCAGGTGAGGTCAGGGAGGTAGAAGTGAGGGAAAAGAGGAGTTTCGGGGCTTCTTCGTGCAGCTTCTTTGCAGGCTCAGCAAAGAGCCCCTGTGTGTGAAGGTCCCCGGGCCGGTGGCCACCCTGTGCTCAGCAGCCCTCCAGGCTGCAAGTGCCAGTTGGGTGCCCCGAGACTCCCCAGCACATCCCTCCCGCAAGAACTGCATTGGCCAGATGTTTGCCGATGTTGTGCCCAGATTTTTGGATCCCAAGAGACCACCACAGAGTCGACACCAATGTAAACACACGAGGGACTTTATTATTCAAAGTAAGCGCGAGCTCGTACCCCCTTTGTCCATGACCCAGCAGATCAGGAACGAGAGAGAGTCTTTGTTCAACAAGATTTTATAGTGGCTACTTCTAAGGGGTAGGGGCTTCTAACCTAGCAGATGCATGATTGGGTAAACTGAAGCAAAAGTAGTCTTGCTGAGTGGAGATTGGTGAGCTCCGACCACCAGCAGTTTGTGATACCTCCTACATTACTTATGATCTTTGGAATTTCTTTTTTTTTTAATATATTATTTTCTTTTTTTATTATTATTTATTCAACTGTGCGCATGTGCGTGTGTATGTGCGTGCGCGTGTGTCTGTATGTGTGTCTGTGTATGTGTAGAACCACGGACGAATTCACGAACCACCATGGATGCCTCCACCTCCTTCTGTCCTGGGATTCACAGGCTTCGCCCTACCAGGATCAGAAGCGCAGGCCGCCCCCCCTTCTGCCTGGCATCTATAAGTGGGATCTGGGATGCGAACTCAGGTCCTTCCGTCTGCAAGGCGGAGGCTTAACCCCTGAGCCACCTCTTTAGCCCATGATCTTTGGAATTTCTGGAGCAGCTAGTGGCTGGCTTCTGATTGGACAGTTCTACCTGCCGGTTCATAATCTTTACACACTATCATACAAGGCTGTCCTCCCAGCTAGTGGCTGCTCTGGAGTGTAAAGTAGTCTCTAATTTGGAGTCAACTGTTTGTGGCTAGTGTCATGTACATAGTTGGGTCAGATAGTCTATGTATAGCATCTGACACATCCAATGTTTTATGGGGAGAAGTGAACAAGTACAAAATGGGAACATATATGTAAAATTGCATTTCTTATGTTCGGGTCCCACACCATGAGCAAGATGAAGGTGGCAATGCGCTTCCAAGTCCTGCCCCATGCCATGGAGCCCCGCAGGCAACTGGAGCTGATCCTAGGTGCAGAGGGCAGGTTGTAGCTGAGGGTTGAGCCACAGGGCAATGACTGATGGCTGCTGACCCCGCCCACCCGCAAGGGTCTGGGTGGGGAAGTTGTTCTATGGTGGTGTTGAGTAGAAAACTGTCCTATGGGCACTGTGGACATGTTTTACTTGGGTTCTGGGATCAGAACTCTGTGACACGTTACTAAGGAACAAGATTGTTGGGAGTTGTGGAGAGCGACTGGGCAAGCCACACGGTAATACAGACTCTGGACCAGCAAAATGCAGCAGCAGAGTTGTGGCCTGGCAGAGCCCTCATGTCCCAAAGCTGCAGCAGGGAAGCAGGTCCTTAGCAAGCTCCACCCACTTCACAGCTGGAGGGAGACATGACTTGGGCAGAGCCTTGTATACCTTTGTCTCTGGCAGACAAGATTGCTGATGGTTGTTTTGAGTTTTCTTCAGAGTCTATTGTATGTCACATTGACTGCCTCCCTGCTTTTCCCATGACTTTGGAGCCTACTGATGCAGCATTTACTTAGTTTGTCTATAAATAATAAGTGCATGGGAAAGCAGCTGCTACCAGACCTCATCAGGTTCTATGTGTTGGGCCTGCCCAGGGATAACAGTCTGGGAGGGAGTGAGCAGGGCATGGCTTAGCACATGCCGCCAAAGATGGCGCTGGGAGCTGGTGTCCTAGGCGTAACCCTGCTCACATTACATAGAGTCCTAATTGGCTTATAGGAGCCAACATAGATTTATGTTTAGTCTGACCTATGCAGACTATGTGCTTTACTGACCATCAAGATAATTAGCTGCCTGTTTCACGCGCTTGGATTCTTTGTCTATAGAAGCTGATTTGTTACCCCCAATAAACTGAGATCTTGCTTGGACAAACTCCCCGACCGTGGCCGAGTCTCAGAGGCGGAGGTGCGGGCGATCAGGCTTTACTTATCTTCGTCATTACAGCCAGGAGCTGTGTAACTGAATGAATGAGTGAGTAACGGAGTGTCGCCTTGACAGACTCCCTGCTGTGTCCAGAGGCCCCTGGATTTGGGTGGGGGTAAAGGGCCTGCAGCATATTCGCTTTTCTCTGCCCCGATGGCCTGGAGTCGTCACAGTGTGTGCCGGGGGGAATCGCCCCAGCACTATGCAGACCACTGGGTCCCTGCTGTGCTGCATATAGTCTGTCTTCACCTGTATCCTTGTATGGCCTCAATGTCACATGGTCATGGCAGCCTGCTTTCCTCTTCTTTTATTGCTGAGACAATATTCATACATGACTTAAGGGAGAAAGTTTATGTGGCTTATGGCTCCAGGTGGTGGGAATCACATAGCAGAAGGCATAGTGGAAACAGAAGCAGGAAGGAAGCTGCCTCAGGTGACCACAATCACAAAGCAGAATGTGTTAGAAAAGAGAAGAAGGAGGGCAGGGAAGGAAGATAGAACAGGAACCCAAGGAAACCAAGCTTCATTCACGAAGACTGAAATTCATTTGGAACACTTCTCCAATTCCAGTGAGGGAGCAGCAATTTGTCTGCAAGAGGGGAATTATTATAGAGGGAAGTCAAGAGTGTAAACTTTTTTAACAACTGGAATGCAGGGGGAAAGGGTTTAGTCCAGCAGTTTTGTTCTGTGCCAAAATGACTAAAAGTCTGTCCAGTTTTCTGTTTTCCTTATGGGATACAGTTAACATTCTTGGTGGGGTCTCAGGTCTAAGGTCTGTTTCTGATCTTAGATCTCTGGTCTGAGGCCTGGTTCTGAATCTGTCAGAGAGAGCAAGAAAAAACTATAAGGAAGCAAGACATTAATGCTTTCTAAGGATGAAAACACTTGAGGGGGATGAGTAAGAGGAAACTCAACATTCAAAACCACCACAAGGGGCATGGGCTGGAGAGATGGCTCAGGGCTTAAGCCTCTGCTTTCAAGCAGAGAGACCTGAATTCATATCTTGGATCCCATGTAAAAATGGCTGGAGCCCACACTTCCAACATTGGAAGATGGAAGTTGGGAAACCTCAGAGCGAAGCAAAAAAGCAGAGCTATCCAGGATGATTCAGTAAGTCACCCTTAGTTCTCCACAGGCACACAGTGGTTCTGACACACACATACACACAATAAAATAAAATAAAACCTGACAGGGGATTCCCATAATCTCATTAATCAACACATTTAGAAACTGACACCAAAGGAAGCTTCTGGCACATCTCATGAGAATTTGAAAGAAAAATAAGAGGGCAGATAGCTGCATAAGCCCTGGCAGCTACTGGGAAGAGGGAGAGACAGGAGAGGTCAGACCTTCTGACACATGGAGGTCAGGAAACAGGTACATGGTGCGGGGAGAGGAAGGGGTCAAAGAAACCCCAATGGAGAAAGGCCACAGTGCCTGCTGGGTACAACATGTTTGGCTGGCATTCATAAAGAGATAACGAGAAGAAAAAGGAAGAATTAGACCTCCAAAAGGCAAGCAGGTTCAGCAGTGGAAGCTTGCAAGCAATACCATCAGTGGAGGGACTTCTGGGAAATATTAGGAATTATCTCAGATGAAGGCAATTTTTTTTTCTTCTATCTCCTTAGCTGTCTTTAAGGGAGAATCAGCTTCCCTGAGAGGTGTTCTCCTGGTTACATAACTGACAAGACCCTGTTGAATTAACATTTAAGGAAGTAAAGAGTATGTTATGTTATCACCCAGTGTCATGACAAAGTCACTTTCCCTTAATGGGCTTTAGCTAAGCCCTGAGTCCCTACTCTACCTTTTTATATATGTATTAGTCATGGTTCTCTTTATAAGATGAGGTCTATGCAGTCCGAAAATGGCTTCCTGGAATTGCGCAGCTCAGTAGCTGAATATCTCAGCCATCCCAGCCTGGTGTTGAAGACCGGAAAATTTGTATAGTCCATACTTCAGTCATGTTGGAGGGTCTAAGAAACTGGGTTCTGATGTCAGTGAAGAATGATGGCAGGAGGGAAAATGAGCTTCCCCCAGAGAGAAAGAGATAGATAGAGAGAGAGAAAACTTTTTCTTGCATTTCTTTACTTTTTATTTGGTCTGCTACTGGAAAGTGCCATCCACATTTAGGGTTGGTCATTGCATTTAAATTAGTGTGTATGTGTGTGTGTGTGCAAGAAAGTACTTGGAGTATATATGTGTATGTGTATGCATATGTGGAGGTTCAAGGGTAACATTGGCATTCATCTGGATTGTTCTATCCCCTTATTGCTTTGCTCTGGGGATTCCCAGACTCCGTATTCTAGAGTTGGAATTTCAGGTAACTGCTATATTTGCCTGGCATTTTTACATAGGACCCAGGGACCTGAACTCAGATCCTTTCACTTACGAGGCAAATGTTTGAACCCCTGAGCCATCTCCCCAGCCACATTTCAAATATTTCAATACAGAATCTCTTCAGGTGGCGACTATTCTTTTTGTTAATCCCCAAGTCCAATCAAGCTGACCACCAAGATGAGCTGCCATCAGATGATATTTACATCTTAAGAAGGGCAGTTGTGATGTATCCCTTTCTATAGTTACCAAGGCGATGCAGGTGGACCAAAGATGTTCATAAGGGTCCATCCCAGCCTTCCCAAGTTTGACAATGTCCATCTACCTACCTCACAAGACCACTGTGCTTGTACGGCCTCTTAAGATTCTTTTCTCATTGCTGTGTGATAAAAACAGCTCTGACAGAAGCAAGTGTTAATGGAGACAGAGTTTGTTCTAGCTCACGGTTCAAGACACAGTCTGTAGAAAGCCATACTAGTAGAAAGTGATGTTTGGGATACTACCTGCTAGAAAAGAGATCTTGATAGAAAGCATGAAATGCTGAAAGCAACTGTAATCATGGACTCTCATGGAAAAACAGAAGTACAGAAGCCCAGTGGGGTCAAACCTACTGGAACTTTCTAAGTCCCTATTTCATAAGGCCACTGCCTGAGACCATAGGGATTTCAGGTTGGACCTGAAATGTCTCATGTATTAAACTGTCTCTCTCTGGCTAATGTTGAATATCTGGGAGGATTTGATTTTCTAGCTCTCAGGCTGTCAATCTAAGAACATAATAGAAGCTAGGAAAGCCTTTCCCATAATCTTACCTCTCCTCCTTACCAATCAGAAGTCCCATGCCTGGATTTGCATACAGATTCCCAGTCCCCTGATTATAAATAAAATCTGGTGGGACTGGGAGGTGTCTTCTTATTACTCTTCCTTTGGGAGGAGGTGGAATTCCCCACCTATCCCAGCCAACTGTTTTCTTTATTTGTGTCTCTGTGTGTCCTTTTTTCCATCTTTCATAATTCCCAGTCCCAAGGTAGATTCATGGGCCATCACCATGATGGATCAGGCATATTCGATGGAATTTTAGGAAGAATAATGGCCAGCTGTGAGCTTCAGCTAGCCTGGAAAAACAGTCCATCACTGTAAGAAAGACAAGCAGCTGGACACATTGAAACCACAGACAAGAGACAGAGGGTAACAAATGCTTACATTTTGCTTGCTTTCTCCAGCAGGTCTAGACCAGGGAATTGGTGTCACCTACAATGGGCGAGTCTTTCTTTTATTATGTCATCAAAGATAATTCCCTTGTGATGGTGAGGTATAGGTGTCAACCTGACAGTTGAAGGCTTCAACTCTGAGCACATTTGTAAAGAATTAGTAGTTAAGTCCCGAGGAAGTTTACCATTTCATTAATGGGGAAGACTCAGCCCTTGGTGGGTGGAACTATTCCCTGGGCAGGCGGATAAGATAGGAGAAGCTGGCTTAGTAAAGTTTGGCATTCTTCAGCTCCTGTTCAGCTCCTGAACTCAGCTGGTCAGACCAGTAACTTCCATGAGTATGGCTATATTTCTTCAGATGGTTCAGTGAGTTGGCATTCTTTGGGATACTTGGACAGACATGCTGGCCTGGCAAGTGAGGATTTCCTCTCTCTCAGCAGTCTTGTGGAAATGATGTGGCCAGTTCCCTGGCCCCTGGTGTTGGTATGAGCTCTCCTGCCAAGATGGATTAGGAAATGTAACTGAACAATTATCAGACATAATAAAACCTTTTCCCCCCTTAAGATGTTTGACTGTTGTTGCAGTTCACCTGCATGGTTGCTGATAAATAACCATCAAACAGCTTAAAGGAACAAGGGGTTTATTCTCTCTTATGATTCCTGGTTACAGTTCTCAGTCCAGCTTGATGGGAGAGCATGTACCAACACCAGAGTCGAGGGAACTGGCCACATCATCACCACATAACAGCTGAGAGATGGACAATCCTTACTTGCCAGAACAGCATGTCTGGCCAAGTATACAGAAGGATGCCAATTCTCTCCACCAGCTCTCTGTGATTTATCCAGGGCCTAATCCCACCCACCATGGGCTGGGTCTTCCCCAGCAGCTAGACAGTCTCCTTCAGGTTCGCTCTGGGCTTAACTCAACCATCATCAACTCTCTGCAACTGTGCCCAGAGCTCAAGCCCTCAACAGTCAAGTTGACACATGTGCTTAACTATGACAACTGTGAAGTATTAGCAATGTACAGAGTAACTGCAATATATCCCACAAGTATACGTAAAGGCTTATCTCCAGGTGATTCTCTATCTCATCAACTTGATAATTGAGATCAGCTACCACATACAGCAGTGCTTCACCCACTGAGCCCAGCCCCCAGTTATTATTTATTAAAGTATTTTTGAATATGAATATTTATTTGCCTCAATTGTGGATTGGGATGGTATCTCAATGGTTAAAGCCTTTGCCTCATAAGAGAAGGACCTGAGTTTTGGATCTCCAGATGCCACGTAAAAATGCCAGGCAGAGGTGGTGACTCACCTGTAATTCTAGCCCTGGAAGGCAGAGGCTAGAAATCCCCAGAGCAAGTTAGCTAGGCAGACTAGACCTAATAACTGCTCTGGGTTTAATCAGAGACCCAAGCTGATAATAATAAAGAGGAACAGTGATCAAGAAGAATAATATTCTCTGTTCCCCAAAAGCATATGCACCCAAGTGTACTCCTGTACTTATGTATATATATGTGTGCATGCACACACACACACACACCACCATCACCTGCATACAGACACACATATACATGCCACAAATACACATGCATAAAAGGAAAAAATTAGGAAATTGTAGATGAAAATCATGATGTTATAACTTCATAACCATTAATTACAATCTGAAAAGGGAAAAGGGCAGGAGTTCTTGAGGATGAGTGTGGAGTCTTTGAGACCATCTTGTACTCCTTGGGCATTTGAAATGGTGCAACTCTTGTGGGGAACAGTTTGGCAGTTCATGCAGGTGAAATATAATTCTCATAGGACCCTGGAGATCTGGTAGATACACAACCAACACAGTGAAGACAGGTGTCTGAATACAAATGTGCACATGAATATTCATAGGATCTTGGATTAGTCTTTGCAACCCGGAGGCCTGATACTTGACAGAAAGAATACATGCGATGAAGGGTATGGAAAAGCAGTAAGACTGAATTTCTATGCAACGTATAATGTTGCATACTCTGAAGAGAAGTCAAAACCGACATAAGCAATCTTATCTGGAAGAGATAAGGCAGATAGGATTTGCCCCAAGTCAAGTCTGGTTCCTCTTAGAAGCAGGCCAACCTAGTCAAGGTCATACTCTCCTGCTGCAGTTTTGGGACAGGATGGCTTTGCCAGGCAACAACTCCCTCGGGTGCCACTTGGCTGGTCTAGAATCTGCATTATGTATCATGTGGCTTTGCCTCCTGTATTGTAGCCATTCTCCACAAAAGCAAAACTCGCATTCTGTGGTAATAAGTTCCTTGAATTCAGATTTGCAGAACCCATGTAAAACTTGCCCACAGTACTGATAGGACTGTTTTCTACCCCACATTACCATAAATCACCCCCCCACACACACCTTTACCCTCCACTTCCTGGTGAAAACACATGTGATACCAGACCACAATACCAGCTGGGACTATGCAATATTAACTCCACAGCCTATATAGTCACCTGCTGGTTCATAACCATTAATTACAATCTGAAAAGGGAAAAGGGCAGGAGTTCTTGAGGATGAGTGTGGAGTCTTTGAGACCATCTTGTACTCCTTGGGCATTTGAAATGGTGCAACTCTTGTGGGGAACAGTTTGGCAGTTCATGCAGGTGAAATATAATTCTCATAGGACCCTGGAGATCTGGTAGATACACAACCAACACAGTGAAGACAGGTAGAGATCTCTTTAATCCAAGAGTTTGAGAATTCTCATGACAACATAAAGACAACATGAAAATGCCAAGTTTGCTGGGTTTAATAAGTTCAATAATTTAGTAAACACAAGAAACAGTGGTGAATGCCAAGGAGAGAAGGATGGGTGGGTGTATCAGGAGGTTAGGTGACAAAACGCAGCTCAGCTAAGGGCTTGCTTCTGAGAGCCAGGAATTCAAACCTGCATTCCCTCTTGTTCAGACATCTTCCCTTGGCTCCCCTAGTCCCTTAGATACAAGTGGGCGTGGTCAAGAGGCCCACAACTCCTCTGCTGCTGTTTTGCTGGTTCAGCGTCTGTATTACCTTGTGGCTTGCCCAGTTCCTCTCCACAACTGCCAACAGTCTTGTTCCTTGGTAACGAGTTCCAGAGCTCTGATCTCCAGAACCCAAGTACAACATGTCCACAGTGCCCACAGGAGAGTTTTCTACCTCACACCACCGGGGAACACCTTTCCTATCCAGTCCCTTGCGGGTGGGCAGGGTCAGCAGAGCCAGGCAGGTGGGCGGGGTCGGAAGCCGTCAATCACCCCCGCGCGCTGAGCGGCTCCACCCGCAGCCACAGCCCGCCCTCCGCGCGCAGGATCAGCTCCCGCTGCCTGCGCGGCTCCGTGGCATCCGGCAGGACGCGAAAGCTCAGCAGCGTCAGTGCCAGCGCCGCCTTCATCTCGCTCATGGCGAACGTCTGGCCGATGCAGTTCCTGCGGGAGGAACGCGCTGGGGAGGCTCGGGGCGCCCGGCTCGCCCCTGCAGCCCCGAGAGCCGCTGAGCGCAGGGCGGCCGCCCGCCCGCCCGGAGACCTCTGCACACGGGGGCTCTTTGCTGAGCCTACAAAGAAGCTGCGGGAAGAAGCCCCGGAACCCTGACTTCACCATCTCCTCTCTTTCCCCCCATCATGCCCAGATCCTTTCACATCATGTCCAAGCCCTGCAGCCTCACCTGGGCCCCGCGGAGAAGGGAATGAAAGCCAGCAGTGACCCGTCCTTCACGTTGTCTGGATATAGACCTGCAGAAGAGACCGAACCCGGGGGTGGGGGTCGGGGTGGGGGGCAGGCTGAGTGACATGTCCCAACACAACCAAGGACAGAGTCCTGCATGTGCCAGGAACTCTGCCCCCTCCTCTAGGACCACTGTGGGGGACAAGGACAGGGAACAGCACCTCAGGGTCCGGCCACACAGTTGGGCTGTGATGAGTCCCAAAAATACTGATGAGGCAGATGACGCCTGCGGGAGAGGAGTCAGGATTAGCCCTGGCTGCCTTGCTGTTGGCCCAAGACCCTCCTTCCCTGTCCAGTGGGCACCTTTGGGGATGACCCGGCCATCCGGGAACACCATGTCTTGTGTGCAGCGTTGGGAGATGATGGTGACCGGCGGGTGCAGCTGCAGATTCTCTTTGATGCACATGGTCAGGAAGGGCAACTGGGCCAGGTCGTCCCTAAGGAGAGTCCCATGGAACTGTTTTATCCAAGGTGCAAACAGAATAGGCCAGCTCCTGGGTGGTCTAGCATAACACCCTCTCCTAGCTCCCAGGGTGAAAATACTCCCCAGGGAAGCACAGAGTCTGGGAAGTCATGGAGAAATTACAACCAGGTAAGTAGGTATGTTTTGTAGTTTTCTTCTGAAACAAACGCAGCATCTAAACGTCCACCATTAAAAAGAAGTCAAAAATTGATATAAAATAATTATTCATGATGATAAGAGAGAAAAGTCGAAATGCAAAAGCAAGCAAGCAGTTGTGTTGGACTTCTCTTCCTCTTCCTACTGTCTTCCTTGTCAATCCTTTGTCTCTCCTCTTTTTTTTTTTTTTTGCTATCTTCTCTCATTCTCTTCCCCTCCATCACCATATCCAAACTCATTCTCTCTTCCTCCTATCCTTTTCCTCCTCCTCTGTTTCTGTCTCATTTTTACTCTTCTTCTTCTCGTCCCTTGGACTATTTAGTCTTTTTGGTCTCTATCCCTGCTTCCCAACTATACACAAATATCCACTTACCATAACTCAGAGTCTTTATCCCTCCCCTTAACTTCTTACTTTTGATCCCACATCTGGCCGGGTGTCTGTTTTACGATTGTTCTCACTTTTCTTTCATCTAGTTGGGAATTCCTGGCAGGCAGGTCCCTGGACTGAGTCCTTACACAAGACAGGTTGAGCACAGAACTGTAACGGTGACTAACTTAGAGTTGGGTGCATGTAAGAACGGGGCACAGCATACCCCCAATATCCTACATGGATCCCTGGGCAGGATGGTAAAGGGGCAGAATAACAAACAGGCAGGGAGAGAAGATGTGGAAAAAAGTTATTGACAAGAGAAGGAAGGGACAGGAGGGAGGTTCATCATCTGAACATCTGTACAGTGATGTCACCCACCCTTCACACACAGTCACATGGTCAGCTGTTTTCTGGAGAATCCAAACATTTATTGCCCAAAGCATGCAAGTTTCCTCTTGCTAATGAAGCAGATGCCATTCCCAGCAAATGGTAATAATATAATCAACAAGTAGAACTCTCCTTCCTCACCTGCAGAGTAGAGCCAGTGAGAGGGATCAGACCAGGAGACTTTTACTCACCATTCGATCTCCTCAGCCTCCCGGTCCTTCAGCAGATCCTGCACCTCCTGCCTGCAGCGCTCCTGGTACTCTGGGTGCTTTGCCAGGTTGTAGAGGATCCAGGAGAGCTGGCTGGCCATGGTGTCGTGGCCTGAAGGGGCGGCCAGGGAGGCTTGGGTCCCTGGGCTAATTCAGCATCAATGAATGGACAGCGCCCAGACATCTATCACCCACCCACCCACCCCAACTCTCAGAAAGATGGACAAAGGGAGAGATGGATTATAAGAGACTCCTTTCTTTCTAGCCTCTCACATAGACCCTCACCCTCAAACATGAAGGTGTCAGTCTTGGCTTGGCTGTCCTCATCAGACAGCTCCTTCCCATCTTCATCCTGGAGACAAGACAAGATCCCAAGTCACCCCATTTCTGTGGGTCCTGCATCAGTGCTGAGGCATTCTTAAGGATTTCCCTCCCAGCCCATTCTGCATCCTGTGAACTTTTCTTGGTCATCATCACTAGACTCCCTCCCTATTTTCTCTACCTAACAAGTCTTGGCTGACGTGCTTACTCTGGGCATTGGCAATTAAATCAGTGATCCGTGGATTCTTCCCCCTTTATTTATTCAATTGTGTGTGTGTGTGTGTGTATGTGTGTGTGTGTGTATCAGAGTGCACTGTGTGTTCCTGTGGAGGGTCAAGGATGACTTCAGGAGTCATCCTGGATTGCTTCTACCTCCTTCTTGCTTTGCTCTGGGATTCCTGGGCTTTGCCCACTAGGGCCTGAAGTGCACACTGCCAGTTTCCATTTGGCATTTTTTACATGAGACCTGGGATCCTAACTCAGGACCTTCTGTTTGCAAGACAAAGTCTTAATCCCTGAGTCATCTCTCCAGCCCCAATTTTTCCACTTTTTATAATGAAGGATTTTTAGGGAAAAATAAAAGACTCAACCCCACACATAGGATGACTGTATAGTGCTTTATCCTGTCAATTAGGGGTTAAGAATCACTCTCAAGACATTAACTTTCTTTTCTGGTTGGTAATGTAGAGTATCTATCTATCTATCTATCTATCTATCATCTATCTGTCTATCTATCTATCTATCTATCTATCTATCTATCTATCTATCTACCTACCTATCGTCAATGCTTCCATTGTTGCTTTGCAGCAATCGCATGAGTTTTGTTAGCATGGAGTAGGTTGTATGCTTTGGGACAGAAACTATTCTGGGTTGTCAAGAGAATGAGTGACAAGGTAACAGTGTATGAGAAATGATAATACTTTGCACACATTCAGAAAATGTACTTCCTTGCCTTCCTCTTTCTTCTCTTTAAAACAGAATTTTTTCTCCAAATGTCTTCTCCCCACCCCAGACTATTCTTTTTACACAATGTCAGTCTGACTATCCTCTCCATCTCTGGTCCTGAGATTGGATGCTAAATCTACAGAATTTATATATCTTCCTCTACAGGATATGAGATTTGCAAACCTACAGGATTCACTTCTGCATGGGAAAAGCCTGAAGATGTAATGAGAAAATGCATATTTATTTTTTTATTTTGCATATATGGATGTAAGTGTGTATGTGTGGGGGAGGTGTAGAAGGGGATATTGGAGCGTGTGTACCTGTGGAGGCAAGACTAACTCCAGAAATCATCTTGGATTGCTCTACCTCCTTATCGCTTTGTTCTAGGGTTTCCTAAGCTCTGCCTTCCAGGGCTAGAAGATCAGGCTGCTACCATTCCCACCCATCGTTTTTTACATGGGACCTGGTCTGAATTAAGGTCCTTTTGCTTGCAAGGCAAAGGCTTTAACCCCTGAGCCATTTACTTAGCGCAAAGTGGCATTATATTTATATCTGGATTTTTAAAATTCATCTCTCCTAGAGCTTCTCCCCATCCCTTCCATCTTCTTCCTCCTCTCTCTCTTTGTTTTTCCTCCTCATCCTCTCTTCTTCTCCCCTTTGATAATCTCCTTCCTCCTTTTCAGTATGTGGGTGGTTCTCTTGTTCATTCTTGCATATGCAGATAAAAGCACTGCTTCGCTCAAGACAGAAAAAGTGAGAACTAGGAGCCATTACTTCTAATATTGCTAATATCATACACAGGTTTCTGGGATCCTGGAAGTAGGTACAACTTTGGGTATAAACATAGATACTGATTCACTTACAAAATGATACCTGGAGTAAAACTCTTGGCCTCTCATTGTCAGGTCTAGCAGAGCTCTGCTGGCTGCATTCTAGAATTATCTCTATAGTGTATTTCTCTTTGGCTTGCCCTTAACTTTCTCAAATTCCTTCCATGACTTCCTGGGGCCTTCCACATCAGATCCAAGTTATTTCAGAAATGGTACCCAGTGGCATCTTCTGAGCTGTCCTTTCATCTGACATGAGATATTAACACCGTTGTGTCCCCTAAAGTTAGGTTTGTGGTACAAACATATGGTCTCAGCACTTGGGAAGCTGGGTAAGAGCATCTGTTCACTCAAGAGTTGGACACCAGTTGAGATAGCAAATCCATAAAGGGGAGAAGGAGAGAAATCTGACTAAAACCAAGTGGGGTATCATATGCGTGAAATTCCTTCACTGTAGAGTCTAGACAGAAGGAACAGGAATTTGAGGACAACTTGAGTTGTACATTGAAATCTGGTTTGAATAATAATAGTGATAATATTCATAACAATAATAAGAGAAATAGCAGTTAATCAGATACATAATGTTAAAGCATCCATTCTGTTAGCCATAGCAGACAGACCATTTTACAAATCTCCTCTAACCTGATTGAAATTACCACAACTGACCTTAGAAACCACCATAATCCCACTTCTGATTTAGAGTTTTGACTTTCTCCGCCCTCCACCTCCTACCCTCAGCCAATGAATAATATTCTTTCTCTTCCCACCCTGTACTGCCCCTTATCAACTCCTTATCATCCGAAGGCCTTAAAAGATAGAATCTACCTTTGGCCAGGGAACTTTATTTTTAGATGTCTTTCTTACCTTCTCTCTAACCTTAAATTCTCTTCTGTTCTAATCTTTTCCTATTTTAAGCCCGTCAGCTTTAATAGCTCATGCTGGGACGATTCTCCCAGGCACACACTGTGACCGCTCCAGGCCTGCGGGCAGAGAAAGGCGAATATGCTGCAGGCCCTTTACCCCTGCCCAAATCCAGGGGACTCTGGGCACAGCAGGGAGTCTGTCAAGGTAACACCCCGTCACTCACTCATTCACTCACTCAAACACACAGCTCCTGGCTGTAATGACCTGATCGCCTGCACCTCTGCCTCAGCCCAGAGACTCGACAACGGACAGGGAGTTTGTCAAAGCAAAATCTCAGTTTATTGGGGGTAACAAATCAGCTAATATACACAAAGACTCAAAGCGCACCAAACACCAGCCAATTACCTTGATGGTCAGTATAGCATATACTCTGCACAGGTCAGACTAAACATAAATATATGTTGGCTCCTATAAGCCAATTAGGACTCTCTGTAATGTGATCAGGGTTACGCCTAGGACACCAGCTCCCAGCGCCATCTTTGCTCCCATGTGCTAAGCTATGCCCAGCTCACTCCCTCCCAGACCGTTATCTCTGAGTGGGCCCAACAAGCTCATATTTCTTAAGTCTCTCCCATGAGTTATCTTCTCTTTCTCAATAGACCACCATGTTGACCTTGCACATTGTTATAGAGTCACTTCAGATTCCTTGCCCCACCCGCCTAAAGTGTTACATCTCCTAAGAAGCCCACCTTGGTCATCAGCAGCACATCGATGAAGTCCAGGGTCTTAGACTTGGTCTTGGCCTTGAGGAAATCATCCACACCCTGATCCTCAAGGATGCGACGTCGCTTTTGGATGACGGCATCCGTGAAGTTGTGGACCAGGTGACAGGCCTTTTGGAAGCGCGCCCCATCTGGGGTGAGGTGGAACAGCAGGTCCACGTGTAGAAGCAGCTGCTGGTGTCTTTTGACAACCAGGGCGCTCAGCTCCAAGATGGCGGCTATGTACTCACTGGGCTTCCTACACAGTAAGGACCAATTAGAAACCTGAATAGTTTCCCTCTGCAGTAGGTTTTCTCTAACAGGATCTCAAGAAACCAGGAACATATAGCACAGATACACTCCGGGAAAGAGCCCAGAGAATGGACTCTTCTGTGTCTTATGTCCCTGCATCCCATCCATGCAACACACTTGCCTCTAGACATCCAAAACCCAATGTGGACCTCACACTCCTCCTTTTCCTCTCCACGCAGAATCCAGCCCTGACCCAACTTGCTTCCTGATATTGTCTATGCAATTCAGAATTTATTTTCTTCCAATTGGTCTGTGGAAAGTCCCCTTTATATATGGTGCCATCTCTTTTGTGATAATCCCACCTTTTGTCTCCAAAACAGTCATTATCTACGCTGTTCTGTTCTGGTCATGCTTATTACCCCTGGCTCTGCTATGGTCCCTGTGCTAAATGATTTGCCCACTTTGGGGACACTGGAAGATGGCATAAACTTTTAAGAGGTGAGGTTCAGATTGTGGAGGTGGCTCAGGAGTAAAAGCTTTTGCCTCTAAAACAAAAGGACCTAAGTTCATACTCCCAAATCCTATGTAAAAATGACCCTTGATATGGTGGTGGCCTGTATTTCTGGCCCTGAAAGGTAGAAGATACACCAGGGCAAAACAAAAAGGAGGCAGAACAAATCAGAATGATTCCTTAGACCTCTACAGGATCACACATTCAAGTGTCCTCTGATACACACATGCACACACATGCATGCACACATACATGCACACACACAAAGAGATGGATTTTGGTGGGAAGAACTTAGGTTATTTAGGATACTATAAACCTGGGGTTTTCTTGTTTCTGTTATTTCCTGGTTGTCACTAGGTAAACAGTTTCCCTCACATCATGCCCATGTCTTGATATGCTTGGGACATAGGGTAAACAACCAAGACTGATGTCTCTGAAACCATGAGCCCAAACTGCCTTCTAAATTGGTGATCTCAGGTATTTTGGCACAGGAAGACAAATTATTAAAAAAAAACAAAAAACATTTCTTGGGGCTGGAGAGATGGCTCAGGGGTTAAAATACTCAAACACCACCAGTAGTTTCCTATAAACCATCAGATATAATTCACACCTGAACCAGGAATTGGATGGTTTAGCTACAGTTTTTCTGAGCCAACCACATTTCTGAGATGGCACCTGCTGATGGGTGACATCCACTCATGTGTGTCTTTCTCTGATTCCCTCTTTCTGAACTCACTCTGTGTCAATACTAACAATTCCTTCTCCTTAGAGGGGAAACTCACTACGTCTCATCCTGTGGTTCGATGCCAGTTCTAATTCACTATCATAGTTTAAAATGTGAGCTGTCCCCAATAGGCTCATGCGTTTGGATCCTTGTTTGATGTTTGGAAAGGTCATGGCACCTTGCTGGAGGAAGTCACACCACTGGGGGTTGGGTCTTGAGCTTCTGCTAATAGTTTCCTCTTGCAGTGTGCAGCTTGCTGGCTCAGCCTCCATGATGCATGTGATTTAAGTCACCTCCAGCTTCTGCCTCCTGCCATGCGTTTTCCACTATAATGGACTGTATATCCCCTCTGGAACTGCAAGTCAAATAAATCTTCCTTTCTCCCCTTAAGATACTTGATTCTGTGTATTGTCTCACAGCAGTGGAGAGAGTAACTGCTAAACTCACCCTGTGCAGAGTCCCTTCTGTTCACTTTAACCAGCTCTCAATCCCTTGCCCCATCCTTTAGACCCATGGACCAGCTTCTGGGACCCAAGACAAGACTCACTCCTGACAGTTGCTGTCGAAGCTGAAGACACACTTCTGCAGACTGTCCAGTGTCATGAGGCTGACGTGCTCAAACATGTCCAGACGAGTGCTACCCTCTGAGGCCAGGCGCCGCCACTTGGCCTGGACAGAGAAAGAGGTAGTGCTGAAGCTTAGTTTTGGCTCTGTGAACCCTTCCCCAAACCCAACCACTAGGCTAGACCCCACAGAGCAGCTCCCTGGTCCTCTGTCGAGAAACTTGATCCTATGAATAATAAGAGTTGAATGGTACTGGAAGCTGATCTTGTAGGAGATGAACATCCAAGGTCGGAAGTCCTGAGGTTGAGTCCCATGTCTCTCCCATGCCCTGTGCACCCTTTGGTTCTTGAACTCTCTTTGTTCTCACCTATCACACCTTCAGAAAAAGTCAAGTTGATCTGATTTGGTGTTCAGTCAACTTGGGATGGACTCTCTATACCACCTTTGCTAGATCTGCTAATACCTACACATAGTTTGACAAGTTTTCTGATATCTTGGGCCCTCAGAGTCATCCTTTATGGGGGGGGTTAACCTCTCACTTATGGGTCTGTGAAAATTTAATTTGGCCACCACAGATTACAGTACTGGGGGCCTGGAGAGATGGCATCACAAACAAAAGGACTTGAATTCTCATCCCCAGATCCCATGTGAAAATGAACAGGCACAAATGGTAGCAGTTTGCAGTTCCAGCCCTGGAAGGTGGATTCCGGGATAATTCAGAGCAAAGCAATAAGGAGATAGAACAATGAAAGATGATTCCCAATGTCACCCTTGGTACACAGAGAGAGAGAGAGAGACAGAGACAGAGACAGAGAGACAGAGAGAGAGACAGAGAGAGAGAGAGAGGAAAAATAGAAAAAGAAAAGAAAATATGTCTCCGGCTTTCTCCAACAGCCCGTCCCCTGGGAGAGCAGCCACACAGTAGGCCAAGGCAGCACTTTTACTGTGGACCCCAGTGTGGCCCCAGTCCATGTCGATCAAGTGCTTACCTAGCCAGGGTTTCAGGAAGTCGTAGAAGACCACGTCCTTCACAGCAACCTCAGCTGACATGAACAAGCACCGTTAGGATCAATGGAGAGGGCAGGAGACAGACAGACCTAGTGGGGTGGACCAAGGCCTCAAGCCATAGTTTGGCATGTTCCCCTCAAGCAGCATTACAGGACTCTGGTGAAGGATAGGGAAGCAGGGAGGAGTGGGGGAGGCAAGAGGGCACTCCTGGTCCAGGGCTCAGGAGATCATCAAGGAAAAGAGGAGCAGAAAAAGTAAGAGCCAGAGAAAGGGAAGGAATATAAGCAGCAAAATAAAGTCTAACTTTGACACTTTATACTCATGAGTCTTTCTTTCTTTCTCTTTCTTTCTTTCTTTCTTTCTTTCTTTCTTTATTTCTTTGCTTTAGTTCTGTTCTGTTTTTCCTTCTTTCTTTCTTTCTTTCTTTCTTTCTCTTTCTTTCTTTCTTTCTTTCTTTCTTTCTTCTTTTTTCCTTCTTTCTTTCTTTCTTTCTTTCTTCTTTCTTTTCTTTCTTCTTTCTTTCTTTCTTCTTCTCTTTTTTCTTTCTTTCTTTTTCTTTCTCTTTTTCTCTCTTTCTCTCTCTCTCTGTCTTTTCTTTCTTTTTTCTCTCTTTCTTTCTCTCTCTCTCCTTCTCTTCTCTCTTTCTCTCTCTCTCTTTTTTTCCTTTCAAGTGTGGGTGTGTATGTGTATCTGTGGAGGCCTAAGAGTGACATCCAGAATCATTCTGGATTGATCCTTTGTCTCTTTATTGTTCTGCTCTGGGGTTTCCAGGGCTAGAATTACTGATCATGGCCATTTCAACCCAGCATTTTTACATAGGAACTGGGGATCTAAACTCAGGTGCCCCCCCTTGGGAAGCAAAGACTTTAACCCCAAGCCATCTCTCCAGCCCAATTGTGACTGTCTTAAAAGACCTGCACGAGACAGAACCTATCAGCATTTCATCATAGATGGATGGGAATCCTCAAGGCCTCAAGCCTTTCTCAGGAACTAATGACAATTAAATGTTATTGGGGGAGGAGGCATTTTCTCCAGTGGTATAGCCACTGATATGTAGTCAGCAAATATATATGAATGTGTCAAAGAATAAGAAACAATTTTGAAAGAATATGGTTAGCAAGAAAAGAATGAATTCATCATACACATAGAACATGCACATACACACACACACAAAAAAAAAAAAACAAAACAAAAAAAACAGTAAGCTACTTGTCTCCCACACTTGGGAAAGAAACTGTAATGAAACTCAATGGGTCACACACAAACATAAAAAGAAAAAAAATGAAAATAAAAAGGGAAGCCTTCCCTTTGGAAGGAAGGAGAAGAAGGGGGTGAAGCTGGGGATGATCAAAAGGAAAGGCTAAAATTCATTATATATAGGTATAACGTTGTCAATCAATTAAAACAAATTGAAAAAAAGAGTCTGATATTACTATTTGGCAGCTAGATCCACGGTACATGGTTCTATAGTTAGCGGATTCCTTTTCTTTTCCTGACTTGTAAAGAGTTAAGTTCTACTACTCACAGCTAAAGAGAAATGGACAGCCAGAGAGACTTACGATGCTAGTATTTTGTCTTTGTGTGTGTGTGTGTGTGTGTGGTTGTGTTTTGCATGCAGGTGGATGTACATGTATACGAAGACATTTGAACAAGAAGATACTTGAGTGTGTGTGTCTATGGAGACCCAAGGGTGACTTTGAATCATCTTGGATTGCTCTACCTCCTTATTGCTTTGCTTCTGGGTTTCCCAGACTCTGTCTTACAGGACTGGAATAGTAGGCTGCCATATCCACCCAGGGATTTTTTTAACATAGCATTTGGGGATCTGAACTAAAGTCCAATGCTTTAACCCCTGAGCCATCTCCCCAACTTGATATAGCATTCTGATTTGTTTCTATGGGATGCTGTCCCTTTCCCTGCTCAGCCTAGCCAGTCCCAGGATAAAAATGTCAGAGGTCCAGGTAAGTGGAACCATGCTGAGGGGACCATCTTAGGGAAGATGCTAAGTGTAGAGCAGACAGGCAATGGACATACCACAGACAAGTCACTAGATGGAACAGAAAAACCATCCCAATAGAATAAAATGGCTCAGATATGGCAGCCCAGATCCCACGCGGTGTATCCCAAAGTCCTTCTTTAGACTTTGAGCCTCTAGTCAGGTAGCAAGATTATGTACCCCAATTCCACCCAGTTAGGCTTTTTGCCTCTAGCAGTGCAGTAAAGTCATGAACCTCAAAGGCCCTCTCTTGAGCCTTAATCTCTAGGAATGTAGCAAGATTGTGCACCCCACAGCTCCCCTTTAGTCTTTTAGCCTCTAGAAGTCAAGCAGCTGTCTCTAATTGATTTAAAGATCTAGTTAAAAGCCCTGACTCTGCTTATCTTGTCCTGTTGCCCCTGGAAAAGCAACTTAGAGGAGCCCTAAATCAGGACTAGCTCCCCTCACTCCCTTCTGTAATTACTCGATACATTATTGTACTCTCTCTTCCTGAGCCCTGTCTGTCTCTGTCCATCACACTTCAACCTTCAAACCACTGTCATCAGTCTCTGCAAATCTGTAATCAATTAGTATTGCCTGAATGTTCTGTAAGCCACATTTAGTGATTAGAACCCCCAGCAGGATGCTGGATTAACAAGCTTCACCCTTGAGGTCCTGCTTTCTGTTTCCTTGCTCTGTTCAGATTTCTGCGATACCACCAGCCACAAGTCCTCTAAGTGCTGGGCCTGTGGGTGGGCACAGCTGCTGCCAGGCATAGAGGGGGACCTGAGGATGGTCATGCTCCTGAACCACCTGTCTTTGCTTTAAATATCCCTGAACATAGGGCTGAAGAGATAGATGGCTCAGTTGTTAAGTCTATGCCTTGAAAGCAGAAGGTCCTGAGTTCGGATCCTAGATCCCAAATAAATGTCAGGTGGAGATGGCCCATAATTTTTGACCCTGAGAGCAAAATAGAAAGGAGATGGAACAGTCTTGATTGGTTCCTGAATTCACCCTAGGGCCTTCACAGGCACACACACACACACACACACGCACACACACACACACACACACACACACAGAGAAATGGGTGAAAATGGTTGTGATTTGTCATTTTATTTATTTTGTGTGTGTGTGTGTGTGTGTGTGTGTGTGTGTGTGTGTGTATCAGAAGGCACTGTGTGTTCCTGTGGAGGACCAAGAGTGACTTCAGGAATATCTTGGATTGCTTCTACCTCTTTTTCCTTTGCTCTAGGATTTTCCCGTCTCTGCCCATCAGAAGCACTGACCTTTGCTACTTCTGTCTGACATTTTTTTATGTGAAATCTGGGATCCAAACTCAGGATCTTCTGCTTGCGAGGCAAAGTCTTAACCCCTGAGTCATCTCTCTAGCCCTGTGGCTTGTAATTCTGATCCTGGAAGACAGAATCTGGAAAACTCCAGAGCAAAGCAAAAAGATGGAAGGCTAAGAATGCAGGATGATTCCTAATGTCACCTTTGGGCCTCTTCAGGCATGCATATTTAAGTGCCCTTTTGTACACATACACTTACATATATACATGTAAGCAAACACACATTATAATTAATTAATTAATTAATAAAAATAAGCATTGCTGTTCATTGTTCCAGATCTTGTTTCATTCTCAGCACCTTGGCTGCATCTGTCCAAGCCCTTGATTGTCCTGACCTCTGGCCATCCCTGCTCCTCCAGGAAGCCTCCCTCCCTGTCCCAGCAGAAACTTTGCTTCTCCATTCACCCATTACAACTCAGCTCTCTGGGCCATTCCTGATCACAGGTGGCCAGAAATGTCCTTGTGCAGATTCACCTTCTACGACAAAGCACCCAAGAATGGCAAGGACACTGTGATGGGTGAGGTGGGGGTGACAATCATAGAAAAGGAAAGGGAGAGAAAGAAAGAGCAGGAAGGTTGTCAGGAGGAGCCCCACAGACTACAGAGCAGCTCAAAAGGAAGGAAAGGAAAATACTAGGGTTCCCTCAGCCAGACCGCAACAGCTTCCCATGAGTACCTGAGGCACTGAGGACAGATCGGATGGTGTTGGGGTGGCACAAATGGACGAGAGGGAGTGTGGGACCCATCCAGGTAATAAATCCCTGTGGGTTGGCAGCTACCAGTTGAGTTACTTCCTGGAAGTAGGTGGGGCTAATCCAACTCAAGGCCTGCTCCCTGTGACTTGCCTTCCTCCAGTAAGGTGCCATGACCTTCCAAAGAAAGATTCAAACACACGAGCCTATGGGGACAACTCACATTTCAAACCATGACAATCTGGACAAGCCTAAAGCCCAACAACAGGGCAATACCAGGAGATCTGCCACTTGGGGAGCCTCTTAGTATCCACCAGTGCTCTGGAAATGAATCCAAAGCAGGCTCTGGGTGGAGGACAGGGATGAGAGGAAGGCTTAGATGGCACACATTGAAGAACCCCAGCCCAGCCTACCCCAAACTCCCTGAGCCCCACTTCTGATCCCTTGGATGTCTGCCATCTCTCTACCCCAGACCCTTCCTGCAGCCACACTCACCAGGCCCAGGTGACCCAAGAGCCAGTTCCGTTTGGGGAGGTGAGGGAACCCATGGAGGTGCCGACATGGGTTTTCATGTCTTTCATGTATGCCATAGACCCAGATCAGGACTCCTGCAAGGCCCCAATCAGCAGCAGCAGCAGCCATGTTGAGACCACCTTGGACCCTAGTCCCAGCCAGTTCAGATTCAGCTGTAGCATCCTGCAGGACAAATGGACAGAGGGTGAATTTCTGCAGCCCAGGAAAGAGACAGGGACCTTCAGAGACAGCAGACAGGTGAGGAAGGCGGACAGGAGTTCACATCATGAGCTGTCCACGGAAAATGGAAGCTAGTCTGGCACACTGACATTTTCTGGAGCCCCTCAGAGACTATAGTCTGATATCCTGTGGATTTCTATTTATACTGGACATTTCTTATGTTGTACCAGATGTGTCTCATATTGTACCAGATGTGTTTCTTGTTGTACCAGATGTGCTTCATATTGTACAAGACATGTCTCATGTTGTATCAGATGCGTCTCCAGCATAGACTTTCTCTCTGGGCAGTGACAGATATCAAGAATGTCAATTCTCTGGCATCTCAGGCTGGTAGTGCCAAGCATGCATTGGACACTAGGAGAGTCTTTCATTTCCCTCTCTCTCCTTTCAGCAAGTCAGAGGTCTCATACCTAGGTTTGCATAAAGATTCCCAAGCCCCATGATTATTCCTTGTGTATAAATAAGATCTGCCAGGACTCAAGAGTGGATGTTCATGGTTCTTCTCCCTGGGTGGGGGGAGGGGAAAGAGATGAACTTTCCTACCTGTTTTGGCTCCACTTTTCTCTTTAAGTCTGTCTTTTTGACTTCTTTCCTTTTCCAACTTTTTTTTAATATTTCTCAGCCCCAGAACAGCTTCATGGGGCATCATGCTTGGACATAGTACACTTAGAGGATTTTTAAGAAGGGATAACAGCTAAGAGAGTGACCAACTCCTCTAAAAACTAGAGTCACAAATGACCAGAATAATATTAAAGTCCCCAGAGGCCATTACTCCAGAAACCACCATTTCTAAGACTAGCTGTTTCCCTGTGGCTACTCTGGCTCGGACAGCTGACTTCCTAGCACTACCCCAAGGATGGGCAGAGAGCTGTCTATACCAGCACAAGAACTTACAGCCCCACCACTAAGAATCTGGCACTTTTCTCAGAAGTGGCATCTCCCACATATAGCCCCTGTCTCTCTTCTTGGGTTCCTGCCCTAAGGAAATCCCAGATATCACAGGGAGATAGTATCTGCAGGATACTATCCCTTAGGACTAGACCTTGGAGTAAAATACAGAGAGCTGATTGAGAAAGTTGGCCTCCTTGTGTACACTTGATCAGACAAGTTGGTCTGTCAAGTAAAGTGCAAGGAGTCACTCTACATTTCTGATCCTTGAAAGACAGAGCCTAGGAAACCCTAGAATAAAGCAATAAGGAGGTAAGGAAATCCAGAGAGATTCCCAAAGTCACCTTTGGGACATCCTCAGGTACATACAGTGTCCTCTTCCATAGACACACACACACACACACATACACACACACACTCATACACTCATACACACCCACACCTACACACACAAAAAAGAGAAAAAAGAATAAAAAGAGATACAACTTGTTTCACTCCCATCATGTTTGTTGGATGTACAAGCTCATGTACTCCAAAGCGCCCTTCTTAGACTTTAGGAATGATCTTTAGCTCCAGAAACAACAATTTCCCTTTGATTTCAAGGGCTAGTGAAAAGCTCTCAGTTGGTTTATGTCATGGTTAGACATAGGTGTCAACTTGACAGTTGAGGGTTGAGCTGTGGGCATGTTTGTAGAGAATTAGTTGTTGGGTTAAGCCCAGAGCAAACCTGCAGGAGAATGTCTAGCTGATGGGGAAGGCCCAGTCTTTGGTGAGTGGGACTAGACCTTGGAGTAAAATACAGAGAGCTGATTGAGAAAGTTGGCATCCTTGTGTACACTTGATCAGACATGTTGGTCTGTCAAGTAAGAATCATCCATTTCTCAGCCATTATGTGGTGATGGTGTGGTCAGTTCCCTCAGCCCTGGTGTTAATGCATGTTCTTCCATCAAGGGACTATGAATTGTAACTGAACTATCATAAGAAAATAAACCCCTTGTTTTCCATAAGCTGTTTTATGGTTATTTATCAGCAACTATGCAGGTGAACTGAGAAGTGGGGTGTTGCTGGTAAATCTGGCTATGTGGATTCTGAATGATTTTGTTGGAGAAACTTTGAAATGTTTCAAGCTTTTGAGCTTATGGATTATAAATACCATTCTGCAGAGTTTCGTGGGCCATTTGAATAATGAAAATGCTGAGAGAGAGTTACAGATTGTTTGGGCCCAGTTTGTTATGAAGGGAACAAGGACTTGATGAAAATATTTAAAGATGATGGACTGTTTTGCCTGATAGAGGAGACCTGTTTTGGCAGCCTTGAAGTTTTGGATGATGAAAGGGCAGTCAGCAAAGCAGTTGCCGCTACTGGAGTTATGAGTATCATTGAAGGAAGACCTAGTGCTTTGCATTGGGACGGTGAAAAACATGAACAGCATGGAGATTCCATTGTTTGAAAACCTGGATTCCTTCAGGGTCCAAAAGCCCAACCTGAAGTGGTTTCTTGCCCTTTAGAAATTTTGGCTGCCTAAAAAGGGGCTTTTCCAGAGTCAGCACACTAAAATTGGTACAGCTGTAGCTCAGGTAGACCAAGCTACATTTCAACCTCGTTGTGGAATCTGGCAGCATCCTCCACATGCTCTCATGGAGAGCAATAAAAGCTTGGCACCAAGTAGCAGGCATAGAGATCTTACAAGGAAAGGTGAAGCTTATAGCTGCAGAGATGAAGCCAGATGAACTGCAGCAGTGTATCTAATCCTGCAGCCATTGTCAAAGCAGATGTGGAGAGCCCTTCACCCCTCCATTTACCTGATTCTGTAATTACCTGATCAGTTTCTGTTCCCTTTCCTATCACTTTGTTTGTCTGTACCCATCATATGTTCACCTGTACTATCTGTGTAGTGGGGCTCTGTAAACTGTAATCAATCAGTTTTGCCAAAATGCTCCATTATCTTGAATAAAACCCAACTAAGGTTTTCGGGACTTTCCAGACAAGAGTTGTCCCCCATCCTGCCTCTCTCTGGACTCAGAGTTCTGGCCAAATAAATAAGGTCCTGGTGTCCTGCTTTCTTGATCTACATTCTGGCAGCAGTGAAAGGAAGGATTTGAGGATGAGGGTGAGAAACATTGATTTTGAACCTTACATTTATAGCTACTTTTGCCCTTTCAAGCATAAGGTGTGTCAGGTTAAATCATTAACTTGGCTGTTCAGGTGCCAAGAGCATCTGCCTAGTTCTCTGTGTGTTGGGCCAGGGAGGCCAGGATGCACCAGGTCTTTCTTTGTGCAGAACTGGGGAGGCACTTCTGCACAGCCTGGCAGCATTCAAGGTTTGTCCTCAAGAGCTCAGTGGCTGGGTAACTTTGTAGAAGCAAGAACAACACAGCATAGCCCAACTACTGATTCCCCAAGGAGATTCCCATATCTATTGCCCAGCAGGGAGAACACGACTGAAGGTAGGCTGGGTTGGAGGTAGAACAAAGAGGAAGGTGGGAGATGTATACTGATCAGCAGCTGGTGTGCAGGAAAGGGAAGGCTGAATTCCTTCTTTTCTTATGCAAAGCCCTGGTAGCACTTTACCAGATATCTGTTATTTTGGGACCACAAAATAGCTCAGCAGTTAAGGGGCCAGCTCACAATCTGGTGACCTGAGTTGGACCCCCAAAACCCACATGATGGAGAGAATCGACTTGTAAAAGTTGTCCTCTAACCTCTACCCATGTTCTCTCTCTCCCTCTTTCACTTTCTCTTAAATCAATAAATAAAATTAAGTAAAAACTTCTAAATTACTTTAAAAATGTTTATTACTCTGAAGAAAATCTCTCTCTCTCAGCTAAATAAATACAATATTCAAGAGTTTGAGAGATGGCTCAGTGGTTCAATCCCTTGCCATGCTCAGGAGTTTTAGAGCAGCCATGCTGGGACGGTCTCTGAAGGTCTTGGAAAGCCATCCTCCACTGCTGGGATTACCTTGGAGGGAACATTCCCTGTTGCTAGGGAGGAACTGACTCCAATCCTCCACAGAGATAAAGTGGTCAACTTCCCCCAACCCCTTGCTTGGAAAGGCAATCTTTTGAAATCAAAAGAAACAGAAATAAGGATTGCTGAAGACAAGTACAAGCTAAGGTAATTCATGACCACCACCCCGGAATGGCAGGAAGAATCTGAAGGATTCTGATCCATAAAACAAAGAAAGCCTCAACCACAGGATCACGGGAAAGAACAAATTTCAGAAGAACACTTTAAGAAAACACACACATAGATAACTAGGAAAGCTATTTTATGTCACATGGTTTTACCCAGAAGCAGTTTAAAGACAAAATAGCAGGGCTGGAAAGATGTCTCAAAAGTAATCCCCACATCTCATTTAAAATTGCCAGGTATTGTGGCAATTCCAACCTTCAAGGCAGTCTTGGGAACCCCATAGCAAAGTAATAAGGAGATAGAGCAATCCAGGATGATCCTTGAAGCTACTTTTAAATCTCCAGAAGTGTACACACACTCAGTACCCTTTTGGACATACACCCACACACATATATACACACATACACTCACACTCTCACACACAAGATCCTATTCAAATATGAGGCTAAAAAAAAGACCTGAATAATCTGAGTTGGGAATTTCTCTGCAAACAGGGAGCTGAGCTGTCCACATCTGGCCACACCACAGCCCTCTCAGTCCAGTGGGCACTGTCTTTACCTGCCAATGAAGTGCACCCAAGAGCAGGTACTGTGAGAATCTAGACAGAAGGTCCAGTCCCAAGAAATGCCCTATTTTGGTGAGTGAGAAGAGCCCACCAGGACCCAGGAGGCACTGAAGGGAACCAGCAGCTCCGTGTCTGCACAGTCTGCAGCTGGGATCTGAGAAGACACCCACCTGTCTCCTCCCACAGCCTGGTGAGCCAGATCCTGATACCAGGAAGTGTGCTGTGGAGCCTGGGATAGAATCCTGGCAGTGTACTTGAACGTAAATGCAGTGAACTTTGAGCTTAGATCTCAGTTCTCTACATGGAGCAGCCGATCCCCAAAACACTAGAGAGAAGGTTGGAACTTTCAGACAGAAGGCCTCAACCTAGAAGATTCTGGAAGAAAGTGGATTTTGGTCTTCGAAATTATTGTTTTCAAGGACCCACGATTAAATGGCTTCAATGAGCTGTGGAAACTGCTAGAAAAGGCAGCAGAGAGCCTTCTGTTTCGACTGTGTGTCAAAGACTGTATCTCTTCTCACTCTATGTCTCCCCCCTCTCTACCCTATTGGATTGCTTCTACTTCCTTCTTGCTCTGGGATTTCCCAGGATCTACCCACCAGAGCTGGAAATGCAGGCTGCCTCTGTTTCTGACTGGCTGTTTATTCAGTAGGACCTGGGATCTGAACTGAAGACCTTCTGCTTGTGAGGCAGTCTTAACCCCAGAGCCATCTCTCCAGCCCATGAATGGGATGTTTTTAATGCAGAAAGGGTTCACCAATGTTCCCATGGAGAATTTTGGAGAAGATACGGAGCACTTTAAGTATGAACGTTGTTAATAGTGACCAGGAAATGTGACGGTCATACAAATGAGTGGAAAGGCCAAAGAATCTGGATGTGGTACCGCAGAAAGGCAGGAGGATGTAAAGTAACTGTGGATGAAATAGAAAGGTCAACGGAACCATTTGTGCTCAGGAAAAAAGGTAGGATGATCTTTGGAACTTACATGAAGATTAATACAAGGAAAGGAAATGTGTTATAAATCTGGGGCCGCTCAAGACTTTCCCATGCTGACACCAGAAACATTGGAGAATGGAAAAGCTTTATTGAAACTAATCAGAGATCATACACCAGAGAGTCGGAATCCCAGTGTGTGGCCCTGAGAATTGGGTGCATAGGGTTTTTAAAGGCAGAGACCACATCTTAAACAAGAGGCAGGAAGGAAGCAGAAGCCAGACTTTAGCAGTTATGCATAAGTGGTACTTTCCTAACATTGAGTGTTTGATTAAGCCACGATCACATCAATATTTCAGGGAGACCCTAATTCTTTTTCCCAGAATTGCCGGAAGGTAGAAGTAGGTACGTGAAGTGGATAGTTGGTATTTTCCTATCTAACTTAGCAGCCTGCTATACATTTTAAAAAATCTTGGCTACAACAGATAGAGATCACCAGGTACCAGGCTGTGAAAATTCTTGGTGATGGTATGTGTCTCTGGAGTTTTCTATATTTGGTATAATCACAGTGTGATGCTAGTAATATTATGAAGGGAGATGGTAGCAAAGGGTTTGGTTGTGTGTGTTACCTTCAGAATCACACACACACACACACACACACACGCACACACACACACACACACACACGTGTTTGCCTTTTCCCTCAGAGTTTAAGCATTCCCGCCTTACACAAGATTCATAATTCATTGCCTTCATTCAGGTCTCTGACAAGGGAGTTCTTTACCTTTTGAACTTCCGAAATAAGATATAACTTTTCCTTGGCAGAAGGTAATAAAAGTGGAGATTCTTGACAGCCTGACACTAGCCAGGGCTAATCTCTGGAGATAAGAAACAGCTCATTTACACACTTTCCTTTAAACCTAGCAGAAATACTTTCATTAAGCCAGCAGGCATTCAAGGCAGTAGAAATGCTAATTAGGCAGCAAGGGGCAGTACACAAAAGCCCACAACCCTCTCCCGTCTCTCTTTATGTCCTATTCTGGCCCAAATATTAGAAATCTAAGTATATTGTAAGACCACATCCCAGTCAGTGGGGGACAATGCAGATTCTCTGATCTCTGACCTCAGGGATGGAAGACTTCAAATGTGTGTGTATCCTATGATCCAGCTGTGCTCTTTGGGTCAAAAGAAGTTTTGCCCTTAGGGTCAAAAAGAAGTTTGGCTTTGCTGAGATTCTTTAGCTGTCTCTGATCTCCTCACTAACATATTTGTCTGTACAAATCTCTACCAAGAAGCCACCCAAGTAGTAATAGGAATGAATGGCAGAATCCTGGTTACCAAGGCAGCATTGTTATAGTTAAATACAGGTGTCAACGTGGTGGTTGAGTGTTAAAGCTCTGGACGTGTGTGTGTTTCTGTGTGTGTGTGTATGTGTGTGAATCAGAGGGCACCGTGTTTCTCTGTGGAGGACCAAGAGTGACTTTGGAAATCATCCTGGATTGCCTCTACCTTCTTTTTGCTTTGATCTGGTATTTCCCAGGGTCCAACCATCAGGACCTAAAGTGTTAAGCAGCCACCACTGCCATTTAACTTGGCTTTTTTACATGGGATCTAGGATCAGAACTCAGGACCTTTTGTTTGCAAGGCAGAGTCTTAACCCCTGAGCCATCTCTCTAGCTCTCTAGGGCAGTTTTTAGACAATGTAGACAGACTGGGAAGGTCTTTGAAGGTCACTGCACTGCCTTCTCTAGAACTAAGCTGCAGAAACTGGTGCCAGTCTCTCACTGACTGTGAGGTGACCAACTTCCCCCAATCCCTTGTTTAGGAGAGAATAAGGACATGAGATCCTTCAATGCAGAGGAGTTAATCCTCAAAAGAAACAATTCAGTCAAGAGCTCAGTGAAGTTGCTCCCCTTCCCCACATATCAAGAGACCAATCAGATTTGGGAACAAAAGTCCCAATCAGGTTTACAGAAACTAAAACTAACCAATAAAAAAAAGTCACCTGGATCCAGGAACTCACTGATTGAGACTTGTTCTTACCAGACCTGCATCATGACTGACACACCAACACACCCCCATAAATTATCGAGGAACTCAAGAGAGATAAGAACACACAGTGGAAAATCTTGGGGACTAAATCTGGATGAATGAAGGGAAACGCTCCTATCAGCTGGGTGGCCCGAAGCCTGAACCCCCACAAGAGTAGACAAGCCAGGGCTGGAGAGGTGGCTCAGGGGTTAAGCCTCCGCCTTGCAGGCGGAAGGTCCTGACTGCAAGGCGGAAGGTCCTGAGTTCGGATCCCAGATCTCACATATAGACGCCAGGCGGAAGGGGGGGCGGCCTGCGCTTCTGGTCCTGGTAGGGCGGAGCCTGTGAATCCCGGGGCAGAAGGAGGTGGAGGCATCCATGGTGGTTCGCGAATTCGTCCGTGGTTCTACACATACACAGACACACACACACACACACAGACGCATACACGCACATGCGCACAGTTGAATAAATAATAATAAAAAAAATTAATTTAAGAGTAGACAAGCCAGAGGGAATCCTGGGGCCCATAGAAGAAGTCAGGCAGGAGGACGGGAGGGAGTGGGATGGATTGATGAAGGGAAGGGAGAGGAATAGGAGGCAATCTCTACACCTGTTCTGGTTTCAATCTTCATACTCTGGAACATAAGAACTTGGACATAAATCCCACAAGTTAGTCACATGGGTGTCAACTGGACATTTGAAGACTGAGCTTTGGGAACATCTGTGAAGAATTGGTAGTTAAGCAAGCCAATATTGAGCTTATACTTTCATCTAGGGATATGCCGGAATAAGACAAACTTCTACAGTAAGAAAATTGTATGCAAAGAAAAATAAATATGACTTTCAAGTGAGTAAACAAAATATTTTTTCAACTCCTTTTGAAGTTTTGGGTTTTGATCTGTGTTTTTGTCAACCCTTTCCCCCCTTTTTTTTGGCTTGGGAGTACATTCGTGTGTGTGTGTGTGTGTGTGTGTGTGTGTGTGAGAGAGAGAGAGAGAGAGAGAGAGAGAGGGCACTTAAATGTGTTTCTCTATGGAGGACCAATGGGAATCATCTTGGATTTCTCTACCTCTTTCTTGTTTTGCTCTGGGGTTTCCCTGGCTCTGCCTTTGAAAGTACAGACCACTGCCATATCCATCTAGCATTTTTACCTGGGATTGGGGATTTGAACCCAGGTACATTTGCTTTCCAGGCAAAGGCTTTAACCCCCAAGCCATCTCCCTAGCCCGGATTATGACTTTTGCACTTGTAAAAGTCCCCCACGATGTCTGAATGATCAGACACTACCTAACAGGCAGATGCTATCTGTTGTCCCAGCTGCTTGGAAGGATGAGTTAGGTTTCCCTAAGACTGGGATTTTTGAGACTACCCAGGATACCATAAGTGAGCCCCTCCACTCTACTTAAAAAAATGATAACAGGAAATACAAGGCTTGCTGAAGTTAGTGCATTTAGTCATTGAGTAAACCCAGAAACAGTAAAGACTCGTTTGGCAAGAAAAGACAGGTGTATGAAATTAGAAATTTGAGGTCAAGGTCATAAAATATGGCTCAGCTAACCTGCCCTCCTTCCTGCTTCCTCTGAGACACACTCCTTTTGATTCCTTATTGCTTAGAGAGTAAGTCCCAGCTGTAATGGAGGAGAACACACAAAATAGAAGACCTTGTCATCCAGAAGAAAAAAAAAAAATCAAGGGTTATTGCAGACTTTGGATGTCCAGCGCTGCCTGCCAGCGCCTGGAGGCTCTGCCCCAGGCAGGTGGGCGGGGTCAGGAGCCCCCTCACTTCTCACTGCCTATCCACAGATCATGCACCAGAAAGCCGAGATTCCAGTGCATGAGGCAGAGAGAGAAGTGGGCGCATAGAATTGTGTGTGTGTGTGTGTGTGTGTGTGTGTTTATTTTGTGTGTGTAAAAGAGGGCGCTTGAGTGTGTGCCCATGGAGGCCCAACATCAGGAATCATCCTGCATTGATCCACCTACTTATTTGCTTTGTTCAGGGGTTTCCCAGGCTCTGCCTTCCAGGGCCGCAAGTACAGACCATCACCATGCAACATTTGTCCCTGGGATTTGGGGATCTGAACGCAGACCCTTTTAGTTGGGAGGCAAAGACTTTAACCCTGAGCACAGAGAGGAAGTCGGATGGGAAGAGGACATGGGACATGCACGCAGCTTGTTGCAGGATTTGCAGAGTGGTGGCCACAGGGGCACAGTGGTGGGGAATTCTGGGAGACAGTCCGCAGTGAGCATGCTTCTCAGAGTAGGGCCACCCAGAGAGAAGAACTGGGTGTTTACCCTCCCACCCTTTCTACGCAAGACTTGGGTTTGCTTCCAAAGGCAGTGCACTTTTCCAGAGTGCATCCTACTCCACGAGGGCCCAGCCTGTGGACAGGGTCCTATGCCATGATTTGCATGCTATTCCCATCCTCCTGATTGTCCGCTGTGTATAAATAACATCTAGTGTCTATTATCTCTGTCTCTCTCTCTCTGTCTCTCTCTCTCTCTGTCTGTCTGTCTTTGTCTCTCTCTCTCTCTATATATATATATGTTCATGTGTATTTCTTTCCTTTTCTATCTTTTTTATATTTCTCAGCCCCAGAAAAGCATGAGAGAGGTCACCATTCTTCAACATAGTACACTTAAAGAATTTTAAAAAGGGACACCAAAAAAGAAAGAGGTAAAGAAAGAGAGAGAGAACATTTAAAAACCTCTATTTTGGTTACTCTGCATTATTACCATTAAATCATGACCATATAGTTTAAGGGAACAAGGGGTTTAATTTTTGGCTTACAATATTCTGGTTATAGTTCTATGTTGAACTTGGCAGGAGAATTCACATCAATACCAAGGGCTGAGGGAACTGGCCACACCTTGTCTACAAAATAGCTGAGAGAAGAACAATCTTATTTTTCCAGACAAGCATGTCTGGCCAAGTATACATAAGAATGTCAAATTTCCTAATCAGATCTTTTCCATTTTATTCACCTGTCCAAGGACTAGTCCCACCTACCATGGGCAGGTCCTTTTTGATCAACTTAGACTCCTTAAGATTTGCTTTGGTCTTAACTCAACTACTAATTCTTTACAGATGTGCCCAGTATACAAAACCTCAGCCACCAAGTTAACACCTGCATCTAACTATGACAACTAAATGCACACACTAACACAAAAAATTTACACATACACACATGAAACGATCATGCTTATTTATGCTCCTTAAAGCCTGCTGTCCCCAAACGGTCCAGCAGAGGGAGCCTCCTCTGAATTCAGAAGACCAACACAGGGGCCAATGACAAGCAGGTAGGCCCACAGGTGCTTTGAAAACGAACAACACTTGCAGAGAAGAATCTGGGCACCCACAGACCCACACTTCTGCAGTCAGGTATTTCAGAGCAGGGCAGGAGACATTTATATCCCCAATAGCAATTTTTCTATGACATGATGTTATGGTTCTTGTCTTTCTGTTGCTGTGAGACAGTACTCCCATAAAACCAGCTTAAGGGACAAAGGGGTACATTTATTTGGGCTTATGTTTTAATGGAGCGATAGTCCAATTTATGTCAGGACTCCCATAGCAAAGGGCATGCACGGCTGGAGGCAGAAGCAGGAGGCTGGTTCAGGTTGTCACTGCCATTAGGACACAGATAGAGCGAGACAATAAGAGGAAGCAGAGGTGGGCTGTCAAACCTCAAGGCCCACCTACTGTGAACTACCTGCCTCCGGCAAAGCTCTACTTCTTAAAGGTGCCTGTTATACCTATCCTGTATGGTCGCTGATAAAATCACCATCAAATGGCTTAAAGGAACAGGGTTTTTTTTTTTTTCTTATGATAGTCCAGTTACAGTTCTCAGTCCAGCTTGATGGGAGAGCTCATACTAACACTAGGGCTGAAGGAACTGGCTACACCATCTCTATACAACAGCTAAGAGAAGAATAATCATTACTTGCCAGACCACCATGTCTGGCCCAGTGAACACAAGGATGCCAACTTTCTCAACTAGCTCTCTGTATTTTATTCCAGGGCCTAGTCCCACCCCCTATGGACTGGGCCTTCCTCATCAGCTAGGCAATGTCCTGCAGATTTGTTCTGGGCCTAACTCAACCACTAATTCTCTATAGATGTGCCAACTATGACATTGCCACAACCTTCCCAAAGATCAACATCAGCTTAAGACTCAAACATATGAGCTTGGAGGTGAGGGTGCGGGGCAGAGGGGCAACTCATATTCAAACCATAACAAGTAGTGTGCTCCATGTTGAAGAAAGAATGAACTATCATTTAATGGAAAAGCAAGACCAAGGCTTTCTGTGTGTGGTGTGTGTGTGTATGTGTGTGTGTTTTAAAGCATCATTGTACACCAAAAAGTGTAATGCTGGTCAGCATACAAATATCTTTGCAAGAAATTGTGGGTTAGAAGGTAAATGTATGGTACCAAATGAACAACAAAAACTGCAAAGCAACTTCTGTATTTATTTATTTAGCCTCCAAGCCACCCCTTCTGCCACGAGATGCCTGCCACAATGTATTATAGCTCCCCTCTGGAGCTGTAAAACAAGTGAATCTCTCTTAAACTGTGCCTGAGCATTGTCTCACAGCAGTAGAAAGAAATGTAAATGTGACAGGGACTTTGTGTGTGTGTACAAGAAGATACTTCAGTGTGTCTGTGGAGGCTCAAAGGTGACATCAGGAATCATCCTGGATGACTCTGCCTCCTTATTGCTTTACTCTGGTGTTTCCCAGACTCTACCTTTCCAGAGCCAAAATTACAGGCCATCACCATATCTGCCTGATATTTTTATGTGAGATCAGAGAACTCACAATAGAGAAGCCAAACTGCTTGGGAAACCATGTGTTGCCTCTCCCCCTAGCCCCAGCTGTTAGACACCAGTGAGTGGTCTCACAAGAGAATAGGGACAGACAAGCTGAAGAAATCTCCTTTTTTCCTTTAGGTTGTGTATGAGTCTTGTCTCACAGCAACAGAAAGAAAGTAACTACAACACCCATTGAGTCCTTCAAGTGGAAAACTTGATTCTCAAAATACCAAAGGTCGTTGGGGGGAGGGCCTGGGAGCTCTGCTAGAGAACACTACAGGAACATCGCAGATATTCTTCTCTGGATGCATGCATGGAGGTGGGGGTGGGGGGCAGAGACGCAACTCATATTCAAACCATAACAAGTAGTGTGCTTGGAATTACTGAGACTTCCAGGCTGCCCCCCATCTGTACACTAAGGACAACAGCATTGAGGGTAGGGGTAAATGATATTATCTTAATGAGGAAGAAATACTGACTTGATGGCATGCTATGATTTGATTTTTTAAAAATTTTTAAAAATTTATTCAATTGTGCATGTGTGTGTGTGTGTGTGTGTGTGTGCGTGTAGAATTCGGGAACCACCATGAACCGCCTCTATCTCCTCCTTGTTTTACTCTGCCCGGGAATTCACAGATTCCGCCTACCAGGACCGGAAACGCAGTCCCCCATTCCACCCGGCATCTATACGTGGGGTCTAGGATCCGAACTTAGGACCTTCTGCCTGCAAGGCAGAGGCTTAACCCCTGAGCCACCTTTCCAGCCCCTATTATTTTAATTTAAAAAAATATTTTATTTATTGGGGCTAGAGAGGTGGCTCAGGGGTTAAGCCTCTGCCTTGCAGGCGGAAGGTCCTGAGTTCGGATCCTAGACCCCACGTATAGACGCTACACACACGCATACACGCACAATTGAATAAATAATAAATAAAAAAAAATATTTTATTTATTAATTTGTATGTGTGTGTGTGTGTGTATGTGTGTGTGTGTATCAGAGGGCACTGTGTATCCCTGTGGAGATCTACAGGGTAACTTTAGGAGTCTTTCTGGATTGTTTCTACCTCCTTCATGCTTTGCTCTGGGATTTGCTAGGCTCTGCCCAATACAGTTGGAAGGATGGGCCACCACCATTTCTACCTAGTGTTTTTAGGTGGGACTTGGAATCCAGACTCAGGACCTTCTGCTTATGAGGCAGAGTCTTAACCCATCTCTCCAGCCCTTATTTTGATTTGAATGTAGTCCTTTTTATTTCATATTGTTATATCACAGTCTTATTATGAGGAGGAGCACAAGGCTCAGAAAGGGCAACTGATATGCTCAAGGCTACACAGATGGTAGTTGACAGAGTATGGTACCGGTTGTCTGATTCCACAATGGATTTTTATTTTTATTTATTTTTATTTATTCAATTGTGCGTGTGTGCGCATGTGTGTATGTGTGCGTGTATGTATGTATGTATGTGTGTGTAGAACCGTGGACGAATTCGGGAACCACCATGGACGCCTCCACTTCCTCCTTGTTTACTCTGCCCGGGGATTCGCAGGCTCCGCCCTACCAGGACCAGAAACGCCACTCCTCTCTCTCCCCCCTACCCGTCCCCCTCCTGTAAATAATGGATGTTTATAGCTTTATCAAAGGCTTTGAAGACCAGTGCGGTAGTTAGCTACCGATGTCAATATGATAACAAAAACTTGGCTCTGGCACATTTATAAAGAATTCATAGTTTCTTGTGGGCCGGGGTTCCATGTGCCCACAATGGGGATGGTCTCCTGTGGGCCCGCGTCTGTGTGCTCACACCATGAACTTAGTCATATAGAAGATGGACAGAACTGCTATTCTTCAGCTTTATCACGCATTCTTAACCGTGTGGAACTGGAGCTCAATCTTAACTATCTATATTCTTAATGTATTTTCTTTCATTGCTTTACAAATTATATTATATTGTCCAATTTAAAAAATGAGGACATAAAGTCAGAAGGGTGACATTGGAAATCATACTGAATTACTGTAACTCCTTTATTGCTTTGCTCTGGGGTTTCCCAGACTCTGCCTTGCAGGACCAGAATTACACATCAACGATGACATATCTGTCTTTTTGTGGGATCTGAGACCCAAGTAGGTCCTTTTGCTTGGGAAACAAAGACTTTAATCCCGTCTCCCATCTCCCTGTCCTGATTTTGTATGTATGTGTGGTGGTGGTGGTGGTGGTGGTGTATGTATATATGTGTGTGTGTGTGTGTGTGTGTGTGTTGATCAGCAGAAATAAAGGGCTTACAAAAACACTCACTTTTATACTGTTCCTTTCCGGTCACCATATAGAAATAGGTCTGTGTTAATGTACAAGTGACTTTTTTTGGAATCTGAAAAATCAGTTCTCTCCTGTCATAAAATATGTTTGCAGTTGCAATTTTGCAGATGTTCACATTGCATAGAATAATTTATCTCATTTAATAATGTAATGCTTTGGTTTTTACCAAACACAAGGCTTATTCATGCTTCATATAAGAAAAGGAAGAGGACTGGAGAAATGGCTCAGGGGTTAAAATCCTGCTTTAAAAACAGAAGGTCCTGAGTTTGGATCCCTAAAAAATGCCAGGTGAAAATGGAGGCAGCCTGCATTTTCAGTCCTGGAAAACAGAGCCTGGGAAATCCCAGAGTGAAGCAAAAAGGAAAGAGAAACAATCCAGGATGATTCCAGAAGTCACTCTTGGTCCTTCACAGGGACACAGAGTGCTCTCTGAGACACACACACACACACACATGCAAAACAAATAAGTAAATTTTAAAAGGAAGAACAGTTGTATGAACAGAAACATCTAGCTATTATGTAGAAAGAAATGATGAGACAGGAGATTAAGATGCAGATTTTATGCAGGAATAAGCAAAATCTGTCTACCATTGGGTCTGTGAAAGTAACTAAATATTTTAATTAATATTTGTCACATAAATTAATTATAATTTTCCTGTTAATATGAGGTTTTTATAGTTTTGCTTCATTTATGCTTTTGATAATTCACTGTATGTTTGGATAAGATGTGTTAATGATTTTTAACATTGAAATCATGTGTTGTTTAATTTTTGTGCTTGGATTCAAAACTCTGACATTAAATATGTGATACTATTGAAAAGGAAGAAGAAAAGGAAGGGTTCTGCCTTCCCCTGTCTATATCTCAACCACTGACAGCTTTTGAATTTAATTTTATTCTTACAGAGTTTCATATGACACAATGGGTTTAGGTACTTTTCACTACTTTATTACCTAATCTTATTCCTCCTCTTTTTTCCATTACAAATCCTCTTTTTCTCTACCACCCACAGTTTCCTGCACCCTCAGTTCCATATGTCTTCACTCTTCCCTCCACCTCCTTATCCCTCCCTCCTCCCCCCACACCTTCCCCACCTTCCAGCGGCAGCTCAGTGCCAACCTCAGCTGTACTTTTCCTATTGGGCTGTTGATCCTTGGCATCTGACCTGAAAAGGAAAATCAATTGTTGGGGTGCATTTCTTGCTCCTGCTCCTAAAGGTCATGTGCCCACCCAGACACTGCGCTGTTGAGGACAAGATTTGAGCTCTTCTAGGTGGTGCTGCTGGTGGGCAGGGGAATTCCAGAATTTTCCAGAGCTGCGTGAAGAAATATCACACGCCGTTCCCCCAGCTGACTGGGCACAGGAGTTTTGTAGATGCTCTGGGACCAGGATTGACCTGCGCTTGGTCCCCTGGGATCTGATTTTACTTGATACACCATGTACGAGGGCAAGGACAGGGGGAAGGGGGACTGTGAATATGTGATGCAGGATAACCTTTGTCAGCCCACCAAGTCTTGTCTCCCCTTCCCCCATCACACACAGGGGAGGCCAAGCACATGTTCCTTGAATATATTCCACCCTGCATTTGGCCAACAGTCACCCTGTGTGTTGGCCACCTGCCTGGGGTTGGGAGGAGAACATCGGACCAGCGAGGGATTGGCTCACACGAGTAAGCCACGCCTTCTTCCAGGGCAGAATCCAGGGACGAAGAGGGCCAAGGGGGGAGGGGAAGGGGGAGCAGGCTGTGGGAGAAACTTTGTTTCTGAGAGAAGGTTCCAAAAGAGGGGGAGTAGAACCGTGGAGGTCCCTGTCCCAGGTGAGAAGAGAGCTCTTCACGTGGCTGGGGTGGCACTAGAGAGTCAGCTGATTGAGGCACTATAACCGAGGTGATTCAGCTGGTTTGGGAGTTTCTAGGCAACAGACCCTGGTCACCTCATTCCCATTGTGGTGGGCCTGGACTCTAGACAGTCTTTTTCCTCTTTGTTCTTCCCTTCTTCTTCCTCCTCTCTAAAGCACGGTCTCTTCCCTGGTATTTTCCTGGGTGTCCTGCCTCAACATTTCCTCTCACCAGCTATCATAGTCTAGCCCCCTGTCTCTTTTCTGGGCTGTGTCTTTCCCTCTGTTAGTGGCCCTGCGACTAGCAGCTATGGGCTCTCTGCCTGCCAAGGGTGCCTGAGGTCCTTGTCTGTCTCCTTAAGGACTCACCCTCTGTCTGTTTGTCCTTGCAGCATGCCGCAGCTGAGCCTGGCCTGGCTGGGACTAGAGTCCATGGGAACTTCCCCCTGGCTGCTCCTGCTCTTGCTGGGGGTCTCCTGGATCTTGGCATGTGTCTTAACTCAGATCTATGATGTGTATGGAAAGTACTAGCGACTTCCTGGGTTCCCTCAGCACCCCAGGCAGAACTAGATTTTGGGTCACCTGGGCCTGGTGAGTGTGGCGGTGGGAAGGGTTTGAGGTAGAGAGAGTGGGTGGGATTCTACAGGATAGGATAGCAGGACTCAGGGAGGTGGGGTTAGGGGTGGGCTGGCATCCTGCATTATACCATCTCATCTCCATTCTTCCAGCCTTAGAATGATGTGGAAATTAGTCATTTCCAGCCTGCCTTCCCTATATGGTAGGCACTAAGGGGTCCATGGTAAGGGATATGCAAAGTTAGGGTAACTCATCTTCCTTCATCATCTGCTGCATAGCATGTGTGTGTACACGTGTGTGAGAATACATGTGTGTGCATGCATGTGTGTGCACACATGCTTGTGTGTGCTTGTATGTGCATGCATGCATGTGTATGTGTGTACACACATGTGTATATGTATGTGCATGTGTGTGTGCATTTTTCAATCTCCCTTCACTAAGTTGTCTGGGCACAGTTATGCCAAAGAGAGTTACAGGTTTACTGTTCATGTCCCCTTCTTGGGCTACTTCCTTTCTATCGTGCTGTTCTCCTTGAAGATGTACCATAGAGCTCTATTACATCACCTGGAGAAACACTGTCCACTTACCCTTTATTTACCCCACACCATGGACTTTGACTTAGACCTGCTGTCTCTTATGGATGATTTGGTCTCAGTTGTTTTCAGTTTCTCAGTCATTGAGGGTTACAAATAGGCTCAGGACAGGTGCACGGGTCTGTGGACCTATGCACAGAAGCTCTGTATGGTGTCCAGCAGCTGCTCACAGATGAGTGCTGCCCACCCCAGTGGACATGTAGAAGTCGACCACACTGCTCCTGCATTCAGAAGTTTCTTTGATACTTAGGAGGAGCTGGTGCCTCTCGGAGCATCCAGAAGATGGGAACATGCAGGACAAACCTCAGGGACAAGTCAGGAGGACAATGGTGTGTCCGGGCCCACGAACCAGCATGAACCCAACCTAAAATTCGAGAAACTGAAGTGGGAGTGGTAGGAATTAGAAATCCAGGCTGTAGTGGGGCTAGAGAGGTGGCTCAGGGGTTAAACCTCTGCCTTACAGGTGGAAGGTCCTGAGTTCGGATCCTAGACCCCAGGTATAGACGCTGGTGGAAGTGAGGGAGGCCTGTGTTTCCAGCTCCGGTAGGGCAGAGCCTGTGGATCTTGGGGCAGAGTAAACAAGGAGAAGGTGGAAGCATCCATGGTGGTTCCCGAATTTGCCCGTGGTTCTACACACACACACACACACACGCACACACACACACACACACACACACACACGCACACACACACACAATTGAATAAATAATTAAAAAAAACTTATTAAAAAGAAATCCAGGCTGTGGGTCAAAAGGAGCTTAGGATGTCCTCCATCATCCAAGCCAATGTTATTGTAGCATACATGAGTATTTGTAAGGAAAAAAATCAAAGAAGAGCAAGGCCAAATTCTTTATAGGATTGTGTTAAATGTATACATCCTGTCCAGCAAAGAAAAGGCAGGAGTGACATCTACTTGCTGGGTGGGACCATACCTGATGCCTCCAGGTAGAGTTGAAAGCAGGCATGACACTTAGTTGCTAAAAGGGAATGGACAATGTATGTCTCAAAGCAGAGTTTCCTGGTGCATACATTAACTATCTCAAATGCGTAGGGAAGGAACTGTAGAGAGAAGTTTTAATCTTGCCAGCTCTGAGAAGAACAAAATCGATCTAAGAACAAACAGGATGTAAACTCAACTCCCAGAGAGAGGAATTTGCCTGCCATTGTCTATGCAGACAAGAAGCAAAACTCAACTTCCGAAGGGAGAATCCAGCTAACAACTGTCCATTTTAGCTGCTAATGTGTCTCCAGAGAGCAGGCTTTAGGCCTGACTACACTTACAAGTGTTATGCAGGGAAACAGAACCGAGAGCACATATGTACCATACTAGTAACTCTTATCTGTTGCTTTGAGAGTTCACTGATGCCCAGACAACTTAAGGGGGGAAAAGGGGAGATTTATGCAGCTTACAGTTCTAAAGGGAAGATAATAGTCTTTGATGGCAGAAGCGGCATGGCTGGCAGAAGCTGGAGATGGGCTAAGTCACATCCATCTGCGAGGCTGAGAGCACCAAAACTGCCCACTGTAAGAGCAAACATCCCCCGAGAGTAAGGTGGTCCGCCCCCTGTGATTACCTTCCTCCAGCAAGGCTCCACCTCCTAAAGGTGCCATGATCTTCCCAAACACTGTGGGGGACACAATTCAAGCCATGATACCTACACATGTACACACATGTGTACACACACTTGTGCACATACATTTGCATTTGCACATGCATATACGCAGACACATATGTATCACGCCCACAACACAAGTACACTCACACATGCTTGCCACATGTCACTTAACAACAGGGATAAGTTTTAAAAAAGCCATGAGATGATTTTGTCATCATGGTACCATTGCAGAGTTAGATTCCCTCCATGGTGAAACTTGCAGCTCATCTAGACTGTGTGGGACCACTGATTGCTCCCAGTACATAGACGTGGACATCACCTGTTATATAACCTGTTCAGGCCTGGAGGCAATTGTAGAAAGTGATATTCATGCATCTATAAATTTAAATGCAAGCACAGCATTATAAAAAAACCCTCAAAGCTGTAGGTAATCTTCAGGTCAATTACAGTTTTGTAGGACCAAGGCCATATAAAACAATCACTCATTGACAAAACCATTATTATGTAGCATGTGATAGCACATGCAGATATATCAGTATGTATAAACTCATATCTACATACACATGTATATAATCCATGTGGCAGGCACGAGGATATCAATGAGAGACAGAGAGCGAGAGAGATAAAAAGAACTAAAAAGAGAGGGAGAGACTGACAGAGATAGAGATGAATGTATGTATGTATGTATATGTGTGTATGTGAACACTCATATGAATGTGCGTGTCTGTAGAGGCCCAAGGGTGATATGAGGAATCATCGTGGATTGCTCTACCTCCTTATTGCTTTGCTCTGTGGGTTTCCCAGGGTCCGAATGACAGACAGGCTGCTACCATATCTGTCTGGCATTTTCAGGTGGGCTCGGGGATCTGAACTCAAGTCCTTTTGCTTGTCAGGCAAAGGCTTTAACTTCTGAACCATATCCCCAATCCCAAAGCAAGAGAGAGAGACAGAGAGACAGAGAGACAGAGAGAGAGAGAGAGACAGACAGACAGACAGAGAGAGATTAAGACACTGACTTATGTAAATGATGGAGACAGGAAATAGATGGCATTTAAAAAATTTTTTTTTATTATTTAATCAGTTGTGTGTGTATGCGTACATATGTGCCCGCACACGCGCGCATATGTGTGTGTGTGTGTGTCTGTGTGTGTGTGTGTCTGTGTGTCTGTGTATGTGTAGAACCACGGACGAATTCGTGAACCACCATGGACGCCTCCACCTCCTTCTGCCCCGGGATTCACAGGCTCCGCCCTACCAGGACCAGAAGCGCAGGCTGCCCCTGCTTCCGCCTGGCATCTATACATGGGATCTGGGATCCGAACTCAGGACCTTCCGCCTGCAAGGCAGAGGCTTAACCCCTGAGCCACCTCTCCAGCCCTAGATGGCATTTTTAAGTTTGAGACCAAAGGCTGAAATTGCCGGGGTGGAAGGAGCAGGAAGTATCAGATGTAAGTTGTGAAGCCCAGAGTTCAAATACCTGAATCTTGATATCTGGTGGGATTGGAGGTGGGGAGGGCAGGTAGTATGGTGGGAATCCTACATCAGGAAATGGGAAGAGTGAATTTGGTCTTCTTTAGCTTATTGCTTCGTTTGGTTCTTCAATGAGTTGATGGTGCTAGTTAGAACTCTGTGGAGTGAGGGGGGAAGAAAGGGGGAAAGTCAACTGATAGGAACACCACTGTCTCAACTGCCTGTTGTAAACACCTTTATAGATGTGGAACCCAGGTTCCCTCTGTGAAGCCCAAGTTCCCACCGGTGCAAAATTCAAATCTCCCGCCGGCGCCAACTCACCGCGGGCGTGCTGACCAGAGCCTGCCTGCCTCGCCCTTTGGACCTCTCCCCCTGGGCGTGCCGGGAACCGCCCAGGGCGAGGTTATCGGCCAGAACATCTGTGAACCGACTCAACTTCCCTGTGTGTAGTGGAAATTTTTGCAGAATGTATTTGCTCAATGCAGTTGCTTTCCTATAAAAACCTTGCCCCAAATCCAGTCCTGGCCGTTCTCTTTTGCCTGAGCAGGGAGACGGTCATGGCGCGCTAGTTTAATAAAGCTTGCCTCTTGCCTTTACAGCAACCCGGTGGTCCTCGTGTCTCCTTCCGGGGTCTGGGTAAGGGGCCCAAAGGGAACTTCGGTTCCAACATATGGGGGCTCATCCAGGATGCCCCTGACCCAACTCGGAGGAGCCGACGACCAGGGTTGGAGGTAAGTGGAGCTCCTGAATTGTCCTGTGTCTTGTGCATTGTGTCTGTGGTCTCTCGTGTCAGTTTCTTTTCCAGGCCACCTAGGTGGGACGAAATTGGGGCTGTACCCGTCGAGAGGTGGGTAGACGTGCCCGAGACCTCGCAGGGCAAAGGGGACGCCCTGACCCCGGGGACAGCAAGGGGGTAGCGGCTGGAAGATTCCCAGCCGGACCCCAGGGGGAAGGTTGCAGTTGGACGGGATTTTCCCAGCTGAACTCCCCTTAAGGCTTGGGCAATTGGACCCAACCCTGTCAAGTAAGCCGCAGTTGGATGGGATTTTCCCAACTGGGCTCATGGTGAGACTTTTTGGAGAAGGAGGACACGCCCGAACTGCAGTGGGCCTCCGAGCTCCTCTGTTGCCGGCTTCTTTTACTTTCACTTTCTCCCCAGGAGAAAAACCGCTCGAACAAGTGCTTAAGGACCGGGTGCTGCAGATATTTGTCGGGTTCATTTGTGTGTCGTTCTCTGTGTTCCTAGGGTATTTTTGTATCCAAGAAATTCAATATACAATGGGACAGGCTCAATCAACGCCCCTAGACTTGACGATCGACCATTGGACTGACGTTAGGGAAAGAGGACATAATCTTTCTTTAGAACTCAGAAAAAGTAAATGGCAGAAGTATTGCAGGAGTGAATGGCCATCCTTCAATATAGGGTGGCCCCCAGAAGGATCTTTTCAGAAGGAACTAATTTCTCTTGTTAAGAAACAGATTTTCCAGGAGGGGCCACGAGGACACCCACTGCATCCTGACCAAGTACCATACGTTGTGACATGGGAAGACTTGGTACGAGATCCACCTCCTTGGATGAAATCCTTTGTTCCTCAGCCCCTCCCGGTTCTAGCCCTTTCTACCCTTAACCCTAAGCAAGATCCTAGAACGGAGGTGCTCCAAGATGATGAAGCACAGAGAGTTTTGCTGGACCAACCACCACCTTACGTTCAGAGAGGACCGGAGAGGCCAGAACAACCCCAGTCTCCTGAATCTCCCCCTTCTCCTGCCTCTGCTCCACCTCTGTCTCCCGACCCTGTGCCTTCTTCCCTCTACCCCTCATTAACACCTTTCTCCCAGGGACCTGCAGCAGGAACCAGACAAAAACTCCAGCATAAAGATACTATTCCTGCTCTACCCCTGCGAGAATATGGCCCTCTGGATGAACAAGGACAAAGGCCTCTTCAATACTGGCCCTTCTCCTCCTCTGATCTATATAACTGGAGAAATCAAAACCCTCCCTTTTTTGAAAACCCTGATGCTGTCATCTCCCTCATAGATTCAGTTCTTTTCTCCCACCAGCCAACTTGGGAGGACTGCCAACAACTGTTGGGAGCTCTCCTCACCAGTGAAGAGAAGCAGGGAGTCTTGCTGGAAGCATGTAAGAATGTCCCTAGGCCGGATGGAAGGCCCACCATCATTCCAGCCCTTATAGAAGAAGCATCCCCCTTGACCAGACCTGACTGGGACTATCACACCGCTCAAGGTAGGGAGCGTCTCAACGTCTACCGCCAGACTCTAATGGCAGGTCTCCGAGGCGCAGCAAAGCGGCCTACCAATTTGACTAAGGTAAGGGAGATTTTGCAAGGGTCAGAGGAGGCGCCCGCTATCTTCCTTGAGCATCTCATGGAAGCCTTCCGCAGATTCACTCCCTTTGACCCTACCAGCCCGGAGCATAAGGCTACCATAATGATGGCTTTTATAGACCAGTCAGCCAAAGATATTAAAAAGAAATTACAGAGAATAGAAGGATTACAGGATAAGTCACTAAGGGATGTTGTGCAAGTAGCTGAGAAAGTCTTCTATAATAGGGATATAGAAGAACAGAGGAGAGAAAAGGAGAAAGATATTAGGGATAGAAGGAATGAAAGGAAGCTTACTCAAATCTTGGCTACAGTAGTGCAGGACAGACAAGAAAGACAGGGAGAGAGAAAGGGATACCTGAGCAATAGAAGAAACAAAAGAGCTGACCGGGACCAATGCCGCTATTGTGGAGAAAAAGGACATTGGGCGAGGGACTGCCCCAAGAAGCCCCAGTTCCACAAACGCCCGCCGGGTAACTCCTCTCGAGTGCTAACCCTGGGGGAAGAATCTGACTAGGGAGGATGGGGTTCAGCACCCCTCCCTGAACCCAGGGTAACCTTGTATGTGGAGGGGAAGAAAACGGACTTTCTTGTAGATACTGGGGCCCAACACTCTGTGTTGCTGCAAGACCAGGGAAAACGCTCTGGGAAGAAATCTTGGGTACAAGGGGCCACCGGAAACAAACAATACTTATGGACTACACGAAGAACGGTGGACCTTGGAGTGGGCCGGGTATCCCATTCATTTCTAGTCATTCCTGACTGTCCATACCCACTTTTGGGAAGAGACTTGTTAACCAAACTGGGAGCTCATATTTACTTCTCCCCAGAAGGGACAACCGTAACTGACACTGCAGGTCGGCCCCTACAAGTTCTAACTGTCAAACTAGAGGATGAGCACCGATTATTTGAACCTCCATTTAAGGCCCCCAAGGGGATAGAATCATGGCTGCGCCAATTCCCCAAGGCATGGGCAGAGACAGGGGGTCCAGGAAGGGCTATACAACAGCCCCCAATCCACATTGAGCTCAAATCTCAAGCAACCCCAATTGCAGTCCGACAGTACCCCATGACTGCAGAAGCTAAAGAAGGTATAAAGCCACACATTACTAGATTATTAAAGGCAGGAATCCTTCATCCATGCCAGTCAGCATGGAACACACCTCTGTTGCCTGTAAAGAAGCCCGGAACTAATGATTATAGACCGGTACAAGACCTCCGGGAGGTAAACAAACGGGTGACAGATATCCACCCGACTGTTCCAAACCCTTACACCCTCCTGAGCTCTCTTCCTCCAGACCAGAGTTGGTACACAGTACTGGACCTGAAGGATGCCTTCTTCTGCTTGGAGCTGGCCCCTGCCAGCCAACCCTATTTCGCCTTCGAATGGAAGGACCCAGAGGCAGGCACTTCTGGACAACTCACCTGGACGAGGCTTCCCCAAGGATTCAAGAACTCACCCACCATCTTCGACGAAGCTTTACACCAGGATCTCCTACCTTTCAGAGCCCAAAACCCCCAGGTAACTCTCTTACAATACATAGATGATCTCCTGCTGGCTGCCCCTGATGAATCCACATGCCGTGAAGGCACCGAGCGACTGCTACAGGAATTAGGAAACTTGGGGTACCGGGCATCAGCCAAGAAGGCCCAAATTTGCCAGAGAAAGGTCAGTTACCTGGGGTACCTACTGGAGGGAGGAAAGCGGTGGCTTTCAGAAGCACGGAAGCAGACTGTATTTCACATTCCGCCACCTCAGAACCCAAGACAGACAAGGGAGTTTCTGGGAACCGCGGGGTTTTGCAGGCTCTGGATACCAGGTTTTGCAGAACTAGCAGCTCCATTATATGCCCTGACTAAGAATACTAAGCCTTTTACTTGGACTGAAATAGAACAATTGGCGTTTGATAATATCAAAAAGGCCCTTATGTCGGCACCGGCCCTGGGCCTGCCAGATGTAACCAAACCCTTCCACCTCTATGTGGCTGAAAATAAGGGAGTAGCCAAGGGGGTACTGACACAACAACTGGGACCATGGAAAAGACCAGTGGCCTATCTGTCAAAAAGGCTAGATCCAGTCGCGGCCGGATGGCCAGCTTGCTTGCGCATAATAGCGGCCACGGCCATCTTAGTGAAGGATGCTGATAAGCTGACCATGGGGCAAAACTTGACTGTAGCAGCACCCCATGTTCTGGAGAATGTGATCCGGCAACCTCCAGACCGATGGCTCAGCAACGCCCGAATGACTCATTACCAAGCCTTGCTGCTAAATAATGATAGAATCACTTTCCGGCCAGCCACCGGATTAAACCCTGCTACTCTATTGCCTGAGCTGGACTTGGACCCCCCGGTCCATGACTGCTTGCAAGTCCTCGCTGAAGCACACGGATGGCGGAAAGACTTAACTGATCAGCCTTTGTCTGATGCTGAGATGACATGGTACACTGATGGAAGCAGCTTTTTAGATCATGGGGAAAGGAAGGCTGGGGTGGCTGTTGTGGATGGGACTCGAGTCATCTGGGCCTCGCCATTGCCTGCTGGTACGTCAGCCCAGAAGGCCGAACTGATAGCCTTGACCAAAGCTCTTGAGATGAGCAAAGGGCGGCGAATCAACATCTACACAGACAGCCGTTACACCTTCGCAACGGCCCATGTCCATGGAGCCATTTATCAACAGCGAGGACTGCTGACATCGGAAGGTAAGGAAATCAAGAACAAAGATGAGATCCTAGACCTTCTAGAGGCACTCCACCTGCCGGCAAAAGTGAGTATTATCCATTGCCCGGGGCATCAGAAGAACAGCAATAAGATAGCTATGGGAAATAACATGGCTGACCAAGAGGCAAGAAAGGCAGCTTTACAAGTGACTCCTATGCTAATAGTAGAAGAACAAGGGCCTACCTATGAATACTCACCAGAGGACTTAAAATTAATGGAGAAGATTGACAAGTCCTTTGACAAAGAACTAGGGGCTTGGAGGACCCCTACTGGACTAATAATTCTGCCCCGAAAGGACGCAAGGGAATTAATTCAGCAGATGCATCAATGGACTCATCTAGGGGGAGCCAAAATAAGGGATATTATCAAAGATACTGAATTCATGATCCCTAAGATGTCCCACCTCGTTGATGAAATTATTACAGCATGTAAACCCTGTGGACTGGTAAACCCTCAGCCCACAAAAGGAAAACTAGGGCAACGACTTAGAGGGGACCGGCCAGGGACCTATTGGGAAATAGATTTTACTGAAATGATACCTGCCAAATATGGGTATAGATATCTACTAGTTTTCATAGACACCTTTTCAGGATGGGTAGAAGCTTTTCCAACCAAAAATGAAACCGCTACGGTCGTAGTCAAGAAGATCCTAGAAGACATCTTCCCTCGGTTCGGCGTACCCAAGGTAATCGGGTCGGATAATGGCCCAGCCTTCGTTGCTCAGGTAAGTCAGGGAGTAGCCAGGTTCTTGGGGACTGATTGGAAACTTCATTGTGCTTATAGACCCCAGAGCTCAGGACAGGTAGAAAGAATGAATAGAACTCTAAAAGAGACCTTAACCAAATTGTCCATGGAGACTGGCGGATCAGACTGGGTGATGCTCCTACCACTGCCCCTATTCCGGGCCAGGAATACCCCTTCCAAACTGTTGGGACTTACCCCCTTCGAACTCCTCTATGGATCCCCGGCTCCCATAACTCAGATAAAAGGAACAGGGCTCCCCACTAATGATGTGACTCTGATTACCAGGCTTAAAGGGATCCAGGCAGTACAAGACGATCTCTGGACCCAAGTGTCAGCCACCTATCAGCCAGGGGAACCTGGAAGGGAGAGACATCGGTTCCACCCCGGAGACTTCGTCTATGTCCGACGACACCAGACCCCTTAGAGCCCCGCTGGAAAGGACCCTATACCGTACTGCTGACCACCCCCGCTGCGGTAAAGGTTGACGGTATTGCTGCCTGGGTGCACATCTCTCATGTCAAGAGAGTGCCACAATTGCCTAAACATGATGCTTGGACAGTGGAAAAGACTAACAACCCCCTTAAGCTTCGCATCCGTCGCACTGGTGCTAACTCTATTGAACCTGGTCCAATTGACAGCTGAACAGGGCGATGCTCATCAGCCGTTTAAATGGACACTAAGCCGGGTGGCCGGAAACCGGCTACAAGTCATCAAAGAGATCTCGAGCCATGGAGATCAACCGGTGACGTTCATTACTTCTATGTGTACTCTGGTACCCATATCACCTTGTGGTAAGAGTGCACAACTCTGGTATGGCTGCCCTGAGGATGCAGAGGGATACTGTAAACAGCCTGGAGAATATTATTGCGCCTATTGGGGCTGTGAGACTGTGGGAAATGGGAAGCCTGATGGAGGAAATGACAAATTCATCTCTGTTACCCCGCTTCCCAAGGGCTGCACCTCATGGAAGGGGCGGCCACGCCCTGGAACAACATGGCGCCATGGAGAATATTGCGAACAGCTTAACATCACAATACGGGGGCCAGGTGATGTAAGATGGCTCTCGGGGAGACAATGGGGCTTTAGATACAATGAGGCAGTAGCCAAGGACCGGGGAGGGTTTATACAAATAAGGAAACAGGTTAGTCTGCCAACGTCCTACGTAGGCACTAACCAGGTACTCAGGGACCACTTGGCATCTAGAGAAGTGCCAGAAGTGCCTCAGGAAGCCTCTCAAGAAGACATACCCCAAATTGTCAAGATAATGAGAAAGGCACTTAAGAAAGCCAACAAAGGTAAAGCTAAGACCTCAACTCCCAGTGTATCAATACCCACGCCTTCATTGAGGACTACTACCTCCTGGGCGGATACCAGCATAACTGAAAGGTCTCCTAGGGTCTCAGAACCGACCTCAGAACCTGAGGGTGGGGTCGAGGGACTCTATTCTATGTTACAGAATGTTTTTCTCACCCTAAATGCTAGCCAGCCTAATTTAACCCGGGACTGTTGGCTTTGCTATGATGCTGCCCCCCCTTACTATGAAGCTCATGTAATAAATCCCAAGCTAATGCCCTCTCCTACAAAACCTAATGTTACAACTTGTGCCTGGAACTCCACCAAACCTAGACTCACTTTCCCTGTAACCGGAATGGGGTACTGCGTAGGGGATACTAACATTAACGAGACTATTGGTCATTGTAGCCTGACCTCCCAAGTCACTCAAGGACAATATTACCCCCCAGTAATACCTGGAGCATGATGGGTTTGTAATAAAAGGGGCCTAACCGCCTGTGTGTCTGGGACAGTCGTGCTAACAACAAAGGACACCTGTGTCCCAGTGCTAGTGATGCCTAGAATAGTCTATCATACAGATTCAGAATTTTTGACCCAGTACCAACATTCTATAGATAGGATTTATAGGCCAAAAAGGGAAGTAATTGTGGCAGTAACCGTGGCAACTCTTTTGGGATTGGCAGGGGCTGGCTTAGGAGCTACAGCTCTAGGGATACAGACAACCCAGATACATGCTTTACATAACGCCATTAACCGGGACATACAACACCTAGAACAAGCTCTAGGGCGATTAGAGACCTCCCTTGATTCACTGGCAGAAGTAGCATTGCAGAACCGAAGGGGCCTAGACTTATTACTCCTACAACAAGGAGGACTCTGCGCCGCATTAGGTGAGGAATGCTGTTATTATATAAATAACTCTGGTATTGTTAGAAATTCCTTAGCTAAAATCAGAGAAAATTTAGAAAAGCGGCAGAAACAACTAGAACAGCCACCGGGATGGTTTGAGACTTGGTTTAATAGCTCCCCTTGGCTCACAACATTGCTATCAGCTTTAGCAGGCCCCCTCTTAATACTAATAATCATGCTGACTCTTGGACCTTACATCATTAATAGACTTCTTGCCTTTGTCAAGGACAGGCTAAACGCTGTCCAAATTATGGTATTGAGAAAACAATATGCCTATGAACATGCTAGGGTGGAAGAAAAGGAATCCTTACGATAACAATGTCCTGTTCCCTTCCAGAGACAAGGAGCCGAGCCATCACGACCCCAGGACACCGACCCTTTCCAGCAGGAAGAAGTTAGAGCGGTCATCCCCCCAGTTCCCATATGGTTGGCTCGGCCTCCCCTGTCTCCCCTCTAACCATATTTTTTAAGATTAAAAATTCCGCCAAAAGAAAAGGGGGGAATGTGGAACCCAGGTTCCCTCTGTGAAGCCCAAGTTCCCGCCGGCGCAAAATTCAAATCTCCCGCCGGCGCCAACTCACTGCGTGCGTGCTGACCAGAGCCTGCCTGCCTCGCCCTTTGGACCTCTCCCCCTGGGCTTGCCGGGAACCGCCCAGGGCGAGGTTATCGGCCAGAACATCTGTGAACCGACTCAACTTCCCTGTGTGTAGTGGAAATTTTTACAGAATGTATTTGCTCAATGCAGTTGCTTTCCTATAAAAACCTTGCCCCAAATCCAGTCGGGGCCGTTCTCTTTTGCCTGAGCAGGGAGACGGTCCTAGCGCGCTAGTTTAATAAAGCTTGCCTCTTGTCTTTACAGCAACTCGGTGGTCCTCGTGTCTCCTTCGGGGGTCTGGGTAAGGGGCCCAAAGGGAACTTCGGTTCCAACAATAGACAGATCAGAAATCATATTGCAGCAACTACTTGGACCCCTCTTAGCCTCCTCCTCTGAGTTGACAGTTGACTCATTCTCTCTATCTTGCTTGCAGGCTCCTCCCACAGAGCAAGGCATGAAGGAAGTAACTAAACTGGTGGCCACTTACCCCCAGGGCTTTTTGACCTGGCTGGGTCCTGTGCTTGCCATCATCATTTTGTGCCACCCCGACATTGTCCAATCTGTTCTCAATGCCTCAGGTATCCATTGGGACTGGTTTGGTGTTTCCACCCCCATTCTTCTATGTCATTCTAACATTCTAGTTCCTCCTTCCTCTTGTCTCTGTGAACATTCCTACTGCTTCAGGGACTGTTCTTCATGTCACGCTCATCCTGTCACCCCGACTCCATCCTGGTGTTTTTGGCAAAGCCTGGAATATGTAAAGGAGGTCTCAGTCCAAGGTCCTGTCATAGTAATCCCCAATCTTGAGACGATGGCATGCAGTCATGTCACAGTGGGTAGGGTCATGCCCGGACAGATCATGTGTGCTTCAGCCATGTGAGTTAGCTCATCTGTCTCCATACCACACATCTATGTTAGGCAATGTCAGAGCATGCTGACCAGACGGGGGTACTGGGTCTTAGTACAAGTCTGAAAAGTGCTACGTGTTATGTACGAGGGCATGTTATGCTATATCAGGCTGACTTCTGCTTTGCCTGTTGCTATTGTCTGCTCGGATTCCATGTTGTTTCCCCACTCCTCTCTGCTTCCTCTGTATCCTTTCCCTCAAAACTCATCGTGCTGATTGAAGGGAATTCGCCCTCCCCATGTTTGCCCATTAATCCTTTTTATGGCTCCCTGATGTCCTTGTTTATGGCAGCTGCAATTGCCCCAAAGGACGTGATCTTCTACAACTTCCTGAAACCCTGGCTGGGTGAGTGCTTACACGGTGACAGTTCTGGGGACACCCTTAGGTCTTGGTGGAGGTGGGGAGTGCTGTCCTTCACCACTGTCCTGGTTGCCCTTCCAGGGGATGGGCTCTTGGTGAGCGCTGGGGACAAGTGGAGCTGCCACTGTTGCATGCTGATGCCTGTCTTCCACTTCAACATCCTGAAGCCCTATGTGAAGATCTTCAACGACAGCACAAACATGCATGTGAGTGTCTAAAACCCAAGTCCCCAGCTGAAGCCTGGGGGGTCAAGGCACTGGTGACAGTTTCAAGCACTGCCTCTAAAGGGACATGTAGGGGCCATTGATCTTCCTCTCTGAGCATTGGTTTCTCCAAGTATTAATTGGGTTAAAAAAATCTCTATTGAAATAAAAGCCCACACATTTTTTCTCAGTATAGCTGCCTGCTGCATCAGTGACCTTGCCAGATCTGATATGAATTTAGTTCACAGTTACCAAAGGACTTCTGATATCACTATCCTTTTTTAATTATTATTTTTATGTTTCTGATTATACATATTGAGTACTTATCCCTGCTTCCCTTCATCTAACCTTCTTACCATTCCCCTCTCTTCCCTTCATCCATCTATCCCACTCCCTCACTCCTGCCTGTTTGCTTCTATGGACTCCAGGGTTCTCTCTGGCTTCTCTACTCCTGTGGGGTTTCAGGCATCTTGTGGCAAACCACAATAAAATGCATAGGCATAATTTGGGGTTTTCCTTGAGAAGGTACTTGAAGGCACATTTTTAACTTTATTGTTTATGCTCCCAAAGCTATTTCAGGCCACACTGACATCCCTATTCTCTGTCCCAGAAGTGTTGGGAATGCATTTGAATAGAAACTGCCGAGGGTTGATGGTTACTGGGTGTTGTAGTTTGTGTGCATGTTGCTGATGAATTCACAACCAAAGAGCTTAGGGGAAAAGAGGGGTTTTGTTCTGGTTTATGATTCTTAGTTACAGTTGTTAGTCCAGCTTGGCAGGAGAATTCATATCACACTAGGAGCCATGGGAACTGGCCACACCATATTCATGGGGATTACTGAGAGAAAAGCAAGCCTCACTTGCCAGATTATGAGTCTGCAAAAGTTTTCTGAAGAATGCCAACTTATTGAACCGACTCCCTTCATTTTATCCACCTTCCCAGGGAATGTTGAATGTCTTGCCCTCCGTAGACTGAGTCTTTCTATATTAATAAGACAATCTCCTGCAAATCTGCTTAGAGATTGCCTTAATTAACTACTAGTTCTTCACAGATAAGACCAGAACTCAGCCTTCAATTGTTAAGTTGAAATCTCTATATCTAATTAGCAAACTAGGGGAGGAGAAACTTATTCCACCATTTAGGGAGGGATGTATGGATAGCCTGATGCAGGCGAAGGGTCTGGGGTTGCTAGGTGCATTGCTCCAAGAAGGGTGTGGATGTATAGTGTGTACCCAAGCTGCCAGGTACATTACCAGAAGGTGCTTAGACCAAGCCAATGGGTGTCCCAAGTTCCTTAGCTATTCCCTATACTTGTTGGCCTTAGAAGGAGTTAGTTTCTATATGTCCAATGTGGTTGTTCTGGAAACTGAATATCTAGTCATCATGAAGACTAGACAGAAAATACTGATAATAAACAAACATTTTCAAGCATATTGTTTGAAACCAAACTTGATGATGCTAACAAAGGGCGTATGTACCTTTGAAAGGTGGGGCCTTGTTAGAGTAAGTCACAGGGGCTGAGCTTTGAAGTTTGGAAGCCCAGCTTTGCTACTTCTCAGTTTGCTCTTGTTCTTTCTGTCTTCCATGTCAATATCTGTGACCTGAATTGCCTTCTTGCTCCTGCCCCCAGATAGGCCTTCTGCTGTGTGATTCCCACCTTAATGGTCTACATCCCCCCTAGAGTTGTCATAGTTAGATACCTTGGTCAACTTGGCAATTGAGAGCTACAGTACTGGTACAGTTGTGAAGAATTGGCCGTTAAGTTGAGCCCCTGCAAACATGCAGGAGATTCTGATTGAGAGGGAGATCTGGTCCATGGTGGTGGGACTATTCCCTGGGTAGGCAAATAAGATGCAGGGAACTGGTTGAAGAGGTTAACATCCTTTGATACACTTGGCCAGACATGCTGGTCTGGCAAGTAGGCATCATCCTTCACTCAGCATTTCTGTGGATGTATGGATATGGTGTTGTCATAGTTAGGTGTCAACTTGATGGTTGAGATTTTGAGCTCTGGGCACATTTGTAGAGAATTAGTAGTTGATTTAAGCCCAGCGTGAACCTGTAGAAGATTGTCCAGTTGATGGGGAAGGAACAGCCCATGGTGGGTGGGACTAGTCCAGGCAGGTGAATAAAATACAGGACTGTTTGAGAAAGTTGGCATCTGTATACTTGGTCAGACCTGCTGGTCTGACAAGTAAGGATTATCTCTCTTTCTCTCTCAAGCCATTATGTGGATGTGATGTCGCCAATTCCCTCAGCCCTTGGTCTCGATGTGGGCTCTCCTGCTAGCTGGACAAGAAACTGTAGCCAGGAATCAGTAAGAGAAAATTAAACCCCTTGTCCTCTTAAGCTGCTGTGTCGTGATTTTATCAGCAACCATGCAAGATAACTATAATAGTGTGGACAGTCCACTTGGACTCTAGTGTTGGTGTGAACTCTCCTGCCAACCTAAAGTAAGAACTGAAACTGGACAATCTTATTTATTTATTTATTTATATTTATTTATTCACTTGTGCATGTGTGCGCATGTGTGTATGTATGTGTGTGTGTGTGTGTGTAGAACCACGGATGAATTTGGGAACCACCATGGACGCCTCCACCTCCTCCTTGTTTACTCTGTCCCGGGATTCACAGGCTCTGCCCTACCAGTACCAGAAACGCAGGCCATCCCCGCTTCCGCCCGGTGTCTATACGTGGGGTCTAGGATCTGAACTCAGGACCTTCCACCTGCAAAGCAGAGGCTTAACCCCTGAGCCACCTCTCCAAAACTGAACAATCTTAAGTCAGAATAAAACCCCTTGTTTCCTTAAGGTATTTAGTTGTGATTTTATCAGCAACATGCACAGTAACAGCAACAGGAAGCTGTTGCTTCAAGAGTATGGTCTCATAGCCAAAGAAGCGTAATTGAAACACCATGTCTGGTATTTGGGTGTTTATCCTGGTGGCTGTGTTTGCACAGGATCTCAGGTAGCCAGTGTTGAACTGAAACCCTGTCCCTTTCTCTGTCTAGGCCAAGTGGCAGCGCCTGGCCTCAGGGGACAGTGCTCATCTGGACATGTTGGCACACATCAGCCTCATGACACTGGACAGTCTGCAGAAATGTGTCTTCAGCTTCGACAGCAACTGTCAGGAGTGAATCTTGCCCTGACTCTGGCACCTAGCTCATGCACATAGCAGCGGAGGTAGAGGAAGGAGTGCTTGTTTGAGGGCACAGAGGGAACTTGGAAGAGGAGGATTTGAATTGGCATTGAACCAACTGGAAGAGGAGGTAGTGAGCTGCCTATCATTCCAGGGAGGTGATACTGTTTAGAAAAAGAAGCTTGTATGTGCAAACGATCACATCAGGTACATCTGACAGGAGAAATTTGGAAATGAGGGTGACAGAGTATATGGTAGCTACATATAACACCAAAAGCCACACAAAGGTGTTGTTTATAGGAAACTGCTAAAGGTATCAGAATGTATGAGTTCTGTTGCTGTGATAAAATACCAAGATGATCAACTTACATAGAGGAGATCATCAAATTACATTTTGATTCATAGTTTCAGAGACTGCAATAAATGGTCCTCTGTTTCCATTGTTTCTGGACTGTGCCCCAAATTATATCATGGTGAAAGCATGTATTGGATGCTCTTAGCAGTTGAGAAGTAAAGAGAGACACAAGAAAGGGCTGTGGCTCTTCAAAGGAACAATCTTAATGAACTCAATTCTTCTCACGTCTTAAAGATTCCACCACATCACATCCACCTATCCCAAAAGATAGGGATTAAGACGTAACACAGTTGGGAGACAGTTCCACACATAGTAAAACCGAAGGTAGGCACGGTCAGAACGGAGCTCTGTAGGCAATGATTGTCTCGTAGTCAGGAGATGAAATCGCCACAGTGTGCAGGAATGGTAAGAGGGGATGGCAACAGACCAATGGGAAGCCTGTGAGGGCTGAGCTGGATGGACAGCACCAGGAAACAGGTAGGTCAGGATTGGAGCCTGGGTGGACAGAAAGGAGGAGATGCCTAGGTCTGAATGCCTAGGATCACAGAGGAAGCTTCTATGGATGGGATGCAGGGAGAAAGGGGACCGAGAAGTCAGGCCTCACAGTTCCACTCTATTCTGTGTCTGAACATCCATGTAGTCAGGTATCATGTATGTTTAGCTACCTAGGTCTGCTGAGCACTTGATTCCCTTCATGCCCTCGTCCTGCAGGAAGCCCAGTGAGTACATCACTGCCATCTTGGAGCTCAGCACCTTAGTGGTTAAGAGAAATGATCAGCTGCTTCTACACACGGACCTGATGTACTGCCTCACCCCAGACGGGGCAGCGCCTGGTGCACGACTTCATGGATACCATCATCCAGGAAAGACATTGCGTCCTTGCTGATCAGGCCAAGGCCAAGTCTAAGATCCTGACTTCATCAATGTGCTGTTGCTAGCCAACGTGGGCTTCCTCACAAAGTGGGATGGGCCCTTTAAATTAGTTAATAAGTTCTTTTTCTTTTTAGACAGGGTCTTCCAGGTTAAGCTCCGATTTCCCTGAATGCTGGGATCACCCTGCCCCCACTTTAGGTAGATTTCTTTTCTTCAGTGGCCATCACTATGCCGTTGGGAGTTGTATGGCATTCTCTTCCAAACAGCTGACATGTTTGTCTAAGGACATCAAGATTACACCTTTGCTCACCGATACTTCCTCTAAGAAGAGGGTGTGGAGGGGATAATTTTATCCTTATCTGGGACTTTGACTTTGCTTGGGGTCACCCCCCCCACACCAGCCAACTAGTGTGCGATTCTGGCCTAATTATACATAACCTCACACATTCCTTCAGGGTCTTGAGGTCTGGGAGGGGTCCTAAGGTCTACAGCATGAGGTTCAGGGTACCTTGAAACCATGGAAGACCTGTTGAGAAATTATAGAGATGATTCTGGATTGTAGACTTGAAACTGGAGATCCAAAGATTTTCCTCGATTATAACTTAGTAAGTTAGTAAATCAGTATATAATATACCTCTATCAAGGACTGTGCTTAACTTTTTGATTAGAGCAGTCTGTTAATCACTCATAGAAACAGCAGCATCTAGATTGGGGTTGTATCAGTGACTGCCATTTCCACTTCTCCCCTGTCCTTGTTGATGCAATGTTTTACCTGTGTGTACAACAGGGTGTACTTAAGAGAAAGATGGACTCATTATATGTCCTCATATAGGACAGCTAGCACATCTGACTTTGCCAAGAATCCGATTGCCAAGAATCATGATTCAGTAGAAACAGAGGACTTCAGACACTACTATTGTGAAGGGTCTTCATGCTGCTCTGTGGCTGCTTCTATTAGGAAGCACAGATGAGATCTCTCTCTCTCTCTTTCTCTCTCTCTCTCTCTCATACACACACACACACACACACACACACACACACACACACACACACACTGTGCTAAATACAATGCAGGGCATCAAAACAGACAGGAGGCGGCTGAGCTTACTCAAGGTTAAGAAACACCAGACTCTTCAGAAACACAGATGGGAGAAGGATTATCGTATCTGCCCACAGCATTCTGGGAGCAGGTGTGTGGCATTCCATCCCCAGGGTTTTTCAGCCAATCGAGGTCTAAGGAAGACTGAGGGAGAGGCCATTGCTTCTAAGGGATATGGGGGAAGACTACTTGAGTAGCCCTTTTTTGTACTTATATGCTTTATTCTTTTAAAAATTATTTTGTTTTCCTAGTTTTATAAACATATTGAGTATTTATTCCTGCTTCTCTCCATCCATTCCATTTCTTTCCTTTCCCTTCATTAGTCCATCCCACTCCCTCCCACCCTCCTTCCTACATGCTACTATGGATCCCAGGGTTCCCTTTGGCTTGTCCACTCTTGTGGGGGTTCAGGCCCCTGTGGCAGACCAAGTTGCCTCACTTCGGGTCACCCCACTGATAGAGGCATTTCCCTTCACTCATCCAATTTTAGTCCCAAGGTTTCTACTATATGTTCTTATTTCTCTTGAGTTCCTCGATAGTCTATGGGAGCATGTTGGTATGTCAGTCATGATGCAGGTCTGGAAAGGACAAGTCTCACTGTAGTGAATAAGTGATCTTTTGTTCCATGATTGGATAAAAGAGATGAACAACAGAGAAAAAGAGAGAGAGAGAGAGAGAGAGAGGAAGAAATAGAGGAGAAGAAAGCTAACAGAATAAAAGAGGAGTGGAAGAATATAGGAGGGGAAAATATGAAACCAGGAAAGTGAATTTTTAGTGTACAAATAATATGTCACGTTTTGACATTTTTGAACACTTTTGATCATTGGAATTACTTGAGAGAAGATATGACTTTGGAATAGAATAAATTTTTCTCCAGTGCAAAAGTAAGTTCTAGAGAGTTCCAAAGCTAATGCTTTCAAGAGGAGATAAGATAAATTCTCCAGATTTAACATCCAAGAATGGAAGTTAGAGGTGCAGGGTAAGAATAGCAGAAACAGAAAACATTTGAAAAATGTCAGGGAAGAGGGAAAATTTATTTACCGACTGTGTGGAATGTGACATGATGTGACACACCATTGTTGCTCTTTCTTTTGTGTGTGTGGGAGCATATGTACAATAGGGCACTTGAGTGGTTGTGCTTATGGGGAATCAAGGGTGACATTAGGAATCATCATGGATTGTTCTACCTCCTTATTGCTTTGCTCTGGGGAAGGCTTTGTCTTTCAAGGCTGGAACTGCATACAGTCACCATTTTTGCCTGCCCTTTTTTTTTTGCATGAATGTGGGGAGGGCTGTACATGCCTGTGGAGGGCCAAGGGTGACTTTGGGAATTATCCTGAGTTGCTCTACCTCTTTATTGTTTTCCATGCTCTGCCTTTTAGAGCCAGAAGTGCAGGTTGCTGCTATTTCCACCTGGCATTCTTACATGGGATCTGGGATCTGAATTCAGGTCATTCTGCTTTTGAGGCAGAGGCTTAGACTCTGAGCCATCTCTTTAGCCCTCAGCCTGGCATATTTATATTCGATCTGGGGATCTGAGCTCAGGTCCCCCCCTGTTGCTATTTCTTGTGTAAGTGAAAACCTTTACATCCCCAAACATGAAGCCTTTCTCTTGTTGAAAAGTCAAATAATATTTCTCAAACCATATAGAAGAAGCATGTGGGAGGGAAGTCCCTCATTACACAGAATAGGAAAGCATCCACGAAGCTTTGATTCCTTCTTCAACAGGAAGAACCAGTCCTTGGAAGATGGAAGTCAGAAGAAGAGTAGGGGATATGGCTAGCAATGGGGTCCAGATGGAAGAGGGACCTTTAGAGATTTAGGCTAGACTGAGGAGCTCTCAGAACTGGGGTGAGCTTGGGGTCTTGTCTCCAGGATGAAACGGGAAGCAGTTGTCAGATGAGGACATCTGAGCCGAGGCTGACACCTTCATGTTTGAGGGTGAGGGTCCCCATGTTCAGCCACAGAGAGGTCTGCCAGTCCTAGGCATATGATTATGCATCTCCTGTTTCTCCATGCTTCCTTGATGTTGGGGTGGGGTCTTTCACTGCCTGGGCGCTGTCCATCTGCTGGTGCTGAAGCAGCCCAGGGACCCAAGCCTGCCTGGCCGCCCCCTCAGGCCACGACACCACGGCCAGCGGGCTCTCCTGAATCCTCTACAACCTGGCGAAGCACCTAGAGTACCAGCAGCGCTGCCGGCAGGAGGTGCGGGAGCTGCTGAGGGGTCGGGAGTCTGAGGAGATCGAATGGTGAGCTAAAGCCCTGGTGGAATGTTCCAGAGTTCTTCTCCCCTTTCTGTTGGGTTCTCCCTTATTGCTTGGTGGGATCAGCTTCTGTCTCATTAGTAAGAGGAAGGTTGTATGCCTTTGGTCAGACAGATTTGTTTATATACTTCTTTTTTACACAAGTATATGTGTGTGCCTGTTTGTGTGTGTTGAAGAGAGCATTTGAGGGATGTGCTTATGGAGGCCCAAGGGTGACATCGGAATCATCCTGGATTCTGAATTACACCTATCTCTTTATGCTTTGCTCTGGGTCAGAGATAAGTTTCAGAACTCAAGGACAGGTCCTGAAACTCCATCCAGGCTTAGGAATTTCCAGCAGGCCTCAGGCTTGGAGGCCCAACAGCAGATGTTCAGAGAATGAAATTCCCTTCCTCTCCTTCTTCTATCAAGCAGTATATTGTCACTTCTTTCCTCCTGGATTGTTTCTTCTTTGGTTGTGGAGTCCCATCCTATCAGGGGATAGCTGGGAGTAAGTTATTCATGCAGTGTCCAGCATCTTTCATTCAGCATATCCCTCCAGCTTAACCTCCCATCTCATGCCAAACACCACACCAGGGATCTGCCAAGCACTCCACACCAGGGGTCTGCCCAGCACTCCACACCAGGGGTCTGCCCAGCACTCCACACCAGGGGTCTGCCTTCCAAGCACTCCCAGCTGGGTAACAGCAAAGTCCCAGGTCCAGATGGTTCCAGGAGACAGAGTAGGCATGGGATTGAGAGGAAGAGAAGCAGAGACAGGGTCAAAAGACTTGTCTTAGTTCTGACCCTGAGGCCCTGGTTGGTGCTCTGAAGGTGCGTGTGGGTGTGCGTGTGTGTGTGTGCATGCGTGCGCGCGTGTGTGTTAGTTTAAAAGGGCAAATGGAAGAATTAGGGTGGGATGGAGGAGAATGAAGACAAGAGGAAGGAGGAGAATGAGAGGACAGAGATAGGAAAGAGGAGAAATAGAAAGAGCAGCAGAAAGGAGAGGATGCAAAGATGGAGTTAGGGTTATGGTGCTGGGGGAGAAGGAGGAAAGAAAAGTAGGAAGAAATAGGAAGAGAAAAGGTAGATAATGTATGAATCTTGTAATGACTGAAAGAAATAGAGAAAGACATAGAAAAGGAAACCATGGCAGGAGGAAGAGGAGATAGAGCCATTGGGAGAGAGGAAATGAGACAGAGACAAAAAGGGTGCTAAAGAAGTGCAAATATCCTGGGCAGGTGGCTGAGATGTCAAGGGCTGGTTTCCTATTTCAGTATACTCTGGCATGTGGGTGTGCAGGGAGAGGGAAAGTATACAGTGTGGCCAGTTCCCTGGGCTCCTTCCATGTTGAAAAATGAGAAATGTGAGCTAGAATAAACCCCTTGTTCCAAGAACAAGAAGAGGAGGAGGAGGAAGAGGAGGAAGGGAAGGAAGAGGAAATAGAGGAAGAGGAGAAAAGAAGGAGGAAGTGGAGAAGGAAGAGGAGGAAGAGGAAAAGGAGAAAGAGGAAAAGGAGGACGTAGAGAAGGAGGAAGTAGAGGAGAAAAAGGAGGAGGAAAAAGAAGAGGAAAAGGAGGAAGTGGAGGAGGAGAAAGTGGAGGAGAAAAAGGAAGAGGAAGAGCAGGAGGAGGAGGAAGAAGAAGAGGAGAAAGAGCAGGAGGAGGAAGAGGAGGAGGAAGAAACAGATTTCTTTATTGCTTTTCTTCTATCTTTGCATTTCTTTTTGAGGTCTTGACACAAGGAATATTTATTGTGAAAATTTGTTGACTTTATGATGGAGGTTGGGATGTGTTTGCCTCAGAAAAGGATTCTAAAGATACCTGGTTACATTTTTCCCCATTACTCTCCAAATTCTCTGCTTTCCTGTTTTTTTGTTTTTTGTTTTAACAGAGAAAAGGTTACATTGGGCAACCCCTGGATTACTGACTGTTTGCTTCTGGATAATGAATAGTTGGGTGGGGATTTCCCCAGGGACGACCTGGCCCAGTTGCCCTTCCTGACCATGTGCATCAAGGAGAGTCTGCGGCTGCACCCGCCTATCACCATCATCTCCCGACGCTGCACACAGGACATGGTGCTCCCAGATGGCTGGGTCATCCCCAAAGGTGTCCATGGGATAGGAGGAGGGTCCCCGGATGAACACAGCGGGGATTTCTCAAGGTATCAGGGATGATCCTGCTGCTCACCTCTCCCCCTTCACCCCCCCCCCCGCCCGTAGGTGTCATCTGCTTTATCAACATCTTTGGGACTCATCACAACCCAACTGTGTGGCTGGACCCTGAGGTGCTGTCTCCCCCTCACATCCCTCTTTGGCCTGTCCCTACTCCTTTTCCCTGTCAGGGGTCCTAGGAAAAGACATGCATTTTGCCCCAAGAAATCAGATGTCACTTTTCCAACATGCTCAGACTCTGGCTGTCAGCTGCGAAATGTCACTCATCCACCGGGGCTCCGTCTTTCCTGCAGGTCTATATCTCCTTGCGCTTTGACTCAGACAACAAGAAGGAGGGGTCACCGCTGGCATTTAATCCCTTCTCCGCGGGGCCCAGGTGAGGCTGCAGGGCTTGGACAAAATGTGGGAGGGATCTGTGCATGATAGGGGGGAAGAGCAGCGCTGGTGAATTCGGGGTTCCGGGGCTCTTTCCTCCAGCTTCTTTGCAGGCTCAGCAAAGAGTCCCGGTGTGCAGAGGTTCACCGGCGGGCGGCCGCCCTGCGCTCAGCGGCCCTCGGGGCTGCAGGGGCGAGTCGGGCGCCCCGAACCTCCCCAGCGCGTCCCTCCCGCAGGAACTGCATCTGCCGACGTTCGCCTTGAGAGAGATGAAGGCGGCGCTGGCGCTGACGCTGCTGCGCTTCCGGGTCCTGCCCGACGCCACGGAGCCGCGCAGGCAGCGGGAGCTAATCCTGCGCGCGGAGGGCGGGCTGGGGCTGCGGGTGGAGCCGTTGAGCGCGCGGGGGCGGTGTTGACGGGTGCTGGCACCGCCCACCGCCTGAGCCTCTGACCCCGCCCACCTGCTTGGGGCGGAGCCTCTGCGTGCTGGCCCGGGGCGCTGCAGGCCACGCGATGCGGCTTCCTTCACTTCTGGCCCTGGTGGGCGGAGCCTGGGGAACCTCAGAGCAAAGCCAAAAGGAGCAATCCAAGATGATTCCTGAAGTCACCCTTGGTCCTACACACACACACACACACACACACACGCACGCACGCACGCATGCACACGCACATGCTAAATAAATAAAGTTTTTAAATAAGACAATATTATTTAATGAAATGGACTGAGTATTAACATTTTTATTTTTTATTCTTTTAATGTTTTGTACATGAATATAGTGAATTTATGATATATTTACACCTTAATCCCCAATCCCATCTCCCCTCTTTTCATTACAACGTTGCTGCTCCCCTGCCACACTCCCTCTTTTTCTCTCCAGATCTTTCCCCTTCTCAGGATAAAATGCTAATGGGACAATTCCTGTGGGTCTTATGGAAATATACATAGATGCAGTGAATTCATGATACAATCTAATAGTGCTCACAACGGGAACCTCTGCACACCGAGGCTCACCAGTTTCTTGTACATTGCAAAGCCAGCATTCACTGTTGAGCACATCTCACAATCCCCAGACACCAAAAGAAGCTGTAGAAATTATTTTTGCATGCATGTCTGTGTTTCTGTGTGTCTGTGTATATCAGAGGGCACTGTGTGTGTCCATGGATGCCCAAGGGTTACTTCTGGGATCATCCTGGATTGCACTACCCTCCTTTTGTTTTGGAGTTTCCCTGGCTCTGCCTTCCAACACTGGAAATGTTGGCCACTACCATTTCCATCTCGTGTTTTTATATGGGATCCAGCATCCAAACTCAGGACCTTCTGCATACAAGACAGAGGTTTAACCACTACAGGAAACTGTAGAAATTTTCAAGCAACATTTTCCTATGACCTAATCGAACAAGATATAATTGTTATTCACTTTTCTGGTACCGAAATTAGTTTCATATTCTTTTTCTTTGATAAATATATGATCCAAACCATTTTAGGGGAACAAGGAGTTTGCTCATGATCTTAGAATATAGTCGATCCTCATGGCATGGGGAAACTGACGACACCATAGACACAGGAAGAACTGAGAGAAGGACAAGGACCCTAAGCAATCCTTCTAGTCTGCCACAGCCAACCAATTCTCTCTCCCATCTTATTCATCTGCCCAAAGAATGGCTCCGTTCACGATGTGCTGGGTCTTTTGTTTTTGCAGGTGTGAGTATGCATGGATCAGAGAGAGGACCCTTGAGTGTGTATGTTCTGTGCAGGCCTGTTGCATTCATCTGCATGTTGCAGAGAAAATCATGACAAAACTGCTTAAGGGAACAAGGGGTTTATTCTCTTATGATTGTCCAGCTTAACGGGAGAGCTGACACCAACACCAGGGCCGAGGGAACTGGCCACTCCATCTCCATCCCTGAGAAAGGGATGATCCTCATGTGCCGCCAGACCAGCATATTTGGCCAAGTATACACAAGGATGCCAACTTTCTCAACCAGCTCTCTGCATTTTACTCACCTGTCCAGGACCACTGTAGGCTGGGCCTTTCCCATCAGCTAGACAATCTCTCGCAGGTTCGTTCTGGGTTTAACTCTCAATTATCTACAAATGTGCTCAGAGCTTGAACCCTTAATCATCAAGTTGACACTTGTGCCTGACTATGACGAAGCCAACGGCTACATCACCCGGTGTTGCTTGCTCCATCTTATTGCCTAGCTCTGGGGTTTCCCAGACTCTGCCTTCCAGAATAGTGGTGGCACAGGCTGCCGCCACTGTGCAGTGGGATCTGGGATCCAAACTCAGGTACTTGCTTGAGAGCTAAAGGCTTTGAACACTGGACTATCTCTCCAGCCCCAGGCTGGGCCTTCTTATATCAGTTAGAACATCTCCCACAGGCCTTCTTAGAGGCTTGCCTTAACTAAATAATTCTTCCTAAGTGTGCCTAAAGGCTCAGTTATTTTTTTTTTAATTTTTATTATTTATCTAATTGTGTGTGTGGTATGCACATGTATGTATGTGTGAGTATGTGTGTGTGTGTAGAACCATGGACGAATTTGGGAACCACCATAGACACCTCCACCTCCTCCTTGTTTACTCTGCCCCAGGATTCACAGGATCCGCCCTACCAGGTCCAGAGGCACGAGCCGCCCGTCTTCTGCCCAGCGTCTATACGTGGGATCTAGGATCCGAACTCAGGACCTTCCGCCTGCAAGGCAGAGGCTTAACCCCTGAGCCACCTCTCCAGCCCCTAAAGGCTCAGTTCTTAATGGTCAAGTTGTTACCTAGAACAAGCTGCCAAGCTCAGCGCGGCCATCAATTGTTTATTCAGGAATCAGTGAAAATCCCAGAAGATTCCTTTTAGGGGAGCATTCAAAACAGGAGTGTGCAGAGGTTCGGGGGTTAGAAAAATTTCCATTCTGTGGAGTCTAAGGAAGGATGACTCTACCAACCCCTTAACAACATCAAGCACCAACGTTTTCCAGTGTTCTTGAGCTGCCAGCCATCACTTTGCAAATGAGCAAGTGAAAGTCTGAGTTGAGAATGATTCACACATGAATGACTCACAAGGAGTGCTGGATTTAGAAATGAAGAACCTGCTTGGAGATTATAAAAGTAACAGTCAGGCTGGATAGAGAGCTCGGGGGTTAAGACTGCCTCACAAGCAGAAGGACTGAGTTCCAATCCCAGGTTCCACGTAAAAATGTCAGGTGGAAATGGCAATAACCTGCATTTCCAGTGCTCGTGGGTGGAGTCTGGGAAATCCCAGAGCCAAGCAAAAAGGAGGTGGAAACAATTCAGGGTGATTCCTGAAGTCAATCTTGGGCCTCCACAGGGATACACAGTGCCCTCTGATACACACACATGTGCGCATGTGCACACATACACATATACACACACAGATAGATAGACAAATAGATAGATAGATAGATAGCTATAAAAGTAATAATCCAACATAGATCCAAAGACCCCAGAGAATGGCAAAAATCATAAGTTTAAAAAATTGTTTGCATACCAAAGAGGAGGACCCAGAGGGAAGTTTGACATGCACACTAAAGGATGCTCCAGGAATGGGGGAGAGGGGGCACTGGGAGAAAGGGAGGGGAGGGGAAAGGAAAGGGAAAAGGTGGGGAGGGAGCAAGGGGATCCAGGGAGGAGTTGAGGGAGGGAGGGGAATGGGTTACTTACCAACTTTGTATGAGTGGAAGAAATAAAAAATAAAATTAAAAAAATTGCACAGATACATACACACACACACGAATGTGACTCTGAGAGTTGTTTCTCCTCCCATCCCCAACCCCAGACTTCATACTCTGTCTTTCCAAATCTTTATCCTGATCAAAGGGATGTTCTCTCCTGGATCTCTTTTTAAGATTTTAATCTAGGGTTGGAAAGATGGTTCAGGGGTTTAGACTCTGCCTCAAAAGCAGAAGGTCCTGAGTTCAGATTCCAAGTCCCACATAAAAAACTCCAAGTGGAAACGGCAGAGGCCCTGGTGGGTGGAGCCTAGAAAATCCCAGAATGAAGCAAGAAGGAGGTAAAAGTGGTCCAGGATGATTCCTGAAGTCACCCTTGGTCCTCCACAGGGACACATAGTAACCTCTGATACACACACACACACAAGTAAATATAAAATAGAAAAAAAGATTTCAATTTCAACTTCCTTCTACATCCTTTCTCCACAAAACTAATGGGCTTGGTTTGGGTTCTGGTAGGACAGTTCAGAAAGAGAAGAGAAATTGAGAGGATCTCAATAGAACCAGGCTGCTTTCATGAGGGTAAAACACAGCAGGCCAGGGTGGCAGCTCCCCATGGCATAGGCAGCTGTGGCCTGCAGACAGGGAGGAGTATCTTTCTTCTGAGAGGGTGGTAATTGGGGGGGGGATGAGAAAAATGTCCATATGCTTAGGACACTGGGGGTGATTAAATTTGTGGATCAAGGGTCCTGTGATGGTTTAGATAAGGCAGTAGACAGTGGGCTAGGGAGCTTCCCAGGGAACTGCTGTTTTGTATTGTGGAGGGGGGACTCATGTTCTCCAGACCACTGTTGACCCTTTCAAAGAGTCTTTCCCTAAGCCTGACTGTGCTAGTTAGTCTTGTCTGTTGCTGTGAAAGAGCACCCAAAGTCAAGCAACTTCATTGGAAAGGGAGATTTATTCAGCTTACAGTTCTGGAAGGGAGATACAGTCTTTCATGGCTCATGCGGCATGGCTGGAGGCAGAAGCTGGAGGAGGCTCAGGTCACATCTGTCACAGAGGCTGTGACTCTCCTGGAAATCCGGTGGGACTCATTCACCTCAAGGCCCACCCCCTGTGACTGCCTTCCCTCCAGCAAGGCTCCACCCCTTAAAGGTGCCATAACCTTTCCAAACACATGAGATTGTGGGGGACTCATTTGAAACCAGCACACTGATCTTCACAGATCTCCTCAATGTAGATAAATTACAGGTTGGCTCCAGCCACTCTGCACCCCCAAACCAAACCCCTTCTCCCCCCACCTCCCCTCACCAAAAGGGCACCATCCAAAATAGTTATTACTTCAGTCACTTCTATGTCCCAGGTCTTGTGATTGCAAGTTTCTGGAAAGGAGCTGCCCCTGTAAGGCTGATTGACTGATGAGAGCTTTAATGACCTGAAGCGAAGTGATCTGGAATGTTGCAAGTCCAGAACCAGATTATCTTAGGCTGAGGTAGAAAAATGTAAACTGTTGAGTTACTGCTCAGGCAAGACAGAAAATTATCAAAATTGCCTAGGCAATCAAGAAAGGGTAAAATTGCCAAGGCAATCAAGGAAGGGCATTTCAGAGATGCTGGTACCTGTATGGTATTGCTGCTTTGGACTTGGCTTCAGATGATAAGAGTCAAGGCCATGTGCCTCTCTGTGTTCCATCTACTCACTGACATTAGCCATTGTGTTTGCTTCTGTAAAGTTTTTGCTCCAACTATAGCCCCGACTGTAAAACAGCAGTATAAACTAAGCTTGGGGATAGAGCTCTCTGAGGATTATCTCAGCTCTACACTGCTGATATCAAACTCTTCTCCACCCCAATGGGTATCTGAGCAATTTCTCTGGAGGGACTCCAGCATTCAGGCCATCATTAGCTCCTTTAAATAGACTTATCATCCACCTCTGACCTAACATCCTTGTGATGAGATAAATCCTTGCTGCTTCCAGCATCTATAGGCAATCCAGCCTCATCTGTGACATGCACTGCTATTGGGTAATTTAAAAACTTCTAGCCCTGGGCTGGAGAGATAGCTCAGGGGTTCAGACTTTGCAAGCAGAAGGTCCTGAGTTTGGATTCCAGGTTCCACCTAAAAAACACTAAGCAGAAAAACAGCAGAGCGAAGCCAAAGGGAGGTAGAAGCAATCCAGGATGATTCCCGAAGTCATCCTGGGTCCTCCACAGGGATACACAGTGCCCTCTGATACACACACACACACACACACACACACACACACACACACACACACAAATAATAAAGTTTAAAAAATATTTTTGTAAAAACACTTCTAGCTCTATTTAAAACTAAAAGTCCTAAAGGCTTGCTCAGGGCTGTCAGTTGGAAGCATGTTTATAGAGGCAGAAGCAAAAAGGTGAAGTAGTTCTTTCCATAGGGGGCTGGCATGCAAGATAACATCTTGTAGTTTTGCTTCTAAACTAGCTTTGGCTTTCCCTTCTCAAAAGGAGATATGTTTTGATTGAAAAGACTTTATTTCTTTTTAAATTTTTTATTTATTTGTTATAGAGAGAGAAAAAGAGAAAAAGGAGAGAAAGAGAGAGAGAAAGAGCCTATTCATGGCATGGCATACGACTTCTGGAAATCAGTTCTCTCTTTCCATCATATGGCTTTTGGGGATCAAAGTCAGGAAGATTTGGAAGCAGGTATCTTACCTGCTAATTTATCTCATAGACCCCCACACTATTCCTTTTAATAAACCTTACAAAGTGATGTTATTAGAGCACTTTATTTTTATTCTTATTTTTGTAGATATAGTTCTCCCTGGTCTCCATCACTTGTGTTTAAGCTATCTTTCCACCTCATATACTCAGATTAAACACAATTCTCTAGAGTAAATTATTGAAAATATGGAGTCCAGAGATATGGGTTTAAGAATGAGCTAATGATTTGAATGTGGAGAAAAATATCTTTCATCCAGTCAAGAGGCAGGAAAGTTGGTTCAAGGCCAGCTTGAGATACATGAAAAAAGCAATTTTTAGAAAACAAAAGCAAAAATAATCCCCCTACCCAATTGCTACAAATGCAACATGCTTATAAAATTTTGTTCAGTTTGTATTTCTGGAGCATTCCAAAAAAAAAAAAAAAGAGTATTCAGTCCTTTACATTACTGATTTGTATATGACCGGCATATGAGGACTTTTCAAAAAGTTTTGCCACAATCTGCTATGACAGTTGAGTTTCCTGTGGCTTAGCAAGCAAAGAACTTTAGGGATCAGCTGCACATATATGCCAAATGAAGATAGTTGGACATAGCTTGTAGTCAAACTAATCTTTCAACACAAACATTATTTGAAGTTGCTCTGCATGTCTCAGTGACATGAGTTGTGGATTAATAGTGTTGTAAAGGTATAAGTGAGGGCAAACCAAATTCTTCACTTAAGGTGACTATCTGGTGAGTTCTTTCGTGTCTTTGAAAAGAACTGTAATAACTAAAGGCTTTCCCACATTCTGTACAAACAAAAGGTTTCTCCCATGTGAGTTCTTTCATGTGTCTTGACATAATGAAAATAGCTGAAGGGTTTACCACATTTTGAGCATACAAAGGGTTTCTTGCCACTGTGAATTCTTTCATGTATTTGGAGGTAATTGGAAGAATGGAAGACTTCCCACATTGTACACACACATAAGGTTTCTCTTCACTGTGAACTTTCTTTTGTTGTCTCCATGATATGTGGCTACAGAAGGCTTTCCCACATTCCTTGAATAGGTAAGTATTTTCTTCCACAAGTTTGTATATGATTTTGAAGGGAATTTAACCAACTGAAGGTTTTCCTGCATTGTTTACAAACGTAGGGACTTATTCTATTATGAATTACTTCATGTCTTCTTAAATGATAGGATGTCAAGAAGGCTTTCCTATATTGTTTACATACATGAGGTTTTCTCCAGTGTGAGTTCGTTCATGTTTTGAACTTGACAGGAAGACCTAAATGCTTTGCCACATAGCTTACATATACAAGGTTTCTCTCCACGATGAATCAATTCATGGTACTGAAGAGAACCGAGAAAAGTAAAAGCTTTTCCACACTGGTTACATGAGTAAGGCTTTTCTCAGTGTGAGTCCTTTTATGTATCTGAACTTGTTTAGGAGACCTGAAGGCTTTCCCACACTGCTTACATTCATAGGGTTTCTCCCCACTATGTAACAACTCATGGTATTTTACAGAACTATAACTAGTAAAGGCTTTACCACATTGCTTGCATACACATTCTCCAGAATTAATTATTTTATGTATTCTAAAAGTACTCTCAGAATGGAAAACTTTGTCACATTACAAACACACAAAGAGTTTCTCTCCACTGTGACTCTTCTTGTGTTTACGAACAGAACCAGAAGAAGCAAAAGCCTTCCCACACTGTTTACACTTATAGGACTTCTCGCCAGTGTGCATCCTTTCATGGAATCGAAGGGAACTGTGGTCAGCAAAAGCCTTCCCACATTCTTTACATACATAGGGTTTCTCTCCAGTATGAATTCTTTCATGGGTTAACAGGGAATTGGAACGGGCAAAGGTTTTCCCACATTCCTTACACACAAAGGGTTTCTCACCAGTGTGAGTTCTTTCATGGATTTGGAGGGAGCTGGGAAAAGGAAAGGCTTTCCCACATTGCTTGCAAACATAAGATCTCTCTCAACTGTGGTAATCTTCATGCCTTCGGAAGGAACTGGAAGAAGTAAACACTTTCCCACACTGCTGACATTGGTAGTGTTGCTCTCCAGTCCTTTAAACCAGAGCTGAGACGTGTAGTAAAGTCTTCACCATGGTGATTTGTTTTAGGTTTCTCCTCTGTGTGAGTCCTTTTATGATTCTGAAAATATGAAGGCAGACTGGAGGTGTTCCCAAACTCCTTATGCTCATACAACTTCTTTCCATATTCCCCATCTTCATGTGGTTTGTGTTCTGGATAAGGATTAAGGACACTTGGAGTTAAATGGCCAACAATTATCTCTTCATACACATGGGGCCTTCTGGACAAGATATGACATTCACATCATGCTCTGGGTTGGAGTTCCAGATTTCTTCACACCGATTATCTTCTTGACATTCATAGAGTTCATTCACCAGTTGGCTGATACAAGGAAAATAAGTGTATCAAAGAGATTTCTTTGCTAATAATTTAAAAGAAGAAATGTTGATTCTATTCTCCATAAGAATTTTGGGCACGTTTATCTAGATACTGAAAAATGGTTTGAAGACAGCTATTTTAACAGTTTTATTGTGTATGGTTATGTTAAACTGTCTCCATGATTAACTAACAACATTTAAATGTACAATGTTGTGCAATCAATACTAGTGATGAAAATCATGTTGGATTTTGAGATGTTTTCATATTCAAATAATTTTTTAGTTGCTTCTAGTCTAAAAAGGCATTTTACTTATTTTTTAATTTTTCATGTGTGTGTGTGCCTGTGCAAGCCCAAGGGTGATTTGGGGAATCATTTTGGGTTGTTTTACCTGCTCTTTGTTCTGCTCTGGAATTTCCCAGGCTTTGCCTTTCAGGGCCAGAAGTGCAGGCCAACACCATTACTGCCTAATGATGGCATTTCATTTTTGTTTCAGAAAATTGTTATCCAAAAGTGGGAGATGAATGTAAAAATTTTAAAACATTACATATAAGTTTGTATATATGAATTAGGATAAAACATCATTTTTTGACATCATAATGTTCCAGTAGTTTCAAGTAGTGGAATATTTGGGATGTTCTAATTGTTGAAATTTAATGTATAAGCAGTTTTAGAGAAAATCCCTTGAGATTAAATCAAAGTTATATATATATTTATATATTTCAGTTCTTTGCAAAATATCCTATCACACCAAGAGTCTCTAAGAAAATCACTCTCTATTGTGGTACAAATTACCTTAGAGGGCTGGAGAGATGGTTCAGGGGTTAAGTCTCTGCCTTACAAGCAGAAGGACTCGAGTTCAGATCCTAGATCCCACAGAAAGATACTGGGCAGAAATGGCAGCTGCTTGAAAAGTAGAGTCTGGGGAACTCCAGAGCAAAGCCAAGAGAAGGTAGAGCAATTCAGAATGATACCTGAAATCACCTCCATGGCATATGCAATCACACACACACACACACACACACACACACACACACACACACAAATAAATAAATAAATAAACAAATTACCTTATTTTTCTCACATAATTTTGGCCTTCATTGTCTATGTTTTGGTATTCCCATTTATTTCCTAAAATACAGATCAAGAAACAATTGTGAATTACTGCACTGTAGAAAAATACGATATTCTATCTAAATTCATGGCCTAAAGTGATTTCACCTGATACATTCACCCAAATGTTTCTTTGCTATATTCTAAAGCATGCAAAAGTACTGGTCAGTAAGAATCATTTGCTCTGTAGTTGACTAAGGGGGTGATGACGTCTTTACCTATAGAAGCCAGGTTCCTCAAGGCTTCCTGCATCACATCCTTGTAGAGATCCTTTTGGAACGGCTCCAGCAGGGCCCACTCCTCCAGAGTGAAACACACAGCCACATCCTCAAAGGTCACAGACTCCTAGAAGAGACCACATAATATTTGGAGGAAGAAGTATGAGCTTTATGGTGTTGGAGAGCCACACTTAATCCATACAAATCTGATGTGGGGGCTGGAGAGATCTCTCAGGATATAAGGCAACCGCTCCCAAATCTGCCCAGTATCTTTCTGTGGATCTAGGATCTGAACTCAGATCCTTCTGCTTATAAGGCAGAGAATTAACCCATGAGCCATCTCTCCAGCCCATTAAGATTATTTGTACCACACTAGACAGTGATTTTCTTAGAGACTCTTGGTGTGACAAGATATTTTGCAAAGAACTGAAATATATATATATATATATATAAACTTCAAATATAAGGCAGCTTCCCCAGAACTGCACAAATATCCTCTGATTTCTATTAATCATGGTATCTCTTTCTCTCCCCCTTCCTCTTCCTCTCTCTTCCTTTTTTCTCTCCCTCTCTCTTTCTCTCAAATAAATAACACATGATATTACGCATGTGTTCAAGTTCTATCTTGATCATATACTCTTATTGAGAATGCAAAGATTCTTTCATACAGGGATTCTGACAGTAGACTGGAGTGTTTTTGGAAAATTAAAAGGAAAATGAGATCACACCTCTTTTGCTGATGTACTGAGATAATTTTTCCTAGTACCCTGAATCCCTCTAGTAGATTCCATAACAATTTTCGATTACCTAATGCCCACAGGAGAGTCAAGTCTTACTGTCTGCCTGTACTTACAAATGCTGGAGGAAGAAAAAAAAAATCTATCTCTCCTGACATCTGTGAACTGCTATGGGAAGAGACTTTCCCCAACTCAACTCTAAAGAAAGATGTCTCTTTTCCCAAATAGCCGATATCACTTTATGTGACCTTTACGATAGGTGTTCTCTATCAGAATCTATGCAAAATTTTCACAGGCTCACTAGGAGGGAGGCAATCTGATTGGAACACACTATATTCTCTGTATGGTAAGTCTTTAAGAAGCTGGTCTAGTGGATGTTATTTGATAACTTGTCATAGTTAAATATTGCTGTCACCTTGGCAACCAAAGGTTTGAGCTCTGGGCACAGTCGTGAGAAATTAGTAGCTGAGTTAAACCCTAGGTAAGCCTGCAGAAGATTGTATAATTGGTAGGGCAGAGCTAGCCTATGGTGAGTACAACTAATTTCTGGGCAGATGAATTGGAGGGAGGGAATTAGTTGAGGAACTTGGCATCTTGTGGCCAACTTGACTAGACACATTCGTCTATCAAGTGAGGACTGTCCGTCTCTCAGCAGTCCTGTGGATATGGCGTGACCAGTTCCCTTGGTGATGGTGTGAGCTCTTCTGCCAAGCTGGACAAGGAACTGTAACAGAACTATGATAAGAGAAAATAAAACCCCCTGTTCCCTAATGCTACTTGGTCATAAATTTATTGGCAACAATGCAGGTGAACTGCAACAATATCTCTTATAGTTTCCTAGGAACTTGAGTAGATCCTTGGTAATTACACAAAAGAGGCAACATTTGGAAGTATATACCTACGTTTGTTTGTTTGTTTTTTAATAGATACCAGCAAGATGGTTCAGCATCTAAAGGGGTTTGTCCACCAAGCCTTACAATCTGAGTTTGATTCCACATAAAGATGGAAAGAGAGAACCAACTTCACAAAAGTAGTTCTTTGATCTTTACATGTGTGTCTACACCGCATCACACACACACAAACATTCATACACACACGTGCACACGCTTATACACACTCATACACACACGCATATACACATATATTCATATACACACAGATACACACATTCATATACACACTAATACACATACACACACATACACATGCACATACATGTGCACACACACTCATACACACAAACTCATATACATAAATGTGCACACAAACTCATACACACACTGAGACACACACACAATACCAAGAAAAAATTAAATTAAATTTAAAAATTTAATTGGATTCAATAAGGGTGATTCACTGTACTAATAAGTAGCTAATTTTAATGGAAAATGTCAGTAGATCATTGGGAAATGGAAGCAAAACTGATAAGACCAAAATTGCTAAGAGACAATATATATTTTTCTAAAGACATCTTGTCAACGACAATGAACAAATTACAGCTAATCAGAACTTAAAAATATTTAAATGAGGGAAACTTTGAGTTTCTGGCATTTTCCTCTCTACCCCAAGTCTAAACAAGTACTCTAAAAAAAACAACAACAACAACACTTACAGCTTTGTTTAAAAGAGAAAAATTGAGGGCTAGAGAGATAGCTCAGATATTCAAGTCTTTGTTTTTCAAGGAGAGGACCTGAGTTCAGATCCCAGATCCCATGTAAAAACGGATGGTGGCGTGCACTTCCAACCCTGGAAGGCAGAGCCTAGAAACCCCAGAGCAAAGTGATAAGGAGGTAGAAGCAATCCAGGATGATTCCTGATTTCACCCTTGGGCCTCCACAGGCACGCAGTGGTTTTCTAGTACACACACACACACACACACACACACACACACAAATTCTTTCACCTTTAACTTTATTTTCAACTATACTCTTTGGGGGATACTTGGCATGTAATTTGGGGACCCATCAAATCGAATATATATACATTGTAAAGCATTTAATTGAAACCCTTTTTTAGATGCCCACACTCATGCTTAGGAACCCTGGAGCTGAACATTTATGTTTAAAATGTCTCTTAATGGAGCTGGAGAGATGGCTCTGAGGTTAAGCCTCTACCTCACAAGCAGAAGGTCCTAAGTTTAATTCCTGGATCCCATGTAAAAATGTCAAGCAGAAATAACGGTGGCCTGCATTTCTGGCCCTGGAAGGTGGAATCTTAGTGTGATAGTTAAGCCTGGGTGTCAACTTGACACACCCGGTATTAAATAAGAGGAGCTGAGACTACATCTTCAAGGATCAACTGAGATCACATGATAGGATCTAGGGCGGGAAATAATCCCATCAGACTTCCAAAGATCTCATAAGATCCTCCCAGTACTGCATCATATAAAATGAAGCTAAGAAAGAGAAGAGATGCTTCTTGCAGCTGTGCTAGGAATCGTTCTTCCTTCAGCAACCCGATTTCTTCAACCTTCTAGCCTTCCACTAGACTAAGACTCTAGGAGTTCTCCAGCCTTCAGCCATAACCTACTTGACTACCAACTGAGCAGCTAGCTACTGGCAGCCATCATTGGAACTACCCGTTACTGACAGCCATTGCTGAACTACTTCGGCCATATCTGTAAGCCAACTCAATAAATTTAATATATATGAAATTTATTAATATATACATATATATTCATTGTGTGAATTCCGTGACTCTAGAGAACACTGACTAATACACTTAGAAACTCAAGAGTAAAGCAAACTTGGAAGTAGCACAATTCAGGGTGATTCCTGAAATCACCCTTGGGCCTCCACAGGTACATACACACACACAAACAAACGAAAGAAAGGAAAGAAGGAAGAAAGGAAAGAAGGAATGAAGGAGGGAGGAAGGGAAGGAAGAAGGGAGGGAGGAAGGGAGGGAGGAAGAGGTAGAGAAAGAAAGAAAGAGAGAAAGAAAGAAAAAGAGAGAGAAAGAGAAAGAAAGAAAAAGAAAGAGAGAGAAAAAGAAAGAAAGAAAGAAAAAGAAAGAAGAAAAGAAAGAAGAAAGAAAGAAAGAAAGAAAGAAAAAGAAAGAAAGTGACAGGTACTGAACACAGTATAAGAAAAAGTATTTTTTAAAATGGCTCTTAATAAATCTCCAACTCTGTTTCATATTGGCTCCCACTGAAATATCTGCCAAATATTTATCTTTTCGCAATTTCATTGTTATAACAGAAACTACAGGAGATGCAACACCAAGAACCAATAACCTCCACAATCTAAATAAGCTTAGGCTACATGTAATTTTAAAAGGACTAAATTTTTAAGTCTTAAAACAAAAAGGAAAAAAGAACCCTGAAGTCTTACATTTTATTTGTGTGTGTGTTTCGTTTTTCTTTTTTCAATATGTGTGCCTTGCCAATATAAAGAGAAAAAAAAAGTCATTTTAAAAATCAATCTGCTATAGCTTGCTTAGAGATCAGAGTAGACTATCTTTGAGATCTAAGGTGTTATATTGTTTTCTCTTAAAACTCACATCTGTAACAGTACAGATTCTGGATGAAATTTTACTTAATGGTGTATCAAAAAATAACCACGGGGTTTAAGACTCTGCCTCACAAGCAGAAGGTACTGAGTTTGGATTCCAGGCCCCACTTAAAAGCACCAGGCAGAAAGGCAGCCCTGGTGGGGAGCTTGGGAATCCCAGAACAAAACAAAAAGGAGGTAGAATCCAGGATGATTCTCAAAGCTACCTTTGGTCCCCCACAGGGACACACAGTGCATCTGATACACATACACACACACACACATGCAAAACAATAATAATAATAATAATTGTGGGAACCGGTTCCCACTCACGCACTCATTTGCTCACACACACAGCTGCTGGCTGTGATGAAAGCAGGCTCCAGTCGTCCCCACCTCCGCCTCTACCCCCAGAGACTCAGCATGGGACAGGGAGATTGTCAGAAGCAGATCTCTCTTTATTGGGGGGAGAAAAGGAACTTTTATAGACAAAGGCCACCAAGGCCCAAAACGCATCCAATTGTATCACAAGGTCAAGACATCCTGCAGGTGTTAATGGTCAAGTTCAATGCCGCTCAGCACAGGGGGCAGATAGATACCTGAAAGCCAATTAGGGCTCTCTGTGAAGTGATCAGGTTACGCCCAAGACCCTTGCCCTCAGCGCCATCTTAGTCCCATGTGCTTGGCCATGCCCTGGGGCAAATCCTGGGGGGGCCCAACAAATAATAATAATAATGCCAGTGAAATAGCTCAGTAAGTAAGGTGACTCAGTCGTTCATTTCCTAGAAATCCACACGGTGGAAGGAGAGATTTGACTTTTGAAAGATGTCCTCTGACTTCCACCTGTGTGCTATGCTGCATGCCTTCTTTCTTTCTCCCCTCCCTTCCTTTTTCTCCAATAAATCAATAAAATAGTTTAAAACATTTTGTGTGTGTGTGTGTGTGTGTGTGTGTGTGTGTGTGTGTGTGTGTGCATCAGAGGGCACTGTGTGCACCTGTGGACGCCCCAAAAGTAGCTTTGGAAATATCCCTGGACTGCCCTACTTCCTTTTTGCTTAGCTCTGAAATTTCCCAGGCTCTCCCTTTCAGGGACAGAAGTGCAGGCTGCCACCATTTCCTCCTGGCATTTTTAAAGTGGAATCTGGGATCATATGTGCATGCAATTTCTTACTCATGCTCTCTGAACAAAATATTAAAAAGAGAATCATATTTTCTAAATTCATGGAAAGACAAAAAGAGCCATCAGGTAAAGACATATCAGAAGCTACAGATGGGTCCTATTTTTGATGGAAAAAAAGTAAAGATGGGTTGGAGAGATGACTCAGAGACTAAATGTCTCTGAAGCAGAAGGGCCTGAGTTTGGATCTGGGATCCCACACAAAAACTCCAGGGGGATACGGTGGTAGCCTTAAATTCTGGCTCTGGGAGTCAGATACTGAGAAACCCCAGAGCACAGTGGGGGAAAAACAGGAGGGAGCACAATCCAGGTTAACCCTGAAGTTACCCCTGAGCCTCCAAAGGCACACACACTCAAGTGCCCTCTACTATACATAGACTAAACAAACAAAACAAATAAACAAATAAATAAATAAATAGTATTGGTTACTCTTTTTCTGTTGTTGTGAAAGAGCACCCAAAGTCAAGCAATTTAAGGGGAAAAAGAGATTTATTCAGCTTACGATTCTGGAGGGGGAGGGGAGAATACAGTCTTTCACGGCTTGTGGCAGAAGCTGGAGGAGGCCTAAGTCTGCAGACATCTTGGAGACTCAAAGCTGCTTACTGCAAAAGCAGACTTCTCCAGCAGGTAGGGTGGGCTAATCCACCCCAAGGCCAGCCCTTATGACTGCCTTCTTCCAGTAAGGCTCCACTTTCCAAAGGTGCCATGACCTTCCCAAATACATGAGACTATGGGAGGGGACATATTCCAAACCATGGCATGGATAGACAGATAGACAGACAGATAGAAGACAAAAAAATTTGAAAAAAAAAGTTAAAGAACAAAAGCATGTAGGGGTGTGTGTTACCTCCCTCTATTGTTTAGGAGTAATGACATCTTAAATTTTTTTTTTTTATTAATTCAACTGTGTGCATGTGCGTGTGTATGTGCGCGCGCATGTGTGTGTGTCTGTGTGTGTGTGTGTGTGTGTGTAGAACCACGGACGAATTCGCGAACCATCATGGACGCCTCCACCTCCTTCTGCCCCGGGATTCACAGGCTCCGCCCTACCAGGACCAGAAGCGCAGGCCGCCCCGCTTCCGCCTGGTGTCTATACGTGGGATCTGGGATCCGAACTCAGGACCTTCCGCCTGCAAGGCGGAGGCTTAATCCCTGAGCCACCTCTCCAGCCCCATGACATCTTTTCCACTAGGTTACCGACTTCCCTAGACCTTCACTGGTTGGAGAGTCCAGGTATGGAACGCCCAATTACACACCTGCTCCTGAAATGGTGGGAGTAGGAAATAAAATCCTTTATCTCCCTCTGTGAGTCTAAGGAATAATCTGTGTTTCTCAGCCTTAAAGTAAGCCCAGGTGCCTTCTGTCTGTGTTGATAGGGAATCCTTGTGTGCCTTGTGGTATATATGTGACACCGAGTCCTGTGTGCATGTGTGTGTGTGTGTGTGTGTGTGTGTGTGTGTGTGTGTGTAAAAAGGCACTTGATTGTGTGTGTGCTTGTAGAGGTCTAAGGGTGACATGGGGAAGCATCCTGGATTGTCCTAGATCCTTATTTCCTTGCTGGAGTTTCCAAGGCTCTGCTTTCCAAGGCTGGAATTACAGCTTGCTGCCATTTCTAGTCAGTATTTATTAGTGTGGGACCTGAACTTAGTTAAGTTCTTTAGCTTGTCAGATAAAGGCCTTAATCCCTGAGCCATCTGCCCAGATATAATTCTTTAAATAGTACCAACCTCTCTCACATTTGCATTTTGTGTGTTTTTCTGTCTTCTGCAGGTAGCCCGGCTGGGGAAGGGTTTCTGTCTTAATTCTTTTTTTTTAAATTTTTTTTTATTATTATTATTTATTCAACTGTGCGCATGTGCGTGTGTATGTCTGTGTGTGTGTGTCTGTGTATGTGTAGAACCACGGACGAATTCGCGAACCATCATGGACGCCTCCACCTCCTTCTGCCCCGGGATTCACAGGCTCCGCCCTACCAGGACCAGAAGCGCAGGCCGCCCCCGCTTCCGCCTGGCGTCTATACGTGGGATCTGGGATCCGAACTCAGGACCTTCCGCCTGCAAGGCGGAGGCTTAACCCCTGAGCCACCTCTCCAGCCCCTCTGTCTTAATTCTTATATCACTTTTCTTGTGCTAAGGAAACCACAAGGCAGACAAAGCAGATCAGAAAGCTGCAGAATCTCATGAACATGAGATGCTGCTCTCTGGCCTTGACTTGTCTGAAACTGGGTCCTGCTGTTCATCTGCTGACATTAATGGTGGCTACCAGAGAGACAGCGACAGAGCTCAGTGGGTAAAGCGTAGGCCTGCAGATGGCCCACATGTTCTTTCTCACGTAAGTAAATACATACTGTCTAGGGGACTTACTGCATCTGGATCAGATGACTGGAAAAGAAACCACATTCCCAGGATGGAGAGGTGGCTCAGGGGTTAAGCCTACCTGGGCAAGCTGAAGGTCCTGAGTTCGAATCCCAGATCCCATGTAAAAAAAATGCCAAAAGGAAAGGGCAGTGGCCTTTACTTCCAAGCTTGGAAGGTGGAGCCTGGGAAACTCCAGAGCAAAGCAAAGAGGAGGTAGAGTAATCCAGGGTGATGCCTGAAGTTATAACCCTGGGCCTCCACAAGAACACATAGTGCTCTGATACACAGACACACAGACACACACACACATACACACATGTAATAAAGTAAATAAATAAATAAATCTTTATGTTAAAAAAAAAAACACATTCCCTTCCTGCCCATTTAGTGGAACCTGTTGCTAAGCAACTGCATGAGTCTATCCATTTTGGGAGAGTCACTCTAAATAGATTAAGACTTAGATTACAGGTCTGGGGTTATGTGAAGTCAAGTGTATACTTTGTCCACCGAATAAGCAAAGACTGAGCCTCCCCAGGAGAAGAAAAATGAGAAACAAAGGATTTAAAACATTCAGAATAAACAGTCGTTGGAGAATTGACAGGTCAGCTTTACTAAAATACCAAAGCCAAGAAGGTTCAACTATATGTTGCTTAGTCCAGCCTGGCAAGAGAGCTCACACCAACCCCAAGGGCCAAGGAAACTGGCCATGCCATAGCCATAGGACTGCTGAGAGAGGGACAAACCTCATTTGCCAGATCAATATGGCCAAGTATGCCAAAAGATGCCAACTTCCAGGGTCCTTTGCCCCTCATGACTTGAGTTCTGTTTTTTCTTGCCTCTAATAAACTCTGCCTTAATCCTCTCCAAGTATTCTGGTGTCAATCTTTGACCCCCAAACACAAGAGGAAAAAAAAGAAAAAGAAAAACCACCTTCCTCCATCGCATGCACGTGCCCAGGGACTAGTCCCACCCACTATGGGCTGATCTCATCAATCAGACAATCTCTTACAGGCTTGCTCAGGGCTGAACTTCACTACTAACACTTTACAGATGTGCCTAGAGCAGAAGCCTTTGAGTGTCCTGCTGACACCTGTATCTATGTATGACACCTACCTGACTGAAAAATTACAAATTAAATATTTTATTTAAGAGAGAGAGAGAACATGCATAAAACAAATGGTTTATTCTTATTCTATCCACTCAGTGCAAGTCAGGAAAATCACAAAATTCCACTCAAAGCATGAAATAATTGTTTTTTACATTTACTTGTGTGTGTGTGTGTGTGTGTGTGTGTGTGTGTGTGTGTGTACCATAGTGTAGTGAATGGATGGGAATCAGAAGACACTCTAAAATGGTTGTTTCCTTCCACCATGAGAGAAGGTAATCAGAGCTGAATTCAGATCCTGCTGAATCATATGTGCCTTTACCCACTGAGCCATGAAAGAAAAATCCAAAGAGCTTGATTGGACCCACACTTCAGAAAAATAAGATTCTGTAAGAAATGAAATACAGTAAGAAGACGCATGGAGGGAGAGTAGCCAACGTGACCCACAATCCCAGAGAATGCCTCAATCAGAAGGTCATGGGAATGCTAAGCTAATTAAACACCCCTCGGCTGCCCCTGCAGCAAGTCAGGCTCTGTGTGAAAGGACCAAGACACTCTATCACTAAGGGAACTCCAAGAGCTTTGGGAATTCTTTGCTAAAGAATGGGATAAGACCACATGTTGCTAGACTACACACTCCCACAAACTCTGAATATACAAGCCTGTCCACTGTGTTCCTCTATTACAAGCTGAGTCACACAACACTGTGGATGAATACCAAGCATATGAGGTGCTGAGCTCTTGCTATCAAGTATATGAATATATACATACATATATATGTATATATATACACATATATATAATACACATATATATAATACACACACATATATATACACACATACACTACATATAAAGGATATGAAAATGTTGAATTTTACCTGGATGCTGCAATCCTGGTGAATAGCTATCTTTCCATGACTACCACCTATGGGAATTTGATAGAAAGCCTTTATTTGTGGACTGGAGAGATGGTTCAGAGGTTAAGACTCTACCTTGCAAGCAGAATAACCTGAATTCAGATACCAGATCCCACTTAAAAAAAAAAAATGGCCCTTCCTTCCACTCCGCCGCCTGGGACGCGTGTGCGCGGTCCAGCCGGGCCTCACTGCGCGACCCAGGTAAGCTCCGTCCCCACCCACCCCCAGAACCCCAGGCCACCCAAGGGACCCAGCTCCTCCCACCATCCAGCCTGAGCCGCGCACGCAGGGCCTGGGAGGAGGAGAAGAGGGCACCTCCTTGCGCCCGGGCCCCGCCCCCAGGTCCCCCAGGTTTAAATAGCGCCCTGCCGACGCCCCATCCTCCCTTCCCCCGCTCCGCCGCCTGGGACGCGGGGTCCAGCCTGGACTCACCTCGACCTAGGTAAGCTCCGTCTCCGCCCACCCCCAAAACCGCAGGCCAAATAATTCAGTTTAGTGAAAAACGCACAGAAATTGAAAGAAGATCTTAAGAGTTAAAACAATACCAAAGTCAAAGTGCAAATCCATGAGAAACAACACTCAGGTAAACAAATCTCCCACTGAAGGAATTAATCCCATAATGTTAGACTCCAACTGGAACAAACCCATGGAAAATGGCCAAGAAAGCCTGACCCAGGATAACAACCTTCAAAATATGATCATTATCATGTTCAATACTATGAAAGAGGAAATCTGGGAGGAATTAAATAATCGAATCAATTGCTTTGAAGAGGAACACAACAGACACTTGGAGGAGTTGAGAAAAACAGTGCAAGAATCAAAAACTGGCATAGAGCAGTTAAAGCAGACTCAAGCAGAGTTTAAAACTGAGCTAAAAGACAAGTTATCTTCAACCCAGAACTCCACAGAGAGTCTTATCAGCAGAATTAATGAAGCAGAAAACAAAATTTCAGATCTTGAAGATAAAGTGGGAGTATTAACCAGCTCAATGGAAGAGGTTGTTAAAGCCAAAAAGATACTTGAGAGAAATATTCAGGAGATATGGGACACTCTGAAGAAGCCCAACATGTGTATTCATGGAATACCAGAGCAAGGATCTCAAAATACCACCCCTGAGGAAATTTTTCAAACGATCATCAAGGAAAACTTTCCTCATCTAAAAAAAGAGTGGCCCATACATATACAAGAGGTATTCCGCACCCCACACAGATATGACCAAAACAGAAGCTCGCCACGGCAAATAATAGTCAAAACACTCCACATTCAAGATAAAGAACTGGTGCTGAGAGCTTTAAGGGAGAAAAAACAAGTCACTTTTAAAGGTAAACCTATTAAAATAACAAATGACTTCTCAGTCGAAACAGTAAAAGCAAGAAGAGCTTGGAGAGACATACTTCAAGTATTGAATGAGCAAAAATGTCAACCCAGGCTGATTTGCCCTGCAAAACTATCAGTCATGATGGAGGGAAAAAGAAAAATCTTCCAGCACAAAGACAACTGGAAGGAATACATGTCCACCAAACCAGGCCTTCAAAAAATGCTAGAAATGATACTCAAGCTTGAAGAAAAAAACAGGCATATCCAGGAGAACAGAAGACAAATATAACACCATTAAAAACGAAGCAATATACTTATAAAAAGTACTAAACATAATAAATGTCTGGAATTAAAAATAGTTTCTCCATTACAACACTAAATGTTAATGGAATTAACTCACCGATCAAGAGACACAGATTACAAATTCGAATTAAAAAACACAATCCATCAATCTGCTGCCTGCAGGAAACCCATCTCACCACAAAAGATAGGCATGCCCTAAAAATAAAAGGCTGGTCAACAATTCTACAAGCTAATGGAAGCAGAAAACAGGCAGGGGTAGCCATTATGATATCAGACAAAGTGGACTTCAAACCAAAGAAAATTGTAAGACACACAGATGGATACTACATTTTAGTCACAGGTACAATTCACCAGGAAGACTTCACAATACTGAACATATATGCACCCAATACGGGCCCCTGCACATTCATTAAGAAAACCCTACAGCATCTAAAGCAAGAAATCAACCCCCAAACGATAATTCTTGGGGACTTCAACACCGCACTCTCAACATGGGATAGATCAATAAGTCAAAAGCTTAACAGAGACACTTTGGACCTTAATCAAACCCTTAAAGGGGACTGGAGAGGTGGCTCAGGGGTTAAGCCTCTGCCTTGCAGGCAGAAGGTCCTGAGTTCGGATCCTAGATCCCACGTATAGACGCCAGGCGGAAGCGGGGGCGGCCTGCGCTTCTGGTCCTGGTAGGGCGGAGCCTGTGAATCCCGGGGCAGAGTAAACAAGGAGGAGGTGGAGGCATTCATGGTGGTTGCTGAATTCGTCCCTGGTTCTACACACACATGCACACACACACACACATGCACATGCGCGCGCGCACATGCACACACGCACATACATATGCACACCCGCACAATTGAATAAATAATAAAAATGAAAAAAAAACCCTTAAAGAAATGGACCTTACAGATCTCTATCAAACTTTTCACCCAGGCACCAAAGAATACATATTTTTCTCAGCAGCACACGGAACTTTCTCCAAAATAGATCACATACTGGGCCACAAAACGAATCTCCACATATACAAAAAAGTTGAAATTCTAACCTGCGCCCTGTCAGACCACCATGGCCTAAAGCTGGACATTCACAACACAACAAACAAGAGAAAATACACTAACTCCTGGAAACTTAACAATATGATGCTGAATGAGAACTGGATTCAGGAAGAAATTAAAAAGGAAATTCAATGGGGCTGGAGAGGTGGCTCAGGGGTTAAGCCTCCGCCTTGCAGGCGGAAGGTCCTGAGTTCGGATCCCAGATCCCACGTATAGACGCCAGGCGGAAGCGGGGGCGGCCTGCGCTTCTGGTCCTGGTAGGGCGGAGCCTGTGAATCCCGGGGCAGAAGGAGGTGGAGGCGTCCATGGTGGTTTGCGAATTCGTCCGTGGTTCTACACATACACAGATACACACACACACACAGACGCACTACACGCACATGCGCACAGTTGAATAAATAATAATAATAAAAAAATTAAAAAAAAAAAAAGGAAATTCAAGATTTCCTGAAAGTGAATGATAATGAAAATACAATTTACCAAAATCTCTGGGACACAATGAAAGCTGTTTTAAGAGGGGGTGACATACAATGCCCACCAGGATGGAGTGAAGGGCATTGCAGGAGCACCAAAACTGCAAAAGAAAATCAACAAACCACAATCCAGAACTTCAGAGACTATATCAACCACCTAGAACTAGGCCAGACTAATCTCTCCCCATCCTGAAGCTCAGGGACATTTGTGGAAGAGAGGGCGGTAAGAGTGTAAGAGCAAAAGGATGGGAGGAGCAAATGATATGCAAGATACTCCATACAAGTTAGGGCTGAAGCAATCATAACTGGACTTTGCATGCCCTGCGCAATGTCCAACACACTATTGACCTCACAAAGTCTAGCATCTGCTAAAGGCACCAGGATCCTTAGAGGCAAGGGATTGGCAGCCACAGCAGTGTTCCTATACTTAAGGAGAACACAGGAAAGGGTTCAGGGAAAGGCTACTGGGTCCTTGTACGTCATCGGAGAGGAGGGCCCAGAGGAAAATCAGGCATGCACAAGAAAGGACTCTCTGGGAATTGGGGCGGGAGGCACTGGGGGATGGAGAGGGAGGGGGGAGGAGGAGGGAGGGAGGGAATTGGTGTACCTATTAAGTTTGTATGAGCTGAAATAATAATAAAAAATGTATTAATAGTAAACAAAAAAAATGGCAGTGGCCTACATGCACTTCTGGCCCTGGTGGGTGGAGCCTGAGAAATCCCAGAGCAAAAATCCAAAAGGAGGCAGAAGAAATCCAGGATAATTCCTGAAGTCATTCTTTGTCCTTCACAGGGATAGACAGACAGACAGATAGACAGACAGACAAATAGACAGACAGACAGACAGACAGACAGACACACACACACACACACACACACACAGATTGAAAATAATAATGTGTTTATTTATGATATGGACAAATTCTATTTCAAAACCCTTTCCTAATACATCGTTTTAAACCACAGCAAGATTTTTCATCCTCCCTCCCCGGCCCCCACTTTTTTTTTGGTCTTAACAATGAATACTTGAACTGATCAAAAGAAACAAAATCTTTACCTAGGCAGGCATTCCATCTGTCTCCCGGTCCTTGGCCTGTGATTTCTGCCTCAACCCTCAGCCTGAGTCACCGCATACCTGCCCTTGACTATAAACCCAAGGGCAGGATGAACTCACACATCATGTGACCCACTCCATCACTAGGCTCTCAACTGTCTGTTTACTTTTGGTATCCTTGGCAACCACTGTTTTTAATCCCTAAGGGAGAAGCTATCTGTAGCCTGTTGTGGTTTGAAATGAGGGCTGTCATCCACAGGCACATGTGTATGAGTCTTTAGTGCTTTGGGAAGGTCATGCACGGCACCTTTAAGAGGTGAAGCCTTGCTGGAGGAAGGTAGTCCACAGAGGGTGGGCCTTGAGGTGGATGAGTCCACCCTGCTTCCAGGAGAGTTCTCTTCTTGCAGTTCTCAACCTCCATGAAAGATGTGACTTAACCCTCCTCCAGTTTCTGCCAGCCAGCCATGCATTTCCCACCATGAAGGACTATATCTCCTGTCTGGAACTGTAAACTGAAAAAAATCTGCCCTTTCTCCCATCAAGTGGCTTGATTTGGGGTGTGCTCTCAGAGCAACACAGAAGAGCAACTAGTACACCAACCCCAGGGAATCTATAGCAATACTTTTCTCACAATAAGTCTTCTGCCTCTGTCAGGAATTTGCATATTAAAAACAATGTCCAGAAAGCAACCCAGTAGCCTTTATGCATGCATATGCATTTCCTCTTTCCAGGGACTTTGGCTATGTCTGGACTTGGAAAGTCAGGGATTTATAATTAGCCCTAAGAATCCTTGGCTTTAAGGGCACAAGTCCCCCATCCTAAGGCTTTGGGAACCTCATAAAAGAGGGGGTGGTGAAATTGTAAGGAACCTAAAGATGGGAAGGTCCTCCATTGGACAAGGCACTCCATTCAAGGCAGGACTGCTGCATCCAGGAACTCACTGCACTGGGATTTGTCCTTCCCAGACCTACATCATGACTGACACACCAACATGCCCCCAAAGCCTGTCAAGAACTCAAGAGAGATAAGAATATTCAGTAGAAACCTTGGGGACTAGGGCTGGATGAGTGAAGGTAAATGTCCCTATCAGTGGGGTGGCTTGAAGAGAGGCCACTTGGTATGCCATAGAGGTCTGAACCCCACAAAAGTAGACAAGTCAGAGGGAATCCTGGGGCCCATAGAAGCAGACAAGCAGGAGGGTGTGAGGGAGTGGGATGGATTGATGAAGGGAAAAGAGGGTAATGGGAAGGAGGGGGGATGGAGGGAAGCAAGAATAAGTACTCAATATCCTTGTAAAGCTAGAAAAATAAAATAATAATTAAAAAATAGAAAATGAAAAAAAAAAGGGCACAGGTCATGGGAATCTACAGAAAATTTTCTTTTAATCTGTAATCCATAGAAGCAGGTGACATGAGACACAGGCAGGGTGTGTTAACTTAGAGATGTAGATGTCAACTTGACAGTTGGATAGTGGCTGAGCTCTGGGCACATCTGGGAAGAATGAGAATTCTCAGCAATCCCTGAGCAATTCTGTGGGAGCTTTTCTGATTCTCGTGGGAAGACTCAGCCTAAATGGGTGGGGCCTGCAGTGGGTGGGGCCATTCTCTGCGCAGGTGGACAAGGTGGGGGAAGGTGTTCTGGCCTTGCTCAGTATGCTTTGGATAGATTTGTGGTCTGGCTCGTCAGGGTTGTCCCCTCTCTCTGCCATCCCTGGGGATGTGGTGTGGCAAGTTCCCTCAGCTCCTGGTGTTGGTATGAGCTCTCCTGCCAGGCTGGACTAAGAACTGTAACCAAGAAGTGTAAGAAGGAAATAACCCCTACTCTGTGTTCTCCCAAGCTCTTTGGCTACGAAGTTATGAGCCACAAGCAGGCACACCGAAGCACTGGGTGTGCTCTGAGTTATATGTAGGGACCATTAACCACGTGGCTGTGCCTACTCTAGAAAGATCTATTTCACAACACAACAGCCTTGACCTAACTTATTTACTTATTTATCTATTGCATGTCTGGGTCTGTGTGTCTCAGAGGGTACTATGTGTGCCTGTGGAGGCCCAGGGGTGACTTCAGGAATCACCCTGGATTGCTCTACCTCCTCTTTGCTTTGCTCTGGAGTTTCCCAGGCTCCACCTTCCAGGACCAGAAATGCAAGCCACTGTCATTTCAACCAAGAGTTTTTACATGGGATCCAGGATCCAAACTCAGGACCTTCTGCCTACAAGGCAGAGGCTTACCCCCTGAGCTCTCTCTCCAGCCCCTTTGGCCTGATTTATGTCCTATTGATTATAAATGCCAAGGAAAGACTATACATCTTGTTTACACAAGAAGATAACCACCTTCCAGTCGGCCGGGGGAGTTTGTAACCTGCTTAACTATTTTTGTTAGTAAATAATGGCATCTGAAAATTAAACAGATCAGACCAGAAACACCCTAAACTCGGGAGTTTATCCATTGTACCATCTGCCATTTAAATACCAATGCCAACTTGATAATTGAAAGGATTTGGGCACACCTGCAAAAAACTGGTAGTTAAGGCTTGCTTCAAGCAAGGCTGTGGGACATTATGTAATGGATGTGAGAAGACCCCGCCCACAGAGAGTGGGACCATTTCCCGGGTAAGTGGATAAAATGGAGAGAGTTAGGTCTGGCGAGTCAGCTTGGTGTTTAAGTCTGTGGATTGTAAGCAAAAGGACCTGAGTTCAGATCCCAGATGCCATGTAAAAATGCCACATGGATGGTGGCAAGCTGCAATTCCAGGAAACCCCAAAGCAAAGCAATAAAGGAGATTGAGCAATCTACGATGATTCCAGGTGTCACCCCTGGGTCTCCAGAGGCCACACTCAAGTGCCCTCTGGTACATAAAACACACACACACACACACACACACAGAAATCTGGTTCAACATTTTGGCATACTTTGACATGTTGTGTGCAGACATTATGGCAAATGAGTTTAGCCTCCTTTCTACAATCCCTGTGGATACCATCTGGCCAGTTCCCTCAGCCACTTCCTTCAGCTCCTGGTATTGGTATTGAAAGAATTAATGTAGAAAAAGAAATTTCCAATTTCCTAGGCAAGCAAGAATGTGATGAGCTAGTCTCAGAATCATGCTATCTTACTCCAACCCAAGGATTCCCAAAAAAGGCAAAGGACATGTGTGTCCAGGCCAGATACCGGGACTTCTCCCCACCCTGGGAATTCCAAAGAAACACTCTTCCCCAGGTTTCCGGGTAAAGCCACGAGTACGTGCTGCTATGCTTATCGCCACCAAACCCCGTCCCATTCCCTTCGTGCCTAAACTTGCACCAATGAGTTTAAAAGTTAAGTGTATAAGCCAATTATTTGGTAACACCTCAGTACCTCAATACCTCCTTACAAAAAACTGTATAAAAAGTCTGTGCCCTGTGTGCTCAGGGTCGCCTCCTTCATTCCTGTATGGAGCGGCCCCAGCGCGCTGGACAATAAAACCTCTTGCTATTTGCATCGATCTCGTTGTCAGCATGGTCTCCTGAGTTGGTTCGCCTCCCAAGTGGGGATTCTGTCCCAACATCTGGGGGCTCATCCAGGATGCACGACCCCACTCCAGAGATCCCCCTTGCAGCAGGTCAGAGGAATCGCTCAAGCGGGTCCGTCAGTTATTTGTTCTCTGTTGTCTATTTAAGTGAGTGGCCGCGTAAGCAAGATTGCCTATAGTGGAATTAGGCTCTTCTGGAGGACCAAGGAGGTGGGCAGACGTGCTGGTACACCTCTGATCAGGGTCGTGGGGGACGCCCCAAGACCCTCAGTGGGTCAGTGAAGTTTTTCCTGCGTTTCTATTAGGTGTCGTTTGTCAGTGAAGTTTTTCGTATCCTGGGCAGGTCTGCCTCATTATCTCAGCAGTGTTCTTTGCCCTCCCAGACCTCACTGGGACGGGGGTCGGAGGTCGGCACGAGCAGATCTGTGTCTGTTTTACTTTCTGTTTGGAGTGTTTACTTGGTCTGTTTCTTTTTCTATTTGATTTGTGTTCACTGTGTCTGTATAGGGGGTTCGAGTTCCCCGGTGGGGTAAAGTCTCAGTTAACTGTAGAAGAGACCATGAGGCTCCTCTACCCATTGGGGTTCGAGTCCCCCCAGTGGATTAGAGTCCCACTGTGTCTAAATGGTGAGGTCTGAAAGATTGCCACCAGGACATATTTGTGGCATTTGTGTCCAAGTTGTCTAATCTGTCGTTTTACTTTTTGTTTTCACTGTTCTTAGTATCGGAATGATGCACTTTCTCTCTGATGATTCTAAAATGGGACAGACTATTTCCACCCCCCTATCTCTGACTCTGTATCACTGGACTGGAGTCAAGACTAGAGAACAAAATCTGTCTGTAGATGTAGACAAGATCAGTGACAGACCACTTTGGGGAATTTAGGGAAAGAACTCAAAATCTAAATGTTGAAATTAAGAAAGGAAAATTCATCACTCCCTGTTCTGATAAATGGCTCACTTTCAAGGCCAGCAGATGTGTGTTTTAAACTGTCTTCTTTTTAATTACCTTCTTTTCGTTACCTAATAACACCTCTATTTTAATTTCTAAAGCAACTAAGCAAAGAAAGCCTCTGCCCCCCTGTACTGGAGGGGCCAAAAGAACTCTCTGTCGTTTTTTTTGTGCTGTGTCTATGATGATCTCATTTTAAGAGTTACTTTAAGTGTTTTGACTTGTTTAGTTATCTGGGTTTCCCATAATATGTGTGTTTTATATTTCAAAATAACAAAGCTATGGCCACTTCAAATTATTGCGTGCTTATAATTACATTTTGGTTTTTTTTTGACTCTTTATTATTTGGCATGCTCAATTTAAATGCACGTGCACACTTAAGAACAACACAAAAGGCCTGAGTACATACTGACCAAAATAGTTTGTTTTATCTTAATTTTTATGAAGCTTCACAAGAGATGGTACTTTTTTTTTCCCTAGGAAAGTTTGTTTTCATATGTGTAATGTTAACACATCTAACAACCAGAAAGGAAAACTGATTTCTGAGAAATTCATTGGAATTTCTTCATTCTCCTGGTATGTATGAGCTCCCTTTCTTGAGGACAAACTGCTTTCTAATTCCCTGTTCCCAGGTGTACTCCTGTGTTCTGCTATATAATGATTTTTAAGATCAGGTCTACTGCCTCTTTTAAAGGACATTTCTTACACGATAACTAATGTGAAAACAGCAGGAAGCCATCAAATAGGAATATATATATATAAATACTTAGTTGTAAAGAAGGTTTAATAGAAGGTTTATAAAATAAGATATGTTACTTAGAAGGTTAAAGTATGAGCAGGAGATTAATGAGTTGGTTACTTACAAAGAACGTTAAAGGATGTTGTGAAGGTTTGTGGAATGTTAGGTTTATGAGAAGACTGAAAATTAGAGATGATGATTAAAAGAAATGTCATGCATTATGCTTCTTCCATATTATAAAAGAAAAAGCATTGAGCCTCAGAAATTAAAAATTAAGAATTAAGCTTCATGTATTCAAATGTATCTCAATTGTTTGTTTTGATTAAATAAGAATTTGGTTACTAGGACCTGCAGCAGCCCTGGCAGGGCCCTTATCCGCTCCCTGGGAAATGGGTTCCCAGACAGCAGGGCTCTGCTCAGCATCAGACCAACAGGAGGAACCAAGGCCACCTCACCTGCAGCTTAGAGCAGCAGACTCAAGGCTACCTCTGCTCACCTTTTGGAGGAGGCCTCTCCTGGAGGGAGAGGAAAAGGGCACCTGCAAAATGGGGGAGGGAATGTTTTAACCTCTGTATGAATGTGTGAGTGAGTGTCGGCCTGAGGTGGGAAACCTGTAACACTTCTGGCTCGAGTTTGTAGTTCCACGAGTTTGTAGTCCCACAGTGAGATCCCTAAGATCTCTTAAAGCCACGGGATTCGATTGGGCCAGGTCTGCGTTTCCATGGTGATAACAAGGTCTAGGGTGGGATCGGATTAGAATCCGATCGCAAGTCACAAAACCGCTGAACCCACTATGGCCAAGTTATCATCCATGACTCTGCAAAGAGTGTGGCCAGACTGGTACTTGAATGATCTCTCCCAACCTTTGTCTGTCTGCATTGTGTGGTGGGGAATCAATGTGACTGTAGCTCTTTGTCTACGTAGTACAGTGGGGATCAATGTGACTTTAGTTCTTGCTAGTCAATGGAAAGGAATTCCTAGAAATGTTTGCCCGGAAAGGAAAGACAATGACTATGCTGTTTAAATAGCATAAGGAATACAGGAAGCTTCAGGCATGTATGGACCATGGACTCTCCCCTTTTAATGTCATCGAGTGGGGCTCTGGTGGTGTCAGGTGGAGCGCTGGCATCCCTCGACCATGCCACAGGCAATGTCAATAGATGTCTTTGCTGACAACACTGTGTATATAGTGATTGGCAGAACTCTGCTAAGCCATGCATCCTTTCCTCAAGTCCAGGTTCACTAAACTGAAGCCAAAAGAGAGATTTCCCCTTCCTGTGTCCAGGAACTATATTTAAGTTATAATATTATCCAACTAGAGAAACAATAGCAAACAAATGACAGAAAGTTAAGAGACTACAGAGATCTATACCAAAAGTACTAGCTAGTAACTCAGGAGAAGCTTTGCCTCCCAATATCCTCAAGAGTAAGGTGAAACAGACAGGAATTTCATTTAGCTCCATGTCAGCAAAACTCCTATCTGGAGGATAGCATCCTCATCTGTAAGGGAGAGGTTGGCACCATCAGGAAGTTTTCATTTCTGTCTTGGAGGTAGAATCCTTTATTTCTATTTGTCCTAGGACTTTAAAATAGGATAGGTGACCTAGGACTTAGTATAGAAAAAGGAAAGAAAAAGAGAAAGACCAGAAAGCAAAGAAATCAGAACTTGACATTTGCCTTAGGGGATAGATTAAACAGGCATCCCAAGCAGATCAACCCAGGACCCCTCCCAACAGGGGAAAGGTGGAAAAGATGCTTTGAATATGACCAGACTCGGCACTTTGAGACGGTTGTGAGCACAGGAAGCTTTCATGTGGCCTATGTTCCAAACATGGGAATTTCCACTGGAGGAAAGATTGCCCCCTGAACCCCAGGGCCCAGGGGTCGAGCACCCTGGTGGAGATCAATGTAATGGCCTGAAGCTCTTAGCTTCCCTCCGATGGAAAAGGAGTTTGCAGCTGGTAACCAGTGAAAGTCCAAAGTGCCAGGTTGAGCATCTCACGAGAACCTTGGGTTTAACATGCAAATGGGAAGCCTCTTTGTTTCTATGTTAATGGACTAGGGAGCACAAAATTCTAGTGCTCAACTTCCTTCCTAGGCTTTTGTCAACTTTTGATTTTACTAAAATGTTTCAGGAAAATGACAAGTTCATTAGTCACTCACAAAGTAACTACTGAGATTCCTGATATGCTTAATAGTAATGTTATTTTAGGCATTCCTTTGTTTACATGCCTGAATGCCTGAATATTCTAGGTTTAGGCTTAATAGAATAAAATATTTTAGCACTGTTATAAAGTCATCCACATGGTTCTGGTTGTAGACGCACCAAAGATATTAAAAGAGAAAATCATGGATTACAGAAAATGCTAGATAGCATGTAACAAAAGTCTGCAGTTTAAAGACCTTAAATGCTACATCCTTATCCAACCGTTCTGATGGATAAGATCCCAACCTGATAAGATATTATTTCAAGCAAACATTTTCTGGAGAAAAGACATGGCTTTATTTAGGAGAAATGAAAGGATGCTCTCATAGGAGAAATTATTCTTTTAATAAATTAATTATATTGCTTAAGCTCATGCTGAGACTTATGAAATGTTGGGCACACGAATAGTTATTTGTAAAATATGTTCCTTACTGAAATCAAAAGGAGCTCAATCCCTCTCTGTATATCTTAAAAAAAAATTGCAGTCTCTGTTACAACCATGTGGGCTCAGCCTCTTGATGGTGGAGCATTATAGACTGGCTAGGTTTGGAACTCCAGGTGTTAGGGTAATGACTCCATTAGCAAGCCAAAACTGGCTTTTCATTTGAATCAGAGGAAGGGGCCTAAGATAATGCTCAGGGATCTGTAGAATTTTCCATGTAAAGGCATATGTTCTTTTACACTCCTTTAGAACGTGACTTTGAAGACTTACAGCTGCCAAAAAGAAAAGGGGGGGTCTCCAGTATGTAGATTAGCTTCTGGCTCTTACACCTTACAACATGATGAGCTTATTTGGTTTATCCCATGTGCCTTCCCAGTTACAATGGTTTATGTTGTAGGCCTAAGTTATCTGTTTTGTCTCCTTTAGACAACCTTGAAGTAATAAAGTCATCTGTCAAAGACCTGGACTATCCCAGCATCACATAGATTAGGACTTAGATGAGGGCATCAGACCACTTCATCTCCACCGTCCTGACTCATCAGGAAGCAGTCAGAAAGAGTCATCGACCCTTATCCCCAAAGTGGTCTGAGTCCTCAAATAGGTTTATGGGAAAATGAGGCAGGATTAGAGCAGCCATGCTGGGATTCCAAAGAGACATCCCCCACTGATGGAATTGCCTGGAAGGAACACCCCTGCTGAGGAACTAACTCCAATCCTCCCAGAAATTTACCACGAGAACTGTAACTGACACTCCATGATTGGAGTGTGCCTAAAGAAAATGGGGGAATGAAAGAATTAATGTAGAAAAGGAAATTTCCAATTTCCTAGGCAAGCAAGAATGTGATGAGCTAGTCTCAGAATCATGCTATCTTACCCCAACCCAAGGATTCCCAAAAAAGGCAAAGGAGGTGTGTGTCTAGGCCAGATACCGGGACTTCTCCCCACCCTGGGAATTCCAAGGAAACACACTCATCCCCAGGTTTCGGGGTAAAGCCGCGAGTACGTGCTGCTATGCTCGTCACCACTGAATCCCGCCCCATTCCCTTCGTGCCTAAACTTGCACCAATGAGTTTAAAAGTTAAGTGTAGAAGCCAATTATTTGGTAACACCTCAGTACCTCAATACCTCCTTACAAAAAACTGTATAAAAAGTCTGTGCCCTGTGTGCTCAGGGTCGCCTCCTTCATTCCTGTATGGAGCGGCCCCAGTGCGCTGGACAATAAAACCTCTTGCTATTTGCATCGATCTCGGTTTCAGCGTGGTCTCTTGAGTCGGGTGCCTCCCAAGTGGGGGTTCTGTCCCAACAGTATGAGCTCTCCTGCCAAGCTGGACTAAGAACTGTAACCAGAATCATAAGCAATGAATAAAACCCCTTATTCCTTTAAGCAGTTTTGGTCTTGTATTTATCAGCTTCGTGGAGAGAAACTGGATCAGCCATATCTGGCCCCCTTACCTGAGGCTATAAATAAAGAGGCACCAGAAGACAAAAGGATTGGAGTCAACTGTTAAAAAGAATGCTCTTGCTTGCCTTTGGGGGGATGGGTGGGACTGGGGTGCAGATTTTCCTGTCCCCTTCCCCTATGCTCAGCACACCTCAAATTTAAGGATTGTTCCTTGAGCCTGCCTTGTGTCCTTGTGGGCTGGAAAGAACCTCTTACTTATCGAGTCCCCTAAGGCTTTTCCAATCCCTCCCCCACCCGTCTCCACGTCTCACTTCACAACAGCCTTGTGCTTTCTGCTCTTTAGTACTCTCTTAGGCCATTCGTAACTGCAGGTCCGCACAGTATTGTAAAAGTTAATGCTAGCAATTAAGATCAGAGCAGAAGAACCTAGAACCGCACACATCCAGGGAAAGCAAGCCAACATCAGGATTCCCTGGCAAAACTGCAGGAAACGAAACAGTCTGTGATTTATTAGTCATGCCATAAATGGTCACATTGCATTAAGACGCAAATATGTCGGCCTATGTTACTTACATAACACGCCAGGTCAGTCAACACTCAGCGGTTCCCCGGTGCTTTTGCATGAACCTCCCCCCACCCCAACGCCAGCCTAACTCACGAAGTTTGCCCACGATCCTCCCAGGCTGCAAACACCAGGCCTGCAGCTACGGCTGCTGCCCAGCTCCAAGCAGTGGGCCCACAGGGCCCCCAGGCCCAGGTCTCCAGCGCCACCTCCGGATTCCGACACACACCCAGGACGCCCGGCTGCGCTCACCATGTCCAGCCAGCAGAGAGTCCTACAGCAAAGGTTCCACAGCTTACCCTCATGAATTGAATAGAAATCTAGGCTCAGGAGATGGTTCAGGGGCTAAGGATTTTGCCTGGTGAGCAAAAGGACCTGAGTTCTTATCTCCATATTGAGGGGAGAGATTTTTTTTTAAAATATCCAGTTTCCTGTATTTGTGAGTGGAACATTGAAACCAAAACACACATAGAGGATTAAGGCAGAGTTTGTTAGAGGAGAAAAAGAACGGAACTCACTGACATGAATTCCTGAGGGGCAAGAGAGCTCACAGACTTCCAGACATGGAAGGGGCAAGAGCCCCAAAGATGGCTGGTAGGGCCAGGGGTATTTATAGGGTTAGAAAGGCCTGGGAAAAGTGACTTTTCTTTATTGGTTAGCTCTAGTTCTGCAAACCCAATTGGAGCTTTTGGTCCTCTACATTTCATGGGTCTGTTCATCTTGGGGCCCAACCAGTTGATCTTGTGCCCACCTCATGGACTTTCATCCTCTGTGAGCATCCTCACAGCAACAACCTCTTATCTCAGTGGAAGGCTTTGTATAGTATAGGCTTTTATTAATATTTCATCATATTTCCACACCAGTGGGCTCCTAGGGTCTGGCTGGTCAATATCCTCAGGAATAGAATCCACAGATGCATAGTATTGATAACAACAAAAGCATAAAACTGTTGGTGAAAATGCATGCCTGTTGCAGTTCGCCTACATGGTTGCTGATAAATGACCATCAAACGGCTTAAGGGAACAAGGGATTAATTTTCTTACTGACAGTCTGGTTACAGTCTATAGTCCAGTTTGACAGGAAAGCTTGCACCAAGAGCAGGCCAAGGAAACTGGCCACACCATCTCTACATAATAGCCGAAAGAGGGATGATCCTTACTTGCCAGACCAGCGTGTCTGGCCAAGTGTACACAAAGATGCCAACTCTCTCAACTAGCTCTCTGTATTTTATTCCAGGGCCAAATCCCACCTACCATAGGCTGGGCCTGTCCCATCAGCTAGAAAATCTCCTGCAGGTTTGCTCTGGGCTTAACTCAACTATTAATTCTCTACAAATGTGCCCAGGGCTCAACCCTCAATTGTCAAGTGGACACTTGTGCCTAACTAGGACAATGCCTATAAACATTCATAGTACAACAGAGTGCCTTGTACATAAGAGGGAGACCTTCTTTAAGAAGCAGGATTTGGGGTTGAAAGAAAGCTGAGGAGTTAAGACTATGCCTTGCAAGCAGAAGATCCTGAATTCAGATTCCAGATCCCATGTAAAAATGACAGGCAGAAAATGCTGGAGGCCTGTACTTCTAGTCCTGGTGGGCAGAACCTGGGAAATCCCAGAGCGAAGCAAAAGGAGATGGAAGCAATCCAGGAGGATTCCTGGAGTCACCCTTGGTCCTCCACAGAGACACACAGTGCCCTCTGAAACACATACACACACACATACGTTTAAAAAAAAAGAAGGGCTTTGTGTGTGTGTGTGTGTATTACAAGAGAGCATCTAAATGTGTGTGCCTGTGGAAGCCCAAGGTGATACTGGGAATCATGATCCTGGATTGCTCTACTGCCTTACTGCTTTGCTCTCCCAGGCTCTACCTTCTAGGACTAGAATTACAATCATACCTGCTTGACATTTTTACATGGGATGAGATCTTTCTGCTTGGGAAGCAAAAGCTTTAACCCCTGAGCTATCCCTCCAGCTTTTGGTCAGGATTTATATTTAGGGATTTAATTTAATTTCTAGACTTTGCCTTTCAGTATTGTCTGGGCTTTTTAATTCTCTTACTTCCCCTCTAATTTAACTCCCCGCAAGAAAAAAAAAGACCTTTATTTTTCCCCTTTTGTGTATATATTTGTCATGGAAAGAGCCTCCATGACCATCTTTCCAGTCCAGATAGGAGTTTGTAACAGACCAAAGTAACAATTGCTTTGGTCCAATTTGATGGACCAATGAGTTTCTTAAGATTGCTTCCAGGAATACAGTTGAGAGTTACTTACAAGATTAGGACAACTCAAGAGTAGTTCTATTTCCTGAAAGCCCTTCTCCCCCAATAGGGAGTGATTTACAGAAGCTTCACCCCTGGAACTCTCTGCGACATGATTTGCGAGGAGGGTCTCCTGCAGGCTTCTATTCTAGGGTGTCTCTCTGACTCACTTGAACTGCTCAGCAGTTCCTAAGTGTACATCTGCTTGGCTGGCAGAAAAGTCTCTTCCCTCAGTTGTTTGCTGCTTTTCCATATCCTGGAGGGAGTCCTCAGGACAAATCATTCTGAAAGAGACTGCAGCAGTTGATCTGGAAGATACAGTCCAGCAGTCAGAGAGAGATTGAGAGAGAGAGAGAGAGAGAGAGAAATTGAAAGAGAGAGAGAGACACACACACACCCTGGAATAGTACAGAAGTCTCTATGTCCTGATATTGATAATGGCAACATGATGACATTTTCCCAGGGTCTATTCTTTTATTTTCTTTCAGTCTGTTCTAGTGCTTGGAGGTGACAGAGTTGGATCATAGCTTCACACCACCTTCAAGAAAGCTTGATACCATTGAAAGACAAGTAATGTAAACATAGCTCATAGAGAAGCTACAGAGCAGAATAATTCACTGTGGGAAGTTTTTAACTTGGATGAGTGGATGAGTTCCTTCATGGAACGAATGACAAAGAACCATACAATCTATACTTGGGAGTCCCTCATCTAAACAAAGTCAAGCATTTGATCATGTCCAACCTGCAACAAAGCATGTTTCAGCCAGGCCCAGAACTCTCCAAAATCACAAAAGAATCTATCTATCTCATCAGATGTTCTTCATATGTCCCTGGATACTCGTCCTTTGCTGGGAAAGGGTGTGTGTGTGTGTGCATGAGAGAGAGAGAGAGAGAGAGAAGACAGCAGTTGTATCACTAGAGGGCACTAACAAAGAGACCAGGTCAGCAAAGTCTACTTTGTCTTAGTGAAGAGAGGCCAGAAAACTTACTAAATGATGGAAGAAGAGTTTAGTGGGATAAGGTCCCTAGAGAGTTGGAGCAGAAGCAAAGCACATTTCAGGACTTCTTGTTTGGGCAACAAACTATTTCCATGTTAACTTTATGGCTATCATGCTTGGGCTTTGAAGATCTTCCTTTTTTTCCCTAATAAGACAAAGCATTGTAATTCTGCCTTTGTCTCTCTGCTTCTGTTTTTGGGGTGTGTGTATGAGAGAGAGAGAGAGAGAGAAAGAGAGAAAGAGAGAAAGAGAGAAAGAGAGAAAGAGAGAAAAAGAGAAAGAGAGAGAGATTTTGAGCATGACATCAGGAATCATCATATTAATTATAGCATTGCCCTGGAGGTTCCCAAACTCCTGGAAATACAGGGTCCCACCATTTCTGCCTCACTTTTTTATATGGAATCTGAGGATCTGAACTCATGTCCTTTTGTCTATGAGCCAAAAGCTTTAACTCCTGGGTCATCTCCCAGGTCTTATGTATGGGTGTTCTAAATTTTTATTTTACTCTGGTTTCTTGCAATTTTACTATTCTCCAAGCAAATGCACTACTGTGAGTAAACTGCTCCTTTCTTTGTATCATTTCGATGACAATTTTTTTTTTTGATGACGATTTTTAATGTTGGGGCCTTCTGGAGTATAGGTAAGATGCTACTAGATGTTACTAGTCAGAAGTCACAAATTGCATTCCTGTTGCAGACTGATGAAAGTGCAATGGGGGCTGAAAAGGTGGCTCAGAGGTTAAGACTCTGCCTCGCAAGCAGAAAATCCTGAGTTCAGATCCCAGGTCCCACCTAAAATCATCAGGCAAAATCCTGGTCGCCTGCACTTCTGGCCCTGGTGGGTGGACTCTGGGAAATCCCAGAGCCAAGCAAAAAAGAGGTAGAAGCAATTCAGGATAATTTGTGAAGTCACTTTTGGACCTCTACAGGGACATACAGTGTCTTCTGATACACACACACACTAAATAAATAAAGTTTAAAAAAAAAAAGGAAGTAAAATGGGGCTGGCGTGACACTTAGGAAATAAGCTTAATTGACAAAAATAGATAGATAGATAGATAGATAGATAGACAGACAGACAGACAGATAGATCGATCTATAAGGATGACATCTAAGAGTACTACTCAACTCCAAGAATCTCCCTAAATTAAACATCAATCCTGTCAGAAACTCTAAAGCTCATGTTACTGACTTCATATATGGAAAAAATTAGTACAAAGTTTTTGGCAAGAGGGCCCAAATACCAACACATCTATTAGTACAATGAGTAAAGAAGAAATTACAAAATAAGAATGAAAGGCAAAGTTGGCATGATTAGATGTATAATAATGCCTCATAATATGAATCACAAGTTAAGTGTATGATTGTGATCTCATTTATGATTACAGTATGACACATCTTGAATAAATAAAAGGTAAACATTTGTTAATCTACAAGTGCTTTATTTGTTAATCTAAAAGTGGTTTATTTGTTAATCTACAAGTGCTTCGAAAATAGTTCAAATTCTAAAGGACCAGATGACAAGACATGTTAGAAGAAAACAAAGAGAGAAAAAATGAAAATATACAGATAATGGACAATATAAATACAATGTGGGATCTGTTATAAAAAAATTAAGGATATGCACAAAGCTGTAAGAACATCACAATTTCAGGATTTAACCCAATTTAGAAAGTCCCAATATTCAGAAAAGAAATTTTCAATGGCTCATTAAATGCAATGACTTGAAAAGAAAATATTTAAACCTACTTGCGTTTTGTAAATATCAATTCTCCAATGAATTATACAAGTGAGAGGTGATGCAATGATGTGATTTGAAACAAAAAGGCATCATTGATTAAATGAATACACTATTGCTTTAACACACCTTACAAAGTGATGGTATGTTAGTACACTGTCTTTTTTTCATATACAGATTCATTGATCTCCATCTTATGGGTTCAAACAGTCCTTCCACCACACATACTTCGGCTAAAGATGATTTTATTAGAATAAAAATTTGAAATGCAAAGTCCAGAGATATACTCTTAATTGATGCTAGATGTGAAGGCAGACACCTTTTATCCAAACATTCAAGAGTGTAAACAGGAAAGTATTGATTCAATGTGAGGCAAGGTCTCAAGATAAGACCTTAACAAAAAAAAAAAAACAACAAAAATCGAGCCCTGAAAAATTCTAAAGAAATATCCAACATATTAAATTTACATCTCCTGAAGATTGTGCATTTTTGGAGTAATCTTCAAAAAATAATTTGTATTCCACACTGCAAATCACTAGCATTCATTGGAATAAAGACTTGAGGGCTTTGTTATTTGCCATCAACTTTCAGTTTCTCGTGCTATAGTAACAAGAAATGATTTTTCAGCTGGAGGGTATTTGCACATGTTTCAAATGAAGACTATTAGACATCTCTCTAGGTTAGATGTGTTTCAAACATTTTCTTAATCCATGAATTAAAATTGTACTTATTTTACTTTGATATTGTTTTTATTATACTTATTTTACATTGATATATTTCTCCATGCACCTTCATTTAGTGTTATTAAGGTGTTATTAAGAAGCCTCTCCAAATTTTGTATCTAAGTTAACTCTCTGGTAGGTTCTTTTATGTCTGTGAAAAGAACTGTAGTAAGTGAATGCTTTCCTACATTGTATACATAAAAAGGGTTTCTCTCCAGTGTGAACTCTCTCATGTCGCTTGATATTTCAAAAAGAGCTGAAGGGTTTTCCACACTGTGAACATATAAAGGGTTTTTCTCCAGTGTGAATTCTTTCATGTATTTGGAGGTAACTGGAAGAACGGAAGGCTTTCCCACATTGCATACACACAAAAGGTTTCTCTGCAGTGTGAGCTTTTTCTTGTCTTCTCCATGATATGTGACTACAGAAGGCTTTCCCACATTGTTTACAGAAATAGGGCTTTTCTACAGTGTGGATTTGTTTATGACTGCGAAGAGTACTTAGACAACTGAAGACTTTCCCACATTGCTTGCAAATATAAGGATTAATTTCATTGTGAATTACTTCATGTCTACTTAATTGATACAAACACAAGAAAGCATTTCCACACTGTTTACATAGATAAGGTTTCTCTCCAGTGTGAGTTTGTTCATGTATCTGAACCTGACAAGAAGACCTAAATGCTTTGCCACATTGCTTACATACATAGCGTTTCTCTCCAGTATGAATTAATTCATGGTATTGAAGGGAACCATGAAAGGTAAAAGCTTTCCCACAATACTTACATAAATAAGGTTTTTGTCCAGTGTGAGTTCGTTTATGTATCTGAACTTGCTTAGGAGATCATACAAGTAAAATGCTTTGCCACACTGCTTACATTCATAGGGTTTCTCTCCACTATGCATCAATTCATATTATTTAACAGATCCATAACTAGTAAAGGCTTTACCACATTGTATACATATATGTTCCCCAGTATGGATCATTTTATGGTTTCGAAAAGCATTTTCAGAACTGAAAACCTTGTCACACTGTAAACACATGAAGAATTTCTCACCACATGACTCCTTTCATGTTTTTGAAAGGCACCAGAGCAAGCAAAACCCTTCCCACAATGTTTACACTTATAAGGTTTCTTTCCACTATGCATCCTTTCATGGAATCGAAGGGAACTGCAGTTAGTAAAAGCTCTCCCACACAGCTTACATGCATAGGGTTTCTCTCCAGTGTGAATTCTTTCATGGGTTAACAGGGAACTGGAACAGGCAAAGGTTTTTCCACACTCCTTACACACATAGGGCTTCTCACCACTGTGAATTCTATCATGTCTTTCCAGAGAACTAGGATAAGGGAAAGCTTTCCCACACTGCTTACACACAAAGGATTTCTCTCGACTGTGATATTCTTCATGCCTTCAGAAGGAACTAGAAGAACTGAAAACTTTCCCACACTGCTTACATTCATGGCGTTTTTCTGCAGTAGAAGTCCTCGCATCATTTTGAGCTGATCTGAGATCCCTAAAGTTTTCATAACAACTACTATCTTCATAAGGCATCTCTCCACCTTGAGTCCTTTGATGAGTCTGAAAGGATGGGAGAGCACTAGAGGGGTTCACCAATTCTTTATGTTTGTGCAACTTTTCCTATATTCCTGATCATTGTGTGGTTTATATTCTGGATGAGGGTCAAGGAGGACACTTAGTGGTAAATGGCCAAGTACTACTCCAAACAAATGACTTTGCCATTTGAGAACGTGCGGCCAAGATTTCAGGTTCAGAACACGCTCCTGCATGCAGTTCAAGTTTTCTGTACCTTGAGGACCTTCTTGATATTCCCCGAGTGTCTCCGCCAGATGGCTGTTTCAAAAAATAAAAAGCTTGGGGCTGGAGAGGTGGCTTAGGGGTTAAGCCTCTGCCTTGCAGGCAGAAGGTCCCGAGTTCGGATCTAGACCCCACGTATAGACACCTGGCGGAAGCGGGGGCGGCCTGCGTTTCTGGTCCTAGTAGGACAGAGCCTGTGAATCCCAGGGCAGAGTAAACAAGGAGGAGGTGGAGGCGTCCATGGTGGTTCCCGAATTCGCCCGTGGTTCTACACACACACACACACACACACATACACACAATTGAATAAGTAAATAAAAAATGTTTTAAAAAAAAAAGCTTATTACTAACTTCTCATTATAAATCATTTATCATCTTAGAGGCAAGGGATTAACAGTCACAACAGTGTTCCCATACTAAAGGAGAGTACAAGAAAGGGCTCTAGGCAATGCTACTGAGTCCGTACACCTCATTAGAGTGGAGGACCCAGAGGAAAGTTCGACATTCACACTAAAGGATGCTCCAGGGATTGCAGAGGGGAGAAGAGGGGAACACTAGGAGAAAGAGATGGAGGCAGCTGAAAGGAAGGGGGAAAAGGGGGAGGGAACAAGGGGGACCAGGAAGAGAGGGAGGGAGGGTGGGGGCTGCGGTACCTATTAAGTTTATGAGTGGGTAAAAAAAGAAAAAAAATGGCTGGAGAGGTGGCTCAGGGATTAAGCCTCTGCCTTGCAGGCGGAAGGTCCTGAGTTCGGATTCTAGACCCCACTATAGATGCTGGGCGGAAGCGGGAGCAGCCTGTGTTTCTGGTCCTGGTAGGGCGGAGCCTGTGAATCCCGGGGCAGAGTAAACAAGGAGGAGGTAGAGGCGGTTCATGGTGGTTCCCGAATTCGCCCGTGGTTCTACACACACATACATACATACACGTGCATACACACGCATACACGCACAATTGAATAAAAAAAAAACTTTAAAAAAAAAGAAAAAAGAAAAAAAAGAATAGATAGAAAAATAGATATAAAAATCATTTATCATAAGATATGGCAATTGTATTAACATGTTCTGGTTGCATGTCATACAAGATGATTTGAGGATAACTACAATAAACAAGTGGAATGTGTGGTTGTGTATATTGTCCCCATGTCTGGCAGACATTCAAAATCTGCCTCACATTTAAATGAACACCTAAATACATAACAGTGTGCATATTATTGAAACACAATATTAGTAATTGAAATCATTTTGCCTTTTGAAACACTTGCCTATTCATAAGGATAAAAGTTTACAATTGGTCCATAAGAGTTTTTTTTGGTTTTGTTGTTTTATATATGATATGTACTCAAAGCTTAGATATAAGCTAATGTAAGCTAATTTTACATAGTTGCAAAATTGATTCACATAAAGTTTGTTTATATGATCCATGATAAACCAGAAAATAAAAAGTATGTTGGTAATTTTTGTTTTAGAAATAATTTGCCAGAAAAAATGTTGGTTCTATAATCTGTTTGAATTTTTGAACATGTTTGAATTGGATACTATGCAAAAAGAGTTGAGGATGCCTACAATAAAAATCATGGCATTCATGTAATTGTGTTATATTGTCTCTGTGACTGGAAAACATTATCTACATCACAAATACACAATAGTGTACACATACTTCATGTATAATATTAGTGACTAAGATCATGTTGGAGGTTGAAAATGTTATCTTATTCACAATAAGATATCTTGGCAGTGGGTCCATATCTAAAATGAAATTTTATTTATATTTTATATGGTATGTATGCACAAAAGTTGGTGAGAGATCAAAGTAACATTTGAATAGTATTATACACAGAATAAAATTTGTATATATGACTGTGGTAAAGCATTACTTTGGCATCATAATGAAACTTAATGGATGTGGAATTTTGAGAAAAAAGCACTATACATTTTTATATTTTACATTTTACATTTCATAAAATCTTCTATCACACCAAGAGACTTTAGAATATCCTTTCCTGTGCCCTTTGGGGTACAAATTACCTTAGTATTCTCTGGGAATTTTGGAACCCAATTTCATGGTTTTGTTGCTTCCATTTCTTTCCTAAAATAACAGAGACAAGATATATGAATCATTCTGCATTATAGAATAAAATAGATTCTAGCGAAACTCATGGGTTGAATGGATTCCACTTGGCATAGTCATACAAAGGGTCCTTTTTATGCTTTAATTCAGCCACTACCATTGATGAACAAGGAGGATGACGTCTTTACCTGTAGAGGCCAGGTTCTCAAGGTTTCCTGCATCACATCCTTGTAGAGATTCTTTTCAGACGACTCCAGCAGGCCCCACTCCTCCAGGGTGAAGCTCACAACCACATCCTCAAAAGTCACAGACTCCTGAAAGACACCATATGTAGGCTCAGAGAGATGGTTCAGGGCTTAAACCTCTGCCTTATAAGCAGAAGATCCTGAGTTTGGATCCCAGATCCCATGTAAAAGCCTGGTAGAAATAGTGGTGACCTGTACTTCAGGCCCTGGAAGGTGGAACTTAGGAAACTCCAGAGCAAAGTAAAGACAAAGTAGAAGCAATCTAGGGTGATTCCCAAAGTCATCCTTGGACCTCTACAGGCACACACAGTGGCCTCTGATACACACACACACACACACATACACACACACACACACACACACAAATAAAATTTTAAAAAAAGAGAGACCATATATTATCAGAAGGAAAGGCAAACCTCAGAGTCTTTAAGATGCAGATTTCATTCATAAGAAGTAGGTGTGGCATTATGCCCACATGTCAAAGTCTTGGTTAACACACCCTTATTATTCTCCTGTGAAAGATTGTTTCACATGGTCATTCCAACAGTGGATTGGAGTTCTCTGATAAGTCAAATAATGACAGCAATCCTTCTTCTGACAAGCTACATTACTATCTTCTAGCACATTATGTCTCGCTAGCAAAATGCATAACAACTTATGATTATCCAATAATGACAACAGAAACAGCACTCAATGTGATGAGACCTGTTCTTAGAAATGCTGAAGAGAAACTACATTTTAGGTATCTGGAATGCTATGGGGGTGGTGTCCTCCCAAATCTTTTTTTTCTTTTATATGTGTGTGTATGTGTGAGTATGCATGTGTCTGTGTATGTGAGGGTACTGTACATCCTTGTGGAGGACCAAGGGTGACTTCGTGAATCATCTTGGATTGCTTCTACCTCCTTTCTGCTTCACTGTGGTATTTCCCAGGCTCCACCCACCGGGGCCAGAAGTGTGGGTCGCCACTGTTTCTGCCTGGCATTTTTACATGGGACCTGGGATCTGAACTCAGGAACTTCTGCTTATGAGGCACAGTCTTAAGCCTTGAGCCAACTTTCCAGTCCCGGTCCTCCCGAATCTAATTCAGAGAACAAGGTGGCTTTCCCAAAAGGTTGAGCTAACAGGTATTACTTTTAAAACCTGTTGTCTCTCAGAATCCTTGTAATAACCACTTCACATGGTCAGCAGAGCAAGAGTATCTGATTGGAACCCAGTGTATTTCCTGTATGTTGAGTGTGTGTGTGTGTGTGTGTGTGTGTGTAGAAGAGGGCATGTGATTGATTTTATGTGTCTGTGGAGGCCCAAGGTTGACATCAGCAACCATCCTGGATTGCATTACCTCCTTATTGTTTTGTTCTGGGGTTTCCCAGACTCTGTCTTTCAGGGTTGAAATTACAGGCCGTGGTCATTTCCACTAAGCATTTTTTTTTTAATTTTTTTTTACTTAGTCAACTGTGCGCATGTGCGTATGTATGTGCGCGCGCATGTCTGTGTGTGTGTCTGTGTCTGTGTAGAACCACGGACGAATTCGGGAACCACCATGGACGCCTCCACCTCCTTCTGCCCAGGGATTCACAGGCTCCGCCCTACCAGGACCGGAAACGCAGGCCGCCCCCACTTCCGCCTGGCGTCTATAAGTGGGATCTGGGATCCGAACTCAGGACCTTCCACCTGCAAGGCAGATGCTTAACCTCTGAGCCACCTCTCCAGCCCTCCAATAAGCATTTTTAATGTGAGATCTGGGGATCCAAACTCAAGTCCTTTATTTGGGAGACAAAGACTTTAATCCTGGAGCCAGCTCTCCAGCTCTGCTGAGTCTTTAAGAAGCTGTCTGGGGAGGAGATTTTCTCTGTAGTGACCATATATGGAAGTGGGAGAGACGTGGTTTGACAAGATGTTGAGAATCATCAATTCTCAGCACAAGGTTCAGGGACATTTGTGCCCACGTGTAGGTCAGAGCTGCATGAGTTTGGTTCTCTCCTGTCGTGTGGGGCCTTGAGGGTTCAAACTCAAGTCGTGGTGGCAAGTGCCTTTCCTCCACTGAGCCAATTCACCAGCCTCACATGCCTTTGTAAGCCAATATTTTATACAGCAAGAGTTCATAAAGAAAGTAAGAGAGGGCTGGAGAGATGGCTCAGGGGTTAAGCCTTTGCCTCACAAGCAGAAGATCCTGAGTTCAGATCCCAGGTCCCACATAAAAACGCTGGACATAAAATTGCTGTATGGAAATGGTGGCCACCTGTACTTCTGTCCTGGAATGTGGAGCCTGGGTAACTCCAGAGCAAAAGCAAACAGGAGATAGAAGCAATCTTGGGGTGATTCCCAAAGTCTCCTTGGGCCTCCTCCACAGACACACATAGTGAGTGCCCTCTGACACACACAGACACACACAGACACACACACACGCAAAAATAATTTTTTAAAACATTAAAATTGTGAAAAAAAAGAGAGGAAGGACAAAAAGAAAGCAAGCTTCATTGCTCACAATTCACGAGAAATCTCTCAATCAGGTTAAATGAATAGTAAGCTAATTAAACACCACTGTTTCAATAGCACAATATCCAGGCATCGTCTGAAAGGGGTTTGGGAAAGCCAAAGGGGAGGAAACTTCAAGACCTTTAGGATTGCTCTGTTAAAATATGGGACAAAGACTCCATATTATTATACTACACATCCACACAAACTCTGAATATTCATTCCCGTTCAGCTATTACAGTCTCAGAAACATAAGAGCAAGCCAGATTAACACAAACATCATGGTAGTGTGAAAAAAAAATACCCAGACATATAGATCTATGGAACATACCAGAGGCCTAGAAATAGCCAAGAAGGTAATCATCCGCTTTTCAACCAAGGTGCCAAAGCCATATATTTATTTGGTCCCCGACATACTTCTTTGCTTCAGTACCTTGCTTTCCACGTCTCCCTTGGATACAGGCGTCTACTCTCTTTCTTCGCCGTTCTGTAACCTACACATTTACATGTTATTATGTGAAATATTGATTACCTGACCTGAAAATCGATGTGAATAATTAAGATTGGAATAAATGAACCTGTGACTGCGAATATCCAGCAAAGCAAGCCAAAAAACAAAAACAAAACCAGAATTCTTTGGCAAAATTGCAGAAAAATAAACAGACACAGTTTGCTGATTTCTTTTTTTTTTTTTCCCAATAAATGGTCACATTGTATATTAAGACACAAATGTTTATGTTACTGACATGACACGCCCAGAACTCGGAGTCTGCACACACCCCGCGGCTCCACAGCGCTTTTGTACGAATCTCCCACACCCCGGCCCGACTTATGAAGTCTCCCCAAGACCCTCCCAGTCTGCAAATACCAGGCCCATGGCCCTGGCTGCTCCCCAGGTCCACGCAGCGGGACCACAGCCCTCCCCACCCCCAGCTGAGCCCTCACGACCACCTCCGGATCCCAGCACACGCCTGGACGCCCCACTGCGCTCACCATGTCCTGCTAGCGGAGCGTCTTCCAGCCAATCTTTCTCTCTCGCTCGCTCGCTCGCTCGTTCGCTCGCTCGCTCTGCAGACACAGGGACCAAATATAGCTGGGACGGAAAGTGGCACCCCCAAGTCCCTGGGAAGAGTCTCACTGATGGACAACTCATTGGACAGTCCATCCAGCCATAAAACCTCATCCCTGATTGGATGCCTCCTACAGGCTGAGTGACAGGAGGCGCATCTTCCTACCTTACAGGGCTCAGCTCAAATGAGATTGCAGGTCCCTGGCAGAGACTTAATGCTAAACAACGCTGAGTGGGCAATTCCTGTAGCTTTCTGTTCTAGGCCGAGTCACAAGTGTGCTTAGGGAATTCCGGAGTCAGTTTCCGTGGAGACAAAGCAGGCGCTCAGAGTAAGGCTGCCTAGGGCATCCCTGGAATGAAAGAACAGTAGTTTTGCAATGAGGCAGATGCCCACGACTTTCTGTCATGGTTCGAATATGAGTTACTCTCCACAGGCTCATGTGTCTGCATCTTTAGTTGATGTTAATGTTTGGGATAAGAGTGGCACTTTTGGAAGGTGGAACTTTGCTGGAGGAAGGCATGTCCCCGGGCCAGACCTTGAGATTTGGTAGCCCCACACTACTTGTAGCTTTTTTCTTATTTCCTCTGCTTCACCATGGCTGCCGTGAGCTGAAAAACCCACCTTCAGCCACCCGCCATATCTTTTCCACCATAATGGACTTTATCTCCTTTCTTGAACCCGAAGCTAAATAAATCTCCTATGCGCCCTGAAGGTTTTTGTGAGAATTAGCGCGGGGCCACAGGAAGAAAGTAACTACAACTTTCTTCCTGACATACCAATCATTACTCCCATTCCCCTGCTAAAAAGTCAGTAAAACTAATAGTATACAAATTACTTAAGATGATCTCTCCATTCAATATAGCCCCCATTAAAATTCTAATTACTCAGAGCTGGAGAGATTACTCAGAGCTCAGGGATTAAGACTCTGCCTTGCAAGCAGAAGGTCCCGAGTTCGGATTCCAGGTCCACATAAAAATACCAGGCAAAATCGATGATGGGCCTGAACTTCCCACTCTGGTGGGTGGAGCCTGGGAAATCCCAGAGCCAAGCAAAAAGGAGGTAGAAGCAATGCAGAATGATTCCTGAAGTCACTCTTGGTCCTTCACAGGGACACTCTCTCTCTCACACACAAACAGACAAAAGCAAAATATTTTATTAAAAAAATTAAAAAGAAAGAAGTGTAACCAGCAAGCAAAGAAGCAACTATACAAAACCCAAATAGCCAAAGGAATCTTAAGCATAAAAAGAACAATAGTGGAGGTATCAGAGTACTGGATTTCAAATCATACTAAGAAGTCACATGACCATAAACATCATGGTAGTATGTGAAAACAGACATACAGACCTGTGGTACAAAAATAGCCATGAAAGTAATCATGATTTTTTAACATTGGAGAAAGGAAACTTCTTCAACAAACAGAAACTCAGGGATCATGGAAACACTCAGTAGGTGGGGGAGATGACTCAGTGGTTGAAGTATTTGCCTTAGAAGCAAAAAGACTTGAGTTCAATTCCTAAATCCCACTTTAAAATGCCAAATGGATATGGTGGTGACCTATAATTCTGGCCCAGAAAGATGGAGCCTGAGAAACTCTAGAGTAAAGCAATAAGGAGAGAGAGCAATCAAGGATGAGTTCCTGATAAAACCTTTGGGATTCCGAAATCACCCTTGATCCTCCACAGGGACACACAATGCTCTCTCTCTCTCTGTCTCTCTCTCTCTTTCACACATATGCATGCACATACACACACACACACACACACACACACACACACACACGTGCATGTGCGATCCATTCTTTAAATATAAAAATAGGGCAGTTATTTCTTTGACAATGCGAAGACATTACCCATCTATTTCCATATAAACAAAAAGATACGGAATTATCTAATCAGAAAGGACTTTATTCTTTTACTCTGTTTTGGTGGCTCCCTCAACTCTTCAGTTTGCGGTTGTCATAATGTCCTAGTGCTTGCTTTCTGTTCTCTTTATTGGCTTCAAATCTCCTAGCACTAACACTGCTCGTCCAGTCATTTGTGTCATCAATGACAGGACTCACACAATATGGTTCACTGTAAATTCTATTCCACATCACTGGCTGAATCTAGCTGAAGATCTCTTTCAAATTCTATTTATATTGCTAAGTTGTCTCACAAAATAGATGGAGATTTTACACACTTAGACTGTGAGAATCACTCATCACAAAAGTAATAGATACAAGTATCAATTTGATGGTTGAGGGTTTGAGCTCTGAGCACATTTGTAAAGAATTAGTGGTTGAGTTATGCCCTAACCAAGCCTGTAGGAAATTGTCTAATTAATGGGAAAAGCCTAGCCAAGGATGCATGGGACTAGTCCCTGGGCAAATGAATAAGATGGAGGGAGCTGGTTAAGGAAGTTGGCATCCTTTGGTGTACTTGGCCAGGCATGCTGGTCTCTCAAGTAAGGATTTCCTCTCTCTCAACAGTCCTGTAGATATGGTATGGCCAGTTCCCTTGGCCCCTGGAATTGGTGTGGAGTCTCCTGCCAAGATAGATTAAGAACTATAACCAGGGCTGGAGAGATGGCTCAGGGGTTAAGATTCTGCCTTGCAAGCAGAAAGTCCTCAGTTCGGATCCCAAATCCCATGTAAAAATGTCAGCTAGAGAAGGTGGTGGCCTGCACTTCTGGCTCTGGGGGGCAAAATCTGGGAAATCCCAGAGGGAAGCAAAAAGGAAGTAGAAGCAATCCAAGATGATTCCCGAAGTTACCACTGGTCCTCCACAGGGACATACACACACACATGCACGCTATAAATAAAGTTTAAAAAACTCAACTATCATAAACCAGAATAAAACCCCTTGTTCCCTTGAGCTGTTTGGTCATGAGTTTATCAGCAACAATATAAGCAAGCTGCAATAACACCAACTATAATGTTCTGTAGAAGTTTCTCTAGAATCCCAACTCTTTGAAAAGATATACAATAGGCTCAAGAAAGACTTTTTTTTGGATCAAGGCTGACTTACCTTGTTTTGCCAAATCAAGAGTCAAGTTCCATGGACACTTGAGTCTCCAAAGGCAATCTTTACTGTGACCCACTTATCAACAATTTGACTAAATTATTCACTTTACAGAGGAGAGTGTGAGAATCAGAAAGAAGACATAATGAGATGTAGAAGATACCATCAATTTGCACAGCCCTACCCAAACACCACTGACCACATCGTTAGTTACATCACTTAATTGTTTCTACTTACGAGATTCTTAACAGTCTATGCTGTTTGTAGAAGTCATGCATCTCATGCTTCCTCTGATACCCTGATTACCTGATTAGCCAAACCATGAAGGACGAAGCAAAAAGAAAACTAAACAATTTCTCTGGTGAAGACAGGCAGAAAAATTCTCAACAAAATACATGTAAACCTTATCATCATATAAAACACACTATAGATAATTAAGTTGACTTCATTTAGTAGATATGAGTTCAACATATTTAAATCTGTAACTATAACATATACCATAGACTCTCAAGGATTGATATTATATAATCATTTCAATAGCTGCAGAATGGACTTTGGAGAAAGTTAAAGTCCTTCAATAATAAATATTTGAAGCTAAGAAGAGAAGAAACATACTTCAAAGTAATACAGGTTATAAATAACAGTTTATATAGCCAAGATTATGCTAAATGGGAGCTAACTCAGTAGTTCCTCAACAATCAGGAATGAGATGTTCTCTCTTTTCTCTCTTTGTTTCTCTTTTTGTCTCTCTCTTACTCAATATTTGCCCTTGAATGCTGCTATAGTTAGACACAGGTATCAACTTGATGGTTGAGGGTTCATGCACTAGGCACATCTGAAAAGAATCAGCGGTTAAGTCTCAAGCAAGCCTGCAGGAGATTGTGTAATTGACAGGGAGTCCCAGCTCACGGTGGAGGGAACTAGTTCTTGGGCAGGTGGATAAGACAGAGGGAACTGGGTAAGGAAGTTGACATTCTTTGGTATACTTGGCCAGATATGCTAGTCTGCTAAGTGAGGATTATCTCTCTCAGCAGTTCTGTGGATTTAGTGTGGCCAGTTCCTTCAGTATTGGTGTTGGAGTAGACTCTCCTATACCAACAAGGAACTATAACTAGACACTTGTAAGCCAGAATTAAATCCCTCTTTCCCTTAAGCCTTTTGGTAATGAATTTATTAGCAACAAGGAAGGCAAATTGCAACAGTTACACAGCTTTTTTTTTTCCTAAATCACAAACAAGAGAAAAATCATAAATGAAATTAAATCAAGGTTAAAAGATTGTGTACAGGACAGGAAATAATTTCCAAGGCAAGGCAAGAGATACCCTGCAAAGTGGGAGAAAAAAAATCTCGAGCCAAACATCTTACAAGGGATTAAAGTACAGGATACACTTTTTTAAAATTCTAAAAATGATCTAGGCAAGTGATGCAACCCATTATCCTTAGAACTTGGGAGGTGGAAAGGAAGATTAAGAATGGTTTCAATTATCATAGTAAATATGAGGGCAGCCTAAGTTACATGAGACATAGTCTAAAGAAACAAAAAAGACCAAGAAACTAAATTACATGAGACATAGTCAAAAGAAACCAAAAAGACCAAGAAATTATATTTAATTGAAATAATAGTATCAGTAGAAAGGAAAGACAAACAGTTCTCAAACAATTTATAAGTGATCAGTAAACACATTAAAAAAATCTTTTGAAACCATTTTGCTCATTGCTTTAGAATGGCTATGAAGAAAGTAGACCATCCATAGATAGCTGAGTAGGTAAAGGCTTTTGTTGATATGCAAGTTTGGTGATCTGAGTTCAATCCCCAGGATCCACATAAAGAGAACCAACTTTCTGCATAAGCCCAATGAACTGAATTTCAATTTAGAGACTGATAATAAGAAAGCCAGATAAATGCAGGGCTGTGGAGACAACTCAGGGGTTTTTTGCCTGACAAACAAAAGAACCTGAGTTTGGATTCCAGGTAAAAATGTCAGGCAGATATGGCTGCCTGTAATTCTAGCACTGGAAGGCAGAACCTGGGAACCCCAGAGCAAAGCAATAAGGAAGCAGAGCAATCCAGGATGTTTCTTTTTTTTTTTAAAATATTTTATTTAATTATTTACTCTGTGTGTGTCAGAGGGCACTGTGTGTCCTTGTGGAGGGCCAAGGGTGATTTCAGGAATCATCCTGGATCACTTCTACCTCCTTCTTGCTTCACTCTGTGATTTCCCAGGCTCTATCCACCAGGGCCAGAAGTGCAGGCCACTGCTTTTTATGTGGGACCTGGGATCTGAACTCAGGACCTTCTGATTACAAGAAAGAGTCTTAACCCCTGAGCCATCTCTTCAGCTCAGGATGTTTCTTGATGTCACTTTTGGGGGTAAATACAACCAAGTGTATTCTTGTACACACACCTACACACACACACACACACACACACACACACACTCACACACACACACACAAGAGAAACATAGAAAAGTTGGGGTGTGGTGGCACTCATCTGAAATCTTACAACTTCTACAGTGAGGGGGCTGGAGAGGTGGCTCAGGGATTAAGCTTCTGCCCTGCAGGCGGAAGGTCCTGAGTTCGGATCCTTGACCCCACGTTTAGCTGCCAAGTGGGGGTGGTCTGCGTTTCTGGTCCTGGTAGGGCGGAACCTGTGAATCCCGGGGCAGAGTAACAAGGAGGAGGTAGAGGCGTCCATGGTGGTTCCTGAATTCGCCTGTGGTTCTACGCACACACACATACACATAAACACACGCACCCATCCACAACTGAATAAAAATAATTTTTAAAAAAATCTGTATTTCTGACCCTGGAAGGCAGAGCCTGGGAAACCCTAGAGCAAAGCAATAAAGTAGAAAAGCCACGCAGGATGATGCCCAAAGTTAGCCTTGGACCACAGACATATGTTGGAACCGAAGTTCCTTTTGGGCCCCTTACCCAGACCCCCGAAGGAGACACGAGAACCACTGGGTTGCTGTAAAGATAAGAGACAAGCTTTATTAATCTAGCGCGCTAGGACCGTCTCCCTGCTCAGGCAAAAGAGAACGGCCCCGACTGGATTTGGGGCAAGGTTTTTATAGGAAAGCAACTGCATTGAGCAAATACATTCTGCAAAAATTTCCACTACACACAGGGAAGTTGAGTCGGTTCACAGATGTTCTGGTCGATAACCTCGCCCTGGGCGGTTCCCGGCACGCCCAGGGGGAGGTCCAAAGGGCGAGGCAGGCAGGCTCTGGTCAGCACGCCCGCAGTGAGTTGGCGCCGGTGGGAACTTGGGCTTCACAGCGGGAACCTGGGTTCCACAACATACACATTCAATTGTTCTCTTTGACACACACACAGAAAGAAATCTGCACATATGCTATGTAGCATATGCAAATTTTTTAAAAAGGTAAGAAAAGGAAACTAAATAGCAACAACTGTGGGGGTCCCCAGGGATTGCAGCTCTGTCCTGCAGGTTCGTTCCGCGGGTCCTCCACAAGGGAGATCGGGACAAGGTGAGTGCGCTATCGGCCTGGTCCCAGCCCTCCTTCCCGAGGACAATCAGACGCGACAGGGAATCTAGTCAAGCAGGAACTCCTTTATTGAAAGTCCATAGCCCTCTTATAAAGGCAGAAACTGCAAGGGGAAATTCTAGGATGGGGAAACGGGCAACCAATCATCTTAAAAGTCAAGCCAGCTATACCCCCTATTGTCTTCTTCCATCAAAACATCTTTGTCTAAGCTTGCCAGACCACCAAGGTCACGTAGACTGAGGCCCCCACAACAACCATGAAGACAATGATGTGAATATAAATTCATACAGTCACTATAGAAAACAATAGAATATTGTGGGGGTTGCTAGGCCCAGAAGCCTGAGCTCTGGATGATACATTAGCAACTGAAAAGGCCATTGAGTGACTCCTCCCTTGGGCGGTTGAGTTTGCCTCTTGTCTGCAAGACAATGATAGGCTAAATTCCCTCCTTGGAAGGTGAGAAAACTCCCAGGTCATTTGGAACGCTTTTGTTTCTCTAAGAAACTGGCTGGGCTGTTCCTCCCCCAACAGTTCTGTCCCGCTCACCTGTGAGATGTTAATGCATGGGCCAAGTAACTGTTTTGGGGCATACATACATTGTCCATTCTCTTCTGGCAACAAGGTGGCATGCCTGTTTACTCTACCTGGTGACATCATGTCTGGTGCCTCAGCAGCTAGATATCACTCCTGACTTCTCTTTGCTAACTAGAATGCATATGTTTTACATAATCCTGTAAAGAATTTGGTTCTGCTCCTCTTTGATGTTTTCCTGAATTTGGCCCTGTTTCTTGATTATAAAACCCTTGTGCTTTTACAATAAAGTTGGCTTGGATGTTGGTGGACATCCAAGACCCCCTCTGACTCACGCCTGAAACTTTTAATTCCTTCCGCTCCCACTTCATTTTCCCTCGTTTGTAGGTTCCGGTTCGCACTGGTTCGTGGGCCCGGACAAATGGCGCCCTAACGTTGGGCTGAAGTACGGGGGTGTTAACTCAGTATTAAAGGTAAGGAACTTCAGGGAACTTAGCCGGCATATGTAAGAGAGTTGTTTAGAGAGTTGTTTAGACTGAAGCATCAATCAGAGGTTAAAGAAAGTTAAGTAAAATAGGACAGGCTTATATAAAGGAGAGAAATAGTTTTGTTGGTGTCTTGGAACAAATGCTAAAAGCAGAAAAGATAAAGGTAGACAAAAAACGATTGTTAAGATTTTTAGATCTTGTTGCAGAGTTACAGTCGTCCTTCCCAGACCAAGGAATTTTGGATCCACTCACCTGGTCCCGAATTGGACATCGTTTACAGGAAGGTATAGAAATGGGAGGACCAGATACTATTCTGCCCAAAGCCTTTCGGCTTTGGAGAGAAATTAAACAGGTGATAGACAAAGCAGATCACTTGGATTCAGGTAATAATGAGAATTTTCATGCAGTAGAGGATGAATTGGGGGATGAAAGTGTTACTGAGGATGATGAGACTTCTCTTCCTCCTAATGTTTCCCCACCTTTGCCTTATGCACCTGCCTTGCCGTCGGCACCTCCCTATGAGACCAGTAGGTCTGCCCAATCTATCTGGAAAAGGAAAACAGTATTATTTTAAAACTTGCTGAATCTCTTTCAGAAGCCTTAAGAGATGTTTGCGCGCCTAAGGAACCAATGCTATGGCCACTGCCCAGGCTGCTGCAATTTCCTCTAAGGCTCTGCCAAGATGCACTCGCCTTCAAACGGCCCTCCGACAGGCCCGTGAACACAGAGAGGACATCTCAGAATTCAAGATGTTCCTGGTTCAAGAACATCCGGCGCCTAACCAGGGGGAAGCAAGTCAGTACTTGCGTTCCATTATCTTTCAAAACGTTAAAAGACTTAAAACAGGCGTGCGCACAATATGGGGCTACTGCCCCCTTTACTCTTTCCTTGCTAGAATCTGTGGCAAATGACGCGTTAACGCCTTGTGACTGGTACACGATAGCTCGGTCTTGTCTCAGTGGAGGTGATTATTTGCTGTGGAAAACTGATTATCTTGATAGATGTCTTTTACAGGCCAGACAAAACCAGACAACTGATATAGCCATTAATTATGATATGTTAGCAGGAGAAGGTGATTATAATACTACTGATGCCCAGATTGAATATAATCATACAGCCTATGGGCAAATTAACATGCTTGCCTTAGCTGCATGACAAAGGCTTCCTGAGCCTAATCAGGGAACTAGTGAGTTAACCAAGGTCCTTCAAGGTCCTGAAGAGCCTTTTCAGGAATTTGTGTCTCGCCTTACTAAGACTAGCAAATAAAGAGGCAGCTGACATAATCACTAAACAGCTGGCCTTCGAGAATGCTAACCCTGCCTGTCAAGCTGCACTTAGGCCCCACCGCGAGACTGCAACGATTAGTGACTTCATTAGAATTTGTGCAGACATTAGCCCCAGTTATACTCAAGGGCTGTCAATGGCTGCTGCCTTACAGGGCACTACTGTTTCTTATCTATTGGCTCAAATTTATAAAGAGGGAGATAGAGACAATAAGAACAATGGTCCGGTTTGTTTTACTTGCAAGCAACCAGGCCACGTGAAAAACAATTGCCCCTCCATAATTGGTCTTAGAACACCTGCGACCATCAAGACATTTGAGCCAAGCCGGCCCAAACTTTGTCCCAAATGTCGCAGGGGAAAACATTGGACAAATGAATGTAGAACTAGGAGAGATGCAAACGGCAAAGCTTCCTGGTCAGGAAACTGGGCGAGGGGCCGGCCCCAGACGCTTCCAAAATGTGGGGTACACCCTGTGATCCAGACCTCGGCAAGCCCTCTGTCTGTAATTCCTCAGAGACCTGCCCCCCAATCAGGAGATACATATCAGATCTCACCAGGGCAACCCCTGGGAGTGCAGGGCTGGACCTCAGTGCCTCCTCCCTAGTCTTATTAACACCTGAACTAGGTGTCCTTAAGATTCCCACCGGGGTGTGGGGCCCCCTGCCGGAAGGATACTTGGGTTTGATTTTAGGTAGGAGTAGCATAACTTTGAAAGGCTTGTTCATTTATCTGGGAGTAATTGATGCTGACTATGAGGGGGAAATTATGATTTTGGCCTCCTCGCCAATGGGAATGTTTACAGTAGGCAAAGGAGAAAGAATTGCCCAATTGATAATATTGCCCACAAAATTAATGGGAAAACAATTACAATCTGAGCCTGTGGAACCCAGGTTCCCGCTGTGAAGCCCAAGTTCCCGCCGGCCCAAAATTCAAATCTCCCGCCGTCGCCAACTCACTGCGGGCGTGCTGACCAGAGCCTGCCTGCCTCGCCCTTTGGACTTCTCCCCCTGGGCATGCTGGGAACCGCCCAGGGCAAGGTTATTGGCTAAAACATCTGTGAACCGACTCAACTTCCCTGTGTGTAATGGAAATTTTTACAGAATGTATTTGCTCAATGCAGTTGCTTTCCTATAAAAACCTTGCCCCAAATCCAGTCGGGGCCGTTCTCTTTTGCCTGAGCAGGGAGACGGTCCTAGCACGCTAGATTAATAAAGCTTGCCTCTTATCTTTACAGCAACCTAGTGGTTCTCGTGTCTCCTTCGGGGTCTGGGTAAGGGGCCCAAAGGGAACTTCGGTTCCAACATATGGGGGCTCATCCGGGATGCCCCTGACCCAACTCGGAGGAGCCGACAACCAGGGTTGGAGGTAAGTGGAGCTCCTGAATTGTCCTGTGTTTTGTGCATTGTGCATTGTGTCTGTGGTCTCTCGTGTCAGTTTCTTTTCCAGGCCACCTAGGTGGGACGAAATTGGGGCTGTGCCCGTCAAGAGGTGGACAGACGTGTCCGAGACCTCGCAGGGATAGAAGGACAACGGTCTGACCCCGGGGGCAGCAGGGGGTAAGCCGCAGTTGGATGGGATTTTCCCAGCTGGGCTCAGTTGGACGGGATATTCCCAGCTGAACTCCCCCATAAGGCTTGGGCAATTGGACGGGATTTTCCCAATTGAACCCAACCCTGTCGAGTAAGCCGCAGTTGGATGGGATTTTCCCAACTGGGCTCATGGTGAGACTTTTTGGAGAAGGAGGACACGCCCGAACTGCAGCGGGCCTCCGAGCTCCTCTGTTGCCGGCTTCTTTTATTTTCACTTTCTTCCCGGGAGAGAAACCGCTCCAGCGAGCGCGTAGGGACCCGGTGCAGCAGATAATTGTTGGGTTCGTCTTTGTGTCATTCTCTGTGTTTCTAGGGTATTTCTGTGTTCAAGAAATTCAATATATAATGGGACAGACTCAATCAACGCCCTTGACTTGACTATCAACCATTGGATGGACGTTAGGGAAATCAGGAAGGGAAACTGGCAGGTTTTCTGCCGCTCAGAGTGGCTGGCCTTCCAGACCAGCCGGCCTCCTGGGGGATGAAGTTTACCACCCTCTGTTCTGATGAATGGCCCACTTTCTAGGGCGGCAAATGTTTGTTTTAAGAGAGCCCCTGCCCCCCCTGTACTGGAGGGGCCAGAAGAACTGTCTGTCGTTTTTTGTGCTGTGTTTATGATGATCTCATTTTAAGAGTTACTTTAAGTGTTTTGATTTGCTTAGTTATCTGGATTTTCCATAATATGTGTGTTTTATGTTTCAAAATAACACAGCTATGGCCATTTCAAATTATTGCGCGCTTATAATTACATCTTGGTTTTTTTGACTCTTTATTATTTGGCATGCTCAATTTAAATGCACGTGCACACTTAAGAACAACATAAAAGGCCTGAGTATGTACTGACTAAAATATTTTGTTTTATCTTGATTTCTATGAAGCTTCACAAAAGATGATATTGTGATTTTACCTAGGATCTAATAACATCACTTTTGTAATTCCTTTAAAAGTTTGTTTTCCCATATGTAATACCAACATATCTAGCAACCAGAAAGGAAAACTGATTTCTGAGAAATTCAATGGAATTTCTTCATTCTCCTGGTATGTATGCTAATTTCCTGTTTCCAGGTGTACTCCTGTGTTCTGTTACAATCTTGCTAACTTAATTGGGATATAATGTTATTGCCTCTTTTAAAGAACATTTTTTAAAGGGTAAACAACAGAAAACCATCAAGTATGAAAGAATATGTATGGTAGTTAGATGTGCAGGAGGTTTATGAGTTGGTTACTTAAAAAAATGTTAAAGTATGCAGTGAAGGTTTGTGGAATGTTAGGTTTATGAGAAGACTAAAAATTAGAGATGATGGTTAAAGGAAATGTCATAAAAGAAAAGGCATTGAGCCTCAAAAATTAGAAATTAAGAATTAAGCTTCATGTATTTAAATGTATTTTAATTGTTTGTTTTGACTAAATAAGACAGCAGCCCTAACAGGGCCCTCATCTGCTCCCTGGGAAATGGGTTCCCAGAAAGCAGGGTTCTGCTCAGCATCAGACCAACAGGAGGAACCGAGGCCCCGCCCGATGATGCCACCTCAGCTGCAGCTTAGAGTAACAGACTCAAGGCCAACTAGGGAGTTTCTCTAAATCTTGGACTTTACGGTAAAAGAGACTGTGCTAAACCAACCTCTGCTCACCTTTTGGAGCAGGCCTCTCTTGGAGGGGGAGCAAAAGGGCACCTGCAAAATGGGGGAGGGAATGTTTTAACCTCTGTATGAATGTGTGAGTGAATGTCGGCCTGAGGTGGGAAACCTGTAACACCTCTGTGCTCGAGTTTGTAGTCCCACGGCGAGATCCCTAAGATCTCTTAAAGCCACGGGATTCGATTGGGCCAGTTCTGCGTTTCCATGGTGATAACATATGGTCTAGGGTGGGATCAGATTAGAATCCGATCGCAAGTCACGAAACAGCTGAACCCACTATGGCTAAGTTATCACCCATGACTCTGCAAAGAGTGTGGCCAGGCTGGCGCTTGAATGATCTCTCCTGGAGGGATTCCCATCCTTTGTCCGTCTGCGCCGTGTGGTGGGGATCAATGTAACTTTAGCTCTTGTTAATCAATGAAAGGAAATTCCTAAAAATGTTTGCCCTGTAAGGAAAATGCTTCATGTCTGAGACAATGACCATACAGTTTAAATACCATAGGAAATGAAAGAAGCTTCAGACATGTGTGGACCGTGGACTCTCCCCTTTTAGTGTTGTTGGGTGTGACTCTGGCTCCCCTGACCATGAGCGACATCGGGTAGAGTGCTGAGAGAGTCAACTTGTATTCTTGGACATGTTTTGTATACATCTTAGACAAGAAATTACCCCAGAAAGATCTTTACATTATAATACCATCCAACTAGAAAGTTAAGAGGCTATAAACATTTGTACCAAAAATACCAGCTAGTAGCTCAGGAAAAGCTTTGCCTCCCAATGCCCTCAAGACTAAGGTGAAACAGACAGGAATTTCATTTAGCTTCCATGTCAGCCAAAGTCCTCATCTGTCAGGAGGAAGTAAACTCTCATGTGGAGGACAACAGGGCTCTCATCTGTTGAGGGAAATAGGTCCCCATCATCTGTAAGGGAGAGGTTGGCACCATCAGGAAGCTTTCATTTCTGTCTTGAAGGTAGAATCCTTTGTTTCTGTTTGTCCTAGGACTTTAAAAATAGGACAGGTGACCTAGGACTTAGTATAAAAAAAGAAAAAAAAGAGAAAGAACCAGAAAGCAAAGAAATCAGAACTTGACATTTGCCTTAGGGGGTAGGTTAAACAGGCACCCCAAGCAGATCAACCCAGGACCCCTCCTGACAGGGGAAAGGTGGAAAAAGATGCTTCGAATATGACCAGACTGGGCGCTTTGAGACTGTTGTGAGCACAGAAAGCTTTCATGTGGCCTATGTCCCAACTATGGGAATTTCCACTGGAGGAAGATTGCCCCCTGAACCTCAGGGCCCAGGGGTCGAGCGAGTTCTCTGGTGGAGACCAATGAAATGGCCTGAAGCTCTTAGCTTCCCTCCGATGGGAAAAAGGAGTTTGCCACTGATATCCAGCAAAAGGAAGCCCAAAAGTGCCAGGTTGAGCATCTCGTGAGAACCTTGGGTTTAACGTGCAAATGGGAAGCCTCTTTGTTTCTATGTTAATAGACAAGGGAGCACAAAATTCTAGTGCTCAACTTCCTTCCTAGGCTTTTGTCAACTTTTGATTTTACTAAAATGTTTAAGATCAAGAAAATGACAGGCTCATTGCACTCACAAGGTAACTACTGAGACATGCCTTAGTGCCCGAATATTCAAGGTTTAGGCTTAATAGAATAAAATATTTTAGCACTGTTATAAAATTGGTTTTAGACGCACCAAAGGTATTAGAAGAGAAAATCATGGATTACAGAAAATGCCAGATAGCATGTAACAAAAGTCTGCAGTTTAAAGACCCTAAATGCTGCATCCTTATCCAACCATTCTGATGGAAAAGATTCCAACCTGATAAGATATTATTTCAAGGAAACATTTTCTGGAGAAAAGACATGGCTTTATTTAGGAAAAATAAATATAAAAATTGTCAGGTCTTGGTGTTTCTTCCCAGTTCAGGCCTAAAGCCTGTTCCCTGGGGAAGGTCACTGTAACCCCATGGGCAGGTGCTAGGAATTTCTTGGTATGTCACAATAACGCCCAGGGAAAGGTGCTAAACATTCTTTCCTAGGTAATTTACGTTTTGCCCCGGGCTGGCGTGAGCCCCCAGGCCGAGCCTGCCTGGACCCCTTCTGCCCCTGTCGCACCCCTCTCCACCCTGGCCACAGGGGTTTGGGCTCCGTGGTTGTTGACCTCCTCTACTAGAGAGATTAAGAAGACTAGAGTGGTGTTTGACACCAGCTTGTTCCTGCTGCTTTCCTTGACAGTATTCAGCATCGTGAGTGTGAAAGTTTTTCCCTTGTACTAAAAGGTTGCCTAAAGTTAAACTCAGTGCTTGACAGAGAGAAAAAGCAATGGCAAACTTAAGAAGTAAACTAAGAAAAACAGCAAAACTCCAGGTGTGGCTCCAGAGCAGCTCCATTAGCTAATCAATGCTGGCTTTTCAGCTAGATCAGAGAAATGGTGCTACATCCCTTTGGTCCCCCAAAAGAAAAAGACTTATGTTGCTTTATTTTTCAAAATAAAAAAGAGGATAATTTAGATTGCTCTGTACAAAGAATCAGTTCGCATTGTTTTGGACAGGTTTTAAAATATGATCTACAGTAGCCAGAGGAAAAAGGTCTCCTTGGCTTTTACACCTTGTAAATGTGTTCTTTTACTAACTCCTGCTTGCTTATACCCACGACAAGACTGCTGAGCTTGTTTGGTTTATCTCATGTGCCTTCCCAATTACAATGGTCTAATCCTTGTGTAGACCTTGAAAGTTTAACCTGTGTTTTGTCTCTTTTAGATGGACCTTAAAGTAATAGGGCCATCTATAAAAGACCTCTAGACCATCCCAGCATTTCATAGATGAGGATATCAGACTGCTCTTATTTTCTTCGCCCCGATTCAGCAGGAAGCAGCCAGATCGAATCATCGCCCTTTATCCCCAGAGCAGTCTGATTCTCATATAGGTTTATGGGGAAAGTGAGGCAGGATTAGAGCAGCAATGCTGGGATGGGTCTCTCAAGGTCTTTAGAATTCTGAAGAGACGTCCTCTACTGCTGGAATCACCTGGAAGGAACACCCCTCCCAGAAATTTACCACAAGAACTGTAACTGACACTCCATGATTGGAGTGTGCCTAAAGAAAAGGGGGGAATGTGGAACCCAGGTTCCCGCTGTGAAGCCCAAGTTCCCGCTGGCGCAAAATTCAAATTTCCCGCCGGCGCCAACTCACTGCGGACGTGCTGACCAGAGCCTGCCTGACTCACCCTTTGGATTTCTCCCTGGGCGTGCCGGGAACCGCCCAGGGCGAGGTTATCGGCTAAAACATCTGTGAACCGACTCAACTTCCCTGTGTGTAGTGGAAATTTTTGCAGAATGTATTTGCTCAATGCAGTTGCTTTCCTATAAAAACCTTGCCCCAAATCCAGTCGGGGCCGTTCTCTTTTGCCTGAGCAGGGAGACGGTCCTAGCGCGCTAGATTAATAAAGCTTACCTCTTGTCTTTACAGCAACCTAGTGGTTCTCGTGTCTCCTTCGGGGTCTGGGTAAGGGGCCCAAAGGGAACTTCGGTTCCAACAGCCTAGAGGCAACTGAGGATTTGGATCCTCAGATATTTTCTGGCTAGAATCCATAACTAAGGAACGGCCCACTCTTTCCTTAAGGATAAATGGGAAACAATTCTCTGGCCTCATGGATACTGGTGCAGACGTATCAGTCATAGCTTCTGATCATTGGCCTCATTCATGGCCTTTATGTAATACTAACACGGAGTTAAGAGGCATGGGAGTTTCCACCGACCCTCAACAAAGCGCTGCCCTCTTACAATGGGAAACTGAGGAAGGCCAAAAGGGAGTATTTCAACCATTTGTTTTACCGGGCCTGAGAGTTAACTTGTGGGGCCATGATATTTTACAAAAAATGGGTGCATACTTATATGTTCCCACTTCCGCTGAAAAAACTATGTTAGCCTCCGGATGGACTCCCGGTAAGAGGATAGGAGAAAATAAACAATGTTGAGCTCACCCTATTGAGACTGTTCACAGGTCTCTTAACTCTGGGCTAGAAAATTTTTAACAAGGGTCACTGATGTTAAAACGGCTGATCCAATTAATTGGCTTTCAGATGAACCGGTGTGGGTGGATCAGTGGCCTCTAAACAATGAAAAGTTAAATGCCGCCCACATGTTAATTCAAGAAGAGTTGACATTAGGGCATATTGAGCCCTCCTTAAGCCCATGGAATACTCCAATTTTTGTGGTGAGAAAAAAACCAGGTAAATGGCGACTCTTACAAGATCTACGCCGTGTAAATGCCACCATGGAAATCATGGGCCCTCTTCAGACTGGCCATCCTTCTCCAGCTATTATTCCTAAAGAATGGCCTTTGGTAGTCTTAGATTTAAAAGACTGCTTTTTTAATATTCATTTAGCACCCCAAGATTGCAAACGTTTTGCTTTCAGCTTACCATCAAAAAATTTTGCAGCTCCTACACAGAGATACCATTGGAAATTGCTGCCTCAAGGGATGGCTAATAGCCCTACTTTATGTCAAAAATTCATGCATGAAAGTATAGTTTCAGTTCGTGCTAGATTTCCCAGTGCCATTATCCTACACTACATGGATGACATATTACTGGCCACCGAAAAAAAGGAGGTCTTACAAGAGGTATTTAGCGATCTTCAACTGGCTCTACGCCATGCGGGACTTGTTATAGCTCCTGAAAAGATTCAAAGAACATGTCCTGCACAATATTTGGGAAAAATTATTCTAATGAAAGAGATTGTTCCTCAAAGGATAGAATTCCGGACAGACAATTTACATACCTTAAATGATTTTCAACAATTACTGGGGGACATAAATTGGATCCACCCAATGCTTAAATTAACAACTAGAGAGCTTCAACCATTATTTAATATTTTTAAGGGGCCCTCACAACCTAATTCCCCTAGGGAACTTACAACAGAAGCACGAAGGGCCTCATGGATACTGGTGCAGACTGGGCTTGTCCCAAGCCCAGATATTGTGTATTTCTGCTTCTAATACTGTTCCCTCCTTAATTGTTGTATCCTCTCCTGACCTGCCTACAGGAGTGCTATGGGATGAGGGTCCTTTAGAATGGATCCACCTATTCATCTCGCCTAAATGAGTAATTAATCCCTATTGGATAATGGTCGCTGATGTTATAATTTTAGGAAGAAAAAGATGCAAACAGCTTTTTGGTACAGAACCACAGACAATTATTTTGCCTTATGATACCTATAAGATAAATTTTCTAATAAACAATTCAGATCATTTTGCTATTTCCTTAGCAGATTTTCCTTTTCAGGTTGACAACCACTACCCATCTAATAAACTCTTATAATTTCTTAATAAACATCCCTTTTTATTTCCATCAAAAATTTCCTCCATTCCCTTACCTGAGCCTGCTCCCTCAGTCTTTGTAGATGCCACCATGAAAGGCAAGGGAGCCATTGTAGGACCAAATTTTCAAAGAGTTGTGACAGCCACGACTGATAATGTCTCAGTACAACATATGGAACTTTATATGATTTATCTAGCCTTATTACATTTTCCAGAACCTGTTAATATTTTTTCTGACTCAAGGTATGTGGTGACTGCAGTTACAAAACTAGAAACTGCCTGGATTGTTAAAAATAGCCACCCCATTCATGAATTGTTCTCCTCCATTCAGGTCTTAATTCGCAGATGTAAAAATCCCTTTTTTCTACAGCATATACAATCACATTCTGGACTTCCAGGTCCTCTTACAGAGGGAAACCAAAGGGTAGACTCTCTTCTTTTAGGAATTACAAGGATGGACAATATTGCTGCTGCAAAAGCCTTGCATGCGCTTTTTCATCAAAATGCAGGAACTCTCCACAAACATTTCCGCTTAACAAAGGAACAAGCACATCTTATTGTTAAACAATATCCTTCCTGCATAAAAGTTAATATTACACCTTTGCCTTCTTTTGCAGTTTTGCCTAGAGGTTTACGTGCTAACCACATTTGGCATATGGATGTCACTCAAGTTCCTTCTTTTGGTAAATTACAGTTTGTACATGTTTTGGTAGATACTTATTCTTTGTTTATCTATGCCCTGCCTCTTTCAGGTGAAGCTTCCAAACATGTCACATCATTCCTTCTCCGAGCTTCTGCCTTTTTAGGTTTCCCACAAATTTTAAAGACAGATAATGGACCAGCTTATACATCACGTGCCTTTGTTTATTTTACTAAACAATATGATATTTCTCATATAACAGGCATCCCCTATAATCCCCAAGGACCAAGGATTTGTTGAACGCGCTAATGGCATGATTAAACGTTATTTAAAAATCAAGGAGGGGGAAAGGACTTCCTCAGATATGCCTCATCTTATTCTTTCTTCCATTTTATATTTTAAATTTATACTTTAAATTTTTTGAATCTAGGTCAAGATGGTTTTACAGCAGCAGACCGCTTTTGGCATGCACTGTCCACCCTAAATTCATGAGTTCTTTGGAAGGATGTAATTTCTGGCCAGTGGAATGGCCCAGATCCAGTCCTGCACTGGAGTCGCGGGTATCTTTGTGTTTCTCCATCAACACATCCCGAGCGTCTAGTCCGCCCAGTGAAAAATCATGAAGAGTCTCCACAACAAGATTGTGCCACTCAGTCTATGGGAGAGAAGGCGATGACATCGACGCAGAAGAACCAACACAAGAATCAACTCGCTGAGCCAGATTCCAACATGGAACCAACTAGATGCTCTGATATGTGAAGGAGCCAGACTAGTCCAAGAGTCACAATGACCAGTGACCCCCAGACACCTCTTCTTGGCTATTCTCTTGCTGCTCTATTCTTCAACATTCTAGACTTCTATGATGGATTCTTGACCCCTGTTTGGACTGACTGTGAGAGTCTTTCACAAACTGGACTTTGAAATTTAACTCTACTCACCATATGCAAAAGGACTTTATTGTATATTTAAAAATCACTATTGTGTACTCTCTATGTTTTACTTTTGGTTCCTAAAAATGTACGATTGTTTGTTGACTTTTGCTTGCATTTACCCCATCAAATGTATCTATTGTTTTATTGTTAATTGTGCTTCTCCTAAACCTAAAATAAGTCAATATTGGTACTGAGATAGGATTTATATCTGGGACAGAATTCAGACTCATTTAAATAACATATAATTTTAAAACTCCAAAAAAGATCTGACTGGCTTGACACTTGTTGCTATTTGGGAATTGATTTGTAATCTTGGCTTCTTTAATATTGAAACTAGGTCTATTTTTTTAATAATAAAAACAAGGAGGAACTGTGGGAGTTGCTAGGCCCAGAAGCCTGCACTCTGAATGATACATTAGCAACTGAACAGGCCAATGAGTGACTCTTCCCTTGGGCGGTTGAGTTTGCCTCTTGTCTGCAAGACAATGATAGGCTAAATTCCCTCCTTGGAAGGTGAGAAAACTCCCAGGTCATTTGGAACGCTTTTGTTTCTCTAAGAAACTGGCTGGGCTGTTCCTCCCCCAACAGTTCTGTCCCGCTCACCTGTGAGATGTTAATGCATGGGCCAAGTAACTGTTTTGGGGTATACATACATTGTCCGTTCTCTTCTGGCAACAAGGTGGCATGCCTGTTTACTCTACCTGGTGACATCATGTCTGGTGCCTCAGCAGCTAGATATCACTCCTGACTTCTCTTTGCTAACTAGAATGCATATGTTTTACATAATCCTGTAAAGAATTTGTTTCTGCTCCTCTTTGATGTTTTCCTGAATTTGGCCCTGTTTCTTGATTATAAAACCCCTGTGTTTTTACAATAAAGTTGGCTTGGATGTTGGTGGACATCCAAGACCCCCTCTGACCCATGCCTGAAACTTTTAATTCCTTCCGCTCCCACTTCAGATTCCCACGTTTGTAGGTTCGGGTTCATGCTGGTTCGTGGGCCTGGACAGAATATCATTCAAAAATAAATATATCTGGGCTGGAGATGGCTCAGGGATTAAGACACTGTTTCACAAACAGAAGGTATTGAGTTTGGATCCCAGGTTCCACCTAAAAATGCCAGGCAGAAACCAGAGTGGTGGCCTCTACTTTCGGGCCTGGTGGGCAGAATCTGGAAAAACCCAGAGTGAATCAAAAATGAGGCAGAACCAATCCAAGATGATTCGAAGTTACCCTGGTCCTCCACAGGGACACACAGTGATCTCTGACACACATATATGCATACATTCACAAAAAAAGTTTAAAGAATATACATATCTACATTATGATCCTGCTTACCACTCTTAAACATATAACTGAAGCAATATAGATCAGCTTAGAGTAGACATGCCTACCTATTGGGCTCGCCCAGGATTTGTCCCAGGGTATGGCCGAGCACATGGGGCTAAAGATGGCGCTGAGGGCTAGTGTTCTGGGTATAATTCTGATCACATTACAGAGAGCCCTAATTGGCTTTCAGGTATTGATCTGCCTTCTGTGCTGAATGACAATGGAATTGACCACTAGCACCTGAAGGATGTGTTGACCTTTGACATAATTGTGTGCCCGCTTGGCACCTTGTGATCTTTTGTCTATATAAGCTGTTTTGTTACCCCCAATAAACTGAGATTTGCTCTGACAAACTCCCTGTCCCATGGCCGAGTCTCTGGGGAATTGAGGTGGAGGTGGGGATGGCAGGACTTATCTTTCTTCATCATTCCAGCAGGCTGCGCAATCATGTGAATGAGTGTGTGAGTGGGTGGAGACACGCCACGCCATGGGTGGCAGACTTTACACCTACCAACCCAGACTAATGAACAATGACTAGTAATATCTGAGTTATAGAATGAACCTAAGTGTCTATGAGAAGATGTGTTAATTGTTCTTTTTATGTGGTACATATGATATGGAGATCATATTCGGCAACAGAAAATATAGTTATGTTATTTTCAGGGAAATAGAAGTGGAAATGGTCATATTACATGAAATAAGCCAGATTCAGAACCCCAAAACTGTGTTTCCTAATGCACAAAAACCTAATTTTAACAACAGAGGCATAAAAGATAGAGAAGTCTTAGGGAGGACAGGATGATGCCTTGCCAGAGGAAAGGAGAAAAGAGACACAGGACAGGCAACACAGTCAAATTAAATGGATGTATGTATCAGAACACCATGATAAAAACCATTAATATATACAAATAAAGATACCAACACTTTTAAAAATTGTTTTAAGAAGAAATAATACACAGAAGAAATGTTCTTAGATTCTGGATGTGGAGACAAACATCTTTGACCCAAACATTCAAAAATAGAACCAGGATAATTGATGATTTAAGGTGAGCCTAGGGTACAACGCAAGACCCTTTTTGAATAACAAAGTGAAAACCCATCCCTGAAAAATCCCCAAAATCCCAACACATTTTAATATTTCCTTCCAATTGTTTATTTTCTGGAGCATTCTCCAAAGAACCAATTTATGTTCCATATATATTACTGGTATTCATGAGAATATAGGGATTTTGATAAAATCTAATACCAATCCTCAGTTTTTTGTGCTTTGACAAGAAAAGATTTTTATCTGAGGTATATTTGTATATGTGTGTCAAATGACTTTCATATATTCTTCCAGGTCAAATGGTTCTTAACCTGTGAAAGGTAAGAAATGTTCCACATGTTTTACTTTGATTTCTCCATGTACATTCATATTAGTTACACATATAGATGAAATTCTGTATGTACAGTTACTCACTGTGTGTTCTTTTTTGTCTGTGGAAAGAACTATAGTAATGGTAGGCTTTCCCACATTTTATATACATAAAGAGTTTCTCTCCAGTGTGCATTCTTTTATGTCTCTTGAGGGTCTCAAAAGAAATAGAGTTTCCCACACTGCGAACATACAAAGGGTTTCTCTCCAGTGTGAATTCTTTCATGTATTTGGAGGTAACTGAAAGAACCGAAGGCTTTCCCACATTGCATACACACGTGTTTCTCTGCAGTGTGAATTTTCTTGTGTCTATTCCATGATATGTGACTAGAGGTTTTTCCACATTATTTGCATAAATATGTTTTTTCTCCAGTGTGAATTTGTTTATGACTACAAAAAGTACTTAAACAATTGAAAGCTTTCCCACATTGGTTACATACATAAGCTCTGTCTTGATTGTGATATTCTTCATGCATTTGAAAGGAACTGGAAGAAATGAAAACTTCATACTGTTGATATTCATGGAGTGTTTCTGCAGTAGAAGTCCTTACATCATTTTGAGCAGATCCAAGATCCCTAAAGTCTTCATGATAGCCACCATCTTTAAAAGGCATCTCTCCATTATGAGTACTTTGATGCTTCTGAATGGATGGGTTTCTCAAGTACCTCATGTTTAGGAAACTTGTCTCCATAGTCTTGTTCATCACATAAAGGGCTGTATCCTGGGTGAGGCTCAAAATAGGCAGTCAGAGGTGAATCATCAATGACTACTTCTTCGTATAAACGGTTTTCACATGCAGGAACTATTGGAGTAGAGATGAAGAATTCTGCACACTGATTGATCTTCTTTAGATTCAGAAAAAATCTCTGCCAATTGGCTACTGAAAAGAAAAATAAACTGCATGTACTATGCTACATTCACTAATAATTTACCAGAAGAAATGATGGTTTCATGACTTAGGAATTTTTTTTTTTAGAATTTGCTTCTATTTTTAATTAGAAGTGTATATAAGCATATGTATGCACTAGCTTCTCTTAACATGCCTATATCCAGAAAATGTACAAGAGTCTTGGGGGAGTCCCCAGTATTGAAAAAAAAATATAGATAGGGATGGGTCTAAGAGGGTGAAGGGAAGGAACACGAAGGAGACTTTTCTTTCTATCACAATCCCTTTGTGACTTTGACATTTTCTTTATTTAACAATTTTTAAAATGTTTTCTTAGTTTTATAGGCATATTGAGTACTTATCCCTGCTTCCCTCTTTTACCCCCTCTTCCCCATCCTCCTCCCTTCCTTTCATCAATCAATTACACTCCCTCCCATCCTCCTGAATGGCAACTTCTATGGGCCCCAGGGTTCCCTCTGGCTTGTCTACTCCTGTGGGGGTTCAGATTATCTGTAGCATAACAAGTAGCCCCTCCTTGAGCCACCCCACTGATAGGAGCATTTCCCTTCACTCATCCAGTTCTAGTTCCTAAGGTTTCCACTGCATGTAATTATCTCTCTCGAGATCCTCACTAATCTACAGGGGCATGTTGGTGTGTCAGTCTTTATGAATGATTTAGAAACTTTGGAATATGTTTGGTCTTGATGCTCTGAAACATGGTTTGAGGATAGTTGCAATAAAAGCAGTGGTATCCATGCATTACACTATCCTCATAACTGGAAACACTGAATATCTACATCATGTTAAGTGACATTTAAATACATGATATTGTACATATCCTTGATGGGCCAATAAATACTAGAAACTAAAAATCATATTAGATTTTGAAATACTTGGATATCCACAATGAGATAAATTGATAATCAGTCCCTCTCAAAACAAAGAAATTTTTGGCGCTGAAACGGATTAATAAGGAGCTTAGTGATTTGGCCTGTGACCCTCCAGCACAATGTTCTGCAGGTCCAGTTGGGGATGATATGTTTCATTGGCAAGCCACAATTATGGGACCTAATGACAGCCCATATCAAGGTGGTGTGTTCTTTTTGACAATTCATTTTTCTACAGACTACCCCTTCAAACCACCTAAGGTTGCATTTACAGCAAGTATCATCCAAATATTAACAGTAATGGCAGCATTTGTCTTGATATTCTAAGATCACAGTGGTCTCCTGCTTTAACTATTTCTAAAGTTCTTTTATCCATTTGTTCACTGCTATGTGATCCAAACCCAGATGACCCCCTAGTGCCAGAGATTGCACGGATCTATAAAACAGACAGAGATAAGTACAACAGAATATCTCGGGAATGGACTCAAAGTATGTCATGTGATGCTACCTTAAAGTCAGAATAACCTGCATTATAGCTGGAATAAACTTTAAATTACTGTTCCTTTTTTGATTTTCTTATCCGGCTGCTCCCCTATCAGACCTCATCTTTTTTAATTTTATTTTTGTTTACCTCCCTCCATTCATTCACATGCTCATCTGAGAAGACTTAAGTTCTTCCAGCTTTGGACAATAACTGCTTTTAGAAACTGTAAAGTAGTTACAAGAGAACAATTGCCCAAGAATCAGAAATTTTTTAAAAAATGGAGCATGTGTATTATGAAAAACAAAACAAAACAAAAAAAACAAAGAAATTTTATTATAACTTTCTTTCCCTCTTTCGTTCCCTTTCTTTTCCTTCCTTCCTTCCTCCCTCCCTCCCTCCCTCCCTCCCTCCCTCCCTCCCTCCCTCCCTCCCTCCCTTCCTTCCTTCCTTTCTTTCTTTGTCTCGGTCTCTTTTTCTGTCTCTCTCTCTCTCTCTCTCTGTCTCTCTCTCTGCCTCTCTCTCTCTCTCTCACTGACTGTGTGTCCCTGTAGAGGACCAAGGGTGACTTTGGGAATCATCCTGGATTGCTTCTACTTCCTTTTTGCTTCACTCTCGGATTGCTCAGGCTCTGCCCACCAGGACCGGAAGTGTAGGCCTCTGCCATTTTCTCCTGGTATGTTTATGTGGGATCTGGGATTGGAACTCAGGACTTTCTGCTGTGAGGCAGAGTCTTAACCCTTGAACCATCTCTCCAGCCCTATTTTTGTTTTATATAGAATGTACACCCAAAGGCTGGAGACAAATCAATGCGACATTTTAATAATATTATGCACAGAATTAAGTTTGCATATATGAACCTTAATATCATTTGACATGATAATGTTCCAATAGTTTCTAATACTGGGATATCTAGGAGGGTAGAGTTTCTTTCTTAGGACATCAAGAAGATTAAGACAGCTTGAAACTAAATAAAGCTATACATTTTATCCTTTGCAAAATGTTTTAACATACCAAGAATCTTTCAGGACACAGCTGTCACTTGTGGTACAAATTACCTTGGTTTTCTCTGGGGATTCTGGCATTCATTTTCAATTTTGGGGGCTCCCATTTGTTTCCTAAAATAAAGACCAAAAGAAAACACATGAACCATTGCACTTCAGAAAGAAAAACATATAAGTATATAATTTACTAAATTCATGGTATGATGTGAATTCACCAAATGTACTGCCCAAATGATCCTTGCCATTTGATTCACGCAGCAGAACACAGAAGCAAGAAATATTAATTCTGGGGTCAACTATGGGGGCGGTGGAATCTTTACCTATGGAAGCCAGGTTTCCCGCATCATATCTTTGCAAAGTTCTTTCTGGGACAGATCCAGCAGGGCTCACTCCTACATGGTAAAGTTCACGGCCACATCCTCTAAAGTCACTGCCTCCTAAGAGATGCCACTGATAGTTCCCGAAGGAAGGTGAATCTTTAAGTCCAGAGGAGCCCCACTTAACGCATAAGCATTTTTTCTTTTTCTTGTCTTGCTTGATGGGATCCAGTATGAAAAAAGAATACATTGAATACCACAGCTGCAGAGTGGTCAGGAGATTGAACTGTTAGAGAACAGTCCCATGTCCATGTGCATAGAAAGCAGTTGCTATTGACTGTGTCAGTAATACAGGGAAGAAGGTCACCACATGTTCACTGGCCTCAAAAAATTCCCATGGGAAATACACTTATTTAACTTTCTTACTACCTATGTCAGGATACATTCAGAGTTTATATTCATTATATGTGGTGAAATATTAAGACATTTAATTCCTTACCTATTTAATAGACTGGTGCCAAGTGGCCTTAGACCAACTTACCCAAGAACATGTATTCATGCTTTTTAGTTCACCGAATGAATATGTACTTTTCCCTAATTAAACTCACAGTCACTTAGCTACCAGGAACATGCATTTGTATCCCAGAGTTTCCCTAAGGACATACGTGTATATCTTAGATTGAGTTTACAACCATTTAGCTGCTCAGGGATCTGTGACTGTTCCAGAGTTCATTCAAGGATATGTGTGCATGTGTGTGTGTATATGGAGTTTTGTCTACATACATATCCATTTATGTTGAAGACCAAAATTGCAGTTTTGGTTGGGAAAGGGCTTATGGTCCAAATGCCTTCTTGGGGCCATTTCATTATAAATCCTTTTAGTCTGGTCTACATATCCCTTTATTATGTTTAATTATGCCATAAGAACAGAATAAGCCTTATAGTAAGCTGTCATCATTGCAACACAGGTATTTTTTTCCTCTGGAGATGATGGTGAAACGTCAGAATCACTTAAAGAGGTGCAATTGGGCAGTTGCATCTCATATATGTGGGCCATTCTTAAGGGAAAGTCACAAAAAAGTATTAAGAAGCCTTCTAAAACTCAAATTCTCAACTCAAGTTCAATCCACAAAACCATTTGTCAGGATTAATCCAACATGTAAAAGAGTTTAAGGTATCAAGAGCTCATTGTGCAATACATTGCTGAAAGTACCCTAATTGAGCTTAGAATCCACTTATCTCTGACGGCAAAGAGTTAGTAAAATCATTGTGAGGTTTTTTATCCATTTCTTGCTTCAGTTAAGAGCCACTGAAAGGTAACGTCAGAACACACACAAATGGCCAGGAATTCTGGATTACCTAGTATCAGGGCTCTGACCATGAGCCTTTTGAATATTTGAGCTTCTCCAATCTAGCATTTGCTGCTTGGTGTGCAATGAAGGCACGCAACAATTTCTTGATCAATATGTGCTTGAGTTGTTATATCCATTGTGGTGCTATGCATATTAAGAGTGGAGACAGTTTTGTGTCTCAACCAAAGCAGCAATGGTATGGCTTTCAGAATCTGAGGCAATAAGAAAACTACAAAGTGTTGAGGACAGATCTGTAATAAATTAAGCTAGGGGGTTTGAATCCTGGATAAGTGGGATCAGTAATAGAGCAGAAATTTAACATTTTTTTTTAAATTTTTATTTATTCAATTGTGTGTGTGTGCACATGTGTATATAGAACCACGGGCGAATTCGGGAACCACCATGGACCACCTCCACCTCCTCCTTATTTACTCTGCCCCGAGATTCACAGGCTCCGCCCTACCAGGACCAGAAACACAGGCCGTTTCCGCCTGGCGTCTATACATGGGGTCTAGGATCCGAACTCAGGACCTTCCACCTGCAAGGCAGAGGCTTAACCCCTGAGCCGCCTCTCCAGCCCAGACATTTAACTTTTAAACAAAGATGTGTTGCACTATGAAGCCAGCCACATGGTTGTTTGGTATGAAAGGATTTGTTTATGAATATAGATGGAGAAGTATTCAATGGTAGTATATAAAATCACAATATTGCAATATATTATTACATGTGTAATAGCATTAACATGATCACTGTGTATGCATCTACTAGACACACAAATTTTCCTGTATGTTTAATGTAGGGTTTGGTACGAGGCTAAATGTTATGAAGCAGACTTAGAGGTGAATACAAATAAAAAGAATAAACTTACTGAACAACTCTTACAAGACCAGGACTTCAAGTGCAATTATCAGGAAAGCAACAGGGAAAGATCCAATTCCATGTATGTCTTTGCTAAGGTTTTTAGTGTGTGTGTGTGTGTGTGTGTGTGTGAGAGGCACTATGTGTGTCTCTCATAGTTAGGCACAGGTGTCAACTTGACAGTTGAGCATTTGCACTCTGGGCACATCTGTAGAGAATTAGTGGTTAAGCCCAGAGCAAACCTGCAGGAGACTGTCTAGCTGACGGGGAAGACCCAGCCCAGACTAGGCCCTGGAATAAAATACAGAGAGCTGATTGAGAGAGTCAGCATCCTTGTGTGCACTTGGCCAGACATGCTGTTCTGACAAGTAAGAACTGTCCTTTTCTCAGTCCTTAGGTAGAGAAGGTGTGGTCAGTTCTTTCGGCCCTAGTGTTGATGTGAGCTCTTCTGCTAAGATGGACAAACACCTCTAACCAGGAATCATAAGCAAAAATGAGCCCCTTGTTCCCTTAAGCCATGTGATGGTGATTTTATCAGCAACCATGCAGACTGACTGCTATAGTGTCTGTGGAGGCCCAAGAATGACTTTGGGAGTCATCCTAGATTGTTTCTACCTCCTTTTTGCTTCACTCTGGGATTTCCCAAGCTCCACCTTCCAGAGCTGAAGTACAAGGGTGCAGCCATTTCTATCTGGCTTTTTTTTTTTTTTAAGTTTTGTGATATATTAATTATATGTCAGTATTTTCTTTTTTTTTATTATTTATTCAATTGTGTGTGTGTGTGTGTGTGTGTGTGTGTGTAGAACCATGGGTGAACTTGGGAACCACTATGGACCTTCTCCATTTTCTGTTTGCTCTGCCCTGGGATTCACAGGCTCCGCCCTACCAGGACCAGAAATGCAGGCCGCCCCCACTTCCGCCCAGCGTCTATATGTGGGATCTAGGATCGGAACCAAGATCTTCCACCTGAAAGGCAGAGGCTTAACCCCTGAGCTACCTCTCCAGCCCCTATCTGGCATTTTTTTAGGTTAGACCTGGATCCAAACTCAGTTCCTTTTGCTTTTGAGGCACAGTCTTAACCCCTGGGAGGTCTAAATTTTATCAGGCTATATAATTGAGTTTTATTTATTTTTGTTTTATTCTATTGGGTAAAATCCAATGATTCGTGTACAATCTATGATGGATCTTGAGTCTGTACTTCTTAGAACCATGGATGAAAGTGTAATTCTATAAAAAGCTTAGAGGTATAAGCTCCAAGTCAAGAAGGACCCTCCAGGTATCTGTAATAAAAATTTTCTGTATTTCCCCTGTAGGTCTGGAAGCATCACGGGGTATAAAAACAACATGATTCAAAACCTATTAAGGGGAGATACTGAGACAAAGATGGTTATGCTAAACAAACCAGGCAGTGTGCTAGCCAGATACATAGGTGTCAACTTGACAATTAAAGGCTGAGCATTGGGCACATTTGAGAAGAGTTAGTGGTTAACAAAAGCCCTCAAACAAGCCTGCAGGAAATCGTCTGATTGATGGAGGGAGTCGATCATTGGTAGGTAGGACCACTCCCTGGACAGGTGGAGAAGATTGGAGGGGTGTTGTTTCGGTAAGTTGACATTCATCAGTATATTTTGACAGACTTGCCCTCTTCTTAGCAATCCCCGTGGATAAGGTGTGGCCAGTTTCCTTGGTCCCCAGTGTAGGTAAATGCTCTTCTGCCAAACTGGGCTAAGAACTGTAACTAAGAATTGTAAGAAAGAATAAAACTGCTTTTTTGATTCCTGAGCTCTTTGGTGGTGAATTGGCTGGTAGCGTCGAGCAAGCTACAACAGGCAGCAATAACTGTTGTCTCACACACGGGTGGGTGAATTTTGTGTCCCGTCACTGCAGTACCTTTGGTAGAAATCAGAAACACCAAAGAAGTGCACTTAACTAGGTCTACCAGTGGGAAGGGAGGGTTAAAGAAGATGAGCCCACCCTAACTGAAGGTGAACTGGAAAAATGCATACGTAACAAAGCATCCAGATGATACATTGACCTGAAGGCTTACCTTTGTGGAGTTGATGGTGATATTGGCTATCATTGCCAGAAAGAGATTTTCTGGAGTTACTGGTGTGTCTGTCAGTTGGAGAGTATGCTCAGCCTGGGTAGTGAGAGCTTTTATGTCACCCCACTTGATTGGGATAGTCTATGAAGGGGAAGTTTCCTCCAATTTTGCTTGGTGCTCTTCCATGGTCAAAACCTGGAGTGCAGAATGGAGTCTGGAAAGGCCCTGGGTCCAACTCAAGACGGGGTTCAGTAGTTGGTGCTGCAGTCACAAAGGCTGACCTGAGGAGTCAAGCACAGAAGCGTGTCAGTTTCATCATGCTAGAAGGGGAACAGGGCCTAGTATCAAGATTCACTCAGAGGGGCACAGACTGCTAAAGGCTAAGTGTTGCAGTCGCCTGCATGGTTGTTAATAAATGACCATCAAATGGCTTAAGGGAACAAGGGGTCTATTCTCTTATGATAGTCTGGTTAGAGTTCTTAGTCTAGCTTGACAGGAGAGCTCACACCAACACCAGGGGCTGAGGGAACTGGCCACACCATCTCCATGTAACAGCTGAGAGAGGAACAAGCCTCATTGCCAGACCAGCATGTCTAGTCAAGCCAACTTTCTCAACCAATTCCCTCTATCTTATTCACCCACCTGGGGACTGGTCCCTCCCCCTCCATGGGCTGGACCTTTCCCATCATCTAGACAATCTTTGGCAGGTTCGCTCTGGGCTTAACTCAACCACTAATCTCTACAAATGTGCCTAGAGCTTGAGCCCTCAGCCATCAAGTTGACATCTGTGCCTACCTAGGACACTTAGGCAGCTAATCACAAGGGGTATAGAGATACCATGCGGCTGTCAATCCCAAGGTGTTACTGTTTAAAAAGTTAAGAGTGGCTGGGGAGATGGCTCCTGAGTTAGAGTCTTTGTCTCGCAGACAAAAGGACAAATCAGATGCCCAAATCCCATGTAAAAATGCCAGACAGGGGGCTGGAGAGGTGGCTCAGGGGTTAAGCCTCTGCCTTGCAGGTGGAAGGTCCTGAGTTCGGATCCTAGACCCCACATATAGATGCGGGCGGAAGCGGGGGCAGCAGCCTGCGCTTCTGGTCCTGGTAGGATGGAACCTGTGAATCCCGGGGCAGAGTAAACAAGGAGGAGGTGGAGGTGTCCATGGTGGTTCCCGAATTCGTCCATGGTTCTACACACACACACACACACACACACATACACACACATGCATACACGCACAATTGAATAAATAATAAATAAAAATAAAATAAAATGCCAGACAGAAATAACAGCAGCTTGTAATTCTAGCCCTGGAAGGCAGAGCCTGGGAAACCCCAGAGCAGAGCAATAAGAAGGTAGAGCAGGTGATTCCTGAGCCACCCTTGGGCTTCCACAGGCACACACACTCTTGCACGCACATGCACTCACATGCACAAAATATATGCTGGGTGGGTGTGGTGCCTACTTGTAATTATAACCCTGGAAGGCTGAGCCTGGGGATCCCCAGAACAAATTGGTTAGCCAGACTAGACCTATGGGTGTATTCTGGGCTTAATTAGAAACCCAAGGTTATAACAATAAGATAGAAGAATAGCAACGAGGATGATTCTTGATGTCACCTGTGGGCTTTCATAGACACACACAATTGTGTACATATAATCCCCCCACATAAACCCACGCACATGCACATGAACACATGTATACACCCCACATGAACACACATGAAAGAACAAAATGTTGGTACAGGCTCTCCTAAAAAACTGGATTAAGAACTGTAATCAGGGCTAGAGAGATGGTTCAGGGTTTACCATGCTGCCTCAAAAGCAGAAGGTCCTGAGACCAGATCCCAATGAGGCAGGATTAGAGCAGCCATGCTGGGATGGGTCTCTCAAAGTCTTTGAAAGTCTTTGGAATTCCCGAAGGTCATCCCCCCACTGTTGGAATCACCCTGAAGGAACACTCCTGCTGAGGAACTAACTCCAATCCTCCCAGAGATAAAATGGCCAACTTTCCTATGAAGGGATTATGGAGATGAGCTCCATATCAAACACCTTAACTTCTATCCCACATGGGCCCAAAAGCAACTGGGTTGGAGCCCAATGGGAATTAACCAATGGGAAAAAGCCAGTTTCCTGGGCTTGTGTAGAAATATGTCTGGCCCTGGCAGCCATCTTTGGCACCCTAGTTCCTCATAGCAATAGTGCCATGAATTCTTTTCTTGTTCCTTGCTCCTCATGGATTCCATGCCTAGGCTTCATGAATTCTCCAGGGTGTCCTAGTCCCTCATGACAATCCATGTCTGGAGTTCATGAGTTCCAACCTTTCTCTCCTCTAATAAACTCTACCTTAACCATCTATACCATGTTCTGGTTTCAATCTTTGACTCCGGAACACAAGAACCCTACAACATTGAGACAGTCAATTCCTTTCCTCACATCACTTGGTGAGTACAAAGAGATTGTTCTGCACCACCAGGTCCCACGTAAAAACAGCAGGTGGAAATGACAGTGGCCTGTACTTCTGGTCCTGGTAGACAGAGCCTAGGAAATCCCAGAATGACACAAAAAGCAAGATAGAAGCAATCCAGAATGATTCCTGAAGTCACTCTTTGTCCTCCACAGAGACACAGTGTCCTCTGATATACCAATACACACACACACCCACACACACGCAAAATATTTTTTTAAAAAAATTAAAAAGAAAGAAGTGTAACCAGACAACCGTAAACCAAAATAAAGCCCTGTGCTCCCAGAAGCCATGAATCTACTGGCAACCATGCGGGGTAACTGCTACAGGCACAACAACATAAGGAGAATCTGTGTACACTGCATTGTAATTATGCTACAGCTTGCTTTTCATTTAGAACTTTCCAGTTTTATAACCACAGTGCAACATTAGGCCACCATTACCACAGTGAACATAAAGGAAATCATATTGTATCTTTAAAAATGTTCCTTCTAAGTAAGATTCTCCTAAAAAGTGAACTCTGCAGTCCATTACCTATCACATTTCACCTCAGCTCTTTAACATTAAAAATGGACATATATATGTGTTTGTCTTAGATTGAACCTATCACAATTTAGCCAGTCAGGGACTTGTGTGCACATGCCAGAGTTCTCCTGAGAACACGTGTGTATATCTGAGATGGAACTAGCAGAAGTGCAGGCTACTGGGGCTGGAGAAGTGGCTCAGGGGTTAAGCCTCTCTGCCTTGCAAGCAGAAGGTCCTGAGTTCGGATCCTAGACTCCACGTATAGACTCCACGTATGTACTCCGGGCGGAAGCGGGGGCGGCCTGTGTTTCTGGTCCTGGTAGGGCGGAGCCTGTGAATCTCGGGGCAGAGTAAACAAGGAGGTGGAGGCGTCCATGGTGGTTCCCGAATTCGTCCGTGGTTCTACACACACATACACACACACACATGCACACACGCGCACTCATGCATACACGCACAATTGAATAAATAATAAAAAAAAATTTTTAAAAAGTGCAGGCTATTGCTGTTTCCCCCTGGCGGGTTTTTGTTTGTTTCTTTGTTTTTTTTTTACAAGGGATCTGGGATCCTTCTCAGTCGTTCCGCTTGTGTGCCAGTGTTAACTGCTGAGCCATTTCTTAGCCAACCTGTAACCTGCACAACTGAGTGTTATTACGTAGCATATTAACATGTGTGGTCTGATGTTTAACACTGGTAATTAAGACTGGAGTAAAAGACCTGTGATTATCAAAGGGCCAGCTACCAACGGAAATCAGCTCGTGAATCCTACATAGTTTGGGAATGCATTGGTGAGTCAATAATCTGATACAAATGTGTCTCTACTACTGATATGACACGTTCATCGTCCGCACACACACCCCGCGGCTCCCCAGCGCTTTTGTACGAACCCCCTAACCTCCCCCCTCCGCCTGGCAGCTTGACTCACGAAGTTTCCCCACGACCCTCCCAGATTGCAAACACCAGGCCCGCGGCTCTGGCCGCAGTCCAGCTCCACGCAGAGAAACCACAGCCCTACCCCCTCCCCCAGCCGCATCCCCATGGCCGCCTCCAGATCGCGACACACACTCAGCATCCCCGACCCAGCTCACTATGTCCAGCCGGCGGAACGTCTAGGGGTGTCTTCCGTGGCTGCTGGGACCCGCATTGGAGGCCCCTCCCCCCACCTTAAATCCAAACTCACCATTGGACAGTGCGCGCAGCTAAAACAACGCTCTGGATTGGTTGGGATCCATTGTCCCGCCTCCCGGGACCTGTCTCCTACCACGCAAGGCACAGATCAACTCACATAACCACAGATTGCAGTCAGCTGCAGACACAACCTCCCTCCTAGAGGGTAAGTTTTGCCATTCCAGCCTCAATTTGTGCATCATCTGCTCCCTACGCAGACCGACCCAGAAAAAGCATCAGCTGCAAAGCGAAATTGCAAGGTGGCAGAGACAATTGCTTTCATTGGGTGTAATCCTGTGAGCTACACTGAAGTAGGTCCCCAGAAGTTCATGATCCCCCCCCCAAAAAAGACCCATGGGACCTCTGTTTGCTTGCTTCTAGCTTTCTCTCCCAGCACACCCTCCCCAGCCTTCGATACAAAAAACTCGAATATTTACTTCTTTTGTCTTTATAACATATTGTTTATTCTTACTTGTCCTCTAGTCACCTGCCCAAGGACCTGTGTGCAAGTTCCTAATCCAACTCACAGTTGGGGCTGGTAAGGGAGGATTAGAGCAACTACACTGGAATGGGTCTCTCAAGGTCTTCGAAGGTCTTGGAATTCCAGAAGGCCATCCCCCACTGCTGGAATCACCCTGAAGGAACACCCCTGCTGAGGAACTGACTCCAATCCTCCCAGAGATAAGATGGCCAACTTCCCTATGGAAAGATGGATGGGAGCCCTCCATATCAAACAACTTGACTTCTAGCCCACATGGGCCCAAGAGCAACTGGGTTGGGCCGTAAGGGGAGTTAACCAAGGGGAAAAGGGCACTTTCCTGAGCTTGTCTAAGTGTATAAATACACCTGGCCCTGGCAGCCGTCTTTGGCGCCCTAGCTCCTCATGGCATTAGTACCATGAGTCTGTTTCTTGTTTCTTGCTTCTCATGGATTGCATGACTAGGTACTGTGAATTCTCCAGGGTGTCCTTGCTCCTCATGGCACTCCGCATCTGGAGTCCAAGAGTTCCAACCTTTCTCTCCTCTAATAAAACTCTACCTTAATCCTCTATATGTGTTCTGGTTTTAATTTTCCACTCTGGAACACAAGAACCCTACAACATTAGCATGGTCATTTCCTGTTCCTGCAACATTTGGTGACCCAGATGGGACAGCCAAAAGACCATTTCCTCACATTATTGAGAAAGAGCTTATGATTGGAGGAACATCTTGGGGATGGTCTCAACCCTATGTTCTCCTAGTCTTGCCTGTACTAATGTGGCCTGACTTTTCAGAACTGGCCTCCGTTATTAACAGTAGTGAGCATTTCTCATCAAATTTCTCCTCAAAGTGCTCACAGGTGGGTTCAGGGAATTCAGACTCTTTTCTTTAACAGCAACCCTTGACCTCAGAGAAGGACGGGCTAGAATAGACCGGATCACTCTGGAAAAGGAAGGAGTGCCTGATAATTCCTTCACACCTTGGAATTGGGGATGTGATAATTGTGGGAAGTTAACTTTCTTTTTAATTAATTAGTTAATTCTGTTAGGCGTTGCTCTGGGAGGGGCTCTGTGAGTGCCTGTGGAAGACCAAGGGTGACTTCAGAAATCATCCTGGATGGCTTCTACCTCCTTCTTGCTTCACTCTGGAATTTTCCAGGTTCTGCCCACTAGTGGGCCGGAAGTGCAGGCCGCTGTTGATTTTTGCCTAGCTTTTTGTTTTTATGGGCCCTTGAATCTGAACTCAGGACCTTCTGCTTGCGAGGCAGTCTTTTTTTTTTTTTTTTTTTTTAATTCAATTGTATGTGTGTGTGTGTGTGTATGTGCAGAACCAAGGGCGAATTTGGGAACCACCATGGACTGCCTCCACCTCCTCCTTATTTACTCTGCCCTGAATTCACAGACTCTGCCCTATCAGGACCAGAAACACAGGCCACCCTGACATCTGTTCGTGGGGTCTAGGATCCAAACTCAGAACCTTCTGCCTACAAGGTAGAGGCTTAACTCCTGAGCCACCTCTCTAGACCCATGAGACAGAGTCTTTTTTTTTTTTTTTGGATGAGACAGAGTCTTAATCTCTGAGTCATCTCTCCAATCGGAGAGGTAGTCTTTTTTTGTTTGTTTGTTTTATTTTTTTGAATGAAGTTTATTCACTTTGTACAGTTGCACATGGTCTAAATGCATTCCCTTCTCCCCTAGTATTGTGCCCCAGAATAAGACAACCATATCTCTAGAACAATCTTAAATAGATGCAAGGAATGGAAACTAACATGTCACACCTATTACCAAAGTCTACACATTCTGAGATTTAAATAATTTCATGAGGTCCACAATGTCTATTCAGTAAAGCTCCTATGAGCTGCTTTACTGGAAACAAGGGAGACAAGAAAGGTGGGTAAGGTCCGTATTCTTCTGCTTGCCACTAATACACAAGCACAAGTCTCCAGTCCGCATGTGCTACCTCACTGACTTCGAAGGTCTCAAAAGTATTTGATGGTCTTTTACACGTTTTCAAACCTGACAAGACTGTTCAGGTGAGTAGGTTCCACTAAACAGCACCCAGAGCAACTGGCCTCTTTTCGGTGGTACCTAACATGCTTACTAGGAAAAAGGTCTTCGTTATGTGATTATGGTTTTCACCTGGTTGGGTATGTTTGGTTTTGGGTTTGTATATGGTTCACTTGGGGAGACTGAATGAGGATAGGAGAGGAGGGCACCAGGTAAGAGATAGGAACTGATTTGGGTCTCTAGATTATATGGAGGAGGGAATGGATGTTGAGGCACCCGGGAGTGTATGGGGATGGGGGTGTGGGCTGTGAGTTTGTGCTAGGTGGGCCGGCCGAGGCCGAGTTGGAAGACCTCATCTTGGTGTTGGGCAGTTTGTGATCTTTCTTCTATTTCCTCCTCCTGTTCTGAAACCAGATCTTAACCTGGCGCTCAGACAAGCAAAGCATGTGGGCGATCTCGATGCGGCGCCTGCGGGTCAGATAGCGGTTAAAGTGAAACTCTCCAGTTCCAAGACCTGCTGCCGGGTGTAGGCAGTTCGAGAGCGCTTGGGTTTCCCTCTGTTACTACAGGGGTTGACGGAGCTGAAGTGAATCTTCTTCATCCAGGGGTACACCACGGGCTCCTTGCCCTTCTGACCTGGCGGGCTCTTATCCGCCAGGAGCAGCGGGCACGCGGGGGCACTGCCCCCTGTCGGGACGCCCGGAGTGGCGGGGGCCGCCTCGCAGCGGCGCGGGGGAGTAGGAGGCGCCACATGGTACTGCAGGGGCGGCGGTGGGGGCTGGCGGCCCGGCTGCAGCACGTGGCTCTCATGCAGGCTACGTGCTGGGCCCTGGTGAGTGCGGCGAGATCCCGAGGTGGCTTTGGGGGCGCGAGCCTGGGGGGGGAGAGGACTGTGGTCGCGCTCGGTGGACCTGGGCAGCAGCCGAAGCTGCGGGCTTGGTTGTTTGCAGCCTGGGAGGGTCATGGAGAGACTTGAGTCATACTGGGGCGGGGGCGGGGGGGGAGGGTTGGGGAGAAATTCTTGTAAAAGCACCAGGGAGCCGCGGGGTGAGTGGCGGGAATAACCAATGAAATTCGCAAATCTAAGTCTCGTTAGCTGCGATCTGTCCAGGAAGCCCGGCTTGGCTTGTTAGCTGGCGTCTGTCAATCACAGCTGCTTCTCGTGCCGCGTTTATTACTCATGCTAACCGCAGTTGCACATCCGCGTATCACGCAGTCCTTTGGAAATGTGCAATTAGCGGCTAAGGGTTAAAGGGGCGCTGCCCAGAGGAGATGCTTTGCTGAAACGGGGTACAGAGCCCAGACAGATGTAAGGAAAAATCTGTAGGGCGCAGATGAGACGTTTTATCAATGGGGAGGAAGCGGGGCGCGTGTTGAGATGTTAGGTGCGGAGGGCTGGCTGCCTAGGTGGTCACTTTGTCGTGGGCTGATGAGCGTTGGAGGCAATAAAAATTAGCTGGAGTTCTTGCCTGTGGACCGAGGTAGGAATCTTTTATTGCGGTAAATTGCAGGCTCCTGACATGTGACCCCGTGACTAGGCAGTGTGCTTGCTACGCTTTGATCTTGGGGTGCCTCCTGATTTCTAGTGGCAGGTGGAGTAATTTATGTCTGGTGTGAATATACCCGTGTTTCTGATTTGGTGTACGTCCGAATATACTGGCATGAAGGAATCCATCCCTTTGTGCCTCCGCTTCATGTACTGGCAGATGTAAACAGAATGGCCATTCCTTTCTTGGGACTTACTGTTACTCAAGATGGAGTAATTCGTGGAAAGATAGTTGCTTTCTGCACGTGGATTCTAGGCCTGGCTCAGCCACAGACATAGTCCCCGCAGTTACACTGAGTAACACAGAACTGGGTTTCTTTCCTCACCCTTCACTATTTCACCTGGGTGACGCCTTTTTTTCTGAAGTCTCTCAGATTCGGCTTCTGAATTCCATGCCCTGCTCTCCCACACCAAGGATTCTTAGGGTGACTGTATGAATTTCCAAATTTTCCTGACTCATTGCAAAGGGAGTGCCACATGCCTAGTGGTGGGCTTGGTTCTTGGATGGTTTCTGGTCATTGCTTTCGTATGCACATGTCAGATAGAGGTAGACCTGCCTGAGACTTGCCTAGAATTAGACCAAAAAGTTTCCTTTTCTTTCCTTTTCCTTTCCTTTTCCTTTCCTTTCCTGTCCTTTCCTTTCCTTTCCTTTCTTACCTTTCCTTTCCCTTGTCCTTTCCTGTCCTTTCCTTTACTTTCCTTTTCCTTCCTTTCTCCTTTTTCGCCCGTCCCTTCCTCCTTTCCCTTCCTCTTTTACCCTTTTCCCTCCCCTTCCTCCTTCTCTTTCCTCCATGTACCCCTTCCTTTGTCACTTTCTCGTCCGTTCTTCCTTCCTCCTTCCCTTTTTCCTTCCTTTCCTCCTTCCGTTCCCTCTCCTCCCCTTCCTCTTTACCTTCCTCCTTCTCTACCCTTCCCCTTCCCCTTTTCCTTCCCCTTCCTCTTTTCCTTCCTCCTTTCTTCTTCTCCCCTTCCTCTTTTCCTTCCCTCCCTTCCCCTCTCCTCCCCTCCCTTCCCTCCCCTTCCTTTCCCTTCCTCTCCCTTCTTCTCCCCTCCCTTTCCTTTCCCTTCTTTTCTCTTGGGGAGGAGGAAGCCATGAAAGCTGTAGACATAATATTGGAAAACTTTTCTCAAGCTAGAGAGATGATTTAGGGGTTAAGACTCTGCCTCACAAGCAGAAGAAGGTCCTGAGTTCAGATCCCAGGTCCCACGTTAAAAAACTGCCAGGTGGAAATGGGTGCAGCCTGCACCTTCTGCCCTGGTCGGTGGAGCTTGGGAAATCCCAGAGGAGGTTGAAGCAATCCAGGGTAATTCCAGAAGTCACCCTTGGTCCTCCATAGGGACACACAGAACCTTCACACACACACACACACACACACACACATATACACACACACACACACACACAGTGTATTAGTTAGGGTTCTCTAGAGTCACAGAATTCACAGAATGAATATATATATATATATATATATATATATATATATATATATATATGAAATTTATTGGGTTGGCTTACAGAAATGGCCGAGTAGTCCAGTGAAGGCTGTCAGCAGCCGAGGTAGTCCAACGATGGCTTCTAGTAGCCAAGGTAGTTCCAACGATGGCTGCTAATAACTAGCTGCTCAGTTCAGTAGTCAAGTAGGTGATGGCTGAAGGCTGGAGAACTTCTAGGGTCTTGGAAGGTCAAAGGAACCGGGCAGCCGGAAGGAAGAACAATTCCTAGCACAGCTGCAAGCAAGAAGGGATCCATTCTCCTTGGTGGCTCCTTTTTATATGATCTAGTATTGGGAGAATCCTTTGAGAGCTTTGGAGTTCTGTTAGGATCTAGGGCGTGTACTATTCTTTCAAGTAGTCTCAGTTGATCCTTTCCAGAGGTGGTCTCAGCCCAGCTTAGTTAATACCCTGTGTGTCAAGTTGACATCCAGGCTTAACTATTACACACAGGAAGCAAGAGGATTCTTCCTGCACAGGTATTACTCCCACGTCTTTGAATCACTCAATGCCTTGCTTTTCTCCTACTCACTTTACCGTCCATGATGATAGCAGGAGCAAGCAGAAGGTGGGGTACCTGGTATACTGGAGGGTGATATATCAGCCTAAATCAGGGGCTCTGTGTCTCTGTCACCTTGTTCTCAGAGTTACAGTAAAGGCTTGATGTGTGCTGGCTAAGGCTGGTGTATGGTCACTGTGAGACCCTATGTGAAAAAGTTAAAGTTACAAGCCCCCCTCTTCTAGTGCTCTTAAGAATCTGCAATTTACCTAGGAATCCCAGATAAGCCTGAGCAGAATCAGGCGCCTGGGAGCGCAAACACTCTCCTCCAGAGGGGCAACCGGATGGCTGGGAAGTCAGTAAACCACTAACTTATGGCCAGTCCTTGAAGGAACCACAGACCCCTCGGTACCAGCTCCCCCTCCCCAGCACGTGCCAGGAAGAGCAGGGTGCCATCAGTCACCAGGGGAGGGATTGAGGAAGGCTATATGAGTTTCGTGAGCTACGTGCGAATTCCTCAGCCCCCTCTTGCAATAACACTATAAAACCCCTAAACCCTGCTGCCTCAGGGTTGCTCACTTTCACTGCACTGAGAGGTGGGTGTCCCAGGCCTAGGCTTGAATTTTAATAAAGACTCCTTTGTTTTTGCATCGGTGGATGACTTCAATGGGTTTCTTTGGACTTTGCAATCCGGGCATAACATCACAAACCTAGCACATGGAGATAAACTTAAGAGAAAATCTATCTAATTAGGCATCTTGCTTCCCTTGATCAGTTATGTGACTTCATTCATTGAGACAAAAGGTAGGACTTTGAGGCCAGCCTCTGCAGGTCAAAGCCTTTGCCACACAAGCCTGATGACCCTGGAGGTGTGGAAGGAGACAGCCAGCCACCAAGCTGCCTTCATGCCTCTACTAGCACTGTGCACACATCATACATATACACACAGTCTTTTTAAAAGGTAGAAATTTGTCAGGGGTTAATAAAAATTGCCTCATAGGCAGAAGGTCCTGAGTTCAGATCCTAGGTCCTACATTAAGAAAAAAAAATCTCCAGGTAAAAAGGGCATTTACCTGCACTTCCTACTCTGGGGGGCAGAGCCTGGGAAATTACAAAGCAACGCAAAAAGGAGGTAGAGGCAATCCAGGAGGATTCCCTAATTCGCCCTTGGTCCTCCACAGGCACTCCTTCTGATACACACACACACACACACACACACACACACACACACACACATATAAATAAATAAAATGAAAAATTTTAAAGTTAAAAAAAAAGGTGGGTTAAAACCCACCAGGAAGAGTGTTTGCAGAAAAATGGCTCTTCACTTCTTAAATAAACAAGATCAATCAACAAATGGTGATGGGGAGAATTATATAAATACAGCACGCAGGGATCTCTAGAGGAACAAAATATTTGTGTGTGTGTGTGTATACATACACACACACACACACACACACACATATATATATATATTAGGGAATTTATTGTAATTGGCTTCTGAGATAAAGTCTAGGGGGTCCCACAATGGTCTCCTGAGCTGCTCAGTTCAGGAGCTGAATAGCTCAACCGGCCCAGTCTGTGCTGAAGGCTGGCAGAGTCCTGCAGTCTCTGGACTTGAGTCCCGTTGGAGGGTCGAAGAAGCTGGGTTGTGATGTCAGCAAGGAATGGAGGCAGCAGGAAAGATGAGCTTCCTGGTGTGTGTGGGGGAGAGGTCTTTTTTATACTTTTATCTGGTCTGCACTGCAAGGCACCACCACACTTAGGACTGGTCATTGGATTTCACGTAGCTTGAGTACTTAAAGATAATCTCTCCAGGTGGTCTGCTGGCTCATCTTTTATTCGCCCCTGGCTTGGTCAAGCAGACAACCAAGATGATCGCAGCCATCAACCCAATTTGCAACATTTAGGAAAAACTCAACATTGTCCTAAACTTGATATCCCACCCACAGTGTTGTTCTACTCTGACCATAGTAGGAAAAAAGAGTTGGGTATTTTGGGGGTTTCCCTGTGGGTATGTAGTTTACTAAAATATGTGTTCTCTCCTTCTTTTTTGCACTAAGATCCTGAAACCCTTGGAGTTTCCTGAGAATATCTTTGTCTTTCCTAGGCACCTTGTAGGCAGTGTCTGGGTTGGTGCTGATGGATGAGACAGCGCTTACTTAGCTTGGCATCCTTTAACTTCCTGTCTGAGAGATTTGTAGGTGTGTAAAATGCAAGCAATGCAGGCTGCTTTTTAGGATCTTGTTCCTATAAGCTATTTATTGGTTTACTTAGTAAGTTTTCTTATTCATGCTTTGTGTGGACAATGATGAGTTTCTTGGTTTGACCTGTGTGCATGGAACGATGAGGCCTGCGGAAGTGAAGAGAAAGGCTGCTGTGAACCATTTGTTTCATGCTAAGATTCAGAGAGTGTATGTAGATGAGTGGAATCCTGTGCAGGTGATAGTGTATCCTGGTGTCTCCCACATGCATCTCTTCTGGAGGAACATGGGATGGGTTCTTTTTAGACATTTCTTTGGAGCTTTTCTGCAAGTGGATTATTATTATTACTGGTGTGTGTGTGTGTGTGAGTAAGACAGCACTTGAGTATGTGCCTATGGAGGTCTAGGAATCATTCGGGTTGCTCTACCTCCTTATTGCCTTAGTGTGGATTTTTCTAGCCTCCACTTTTCAAGACTGGAATTGTAGGTCATGACCATGTCCACACAACATTTTTATGTGGGATGTGTTGACCTGAACTCAGGTCATTTTGCCTGTGAGGCAAAGGCTTTAACTTACCAGCCTGAACTGTCTCAATTATTTTTGAGTATGTGTTTATATGTGTATATGTACATGTATGTGTAGGCATGTGCATGTGTAGAAGAGGGCACTTGAATGTATGTCCCTGTGGAGGCCCAAGGATAACCAACATCAGAAATCATCTTGTCTGTTCTCCCCCCCTTAGTGCTTTGCTCTGGGGTTTCCCAGGCTCCACCTTCCAAGGTCGGAAGTGCAGGCCATTGTCATGTCCGCCTGTCATTTTTACATGGGATCCAGGGATCTGAACTCAGGACTTTTTGCCCTCTCTCCAGCATGAGCATTCCCGTGTGTTTTAAGCAGAGTTTTGCCTCTTTTGAATTTTGAGAAAGTCAATATAGTAGTAATGTTGGCGTAGAAAGTTCTAGGTTGGTGAACTTTGGTTTCTTTACCTTTGTCTCTTGGATAGATGGTAGAAGATAAAGTAATCCAGAAAAAGGTTTCTATGTTACCTGTCCCTTTCAGACAATTCTGACCAATGAGCAGAGGCCAGAATTAAATCCTGACACTGTGCTTTGCTCAGAAAGTCAGACAAGATGGTCCAACTAACACCCTAATCATTGTCTTACATGCCCTCTGTAGCCAGTGAATAATTATACAGGGAGGGGACACAAAGGCAGTCCATCATTTTGAAGTTTAGCCCTGCCCCTCTGGTCAGTCTTGTGCCTCAGAATTATGTGGTTGGTGTATCGCCTCTTGGTGCATCAAGTTTTGCATCCATCATTTGGCATTCCTGCTGAGCGGCCCTCTGCATGACATGTAATCAAAAGTTACTCAGAACAGCCAAATCATCAGTGTTGTGCACTGTGTGTATGTATCAGGTTAATTACAACATGTACATGAGATAGAGTTTTCTATTTTTCAAAATGAAGAACGTTGTGGTCTTTTTTTAATGTGTGTGTGTGGTTTTTTTGTGTATGTAAGTAGGTAGGTAGGTCAGAGAACAACTGTGGAGTTGGTGCTCTGCTTCTACTTTTAAACTTTTTAAAAATTAATTAATGATATTCACCACTATTCAATTTTGATCTTTATTTTATTGTGTGTGTGTGTGTGTGTGTGTGTGTGTGTGTATGTATCAGAGGGTGCTGTGTCCCTGTGGAGAACCAAGGGTGACTTTAGGATCATCCTGGATTGCTCTATCTCCTTGCTTTGTTCTGGGATTTCCAGGCTCCACCTACCAGGGAGGGAAATGAAAATGGCATTTTTACGTGGGATCTGGGATCTGAACTCAGGACCTTTTGCTTTTGAGACAAGAGTCTTAACCCTTGAGCCATCTCTCCAGCCCAACATGGTCCGTGTGTGTGTGTATGTGTGTGTGTGTGTGTGTGTGTGTATGTGTGTGTGTGTGCAAGTTAGAGAACAACTGGGAAGTTAGTTTTCTGCTTCTACTTTTAAACTTTTTAATTAATCAATGATGTTCACCACTGTTCAATTCTGATCTTTTTTACACACACACATGGGCTCCTTTATGTGTATCAAAAGCCACTGTGTGTGCCTGTGGAGACCCACGGATGATATCAGGAATCATCCTGGATTACTTCTACCTCTTTTTTGCTTTGCTCTGGGATTTCCCAGGCTCCACATTCCAGGGCCAGAAATGCAGGACATGTTTTTTACATGGCTCTATGATCTGAACTTAGGTCTGTCTGCTTCCGAGACAGAGTCTTAACCTCTAAGTCATCTTTCCAGCCCAGTTTTTTTGTTTTGTTTTGTTTTTTAATGCTAGTGGGTGGGTCAACATCAGGATTCAATTTCAAACAAACTAAAGCCACCTAAGCTACCTAAGCTGCTTTGTCTGCCAGATGGTTTCCTCTAATGTCAAGGGAATGTGGATTGGAACAAGTGACATCAAGATTGATACATGGAAGAAGTTAACTGTCAGGGACAGCTTAGAAACCCTTCCACAAGCTGGGCTATGTGCAATAGATGGAACGTGCTCTGGAAAAACCCACAGAAATGTAGGAGAGATTGATACTCCTTAAAGAATGATGTAGGGCGGAGAGATGGTCAGGGGTTAAGATTCTGATTCGCAAGCAGAAGGACCTGAGTTCAGACCCCAGATCCCAGGTTAAAAAGCCAGGCAGGAATGGCAGCAGCCTGCACCTCTGACCCTGGAAGATAGAGTCTGAAACCCCAGAGCAAAAGCAATGAAAGAGATAGTTGTAATCCAGGAAGATTCCCAAAGTCACCCATGGGCCTCCACAGGGACACACAGTGCCTTCTGATGCACACACACACACACACACACACACAAACACACACACACACGCACACACATGTGCGTGTGCTCGCGCAAAAAAAAATAAGTAAAATTTTTTTTTAATTATGTAATGTCTTGGGTCTTGATCTAGCATCCCTTGAATGGGAAGTCTCCTTTCTTTCACTAAGCTATTCCACTTTGGGGGTGCTTTCTCTTTCTCCATAAACTCTTTGTTTCTGTTTCTAACCCCATGTCCCATGAAACTTGGCAAAGGTGACCCTGAACTCAGCTCTGTGCCTTTAACAGGAGACAAAAGAGCCAGGAAGTATGGTCAGGCTCTTTCTTATTTCTGACTTCCTGACTTACACCCCCTGTTTACTGTCTGGAAACACTTGAAAACTTCTTGTTAGTGCTGGGCCCCTCTCCCTCCGTCTGTCTACTCTTCTGACTTTCTTTCCTACCTTGGCTTATGACATCACAGACAGGGGACCTAAGGTGTGCTTTTCTCTTTGCTCCTGCCCCATGGAAATTAGCCCAGTTTATATAGAGGATAAAATATATGCATTTTCTAGCAGCTGTCCAGCCCCCCGCACTCAGTTCCTACCTCAAGCACTTGGAGATTGTGGGCAAATTTGCACTTGAGAAATCTGATCACAGATTGGAAGGGGCACCAGATTTCCTTTTTCTACTTCTTCAGATACCCTGGAGTTAGGGGCTTCTTGCAAGGGACCCTCTCCTCGTGTATGTGCATAAACGTGAATGTGTGGATTTGGGGAATATGTTAAGAAAAAACAAACAAGTTCATACCTGTAAATTGAGATTTTCTTACCTTCTTAGAGCACATTAAAATGGTATCCTACACATCCAAACAGAACCTTCTTTAGGAACCTTCTCTTCTTCTCCTCCTCCCTTTCCTTGCTCCTCCTCTTTCTTCTACTCTTGAGTGAGTGTGCGTGTGTGTGTGTGTGTGTGTGTCACACAAAAGGGCACTTGAGTGAGTATATCTATGGAGGCCCAAGGGGTGACATCAGTAATCATTCTGGATTGCTCTACCTCATTGCTTTGTTCTGCCCAAGGTCTGCCTTCCAGGGCCAGAACTATAGGCTGCTGCCATATTCACCTGGAGTTTTGTGTGTGTGTGTGTGTGTGTGTGTGTGTGTGTGTGTGTGTGTGTGTGTGGTCTGTGGATCTGAACTCAGATCCTTTTGCTTGGAGGCAAAAGCTTTAACTCTCGTCATCTCCCCAGTCCAGCAAATCTGAGGTCACAAGGGAGTGTGGGCCAAGGAATATCATAAGAGCTGTCCATCATCTTCATGCCAAGGTGCACTTAGTGGGTGGACCTTACACATGTGTGTGCAAGAAATTGAGAAGCTATTTAGCTATATAATTTAATCTATCTTTATCCTTGTCATGAACAAGGAGGGCAATTCCTTGTGGTAGCTTGAAGAGTTCTCTTTTTTCCTTAAGAGACCACCATTCAGGAAAAAAATAACATTCATGGTTTTGAAGGAGAACAGATTGTCTGAGCCAGGCAGTGTGGAGCAAGGTGGGAGATTATTAAAAGACACCTTATAAAGTGCAGATTTTCAGCATAGGAGTTCTTAGCAAGAAGGAAACATGTGGAAAGTATAAAACATACCAAGAAAATGTTTGGGTTTCTCCATGAAGTCTCAGTAAGAACCTGTACAATGTACCTAGTTAGGTAAAGGCATCTGTTTCAACCTCCATGATGTCTGCAGTGACTTAGGCTGCCTCCAGCTTCTGCCAGCCAACCATAAACTGAATACATCTCCCTTTTCTCCCATAAATGGTTTGACTTTGAGTGGCATCTCAACAGCAACAGAGAAGAGTAAACAATGCAAGGATTGAAGGCACCTTTTCTGGCTGTGTTGTGATAGTGCAAGTGGCTTTTCTTCTATGGTCAGGATACTAAGAATCGTCCTTCCCAGCATGGCTATCCTCATCTTGGCTGTGAAGTTTCACTGCTGCACAAAGTAAAATATTCTTAGAAGGAATATGGGGGGGGGGCTGGAGAGGGGGCTCAGGGGTTAGGCCTCTGCCTTGCAGGCGGTAGGTCCTGAGTTCGGATCTGTCATAGTTAAGCACAGGTGTCAACTTGACTCTTGAGGGTTTGAGCTCTGGGCACAGTTGTAGAGAGTTGATGGTTGAGTTAAGCCCAGGGCAAACCTGAAGGAGATTGTCTAGCTGCTGGGGAAGACCCAGCCCATATGGGTGGGATTAGGCCCTGGATAAATCACAGAGAGCTGGTTGAGAGAGTTGGCATCTTTTTGTATACTTGGCCGGACATGCTGGTCTGGCAAGTAAGGATTGTCCATCTCTCAGCCGTTATGGTGGCCAGTTCCCTCGGCCCTGGTGTTGGTATGTGCTCTCCTGTCAAGCTGGACTATGAACTGTAACCGGACTGTCGTAAGAAAGTAAACTCCTTGTTCCCTTAAGCTGTGTTCTGGTCATTTATCAGCAACCATGCAGGCGGACTGCAACAGGATCCTAGACCCCACATATAGATGCCGGGTGGAAGCGGGGGCAGCCTGCGTTTCAGTCCTGGTAGGATGGAGCCTGTGAATCCTGGGGCAAAGTAAACAAGGAGGAGGTGGGGGTGGTCCATGGTGGTTCCTGAATTCTCCCGTGGTTCTACACACACACACGCATGCACAATTGAATAAAAAAAAAAAAGCAGAAGGAATATGGTCATTGAATAAATGTTAAGGAGAACAGTGTGAAGTGAGAATTACTGATTATATAGTATTCCAAAAATGCTTAAAAGAAAGCCTGCAAAACCAGCCAAATTTCTTCCCAACCTAAAGCTCAGGGAACCTTGTGGAAGAGGAGACAGCAAGATTTTTTAGAGCCTAAAGATGGGGAAGACCAATGATATGCCAGATACTTCATACAAGTCAGGACTGCAGCAGCCAGGATATAGCTACATTGTGATTGGATCTTGCCTGACCTGCACAATGGCTGACATGTCAACAACTCCCAAAGTGTAGTAAGGATCACAGGGGAGAAGGCTTCAGGCAGTAGGATGCTTAGAGGCAAGGGGTTAAACAGTTATAATAGACTTCCCATACCAACTGGCAGCCCAAGAAGGGGCCCCAAGCTATGCCACTGAGTTCTGAATCCTCACTAATGTAGACAACTCCAGAGAAATTCAGCACCCACATAAACAGAGGCTCTGGAGGATGGCGGGAGAAAGCAGAAAGCATCAAGAGAGGAGGAGGGAAGGAAAAGGGATGAGCGGAGGGAGGTGAGAAAGGGAGGGAGAGTGCAATGGGGGAAGGAAGGGGGAGAGGAAAGGAGGTGTCTATTGAACTTGTATGAGTAGGCAAAAAAAAAAGTAATAAAAAATAATAATTTAAAAAGAGGGCTGCAAGATGGTTTGGTGGGAAAGACTCCTGTGTGCAAGCCTGTCAACCTCATTTCAACTCCCAGAGCCCACATGCTGGAAGGAAAAAACTGGTTTCCAAAAATTATCCCCTGATTTTCACAATATACAACGCACGCCAGCATGTGTACTTGCTCTCACTCTCCTTCTCTCTCTCCCCACCTCCTTTTATCTTTCAAAAAATATTGTAAAAGTTTCCGAGTGCTGGGAAGATGCTCAGTGATTAAAATTTTTGCCTCACAAACAAAAGAACCTGAGTTCAGGTCCCATGTGAAAATGCTAGGTGGATTTGGTAGAGACCTATCATTCTACCCCAGGAAGGTGGAGCTTGGGAAACCCCAGAGCAATGCAAAAAAAAGTTAGAGCCATCCAGCATACAGGTACACACACACACACTCAAGTACCCTCATACATACTCTCCCCATACTCATGTATCCCCCATCCACATGCAACTTAACCACTAATTTTCTACTAATGTACCTAGAGCTTAAACCCTAAACTGTCAAGTTGACACCTGTGCTATAATAGGGCCTTACTGTTAGTTCCTGGAGGGCAACCAAGAGTAATGACAAGCCTATATTGTTTTTTTGGGGGGGAAGAGGGTTGAAACCTATCTGACCAACAACTTACCTGGAAGTATAACATACCTCCTATTTGAAAAATTGTTTAATTGCATCTGGAACATCATAGGAACTTTTTTTTTTCATTTTGTTTTATCCTATATTCCTTTCTCTATTTCCCGGTATAGGAAAGCTTGTTCTTGTTTCCCCTCTTGTTTTTAAGCATGTCAAATTCTAGATCTCTTGTACCATGAGACTCACCTTTCCTCCTCCTGATAGTACAGACGGTCTCTTCTAGGAGTTGGTCACCTTTGAGGATGTAGCTGTGAGCTTCACCCTAGAGGAGTGGGCCCTGCTGGAGCCATTCCAGAAGGATCTCTACAAGGATGTGATGCAGGAAGCCTTGAGGAACCTGGCCTCTACAGGTAAAGACATCATCATTCCCTTAGTTAGTCACAGAACAAGTGTTTCTTGTTCATCTGTGCCCATGCCTGACCTCATGAATTAGAGTCTGGAAAAGGATTATTTGAATGCACATATCAGATAGAATTATTTTATGCCATGATTTAGCTAGAATCACATATTCTTTTCTGCAGTGCAATGATTCATAATGATTTCTTTTGGTTTGTGTTTTAGAAAACAAATGGGAATGCCAAGACACTTATAATGAATATCAAAATTTCCAGAGAAAACTAAGGTAATTTATAACCCATGCAACAGCAATGTCCTTCAAGACTCTGTTTTTTTAGTTTTTTTTGTGTGTGTTTATTGTTTATTCAATTGTACATGCATATGTGTGTGTGTGTGTGTGTGTGTGTGTGTGTAGAACCACGGGCAAATTCGGGAACCACCATGGACGCCTCCACCTCCTCCTTGTTTACTCTGTCCCAGGATTCACAGGCTCAGCCCTACCAGGACCAGAAACACAGGCCGCCCCGCTTCCGCACAACATCTATACGTGGGGTCTAGGATCCAAAGTCAGGACCTTCCGCCTGTAAGGCAGAGGCTTAACCTCTGAGCCACCTCTCCAGTCCACAGAACATTTTGCAAAGAATTAAAAGATACAAATAAACCCAGCTTCAAGCTGTTTTAACCTCAGGAAACCACAGACACAAGCTCAGCATTTTGAACATCCCAAAATATCAATATTGAACACAACTTGAGCATCATGATGTCACAATTGATACATTTTTATGGTTCATATAGACAAATATTACTCTGTACTTACTATTGAAAATTCTATAGTGGAGCCGGTGAGAGCAGTAACCAAAGTGCCTGGTCACAAATCTGATGACTTGAGTTCGATCCCCAGAATCTCACATAGTGGAAGGAGATAACTGACTTCCAAAAGTTGCCCTCCAACTTCCATCTGTGCACTGTGAGATACATGCTCCATTTGGTCATTTTTTCTTGATTTTACTCTTTCCCCCCTCTTTCCTTTTGTCCCTTCCTCCCTTTCTTTTAAATAAAGTATTTAGATTTATCTCCAAGCTTTGTGTATGTGTTGTATGCAAAATAAACAAACAAGTAAAATCTACCCTGAAAAGGATTGTCAAGATATCTCATCACAGATATGCAATATTTCAAAATATTTCAAAATTTGGTCATAGTGTTGTGCATCAAAAATCTGCACAATATTGTGCAATTAAATGTTCACTTAATGTAATGTAATATTTAGCCCTTGAAGTCAGCATGAAAACCACTGGTTTTATTATACTGTTTTCAAGCCATGTTTTAGAGCATTCAGTTCAAACATGTTCTAAAGTTCATACAGGATCTAAAACCAACATTTCTTCTGGTAATTATTAGTAAATATATCTTAGTGATAGGTCACTTTTTTTTCCCTTTTCAGTAGCCAACTGGCAGATACTCTTTGAATATAAAGAAGATCGTCGGTGTGCAGAAATCTTCAACTCTACTCCAGAGCATGTTGTGAACCATAAACCATGCCCCATAGTTCCTGCATGTGTAAACCGTTTGTATGAAGTAGTCATTGATGATTCATCTATAACTGTGCATCTTGAGCCTCACCCAGGAAACAGCCCGTTATGTGATGAACAGGACTATGGCAATAAGTTGCATAAATATGAAAAAGTGGAGAACCCCTCCAGTTCTCCCCCATCTATTCAGAGGCATCAAAGACTCATGAAGGACAGATGCCTTTTGAAGATGATGGGTGTTGTGAAAACTTCAGGGATCTCAGATCTGCTCAAAATGATGCAAAGACCTCTGCAGAAAAACACCATGAATGTAAGCAGTGTGGGAAAGTTTTTAGTTCTTCCAGTTCCTTTCAAAGACATGAAGAATATCACAATCGAGAGAGATCTTATGTATATAAGCAATGTGGGAAAGCCTTCCCTTTTCCCAGTTCCTTACAGATATATGAAAGAACTCACATGGGTGAGAAATCCTTTGTGTGTAAGGAGTGTGGGAAAACCTTTGCCCGTTCCAGTTCCCTGTTAACCCATGAAAGAATTCACACTGGAGAGAAACTCTTTGTCTGTAAGCAGTGTGGGAGAGCCTTCACTGACCACAGTTCCCTTCAATTCAATGAAAGGATGCACAGTGGAGAGAGACCCTACAAGTGTAAACAGTGTGGGAAGGGTTTTGCCTGCTCTGGTGCTTTTCCTAAACATGAAGGGAGTCACACCGGAGAGAAACTCTATGTGTGTTTGCAATGTGACAAGGTTTTCAGTTCTGAAAATGCTTTTCGAAACCATTAAATGATCCATTCTGGAGAACATGTATGTAAGCAATGTGGTAAAGCCTTTACTAGTTATGGATCTATTAAATACCATGAATTGATGCATAGTGGGGAGAAACCATATGTATGTAAGCAGTGTGAGAAAGCCTTTAGATTTCCTAAACAGGTTCAGATACATAAACGAACTCATACTGGAGAAAAAACGTACATATGTAAGCACTGCGGGAAAGCTTTTACCTTTCATGGTTCCCTTCAATACCATCAGTTGATACATCGTGTAGAGAAACCCTATATGTATGTAAACAATGTGGCAAAGCATTAAGATATTTTCGTCAGGTTCAAATGCATTTAGATATTTTCGTCAGGTTCAAATACATGAACGAATTCACACTGGAGAGAAACCTTATTTATGTAAACATTGTGGGAAAAACTTCTTGTCTTTGAATCAATTAAGAAGACATGAAGTAATTCACAGTGGAATGAATCCCTATGTGTGTAAGCAATGTGGTAAGCATTGATACTCCCAAGATGAAAATCCCTATGTGTGTAAGCAACTGAAGTTGGTTCAGTACCTATCATAGTCATAAGCAAACTAACACTGGAGAAAAACCCTATTTATGTAAACAATGTGGAAAAGCCTTTTGTAGTCACATATCATGGAGAAGACATGAGAAAGCTCATAATGCAGAAAAACCATATGCCTGTATGCAGTGTGGGAAAGCCTTTCGTTCTTCCAGTTACCTCCAAATACATGAAAGAATTCACACTGGAGAGAAACCCTTTATATGTTCACAGTGTGGGAAACCCTTTAGTTCTTTTCATTATGTCAAGAGACATGAACGAAGCCACACTGGAGAGAAACTCTTTGTATGTACACAATGTGGGAAAGCCTTCAGTTATTATAGTTCTTTTCAAACATAAAAGAACTCACCAGAAAGTCACTTTAGATACAGAATTTGAGAAGAATTCTTTAACACTTTTATAATATTCAAAATGAAAACAAGAATTTGTAACAATGTAGGGAACATGGATCACCTTCAATTCAGATTAAGAAAGCATGTTTGTATACACAGAACAAATTTAACTAGAAGAGTTGTGCAAATATCTATATTTGATACATGTGCAATGATACTCCCAAGATGAAAATCTTTGCTTGTCAGAGCACAGGAAACTCAAGATAAAAAGCAATTAATGTTGAAGCCCTTTGAAAAGTCTCCATATGTACATTCCCATTAGAATAAGTAATATAAAAAACTAAATTAGTTTTTGTTTTTGAGAATGCTTCAGAAAATATGCAGTCTGAAGGAAATTTATGAATAAATTATGTGAAATTTTTCAGGATGGTTTTGTTTTTGCCCACTCTCCCCCCAGAAAAAGGAAAAGTCCACACCAAGGGTCAAGGGAGCTGGACACTCCTTATCCCTATATCCACAGAACTGTTGAGGGAAAGAGAAAGACAATTCTTAATGCCAGACCATCATGTCTGACCAAGTGTACCAAAGGATGCCAACTTTCTCAACTAGTTCCCTCCATCTTACTCGCTTGCCCAGGGACTAGTTGCACCCACCATGGCCTGGGTCTTTCCCATCAATTAGACAATCTCCCACAGGCTTACTCCAAGCTCAACTACTAATTTCTCATAACTGTGACCAGAGCTCAGAGCCTTTAGTTGCCAAGTTGATACCGATATCGATGACACTAATAAACATCGAATTGTCAAGCATTTTTTAGGTCAACTAACTTTATCCTGAGGTTGAGGAAAGATCATTTCTATCTTAGGTCTTTCTATACTACAAGGGAAACTGAAGTCATTGTCATGTTTTATTTATAGGAATTAATGGGCTTTGTCCTGCAGTTTTGACACACACACATCCATGTGCTTTGATCACATTTCACCCGCCCCTTAGCTCTAGTTCCTTTTCCTCTGCCCAATGGTGCCTTTTCTTCCAAAAGGGCTCACTGTACAATTCCATATCTGTTGTGAAAATCTAGAATCTATAAATGAAAAACACAGGTTTTGGTTCTCTGAGTCCAGATTGTTTTCATTTACCATAGAGATCTGTTGTTCCTCCCATTTTTCTGAAAAATGACATAATTTCATTTTTATGTACAAGGTCTCCATATTGATTGGCAGTTAGGTGCAGTCTATGACTTGGCTATTATTGGTAGTGGATTTATAAGTATGTCAGCATAAGTCGATTTATATTCATTCAGTTATTCAAGAGATAAGAAGGAACATTTAGTATTTATATTTTGTTTCTTGATGGAACTTTGCTAGTTTCTGTAGTCAACTGTTCAACAAAGGATCCAAAATACTCACTAGAAAATGCTGTACAAGGATGCAACTAGATTAGTATAGCTCACCCTATACAAATCCAATTTGTTAAATTCACCATGTCGACATTAAAAGCATCAATATCTTTTGTCTTCCACGTCCTCATTAGCATTGATTATTTTTAGTTTTCCCCTCATTTTTTAATTTTAAATTTTTTATTCATTCATTCGTGTGTGATGCATGTGGAGGGGGCATGTGTGTTCCCTACATATCTGTGGAGGTCTGAAGATAAGAGTCAGATCTCTCTTTGCACCTTGTTTTGAGGCAAGATTTTTCATCATTTCTGCTATGCTATATACTCCTTTCTAGCTGGCATGCCAGCTTCGTGATGATTCTCTTGCCTCTGACTTCTGTTTTACCAGCTTTCATCCTAGAGGAGTCTTGGGATGGACTGGAGAGATGGCTCAGGGCTTAAGACTCAGCCTCACAAACAGAAGATCCTGAGTTCGGATCCCAGGTCCCATGTAAAAATGCCTGGTGAAAGCATAGTTGGGCTGCATTTGTGGCCCTGGTGGGTGGAGCTTGGGAAATCCCAGAGCAAAGCAAGAAGGAGGTAGAAGCAATCTAGGATGATTTTGAAAGTCACTCTTGGTCTTCCACACAGTGCCCTCTGTTACACATACACACACACACACACATTAAAAAAAGGTTTATCATTTATCACCTGTTATTATGCCCCTATTCCTAGTATCTTCAGGGGTTTGTCACATCAAGGGAATTTGAACTTATCAAAGGCCTTTTCTGCAGTTATTGAGGTGATTTTGTGACTTCACTTCTTGAAGGGACATGGACTGTATTGTATTTACTGACTTATGTATGTTAATGAACTATCCTTGTATTTATCAACTGGCATGAAGTTGATCATTTTATGTTGTTGGGCCCACCCAGAGATAATGGTCTGAGAGGGAGTGAGCAGGGCATGGCTTAGCACATGGGACCAAAGATGGAGCTGGGAGCTAGTGTCCTAGGCGTAACCCTGATCACATTACAGAGAGTGCTAATTGGCTTATAGGAGCCAACATAGATTTATGTTTAGTCTGACCTATGCAGTGTATGTGCTATACTGACCATCAAGGTAATTGGCTGGTGTTTGTTTCGTGCACTTGGAGTCTTTGTCTATATAAGCTGATTTGTTACCCCCAATAAACTGAGATCTTGCTTTGACAAACTACCCGTTCATTGCTGAGTCTCTGGAGGGCTGAGGCGGAGGTGTGGGTGGTCAGGTCGTTACAGCCAGGAGCTGTGGCTTGAGTGAGTGAATGAGTGAGTGACGGAGTGTCGCCTTGACAGACTCCCTGCTGTGTCCGGAGTCCCCTGGATTTGGGCAGGGGTAAAGAGCCTGCAGAATATTCGCCTTTCTCCGCCCCAGCGGCCTAGAGCCATCCCGACGGCCTGGAGCCGTCGTAGTGTGTGCCTAGGAGAATCAGCCCATCATTATGTGTCCTTTTTTGTATGATGAAATGGCTTGTGACTATTTTATTGAGAATTCCTTTGCCTGTATTCATTAGGAGATTTGTCTACCATTTTTTTTATATTGTTCATGGTTTTTAAATCAAGCAAACACTTAGAATGAGCTTGGTAGTATTGATTCTTTTCATTTTGTAGAATACGTTGAGAAACACGAGCATCAGTTCTTCTTTAAAGTGTCAGTAGAATTCAGTAGTGTGAATCCATTGGGTTCTGGCCTTTTTTTTGTAAAGCATGTATTACAGCTTTAATTACATTATTTGTTTATATTGTGCTTATCATCTTGATCTAATTTTGCTAGGTTATACATGTTTTTGAAATTCACTCATTCCTTCTAGATTTTCCAGCTTATTGGAGTGCTAACACAGTGCCAAAGATTAACCCACACTGCTTCGCTCATGCTAGACAAGGACTGTACCAACTCAGCTACATCCATACCATCTTGTATTTCCTTGTTCAAATGTGTTAAGCTTTTAATGTTTATTCCTAACTTCATCTACTTACATTTTTAGTCAAGTATGTATTTTATCATTTCTTACTGTTTTACTGTCCCCTCTTCTGTGAGTCTCCTGAAGCCTTAGGATGGAGAGAGATTAGGTTGGCTTACTTACTCATTTATCTAGATTAATAATATTAGACATGAAAAGGAGGACATGTAAATTCCACAAAGGCATCCAGAAGATGAACAGGGAATACTTTGAAAACTTAGCAAGCACTCCAATAAGGAATTCCAGAAGCATAAAACTGTGCTATCAGTTCACTAGAACTTTAAACTGTGATACCTTCTTACCCTGGCTGAAAGCCAAGGAAGAGACCATCATGCCAGAAAGTCTAGATGCTAAGACTGCCCCTGGAGAATGTATTTGCAATCCAAAGTGGGAGAACCCATGTTGGTAGCAAGGGGGCTGTGTCTTTCCTTTCCCAAACAGCACTCTTATGAGAAATCACAGAGATGGACCATTTGAGTGAACTCCCACCAATGATTGCCTCCGAAAGAGACACCTTGGCATATGGGGCCTGAGAGTATGGACCCCAGGTTTGGAGTATGCATGATTCACAGATGGGTCATCTAACTGATGGCAATATATTTCTGGAATTCCTCATAAGAAGAGGGCCCTTAAAAAATCCAAGCCATGGCACCCCTAGAGACTTATGGTTGTTCTGTTCTCCACCTAGTCTGGGGGAGCCTTGATCTTGAGGCCGCGACTCTGGTCTGTGACAGTTTCTCACATCTATAGATTTAGCTATGTGAGCTTAAGAATTTTAGAAATATGCCAACCATTGTCTACTGAACTTCTAATCAGTAGTTAATAGTTAACCTGTCCTAGGACATGATATTTTAGTTGTTAAGGAAGCTTGATTTCTCCAAAACAGAAAACACTGGCTAGGTCCCAATTATTCTCCTTCACTCTTATGATTGATTTGTTTCGTTCCTTATGTTTTGTCCCTACGCAACCTGCTTTTGCTTGCTAAAAAATTGGTACTTAAACTGTAGCTATATGCCCAATAAATGGACTCAAATTCACTTTCCACTAGAGTTGTGTGTCTCTTTTTCCCATCGCTGACTCCTTCGTCTACCTGGTTGAGGATCCCTGGATTCCCCATCCTGGTCCCGACTCAGTCGGTCCGTGGCACCAGAGTTTCATCCCCAGAGCACAGGTAAAGGTGGATTGAACAAGAGAACCAAATCCACAAAGTTGTCCTCTGATCCCCCCCCTGCACTGTGACATACACGCACATACACAAACTCATATGATTAATAAACTTTAAAAATGTTTTGCAGAATACCAGTGACCCATCAAGTTTCACGCAGAATCAGGCCAACTTAATCTCTCCCCATCCTAAGGATTTGGGAACCTTATGGAAGAAGGGGCAGTGATATTGGAAGAACTTAAAGATGGGAAGGTCCATCATTGGACAAGACCTGTGCACTTGATCTTTGTTGGACGATGTCATAGTTGGGCACAGGTGTCAACTTGACAGATGAGGGTTTGAGCTTTGGGGACATTTGTAAAGAATTGGTGGTTGAGTTAAGCCCAGAGCAAACCTGCAGGAGATTGTCCAGCTGATAGGGAAGGCCCATCCCATGGTGTGTGGGACTAGGCCCTGGGATAAAACACAGAAAATTGATTGAGGAAGTTGGCATCCTTGTGTATACTTGGTCAGACATGCTGGTCTAGCAAGTAAGGATCATCCCTCTCTCAGCTCCTAGGTGGAGCTGGTGTGGCCAGTTCCCTCGACCCTGGTGTTGCTGTGAGCTCTCCTGTCAAGCTGGACTAGGAATTATAACCAGACTATTGTAAGAAAATAAACCCTTTCTTCCCCTAAGCCATTAGATGGTATTTATCAGCAACTATGCAGGTGAACTGCAACAGACAACAAAGATTAGATAGTGATTCCTGATATGGATATCACTGGCTGAAGCAATGGTTACTTCCTTTTTGATGCTGTGTGGCATAAAGTGACACACAGCAGTGCCCCTGCTCTGCTTCCCAAGTACTAGAATTATAATCTAGAGTCAATAGACCCAGCAATGTTCTTCCAGGGTCCCTTCATGGTCCCCAAATATTATGGGTTTCTTGTGTTCGGAGTCGAAGACTGAAATCAGAACATGTGTAGAGGATTAGGATAGAGTTTATTAGAGGAGAAAAAGGATGCAACTCGTGGACTCCAGACATGGAGGGACTAGGATGCCCGGGAGAACTCATGGACTCCAGGCATGGAATCCATCAGGGGCAGGCAGCTAGAAATGAATTCATAGACTCCAGATGTGGAGTGGGATGAGGGGCAGGCACCAAAGATGGCTGCCAAAGTCAGGTATATTTATACATGTAGATAACCCAGGGAAAAATGGCTTTTCCTCATTGGTTAGGCAAGTCTGGGAAAAATGGCTTTTCCTCATTGTTTAGCTCACATGGGGGCCCAACCCAGTTGGTAAACTTAAAAACTGTTTTGCAGTGTACTGGCAACCCGGCAAGGCTCCCCCAGAGTCAGGTCAACCTAATCTCTCCCCATTCTAAAACGTAGGGAGCCTTGAGGAAGGCGAGGCGGTGAGAGTGTAAGAACCTAAAGATGGGACGGTCCACTGTTGGATAAGACACTCATTCAAGGCAGGAACTCACTGCAGTGAGACTTGTCCTTCCCAAACCTGCATCATGACTGACACACCAACATGCCCCCATAGACTATGGAGGAACTCAAGAGAGATAAGAACGCAGTGGTTGTTGATCAAGTTGTTTCTTTGATGGACTTAATTTGTTGACTATGGAGAGTTCACTTTTATATCCTTTCGTAGGGAAGTTGGTCATCTTATCACTATGGAAAATTGGAGTCAGTCCCTCTGCAGGGAGTGTTCCTTTGGGGGTGATATTAACAGTGGGGGGATGGCCTTCGGGAATTTCAAAGACCTGCGGAGACTGTCCCAGCATAGCTACTCTAATCCTGCCTCAACGATAGTAATGATAGTAATCGTGATTGTCAATGTTTAGGAGATTAGTAATATACTCTTCAGCATGTCTATGTGCTTGTCTGTAGGTGACATTCATTAACTGGGAAGAGTACTCAAATCATCTGGGCAAAGCCATCCAAGTGGCTGCCAGGCTAGATGGAGAAAACTAGGAAGAATGAGCATAGTCATGTTCTCTGCCTTGTGTCTGCCATAACCTAAACCATTCTGCCATAACCTAAACCATTCTGCTCCACAAAGCACTACCCACCATGGTGTTCTGCCTGTGTGTTTGCAGCAATAGAGCCAACAGCTTTCAGAATATTTCTTTTCTTTTAAATTAATTAATTAATTATTCTGTATGTGTATCAAAGGGTATTGTGTATCCTTGTGGAGGATCAAGGGTAACTTCAGGAATCATCCTGGATTGCTTCTACCTCCTTTTTTGCTTCTCAATGGTTTTCCCATGCTCTGCCCACCAGGGCCAGAAGTGCAAGCCTGTGCCTGTTGTTTTTGTTTGTTTGTTTGTTTTAAACATGGGACCTGGGATCTGAACTCAGGACCTTCTGCAGTCAACCCCTGAGCCATCTCTCCAGCCCAGCTTTCAGGATCTTATGAAAGTATGAGCCAACATAAATCTTCTCCATACTTTTTTGTCACAGTTATTCTTTCTAGTGAGACCATGCTGGAACAGCCAGCTTCAAGGAGAAAAGGAGATTTAGCTTACAGTTCCCGATGGGGAGATATGATGCATTATGGCAACAAAAGGCATGGTGGATGGCAGAAGCTGAGGGTGGTTCAGGTGACAGCTGTCATCATGGAGACAGAAGGAGCAAGGGACAAATTGCAAATAAAACTGGACCACTGCACCTCAAAGCCCACCCCCGTCTTCTTCTAGCTAGGCTTCACCTCCTATAAGTGCCATAATCTTCTGAAACATTAATATCAGCTAAGGATTTAACACAGTAGCCCATGAGGGACAATTCTCCTCCAAACCAGGAGACTTTTCAATCGTGAATGCACACACAGCCAATGGAGCGCTGTGGTAGTGACCTGCACTTCTATTCCTGATCAAATAGGTTGTCTACTTAGGAAGAACTCAGGTCTCTAGTACAATACAGAGGCAGTGAATCTATATGCTGGTTCAATTACCCTTCATAAACTATTTGATGGTCAAGTGTCCTGTCCAGCTGGATCAGTTATTTGTGGGTCCGAGGAGGACCGAGCCTGCAGGGAACGATGGGCAAGAAAGAAAGAGGGAGACCAAGCAAAGAGTTGTCAAGGTCTCGTTTATTTAGAGTTAGGGTACAGCTTAAATGCTCAGGCGGGAGGGGGAGTGGGGCAGGGGAAAAGAGATAAGCATGGTGGAGGCGCCTGGTAAGCATCTGTAGAGGCGCCTGGTAATTGTGACGTTTTAACAATCGCGATATTAGTCACTGGGCATCTGGCAGTTGCGATATCGGTTATCTGGATCCGGAGAGTTTTTACGGCTCTTCTGGAATGTCCTGGTACGCTGGGTCCCGGGGGCACATGTCAAACAAGTTTCATGAGTTCTTTTTGGCCCTTTAGTGACTCTGGCCTCTAACAGTCAAGAATATATATTTTTTTATTTTAAATTTTTTTTATTTATTATTTATTCAATCGTGTGTGTATGTGTGTGTGCGCATGTGTGTAGAACCACGGGCGAATTCGGGAACCACCATGGACGCCTCCTCCTCCTTCTGCCCCGGGATTCACAGACTCCGCCCTACCAGGACCAGAAACACATGCCGCCCCTGCTTCCGCTGGCGTCTATACATGGGGTCTAGGATCCCAACTCAGGATCTTCTGCCTGCAAAGAAGGTCTCCCCTGAGCCACCTCTCCAGCCCCGGACAAGAATATTTTGAAGAAGGACATTTGGGCAAGGGGAGCCTTCTGCGGGGAACATTGGTGAGATGGAGTAAAGTCAAGGATAAGCAGAGAACAGTTTCCTTTAGCCCTTTTTTATTGAGAGCTCAGTAACTCTGTGGGGAAAGTATTCTTCCATTCCTACGCCTCACTCAGAGCACAATTCATCTGATGATGAATTCGCAACATGGTGGGGGGGTGGTTGCTAAAGCCTAAGTCTGCTCTCTAGAGAATGATGTGCTAGCATCTGAAATAGGCAGGTGCAGACAGATTCCTCTCCATTGAGAGTTTTTGAATTTGCCTTTTGTCCGTTTTTAATCAGATTGCTTCTGCTCTTCTCCAACCCAGAAAGACTAAGATGTCCTGCCTGTAGTTTCTTCCCTGTGCATTTGTGACCATTAAATATGTTAATCCATGGATCACAAGATTATGTACAGAGAGTCACAGTAACCAGGTAACTCTGCTTTGAGACTTTCATTACCCATTCCCTTTTTAGCAACTGGGTGTCACACCTGCTTCTTGTTCTTGCTAAAGACACCTGTCTGTCCCACAAATAGTTGTCACTTCTGCCTTTTCTTTGCTAGCTTAGATAATGTGTATGTTTAACATAATCCTATGAAGCATTTGGCCATACCATTCTCTGCTTTTTTTTTAACCCTTTAAATACTCATGCATGCTGCAAATAAAATCAACTTGGATGATCTATGCTCCTTCTGACCCACAGCCTGGATTTTTAATTCCTATGGTTCCCACTCCTGTTTCCTGATTGTAAGTTCAAGTTGGTACTGGTTCATGGGCCCACACAACAGCCTATGCTAGCTCCTTTATGAGCTGAGTTTTCTGTGTTCTGTCTCCTGATGCCATTGAGCATTCCTGAGGGCAGGGGGAAGGTCTGGCTCATCTCTGTCTTCCCAAAGCACTTGGATCAACCTAGGGCATACAGTACCCTGTCAGGAATGAATGTGGTAGGCATTGAGGATAGTTAGGAATTCCCATAAACATAGGATGGAGAGATGACTCAGGGGTTCTTTGCCTCACAAGCAAAAGGATCTGACTTTGGATTCTCAGAGCCCATGTGAAAATGTTGGATCTGCTTTTCCAGCCTTGGAAGGCAGAACGGGGAAACCCTGGAGCAAAGCAATAAGGAGATAGAGCAACCCAGGATGATTCCTACTGTTACCCTTGGGTCTTGACAGCCTTATTTAAAATGTGGGTTTTCAATTTTCAGCTTTCCTTAGACTTCTACCTCCATGAAGTTGTTCTACCATTTCCCTTTTTAGAAAATATTTCATTTGGGTTGGAGAGCTGTCTCAGGGGTTAAGACTCTGCCTCCCAAGCAAAAGGTCCCCAAACTCGCAGGCTCCATGTAAAAATGCCAGTCTGTATTTCTGGCCCTGGGGGGAAGTCTGAGAAATCCTAGAGTGAAGCAAAAAGGACGTAGAAGCAATCCAGGGTGATTCCCAAAGTCACTCTTGGTCCTCCATAGAGACACACAGTGCCCTCCAGTACACAAACACACAGAGGCAATAAAGAGATAAATAGATAAATTAAAGAATTAAAATAGTAAAAAAAGAAAATATTTCATTAGAGAGAGAAAGAGAGAGAACACATGCAATGTCATTGCACAAGTGTGGAAGTCAGTTCTCTCCTTCCACCATGTGGGTTTCCAGGGATGGAACTCAGGTTGCCAGGTTTGTAAACAGATGTCTTACCCCACTAAGCTATCTTACCAGCCTGATGTTATGGTATTTCCTGGAAAATACTGTACCCTTCAAGCTTTTCAGATGGAAGAGAACATCTTCCATTAATCTAGGGTTTGTGTGTGTGTGTGTGTGTGTGTGTGTGTGTGTGTGTGTGTTTATGGAAAGACTGACTGGATTAGCCATCAGTCGTCTAAATGGGAATTCCCTAAGTGGGAATACCGACTGCAGAAATAAACACTGTCAAAACGTAGGGAGACTATAAAACTACAATAATGATCATATAGAAATATATTATCTTTTAAATATTATTTAGGAAATAAACATTGACAGATCTTCTGCACTACTCTATTCGATCTCTTGGGTTTAAGTGGAGAGAAAAAAACTGAAAAGCTGATGATTGAGAAAGACAAAGGAGAACTGTTGGGATAGAAGAGAGGAGACAGTTTTGTTTGAACACGGATTGGAAAGAGAATGGAAATGTAAAGAAAGCAATCAGAAAAAAAGAATCCCAGCTCTCAGGAGGCTCAGCCAGAACACCTTGCCAGCAGAGTTGAGGAATCTTCTGGAATTTGATTTCTGGATTCAACTAGAAAGGCTGGCGCTGGAATCTGAGCTAGAAGTGCCACCCTTCAAAGTAAAAGATGCTTCTTTTGCCACTCAAGCTGTAGGAGGCGGGCCCGTGGGCGTCTGACCAATCAGAGGAAGCGTGTTGAGATGAACTATCCAATGAGGAGTTTTGACCTTAGGCGAGGCGCACAGCCCAGCACTTGGGATGCGTCTTTCAGTCCCCGCCATATTTGGTGCACTGTGTGCTGCATTGAAAGACCCCCAGGGTCCTCCCGGAACCCCCTCGGTATCCCTCACCGCCAACCGCGTGGATACCCCCGGATGGTCCGCCGGCCGGACATGGTGAGCGCGGCGGGATCCGGAGGTGGCCGTGGGGACGCGGACCTGGAGGGCCCTGTGGTCCCGCTGGAGCCGCGGGCCTGGTGTTTGCAGCCTGGGAGGGTCGTGGGGAGACTTGTGAGTAGGGCTGGATGTGTGTGGAGGGGGGGGTGGATGGAGGTGGGATTCGTACAGAAGTGCTGGGGAGGCCCCTGAATAATCAATGAAATTCACAAATGTTAAGTTTCGTTAAAGGAAGCCTGGCTTGGCTTGTTAGCTGGCCTTTGTCAATCACAGGTGCGTCTAGTGCCGCGTTAATTACTCGTGCTAACGCGCAGCTGCACATCCGCGTGTCCCGCTGGCATTTGGAAATGTGCAATGTAGACAATGGCGGCTAAGGGTTAGGGGAGGGCCTGGCCAGAGGAGATGCTTTGCTGAAGTGGGGCACAGAGCCGAGCCAAGGTATATAGAGGACCAGGTGAGACGTCTTACTTTCCTGGTGCAGGATGCGGAGGGCAAGCAGTTAGATGGCCATTTCGAATTGGGCCAAGGGTTCCAGGCAGGAGAAACTGCATTGGAACTGGAACCGTGAGGGTGTGTTGGGGGGCTGAGGGCCCTCCCTGATCAAGCATTGGGTGGGAGCTACCCCATGCCTTTCAGTGAGATTTTTTTCTTTAATAACACATATTTGCTTGAACCAGCATCATTTACCTATGCTAGGGACCTGCGTTCTACATCTTTTTTTCTTTTTAATTCTTTTTCCCTGAGTTTACAAAGTAGGCTTACATAAGGCTTTTTCTTAAAAACCCCGAGTTTTGGCACACTCCCTGCTTAAACCTTGAATACCTCCTATGCCCTCTTCTCTGGTTTCTTATAACATTATTATTATGTATTCTGTATCTCTTCCATTCATGGAATCTTCTTCACCTCTTCCCTCTCCTGGTCCCTTTTGACCTTCCTGACCCACAAGAACTTCCGAGTTAAACTCACAAGTCTAAACTTTTCAAATCTAGGAACCAAGCAGGAAAGAGAATGGGAGATGTTTGTCTTTCTGGGATCAAGTGACCATACTGAGCATGTTTTCCAGTTCAGTCCATCTCTTTGCACATTACCTCATTTCCTTTTTCTTTACAGCTGAGTAAAATGCCATTTGGATATGTGCCATATTTTCATTGGCCTTTCATTTGCTGATTGACATCTATGCAGCAGATTCCAGTCCCTGGCTGTGGCTAGAGCGACAATGAGCAGGTCTCAGCAGGTAATCTGTGGTAGAGTCTTTGGGGTATATGCCAATAATACCCGAGGAGTGGAATAATTGGACCACAGGGTAGTTCTGTTTTTAACGTTTTGAGAAATCTTTACACTGATTTCTATAGTGGCTTTGCCACTTTACTCTCCTACTAATGGTGCATAAAGTGTTTTCCTTACCTATACCTTTGCAAGCATTTGTTTTCTCAATCTCAGCTATTCATATCTGTGGTCAAATAACATTTCAAAAAGCTTTTTTTTTGGCATGTGTAGATGTGTGTATGTACACGTGTGTGGGTATGTGTGGAAGAGGGCATTGGGTCTGCCTGTGGAGGCTCAAAGATAACTTCAGGAATCATTCTGGATTACTCTACTTCCTTCTTGCTTTGCTTTGGGGTTTCCCAGTCTAGCCTTTCAGGGCCAGAAGTGCACCCCCCCATTTCTGCTGGGCACTCTTATTTGGAATCTGGAATCTGAATTTAAGTCCCTCTGCTTGGGAGGCAAAAGCTTTAACCCTTGAGCCATCTCTCCAGCTACAAATAATTTTAATTTATAGTTCTCCAATGAACTGTTCATTTTTTTAAATATTTTAATTATTAACCTTTTAGTAATTATTAAACTTGTATTGAAACTTACATTGTGGTTCAGAAATCCATATCAAGTCATTAAAATCCAGCAGCCATGAAGGCAGAAATTTTGATCACAATATTTTACTTCCTCTGTCACACTAGGGTAGATGATAATTAGATCTACAGGTTTTTTGTTTGTTCAGTTTTTTTTTTTTTTTTTAGACTTTGTTGCAAACATTTGTGCAAGTTTTTAGCATTAGAATTCTGAGTTCCATTTGGGAGAAAAATCAGACAAGCCAACAAAATAACAAAATATGATTGAATCTACTGGGGTACTATTCTAGAACAAAATTGACCTTAAGCTTTGGTTCTTGCAGCAGAACAAGTCAAAACATTAAGTGCAGATTGATAAAACCGATTGGAAACTTCCTCAGAAACAATGAATCAGTTAATTGAGTGCTTAATATAAAAACTAAAAAGGGCTGGAGAGATGATGGCCCAGAGGTTAGGACTCTGAGTTCAGTTCCCACGTCCCACCTAAAAAAAAAAAAAATGCCAGGCAGAAAAAGTGTCAGCCTGCACTTCCTGCCCTGGGGGGCAAAGCCTGGCAGATCCCTGAGAGAAGCAAAGAGGAGGTAGAAGCAATCCAGGATAATTCCTGAAGTCACTCTTGGGCCTTCACAAGGACACATAGTTACAGACATCATGTCAGAGGGCATTGTGTGTCCCTGTGGAAGCCCAAAGATGACTTCAGGAAGCATCTTGGATTGTTTCTACTTCCTTTTTTCTTCACTCTGGGATTTCCACAGCTCTGCCCACCAGGGCTGGAAGTGCAGGCCAATGCCATTTTTTTCTGCCTAGTGTTTTTATGTGGGACTGTGGGAACTGGTTCCCACACATGCATCCATTCACTCACTCACACACACAGCTGCTGGCTGTGATGAAAGCAGGTTCCAGCCGTCCCCACCTTCACCTCTACCCCCAGAGACTCGGCACGGGACGGGGAGATTGTCTTTTTATTGGGGGGAGAAAAGGAACTTTTATAGACAAAGGCCACCAACGCGCGAAACTGGCATCCAATTGTATCACAAGGTCAAGACATCCTACAGGTGCTAATGGTCAAGTTCAATGCCGCTCAGCACAGGGGGCAGGTAGATACTTGAAAGCCAATTAGGGCTCTCTGTGAAGTGATCAGGTTACGCCTAAGATCCTTGCTCTCAGGGCCATCTTTAGTCCCATGTGCTCGGCCATGCCCTGGGGCAAATCCTGGGTGGGCCCAACATGGGACCTGGGATGGGAACTCAGGACCTTCTGCTTTCAAAGCAGAGTCTTAACTCCTGAACCCTTTCTCCAGCTCCCAGATGCTGTATTTCTTGTCTATTTCCATAAATATTTCTAGAATGCTGTGTTATGTTTCATCTATTCTGCTTTATGACTATGTGCGTAGCTTGGGTAGTTGTTCTTTTGATCATGTAAGTGACATGTAAGTGATAAATGAGAGACCTCACTACATTAGGTGAGCTGGGAACAGCTCTTCTTAGAAAGTCACTCCCATATTCATGAAGAGAAGACTCAGAGTCTAGCTTGAATATGCAATAGAGGTATCTTTTTTTTAAAACCTTTTTTTTTCTTTTTATTATTTATTCAATTGTGTGTGTGTGTGTGTATGATATGTGTGTGTGTGTATGTAGAACCACGGGCGAATTTGGGAACCACCATGGACCGCCTCCACCTCCTCCTTGTTTACTCTGCCCGGGGATTCACAAGGTCCACCCTAACCAGGATCAGAAACACAGGCCGTCCCCACTTTCGCCTGGTGTCTATATGTGGGTCTGGGATCTGAACTCAGGACCTTCTGCCTGCATGGCAAAGGCTTAACCCCTGAGTCACCTCTCCAGCCCCAGAATAGATATATCCTGGGGGGAGAGGCCACAGTGTTGAGATGATCCTGACTCACCCTGTTTATTAGAAGGTATACAAGGAAATAGAAACCAACAGTGGACTTAGGTTTACAGTACAAATGCCTACAGAATCCTGTTAATATAATTGTACTTTTCTAATAAGTAACCTGCAGGTAAAAACAAATTCTTAAAAATAACAAGTCTCAGGCTGGGGAGATGGCTCAGGGGTTAAACCTTTGCCTGGCAAGCAGAGGGACCGGAATTCAGATTCCAGATCCCAAATGAAAGTGTTGGATGGGCATGTGGGCGGCATGCAATTCCACCTGGGAACCCCCGGAGCCAAGCAAGGAGGAGGTAGTAGAGTCATCTAGGATGATTGCTGATGTTACCCTTGGACTTCCACAGGCACACGCAGTACCCCCATCACACACCCACACACACACACGCACGCACGCACGCACGCACGCACGTAGGCGCATGCACACACACACACAGCGATTTCAGAGTTTTCAGTTTTATGTTGAGGTTCTTGATCTACTTGGAGTTGACTTTTTGTAGGGTAGAAAATAAGGATCTAGTTTCTTTATTCTACATGTAGGTATCCGGTTTCCCAGCATCATGTTTAGTTTTTTTTTTTTTTTTTTTTTTTTTTTGTCAAATACAGGTATGGCCCTGTATTTGCATTCTTTATTCTCTTCCATTCATTTGAGTGTCTGTTTTTGTGCTAATACTATGTTGCTCTTTGTATTATGGCTCTGTTGTAAAGCTTGCAATCCGATGATTCCTCCAAGCAGTATTCTTGTTGTTTGGGATCATTTGACTCTTTGGGTCATTTCTGCTTCCATATGAATTTTAAGATTTTTTTTTCCTTTCTGTGTGAATAATGTCACTGGAACTTTGATTGGAATTGCATTGAAATATCTATGTTGGTTTGGGCAGTATATCATAATAACAATATTTGTTTCCTATGAGATTGAGATGTCTTTCCATCTTCTCATGTCTTCCTCAATTTTTTCCCATTTATTTTAATTTTATCATGAAATCTTATCTTTTTAAATATATTTTATATATTTATGAGAGTGTCTTTGTGTGTGTGTGTCTGTCTGTGTGTGTGAGGGAGAGAGAGGTTGACTAGCTTTAGAAAATGATAATGTCCTTCCTTTTTTATTTTTATGGACTTGTTTGAGAAGAATTGTTAAATCTTCATTAAAGGTCTAGAGAGATTCATAGGTGACTCCATCTGAGCCTATAGTTTTTCTAGTTGGGAGAGTTTTAAAAATACATTTATTTTTAATTAATTAAATGAATGAATTAATTAGTTATGTGTATCAGAGGGCACTGTGTGTGCCTGTGGAAGTCCAAGGTATTTCAGCAGTCATCCTGGTTTACTCTACCTCCTTATTGCTTTGCTCTGGGGTTTTCCAGGCTTCACCTTTTAGCGCAAGAAGCGCAGGCAGCCAGTATGTCTGGGATCTGAACTCTGAATCCTCTGGTTTGAGGCTGACTTAACCCTGAGCCATCTCTCCAGCCACAGTTAGGAAAATTTTTAATATTTGTTTCAGTTTCTCTGCTTTATACAGATGTACCTAAAATGTTCATCTCATTTATATCTAAAAATCCTTTTTTAAATTTATTATTCATTCAATTGTGCATGTATGCATATGCGCACGCACGCGCGTGTGCGTGTGTGTGTGTGTGTGTGTGTGTGTGTGTGTGTGTGTAGAACCATGGATGAATTGAGGAATCATTATAGACTGCCTCCACTTTCTTGTTTTACTCTTCCCGGGGATTCACAGACTCCGCCCTACCAGGACTAGAAACGCAGCCCCCTCCCCCCTTTCACCCGGTGTCTATATGTGCCGTCTAGGATCCGAACTCTAGGATCCGAACTCTAGGATCCGAACTCTAGGATCCAAACTCAGGACCTTCCGCCTGCAAGGCAGAGGCTTAACCCCTGAGCCACCTCTCCAGCCCCAAAATCCATTTGTTTTTGATTTTATAATATAATAAAACTTTTTTTTTTTTTTTTTAAGTAAGATCCAATTTTCTGAATTTCATTGGTATTTTGTTGTCTCTGTTAATTATGCTACAGGTTAGCTAAGAACTTGTCTATCTTGCTTATTTTTTCAAAGAACCATTTTTTGTTTCATTGACTCTTGGTATTATTTTGCTTTCAATTCATTTGTTTCTCCTATTTTCTTGATTTTTTTTTTCCTGTTGGTGTTGGGCTTGTTCTTTTTTTTCTAGAACTTTCAGATGTATCATTAAGTATTTATTTGCAATCTCTCCAAATTCTTAATACAGTGACCTAAGCTTGCTTTCTCAGGACTGCTTTGATTTCATCTTACAGGTTTGTTATGTTGTTTTAATTTGATTTTAAGATTTTTTTAACATTTCCTTCACGATTTCTCTTAAGAAATTATTGTTCATTCATTGTTCAGTAGTATGTCTAATTTAACTTCCATGTCTTTATGTATTCTCCCAAGTTCCTCTGGGTTGATTTGTTCCCTTTTCTATTGTGAGCAGATAGAATTCAAGGAATTTGTTAAGACTTGCTCTTATTGTAAATATAAGATGTATTTTAGAGAATGTTCTATGGGCTTCTGAGAAAAACATGTATTATGTAATAGTAGGATGAAGTGTTCTGTAGCTGTATTTTTAAGTCTACTTGATCTATGAATTTCACCCAATAGCATTGTACTGGGGTTAATTAGTGACTTTAAATCTAATAGTATTTGTATTATGAAGTTAAGTGCATTGGTGTTCAAGTTGTGTATGTTAAGAATCATATTGTGTTCTTTTTTTTTTAACTTTATTTATCTATTATTTATTTATTTTGCATGTATGTATGTGGAGGGGTGACTGCATGTAGAGGCCCAGGAATGACTTCAGGAATCATCCTGGATTGCTTCTACCTCCTTTTTGATTCTCTTGGATTTCCTAGGCTCCTCCCACCAGGGCCAGAAATATAGGCCACCACTGGTTTTTTATGTGGGATATGGGATTCAAACTCAGGCTCTTCTGCTTGCCTGGCAGAGTCTTAACCCCTGAGCCACCTCTCCAGCCCTGTTTTTGTTTTTTTTTTAACCACAAATATTTGTTGATGGAATGAGGAATATAATTTAAACAGGACTGTAAGTAATTTTTTTAAGTGAGTAAAAACATTTATTACACAAGAGAAACAACGTATATTTGATTTCCACAACCCACATGGTGGAAAGAGAAGACAAACTCCTAAAAGTTGACCCCTGACTTCTATTTACATGTCATTTTACATGAATACATATGGACACACACACAGGTAAATAATAAATATTTTAAAAGGCACTAATGCAGATTTTCTCTATGATACATGAAGTTTTTTTGTCTATTACTCATTCATAATTTAGACACCCTATATATATTTGAACATTAGTTCTTTCTCCCATTCACATCAGTGGGCAGATGTCTTAAACACTAGGTACGAGGAAAGAAAATTATAAGCTCAGAATTAGTTTTGAGCACCTACTATTTAATAGCTTTATTCTGCTCAAAGTCCTTAAAGAACTTTTATAGCAAGTGTTTTTTTTTTTTACTTCTTACTTCACTTTTATTCATAATCATAAACTCTTCAATTCAGCTAGACTTGGAGGGGAGTAAGGAAAATATGGAACCCAAAGAACTGCAGAGAGAACAGAGATTATGGGATATTGTGAGCAGAAAGGGTGGAAGGGGACTCTCCTGTGCTACACAAGGAATGGTCTGGTGATCATAGATGCACAAGTTAAATGTATTAGAGTTGTCCACAGTTGGTAATGGTGACCTTCTTGCTGGTCTTGCCATTTCCGGACCCAAAGTTCTCCATGGCTTCCACAACCTTCATGCCATCTTTCACCTTTCCAAACACCACATGCTTGCCATCCAACCATTCAGTCTTGGTAGTGCAGGTGAAAAACTAGGAACCATTTGTGTTTGGTCCAGCATTGGCCGTGGACAAGATACCAGGACCTGTGTGCTTCAGCAAGAAGTTCTCATCTTCAAATTTCTCTCCATAGATGGACTTGCCACCAGTGCCATTATGGTGTGTAAAATCACCACCCTGGCACATAAATCCTGAAATAATTCAGTGGAAGGATGAACCCTTATAACCAAATCCTTTTTCTCCAGTGCTCAGAGCACGAAAGTTTTTGGAACTTTGTCTGCAAACAGCTCGAAGGAGACACGGCCCAAGGGCTCACCATCCACAGCGATGTCAAAGAACACGGTAGGGTTGACCATGGCTGACGATGAGCAGCTGCGGGTAACAGCGGAGTCTGCAAAGCCAGAAAGTGTTTTTTATTACCAGGCATATATTCTGCATGTACTTTCTGTGTTTGCATATTGAGGGGTATGTTCCTTTGTATAGATACTATGTAAACTATAAGCAATATCTTATTTTTTTTAAACTACAAACTTTAAGTTCTGTTCCATTATTTTTATATTTCCCACAAAACATGATTTCTGTTTTTCAATTAAGATGGATAACTCTTAACCCAAGCCAACTTCTATTTTAAAAGATACCTTTAAATGACAAATAAAAGAAAATACTTAAACTCTTCTTTGAGGTGAAAAATTAAATTACAAAATGATGTAGGGACTGGCAGATAAACAGTAACCATCTCCTCTTATATTAAGATCTTTATTTAAACAGTCTTTTATCTTTGGTTACCAATCGGGATGCAGCCAAGGGTAGTGCAGAAAAACCAAAATTGCAAACAACAACAAACCATAATTTAGAACACCAGAGAACCTACATAAGTGACCTTGAACCAAACCAGCCAAATCTCTCCCCATCCTAAAGCTCAGGGAACCTTATAGAAGAGGGGGTGGCAAGATTGTAATAGCCTAAAGATGGGGAGGACCAACGATATGCAAGATATTCCACACAAATCAGGGCTGCAGCAGCCAGGATTGGACTTTGCCTGACCTGCACAATGGCTGACATGTCAATGACCCTCCAAAGTCTAGCATAGATTACAGGGGAGAAGGCTTCGGGTAGTAGGATCCTTAGACATAGTCATAATAGATTTCCCATGTTAACAGAGAGCCCAAGAAGGGGTCCTGGGCTATTCCACTGAGTCCTGAACTTTTACTAGGGTGGAGGAGTCAGAAGGAGTTTGATGCCCACATAAAAGGATGCTTCAGGGGATGGAAGAGAGGAAGGGAGGGGGGCACTAGGAGAGAGAGGAAGGGGGATGAAAAGAAGGGTGAAAGAGGGAGAATGTAATGGGGGTCAATAGGGAGGGGAGGGAGAGGATGGGGATAGTATTTATTGAGCTTATATGATTAGGAAAAACATAAAAGGTGGGAGAAAAAAGATGGATAACTCTTAACCCAATTTTATAGAAGTCTAAAATAACAGAGTAGTTAAGAAACATCACCAGTCTAGTACATGGTAGAGCAAGTTAGCAAAGCAGTTTGCTATCAGAATGCATTTTTACAACAGTCAATGGTTCATTATTTTGAAAAATAGACACTCCATTTTGTGACATTTTAACTGACATTTCAACTGTGGATTAAAACAGCTAAAGGGGGATATAATCTTAGGAACTTTGAATACGTAAATCAAGAAGCCCCTGCAGTACCTCTCTTACAGATCCGTATCAGACAGTTCTTCCCTTTTATAAAATTCCTATATTATGTCATTTGATCCCAAGGTCAGATGGATACTTCATAAATAACTCCCCACTCGTGCTTCATAACGTGTTCTTGAAGGATCATTCCATGAATCAGTGAGAAGCAACCTTGTTAATCTTTTCTCTTTAGTGTTGGTTTGAATTCTGTTTTGATGGAACAGTGGTATTCTTTCCTGAATCCCATTTACTTAGAATTCCCTTTTTCATCCTTTTACCTTAATGTGGTTTCTGTCTTTTCTGAAGTGTATTTCTTAGAGGTAACACACATGTTTCATGTTTTTTTGAGCCAATCTGTGTCTTTTGGATTATGAAATTGAGATCCTTAATACTCAGTGTTGTTATTATCAATTAGTTTCTGTGTGTGTGTGTGTTGTGTGTGTGTGTGTGTGTGTGTGTGTGTGTGTGTGTGTGTGTGTGTGTGTGTGTATCAGGACACTGTCTCTGTGGAGGACCAAGGGTGACGTCAGGAATCATCCCGTCTTGCTTCTACCTTTTTGCTTTGCTCTGGGATTTCCCAGACTCTGCCCACTAGGGCTGGAAGTGCAGGCCACTGCCATTTCATCTGGTGTTTTTTAAGTGGGACCTGGGATCGACACTCTGGCCCTTCTGCTTGTGAGGTTATGATTTTCCCAAAGTGACTCACTATTAACCCCATAATTAAAATCAATGTTTAACCCCTGAACCCTCTCTCCAGCCCCAGAGATGATTCCCAAAGTCATCCTTGGGCCTCTACAGGGACAGATGGAGGTCAGAAGGCCACTTTTAGAAGTCATTTCGCTTTGTCCACCATGTGCACTCCTGGGAATTGAACTCAGTTTGTCAGGATTTTTTTAAGCAGGTGCCCTGCCCTGCCTCACTGAGCCATCTCATTTGCCCATTTGTTTTGTTTTTATTGTTTGTAGAGGACAGACCATACACACATAGGCAATAGTTCTCATAATTTATTGTCCAAATTGAAAGATAAAATATATTTTTTAAAAAAGTTATTTGTGTGTGTGTGTGTGTGTGTGTGTGTGTGTGTGTGTGTGTGTATGTATCAGAGGGCACTGTGTATCCCTGTGGAGGACCAAGGCTAACTTCAGGCATCATCCTGAATTGCTTCTACTTCCTTTTTGCTTCTCCGGGATTTCCTAGGCTCCGCCCAGCAGGGCCAGAAGTGCAGGCCAATGCTGTTTCCACCTGATGTTTTTATATGGGACCTGGAATTTGAACTCAGGACTTTCTGTTTGGGAGGCAGAGTCGTAATCTTTCACACCCAAGAGATACTTTTAACATTGATTTTAATTATGGGGTTAATAGTGAGTCATGTTGGGAAAACCATAATAGATGTCCCCGAGTGGTATGGGTTTCCGTTCACTTTTTTTTCTGCAAGTCAATGATCTGACACAGCTTAGGAGAGAAGGGGAGATGTAGTTGGTTGATGGTTCTAGATCAACTGTCCCCAGCTTATAGTTCCAAAGGCAACATGGTCTGTTATGTAGGGACTCACATGATGGAAGGAGTGACTAGAGGCAGAAGCACGAGGTCACCGCAGCCATCAGGAAACAGAGCAATCTGAGGGGAAGCAGGACCGGACTCCTAAACCTCAAGACCCTGTTCCCTGTGGTGTGGCATCCTCCAGCAGAGCTCCACCTCTCAGGCATGTCTCAACCATGCCAATCATTAATATTACCTAAAGATGCAAACACGGGAGCCTGTGGCAGGCCAACTACCATTCAAACCCTCGTAGCTTTTAAAGGGGAGCGCCTCAAGTCCCTATACAGTATGTGTGGGATTTTGATGGCCTCGATGTTGATTAGAACCTCCTTTCCCTCCATTTTTTATATCACTGATAACATCCTGTTGATCTCAAGGTAGACCATTTTAAGAATTTTCTTTCATAGGGCTGGCTCAGGACTTAAGATTCTGCCTCGAAAGCAGAAGGTCCTGAGTTCAGATCCTAAGTCCCACGTCAAAACCCCAGATGAGAACATGGCAGCTTGCACTTCTGGCCCTGGTGGGCGGAGCCTGAGAAATCTCAGAAGCAATCCAGGATGATTCCCGAAGTCAGTCTTGGTCCTCTGCAGGGATACACAGTGCCCTCTGATACACACACACACACACACACACACACACATACACATGCACACTAAATGAATAAAACAAATGAAATAAAGTAAAATAAAAAAAAATAAAAACTTCTTTCATAAACCAAATTGTCAATTGAATTTTCTAAGGGGTATTGTTTATTGGCCATGGGAAGGCAGAGCTAGAAATGTAAGGCTATAGACATGATTTTGTCATTTTTGCTCTACATAAGCCAAATTTATTTCATGTCTTTGACAAAAGATCTTTAAGAGATATACTGTCTCTGTAAGCAAGTTTAGCTTTGTCAGTGATGCCTGAAGTGTGAGGACTGTCAGTACACCAGACAGGCACGGGGAGGGGGGCATTTTTTCTTAGGCTTTTCCTCCTGTGTCTCCATAATTATTCCTGTCTTTTTGTTTTGCTCCCGCTTGGATGGGAGGGTGACAAATGGACAATCTTTGCCTAAAATAAGACTAATTCACAATCTATAACCCGTCCTTATCCTTTCTCTTTGTTTTTGTTTTTTTAACTAAAAATATGTATATCCTTAAGATTTCTGTCTCCTACTTAATGATGCCTTTTTATTTTGTTGCTTTACTATTACAACATAGGAACATAGCCAACTCGCTTCTATTATGATGTAATAAATGAAGCTGATCTTTCCATGCACGCGACTCTTCTGAGACTCATTAGGATACATGTGCACGCATGTGCACACACACATGTAAGAAAGAGACTGAGAAGAAGATTCTCAGTGGAAGTAGATTTGACATCTGGGAAATATAGGGTGGAAAGGATTAATTCTTTGTGTGCACATATGATACTGTCAAAGAATTTACCAAAAGATTTTTCTCTCTGTATATTGTAGACGTTTAAGGCTAATATGTTGGGGATTTTAGATGATTGTATTGTTGCTTGCTTCTTCTTTTTTTTTTTTTTTTATTAAGATTCTTTAGCATATTTTTCTTGGATTGTATCTGTTTCTCACCAAAGACTAGTCTCTAACCTCTGCATCCTCTGACACTTACATCTGACCCACAGTACTTTTTTAAAAAAAGTTTTAAAATTTATTTACTTATTTTGTATGTGTATATGTGTGTAGGACCAAAGGTGACTGCAGGAATCATCCTGGATTACCTCTTCATCCTTCTTGCTTCACTCTTGAATTTCCCCGGCTTCCCCCATCAGAGCCAGAAGTACAGGCCACTGCAATTTCTGCCTGACATTTTTATGTGAGACCTGGGATCTGAACTCAGGACCTTCTGCTTGCAAAGCAGAGTCTTAACCCCTGAGCCATTTCTCCAGCCCCCACAGTGCTTTTGAACCTATATCTCTGCCTCAGCTTTGCCAATGTCAAGTTACTTGTGTCCATAACTACACCCAGATTGACTGTGATTTTGAAGACTCTATTAATCTCTGTTTTAATGTATAGAAAAGCGTGTAACTCAGGAATGGTTTACTAGAATCCAGGTAGGTGCAAGGTTCCCAAATATTGTCTTTAGCACAGTCACAGAGGGTGTGCTCAGGCCCTAATAAGTTCTGATAAGGGATATTAAATAGTGTCCACCAAATCAGCTTTTTAAAAATTATTTATTATTTATTCAATTGTATGTGTATGCATGTGTACACGTGTGTGTGTATGTATGTGTTTGTAGGACCATGGACAAATTCGGGAAACCACCATGAACTGCCGCCACTTCCTCCTTGTTTACTCTGCCCTAACAGGACCAGAAGCGCAGGCCGCCCCCACTTCCGCCTGGCATCTATATGTGGGGTCTGGGATCCGAACTCAGGACCTTCCGCCTGCAGGGCAGAGGCTTAACTTCTGAGCCACCTTTCCAACCCCCAAATCAGCTTTTTAAAGATTCATCCTGCAGAGAATATGTTGAGTTCCAGTCAGATAGCCTATGGCTGATGACCATGTAAAAATAATCCAAGGATTTTGAAGGAAAATAGATATTTAGAAGTAGCATATAGTTGGTATGAACTGTTTGGGACAGGTAAATCATTCATTTTTTCTTAAGAGGAGAGGGGTGGAGGTCAGAGGACAACTTTTGGAAGTCAGTTTTCTCCTTCCACCATGTGGGATCAGGGGATTGATCTCAGGTCACCAGATTTGTGCACAGATGCCTCTTCCCATTGGGATATCTCTCGCTGGCGCAGCAAATCATTCTTTGTAGTTAGACTGCAAAGAAATCCCTGTCAGTTTTTGGATACCAAGAAGTAGTGCTTTGTTTTGGTTTTTTTTTTTCATTGTTGTTATTGTTCAGTACTTCAAAGAATATGCGGTATTAAGTGGTTTTTTTGGTTCATTAAGTAATTAAAGTTTATTATGAAAGGCATTATAATTATGACTAGGTGCATAAATAGAAATTACCACAACCCATCATCAGCCCAAGAACTAATCCTATTTGGCTGTTGTTTTATCCATGAGCTCCAATGTGCTGTGTAGAATTTCTGTGTGAAATAATCTTAATATGTCTGAACAGTAAAAAAATGTGATTTTTATACCAAGGATTGAATGCACATTGAATATAGTATCTTACAAAGAGAAGGCACTGTGCATCCCTGCAGAGGAACCAAAAGTGACTTCAGGAATCACCCTGAATTGCTTCTACCTCTTCTTTGTTTTACTCTGGGTTTTCCCAGGCTCTGCCTATCAGGGCCCAGAGTGCCGTTTCTGTCTGGTGATTTTTATGGGACCTCAGATCTGAACTTGGGACCTTCTGCTTGACAGACAGAGTCTTAACCTCTGAGCCATCTCTCCAGCCCACAAAGTACTTCTTATGAATCAAATCTGGAATTCAGTATTGTTAGACTCATCTTTATGGTATGTGGAGTTTCTTTTAGGAGTCTGTGACCTTTGAGGATGTTGTGGTGAAGTTCACTGTGGAGGAGTGGGCCCTGCTGGATTTGTTCCAAAAGGAACTCTACAAAGATGTGATGCGGGAAACCTTTTGGAACCTGGCCTCTATAGGTAAAGATGTCGTTGCCCACCTTACTTAGTTACTCGAAGAACAAGTGCTACCAGCTTATTAATGCTGCTTCATGAATTGGAATGTGGAAAAGAAACACTGAATTGAATCTATCACTTGATATGACTTAATACTATTAATTTAGTGATAATCTAATATTTTTTCATGTAATAATTCATAATGATTTCCCTGGGTCTTTATTTTAGGCAACAAATGGGAACTCCTGAATATTGAATGTGGTGACCAAAATCCCCAGAAAAAACTAAGGTAATTCGTACACTCTTGTTCCACACTAATCATTGTGCAATAGGACAATTTGTTTGTTTCTTTTTGCATATGTGTGTTTGCATGCGTGTGAGTGTTCACATACCTGTTCAGGGGAATGTACAAGAGAGCATCTAAGTGGATGTCAGTGGAGGCCAAAGGATATCATCCTGTATTGTTGTTCCTTCTTAATGCTTTGCTCTGGGGTTCCTGAGATTCTGTCTTCCAGGGCTGGAAATACAGGCTGCCACCATTTCTGCCCAGCATCTTATATGAGACCTGGGGATCAAAATTCAGGTTCTTTTCTTTGAGAGCAAAGGCTTTAAACACTGAGCCATCTCCCAAGCCCAATGCAGGGGGTAGGGTGGGCCTGCAGCTAGTGCAATTGAGGGATTCTGGTCCAGCCAAATATCCCTCGGGGCTGGGCGAGTGATGAGTGTCACGGCCCCGGACCCCCCTCACTGCCGGGGAGAAACACACCAGGCCGGGAGATCTGTCAAAGCAGGATCTCAACTTTATTGAATAGCATCTGAGTTTATATAGGGTCCTGCTGTGGGGAGGAGAGCTAGGTGGCATGAGGGGTGGTGAAGGAGAAAGGCAGCCAAAGGGATGTGTCCAGGTCAGTGAGGGGAGGTTACAGCAGCACTACATCAGAGAGGGGAGAAGGGGGGTCAGAGATGATAGGTTTCAGAACTCAAGGACAGGTCCTGAGAGTCCAGCCAGGCTTAGGAATTTTCAGCAGGCCTCAGGCTTGGAGGGCCAACAGCCCAATATAACATTTTAGAAAGAAGTAAAATCTAAAAATATACAGCTTCAATGTAAGTTAATCTTAGAAAATTTCCCCAAACTGTCAACATGTACAGTATTAACAATCATACTGTTCTGTGTATTCTAGTATTTGAAATAAACTGGAACGTTGAGGTGCTACAAGGGATTCTTTATCATAGCTCATGCATACAAATGTAACTCCATATATAATACTTAAAATATTTTATCAATTCATCCAAGGTATTCAAGAAACCAAAAGACTTATTTTTTACACTGGAACCAATTATTAATGTTTCTCTTTATGGATATTCAAGTAGCTCAAAGTCCAACATGATTTTGATTATTACTATTGCAAGATGGCTCATACAGTAATTGGATTTGCTATGTAATCTCAATGACAAGATGGAAAATGAGAGCAAATTCCAAAAAGTCTTCTCTTACCTCCACATATGTATCAGGTGTATATTTGTTGACACCCACCCACACACGTATGCATACACCATATATACGTATGTACATAACAGTAAAAATATATACTGAAATGTGTATTTAAGTGTGACACTGATGTTTCCGTGTATTCAGACTGAAAACAGTATAAGACAGTCACTTCTGAATACTCACTGTTTTTAATTCATTTAATATGTTTTTAACCTTCGCGTGCGCGCATGTATGTGTGTGTTTGTGTCAGAGGGCTCTGTGTATTCCTGTGAAGAACCAATGGTGACTTCAGGAATCATCCTGGATTGCTTCTACCTTCTGTTTTGCTTCACTCTGGGATTTCCTAGCTGTACCTTTCAGAGCCTGAAGTAGACTTAATGTCATTTCTTCCTGGTGTTTTTACATGGGAACTGGGATTGGAGCTTAGAATCTTAGCCCCTGATCCATCTCTCCATATCCCTTGGTTTTTTTGTTGTTACTTGTTTTCTGGTTTTTGGTTTTGTGCATGTGTGTGTGTACCATTAAGGCACCTGAGTGTGTGTGCCTGTGGAGGCCCAAGGGTAACATTGAGAACCATCCTAAATTGTTCTTCTGCAGAAGTCCAACACCCACTATGTGGCGTTTCTCCACCCACTCACTCACTCATTCACACAATTACACAGCTCCAGGCTGTGATGATGAAGAAAGGTAAGCCTGGCCTCCCACTCCTCCACCTCAACCCTCCAGAGACTCGGCCATGGGTGGGGACTTTGTCAAAGCAAAATCTCAGTTTGTTGGGGGGTAACAAAACAGCTTATATAGACAAAGGACCATAGGGCCTGAACCGGGCAGCCAATTGTGTCAACACATCCTTCAGGCTTTAGAGGTCAAGTCCAGTAACTCGGCACAGAACGCAGGTCAATACCTGAAAGTCAATTAGGGCTCTCTGTAATGTGATCAGGGTTACGCCCAGGATACTAGCCCTCAGCGCCATCTTTAGTCCCCTGTGCTTGGCCATGCTTTGGGGCAAATCCTGGGTGGGCCCAACATTCTTCCACCCTACTGATTTGCTCTGGAGTTTCCCAGGCTCCACCTTCCAGGGTTGGAATTACAGGCCACCAGCATTCTACTTGACATTTTTATGTAGGATCTGGGGATCTGGGTTTTTTTTTTACTTCTGAGGCAAAGAATTTAATCCCTGAGCCATCTCCCTAGCCCTATGCCACTGTTTTTATTATGTGTGTCCTCTAATCATATTGTAGAGTATCGAGTCCACACATTTTCAAAAGTTCTTCCAAGACATAGACTCAACACGCTTCTAGTAAATGCATTAATAAACCAAATCTTGGTAATACACTTTTCTTCTTGTGCAGCATCCAACTGGTGGAAAAACCTTCTGAACATAAAGAAAGTCATCAGTGTAAGGAAGTTTTCACCTGGACTCCAGAGGGAATTGAGAATCAGAAATCTCATCCAGGAGGACATGTATATGATGACAATGGTTGCCATGAATTAGTCACTGGCCACTTATCTCTATGTGTAGGCCTTCGTCCTCACTCAGGGCATATGTCACATGGTGATGAGGAAAGTGAAAAGGAGCTATATAAACCCAATCCAGGGAACACTTCCAGTTCTCCACCCTTCAACAAGTATAACAAGAGAAATCACAGTGGAAAGAAACCCACTAAAAATAATCACTGTGAGGAAGCCTCTGGGGGTCTCATATCTGGCGAAATTCACAAAAAGACCACTGCTGGAGAGAAGCCTTACAAATGTAAGCAGTGCAAGAAAGTCTTCATTTCTTCTAGATCCTTCCAAAGGCACGAGCAGCATCACAATGCCAAGAAATCCTATGTCTGTAAGCACTGTGGGAAAGGTTTCGCTTCTCCCAGTTCTCTGCTAGCCCATGAGCGAATTCACACCGGCGAGAGGCCGTATGTGTGTAAACAGTGTGGGAAAACCTTTACCCATCCTAGTTCCCTTTTGACACATGAAAGAATTCACACTGGTGAGAAGCCCTATGGGTGTAAGTATTGTGGGAAAACTTTTGCTCATTCTAGTTCCCGGACCACACATGAAAGAATTCACACTGGTGAGAAGCCCTACAAGTGCAAGAAGTGTGAGAAGATCTTTGCTCATTTCAGCTCGCTTTTAATCCATAAAAGAACTCACACTGGCGAGAAGCCCTATATGTGTACTCTGTGTGGGAAAAATTTTCCCCATTCTGGTTCTCTCCAAAGACATACAAGAATCCACACTGGTGAGAAACCTTACATATGTAAGGTGTGTGGGAAATCCTTCATTACTTCTAGTTACCTTCAAATACATGAACGAACTCACACTAGAGAGAAACTTTATGTGTGTAAGCAATGTGGGAACACCTTCATGTGTCTAACCCAATTACGAAAGCATAAAATCACTCACAGTGGCATGAATCCTTATGTTTGTAAGCAATGTGGGAAAGATTTCACATGCTCAAATTCCTTACAGACACATGAAAGAATGCATACTGGTGAGAAGCCCAATGAGTGTAAACAATGTGGGAAATCCTTTGCTTGTTCTAGTTTTCTTATAAGACATGGAAGAATTCACACTGGAGAGAGGCCCTATATGTGTAAGGAGTGTGGCAGAGCTTTTACTGACTATAGTTCACTTCAAGTTCATGAAAGGATGCACAGTGGAGAGAAACCCTACAAATGTAAACAGTGTGAGAAGGCTTTTGCTTGTTCTGGTACTTTCCGAAAACATGTAAGGACTCACACTGGAGAGAAGTCCCATGTGTGTTTGCATTGCAAGAAAGTTTTCAATTGTGACAGTTCTTTTCAGAAACACAAAGTGCTTCACACTGGTGAAAAATCCAATATGTGCAAAGAATGTGTCAGAGGCTTTAGTTCTTCTAGTTATGTTAAAATTCACGAATGAATCCACACTGGAGAGAAACCCTTTACATGTAAGCAGTGTGGGAAAGCCTTGTCATTGAATGAATTATGAAAACATGAAATCATTCACCACGGTGTAAGGCCCTATAAATGTAAGCAATGTGGAAAGGCTTTTGCCTTTTCTGGTGCCTTTGAAATCACGAAAGGACTCACACTGGAGAGAAACCATATACATGTTTACAGTGTGAGAAAGTTTTCACTTCTGACAGTGCTTTTCGAAAACAAAATGATGCACACTGGAGAGAAACCATGTGCATGTAAGCAGTGTGGTAAAATCTTTACTAGTTATACTTCCATTAAATACCATGAATTGATGCACAGTGGAGAGAAACTTTACAAATATAAGAAGTGTGGGAAAGGTTTTCGATCTTCCGGTCATGTTCAAATGCACAAATGAATTCACACTGGAGAGAAATGTTATTTTTGTAAGCAATGTGGCAAAGCCTTCTTTTCCTTGTATCATTTGCTAAGGCATGAAGTAGTTCACAGTGACATGAGCCCTTAAGTTTGTAAGTAATGCAAGAAAACCTGTTGGTTTGTAGCTTTTTATAGACATTAACAACTCAACTTTGGAAAAAAACTCAGTTTTCTCTTAACAAGGTAGGAATGCTTTCTGTTATCTTGGCTCTTTGTACAAAGGCAAAGTATGTGACAATGGAGGGGAAAAAATTCCAATTAGTGTAAGTGGTTTTGGCACTAAAAGTGCTTCAAATACATGGTAGAAGTCACACTTATGAGACACCTATGACTGAAAGCTATGTGGGAAAGCCTGCTGTCCCAAGTCATACAGAAGACATGAGAAAGCTCACACTGCAGAGAAACCTTATGCATGTATGCAATGTGGGAAAGTGTCTGTTCTTCCAGTTCCTTCTAAATAACCCAAGTAGCCACTTTGCCGAGAAACCATTTATATAGTCAATGTGGGAATGTTTTCATGGTTCCTTTCACAGACGTGAACGCAATTCATGGTACTGGGGATTCAAACCCAGGTCCATAAGTGGACCACAAGTACTCCTTACCCACTGAGATATCGCCACAATACTTAAGTCCCTTTCGTATTGATCTTACAGTGTCCATTTATTTGTGTATGATGGTTTTCTAATAATACTTGCCAACAGTACATTAATGAAGTATTTTCAGAACACTTTTAGACTAACAAATGTCAACTTTTTCATCTGTTCAGAACATGAGTTTAAATGTTACATAGGTCTGATCACTTAAAAAAGTTTCCTAAGTTGTTCTTTTATGTTAGAAGCTAATATTTTGTTGTACACATCAAGTTAATGAATTTATTCCTTGTGTAAATTTTGCTTTTCATGTTTATATTGTTACTTTTTTATTTTGATTATAATTTTTCCTTCAGTCATTCTAACACATATGCTGGTAGTAGTGCCTTCTTGCTAAAGATCATGCATGCCATAGATTCAATTACACAAAATCTGTCCATGAGCAATAAGTGTATGTCTCATCAAAAGCAACATCCCAAATGGAGTTTCAAAAAGGGTTAGTTTAGGGTTTAATTTAGACCAATTTATAGGTGTTGACTCAGTATTGTTACGTGTGTCCTTACATTGGATACACTGAGAGATGGATATGGTCTGTCTCTGGTAATCATAGTAGTTTTCTCTTAGAATACTGTAAAGATCAAGGAAAGGAAAATTTAGTTTATGAAATGAACTACTACTAGTCAGCCACATTACTGAGGAGAGGGTACATTGTCCACTGGCGTAATGTTTTATCAGTTTTACTGACAACCTTGTAGAAAGCATTCTTTTTCATGAAAGGCCCACATGTACTAGTGGAATTATGGGAAGCAGCCCATCAACAACAGATTTGACTTGTTAGGCAAGATAAACACCAATGCTTTGGATTGGCTTTTTTTTTTTTTTTTCTTTTTAGTTACTATGTAAGCATTTAAATCTGTCTTACTATCTTTCCAATGCTTTTTTCCACAAATGTAAATGTTCCTTGTTTTTCCATAGGGATCCATTATCATAAACCAATAAGGTGGAAATATAGAGAGACAGTGAGAAATGCACCACATCTAATTTTTTGCTCCTCATGACATGTTATCATTTTTCAGGTCATTTACACTAGCCTGAGATTAGGAAATTACTTCTTTTGTGTACTTTTTTAAATATTTAATAATGTGTTATTTTTACAAATGGATGGTTGTACTTAGGACGTTTTGAACTTGTGTTCATGTGCCTTCATCATGTTTACTCTGCCTTTATGTCTTATTTTCTTCTTTCTTTGTCCGATGGTTTCCTCTCCTCCCAGATAGTTTATATGTCTTATAGTTTAATGTCTCTTTCATTAAAATTGAGATTTTGTGTATGTATTCAAATACACTGGAGTTTGTGTTTTGTTTTCTTTTGTTATTTTCCTATCATGACAGAATTTTATCATGACTACATTGTATATAAGCACATTTAATTTTTTTTCTTTTCATACATGTATATGTGGAGTGTGGTGTATGTGTCTGTGTGTGTATGTGTACAGAAATGTGTATGAAGGCATATGTATAAGAAGGCACTTGAGTGTGTGTGTCACTGTGGAGACCCAAGGGTGGCACTGGATTGCTCTACCTCATTGCATTCTTTGCTCTGCGGCTTCCCAGGCTCTGCCTCTCATTTATTTTATGTGTATGTGTCAGAGCGCACTGTGTGTCCCTGTGGAGGTTCAGGGGGAACTTCAGGAATCACCTTGGATTGATTCTGTACCTCCTTTTTGTTTTGCTCTGGGATTTCTCAGGCTCTGCCCACCGGGGCCAGAAGTGTATGTTGCCATTTTTGTGTGGGACCCAGCATCTGAACTCAGGACCTTTTGCTCGTGAGGCAGAGTCCTAACCCGAGTCATCTCTTCAGTCCCATGCTGCTACCATTTTTGCCGGGCATTTTTACATGGGATCTGGGGTTTGAACTCAGGTTCTTTTGATTTTGAGGCAAAGACTTTAACCATTGAGCTATCTCCTCAGCTCTAGACCTTATTTATTTATTTACTTATTTAATTTTAGACTGGAGAGATGGCTCAGGGGTTAAGACTGCCTCTCAAGCAGAAGGTCCTGAGTTCAGATTCTAGGTCCCATGTAAAAATGCCAGGAGTAAACGGTAGAGCCTGGAAAATCCTAGAGCAAAGCAAAAGGGAGATAGAAGCAATTCCAGAATGATTCCTGAAGTCACCCATGGTCCTGCATAGACACACACACACACACACACACACACATACAATAAAGTTTATTTTCATTGTGTGTGTTCACAATGCTTTCTGCAGGTGTATCACTTGTGTGTAAATCAAAGGGAGACTGTGGAATTTGTTCTCTCCTTCCAAGGACTGAAATTGAAAGATTTCCACCTTAAAGTCAGTCATGCGATCAGCCACATAGCCTACAGACCATTTGCACAGCTTGGCTAAGACTGCCTCTTTCCCCTAACAATTCCCACACATTTTCTGTAACTGGTATTTTAATGTTCTGGAACTGTGTTGAAACCAATCCACCAACCAAATCGTTTGACTATGAATCGCAATGCCTCTGATAAAACAAAGAAAATTCATATGAAAACTCCTGAGCCCAGGTCCCAGAATTTAAAGTGATAGCTCTTCTAGGGACCACTGTTGTTATAAATCTGAGTGCTTCCACCCTCTGAATAGTAGTAGTTTGCCTTATTGCTGGATCTGTGTTTTTACACAACCAACTCAGAGCCTTTACACACTGAGCCTCCTAAGGCAGGTCATATACTACATTCTTATAAAGTTAAGTCTTGGGTTTTATATTCTTTACTTACAAAGTGGTTTACATTTTGACAATATCCAATCGATCATAAGGTTACAGGGAATCATTGGTTAAAGTGTGATTGCTAAAAAGAGGGGGTTTTCAGAAAGGAGGACCAGTATCTATCAAGGAATTACAGGAGCAGGTAAGTGGAGCTGGATAGAGAATCCTGCCTGTTAAGAGCCTTTCACAATGGCTGTAAGATAAGGTAACTTAGGGTCCCTCTGTGTGTGTGTATCAAAAAGCACTGTGTGTCCCTGTGGAGGACCAAGAGTGAATTCAGAAATCACCCTGGATTGCTTCTACCTCCTTTTTGCTTGCTTTGGGATTTTTCAGACTCAGTCTATCTGGTTCCACCTGGCATTTTTACATGCGACCTGGGATCTGAACTTAGGATCTTTTGCTTGTGAGGCAGGGTTTTAACCCCTGAGCCATCTTTCCAGCTCATAGCAAGTCCTTTTATCAGCAGGGTCATCTCACCCATCCAGCCAGGGCTACATAGGAAAACACTCTAAAAAATGTTTACTCAGTAGTAAAGTATGTTCTGTTTAGTGCCCGTTCTAAGCTGTGGAAAAGGCGAGACTTGTAGAACTCTATCACTAATTCCATTACTTTATTCTTCTTGACAACATACTACATTTTATGGGCTAAGTCTGCATGAGTCCCTTTTCATATGGCCTGTAGGCTAAGAATGCTTTTCAAATTTAAAATGCAGTGGAGAGAGAAGCATCAGGAAACTAAATTGAACTGCAGACATAATATTTAGTGTATCTCCTTTTAGAGTTTCACATAGCACATCTCCACCAATCTGTTATCTCCTAAAGTCTCTGAGTCCTGTAGACTTGGACAGCCAATAATAGAAGTCCAGATAAAGGTGCCACCCATGATGTTGAAATGAGTGTATTTCTGTCCACCTGTCACTCCCAACCCTTTGGCCTGAAAACCTTCAGGATATAACAGTCATTCATAGCACATCACACAGCAGCCGGGATTAGTTCAGTATGCTGACTCATAGACCATAGTCCAGATTGCTTGGAAGGGTAGGACAGGGGCTTGAGGCCACTCTGGGCAACATAATATGACTCCAAATCAAACGACAGTAACAAAAATAATCCCAGCTAGGGAACATCGGGAAGAGGGGGTGGTAAAATTTTAAGAATCTGCAGGGGGATAGGCGTGCAGCCAGACATTTTCTGGACATGACAAGGATATTGCATCCATGAATTTCACTATAACTGTGTGTTTCCACAAGACCTGTATGGGATTTGACCAGTCAGCATTTTGCCTCGAAAGGGAAAGATCTCAAAAGGTCCCCTCATCTCCATAAGAAACTGTTGAAGGTTAATGTTGATGGGGAGAAGGGAAGATGTTATATCCATTTATATATGATTCATGCTCCATCAAGTGTTCAGGCAACTCAAATGAATCAATGAAGACATGAAAATAGGAGGGAGACTGGTAGAGAAGAAAAAGGGTTACTATGGGAAAAGGGAGTGAAGGGTTGAATTGGAGATTAAAGTGTAAAAATATAAATTCACTATATTCATATATTAAACACTAAAAAAAATGTCATGCTTGAGCTGGGTAGATAGTTCAGCAGTTAAAGCGTTTGCTGCACAAACAAATGGATCCCGAGATCCAGCTGTAATTCCAATCCCAAAATATCTGGGAATCCTCAAAGAAAGCTGGCTAGCAAGACCAGTCCTGTTAGGGGCTCCAGGTTTCATTGGAGACATGTCTCAAGAATAAGGTGGAATAGCAATAAAGGATGATTCCTGCCTGATCAACCTCAGAACTCCACAAACACGAACACGCATACATGCATACGCACACACAAACACACACACACCTGCACATACAGATGCACACACACACATGCGAACATGCATAAACACAATGGGAATGGAAAAACAAGAACAACAGAAGGCCAGTTTTGTTAGATTTAATGAGTGTAGTAATTTAGTACCCACAGTGAAAAGTCCCGAGCTAAAGAAGACAGACGTGTTAAGAAAACGAGAGGTCAAGGGGATGAAACAGCTCAGCTATGAGAATCAGAAGCCCAAGCCTCCACGCTGTTCCTGGGCTGCTTGGACACCTCCCCTTTGGCGCCCTACTGCCCAGAGCCTAAGTCCAGCTTGAACACAGGAGAATATGGCATTGGTACTGGGATCTGTGTTTAGATGGAGGAAATGGACACGTTTGATTTAAAACCACATGTCGCCCTCCCCACCTGTCTCGCTGCCACCGCCTGGATGTCCAGGGCCTCCTTCAGAAGCTCGCAGGCTCCGCCCCAGACAGGTGGGCGGGGCCAGCAGTCTGCATTCACCCCAGCGTTCTCAGCGGCTCCACCCGCAGCCACAGCCCGCCCTCCGCGCGCAGGATCAGCTCCGGCTGCCTGCGCGGCTCCGTGGCGTCGGGCAGGACGCGGAAGCGCAGCAGCGTCAGTGCCAGCGCCGCCTTCATCTCGCTCATGGCGAACGTCTGGCGGATGCAGTTCCTGCGGGAGGGACGCGCTGGGGAGGTTCGGGGCGCCCGATTCGCCCCTGCAGCCCCGAGAGCCGCTGAGCACAGGGCGGCCGCCGGCCGGGAGACCTCTGCACACCGGGGCTCTTTGCTGAGCCTGCAAAGAAGCTGCACGGAGGAGCCCCGGAACCCCGACTTCACCAGCGCTGCTCTTTCCAAATCCCTCCCACTTCCTGTCCAGGTCCTGCAGCCTCACCTGAGCTCCACAGAGAAGGGAATAAAAGCCAGCGGTGACTTGTCCTTCACGTTGTCTGGGTCAAAGCGGAAAGGGTCGTAGACCTGCAGAAGAGACGGAGCCCGGGTGGATGAGTGACATATTCCAGCACAGCCAAGGACAGAGACAGTTCTGCTTCCACTGTGGAAGATGAGATCTGAATTTCCCTTGGAACCCCGCTTCCTGCCGTAGAACCCCCTCACCCCATAACACACAGGAGAATGAAAGGTAGACAGCACCTCAGTATTCGGCCACACAGATGAATTGTGATGAATTCCAAAAATACTAACGAGAGGATTCCATGGGCCAGGATAGAGAGACTCCTTTCTTTTTAGAACCTACATGTGACCCTCACCCTCAAACATGAACGTGTCAGCCTCGACTCAGATGTCCCCATCTGACAGCTTCCCATCTTCGTCCCCCACTTCCATCCAGATCTCCAAGCTCACTGCACCCCTACTTGTCTCTTGGCCACCATCAGTAGATTTCCCCACCCCACGGGCTTCATACTGGCTGACCTGCTACCAGTCTATCCTGTCATTCATCAGGCAAATGAGATACCCGTGAATAACTGTCTCCATATTTCTGTGTGATGAAGGATTTCTGAGACAGTATGTCTAGCAACCTGATATTCAGGATGCTCGCACATCTGTCCTTGATAAAAGTGAAGCATTGCCCCCCACCAAAGTCTTTTACTCTGATTCTAGGGTACAAAATCCAGGAAATCTTATCTTATATCCTATGGACTGATTTTGATATACCAGCTTACTGAATCTTTGCCCTTGAGAAAATTTACTTTTAGTCCAGAACAGTCTCATTTCTCTCTGCTCCCCTTCTCTCTTTCCCTCCCACCTTCTTTAACTTCTGTCTACCACTTTGAAAGGTATAGCAATCAGATGAATTTGCTATTCTGTATGAGCCACAAGCTGCCTTCTCCTATGGGGTAAATCCTGCTTCACCTATAGGTAAAACACTTCATTGCCTTTGAAGTGAACTGTGAAAAGGGAAGTCAATGGCTACAATCCTATTCTGGCTGTGGTTATTGGCAGGAGTAATTAAGGAGATGCTTCAATCCCTGAACTCAGGCAATTGTTAGCTAGGTGTAGACAAATGTAGGTGCTCTTATATAATATTATTACATAATATTGCATATTAACTTGTAAAATGCTCAGGGTATTCAGTGTTAGACTAGGCAGTCTTTACAATCTGTGTTGATGATTTGTTATGTCCCCCACAACTTGTAGAACCTTCCATACAGCTCCAAGTGACATCTGCATCATGCTTACATTACTTGGACCTGAATTTTTTCTCCTTCTTTGTGGAGGTTTTATCTGTAGAGTAGCTATTTGACATCTTAGAACCTATTAGGGTTTGGGCTTTAAAAAAAATTTTTTTTCCACTATTTAAAGTTGACACATTGACAAAAGGTATGCGTTAAGCTAAGTCTATCGGTTTGGGTTTGACTTCTTTGGTTTGGGTTTCTGAGCCCAGAGATTGGCCAAGTCCTCACTACACCCTTCCCAGCTGAACCCAGACCAAAGTTCCTTGGTTGCCTCCTCTTTAAAAGTTCAGGAAAAATAGAAGTGCTACTTGTACTTCCGATCAAGGGATAGCATGAACTGCCTTAGGATGCCAGGAGCTGTGTTTCCTTAAAAACTGGACTTTTAATTTGCATAGTATATCACAGTAAGGAGTGAGCCACTTTGTATGACACCCTATAGTTTTATATTTTAGTCTATAAATATTTTGTATCTCTTCCTGTTGGGGAAAAAAAAAACCTACTTAGTACAAAACACCATCTGCAAAGACTAATCAGTAGCTGGCTGGCTCACCACAGCCCTTGAGGTCATCCCAAGTTGTTTAACATGGGATTTTTCTGTGCATTTTGGGTGCAGTGGGTGGTAGCATAGATGGATCATCTCTACTTCTGTATTTATTTATTTATTACTAGACCTTAACCAGGCTTCTTCCCTTTCTACTCTCTGCCTGTAGGAAGTACTGTAGTCATGCACTTTGTATTAATATATTAGAAATCTACAGATCTGTTTTGTACTTTTTATACTGTGTGGGTGTTGTTAGGCCCAAAAGCCTGCTCTCTGGATGATACATTAGCTACTGAATGGGCTGTTGAGTGACTCCTCCCTTAGGCAGTTGAGTTTGCCTCTTGTCTGCAAGACAGTGGCAGGCCGAACTTCCCCTTTGGGAGTGGAGAGAACTTCCAGGTCGTTTGGAACGCTTTTGTTTCTCTAAGAAACTGGCTGGGCTCTTCCTCTCCCCATCAGTTTTTTCTTGCTTATCTAAAGGAATGTTAAGGCACAGGCCAAGTAACTCTGTTTTGAGGCATACATTCTTTTCTCTTTTAGCAACGAGCTGCCATGCCTGTTTAGCATACCTGGAGACATGTCCACCCTGGCAATTGGGTGTCACTCCTGACTTTTCTTTGTTAACCAAAATGTATGCGCTTTACATAATTCTATAAAGAATTTGGCTCTGCTTCTTGATTATAAAACCCCTGTACGTTACAATAAAGTTGGCTTGGATGATAAGGGACATCCAAGTCCCCCTCTGACCCAAAGCCTGAAACTTTTAATTCCTACTGCTCCTACTTCAGATTCCTGCGTTTATAGATCTGAGTTTGACAATACTGTTGGATACTTATAATCAAAACTTTTACTAGGCTATTGAAAAAATTTAGTCTAACTAGAAAAAAAAAACATTTATTTATTTATTTTATTTATTTGTGTGTGTGTGTGTGTGTGTGTGTGTGTGTGTGTGTGTAGTGTCTGTATCAGAGAACACTGTATGTCCCTGTGGGTGACTTCAAGAATCATTCTGGACTGCTTCTACCCCTTTTTTGCTTTGCTCTGAGATTTCTTAGGCTCTGTCCACCAGGGCCAGAAGTGCAGGCCATGCTATTTCCACATGAGACCTGGGATCTGAACTCAGGACCGTCTACTTGTAAGGCAGAGTCTTAATCCCTAAGCCATTTTTCCAGCCTGGACCTGACTTTCGATATCAAGATCTATTTCACCTTGTGAGGAAGCCCACTTTGGACATCAACAGCACATCGATGAAGTCCAGAGCCTTAGACTTGGCCTTGGCCTTGAGGAAATCATCCACACCCTGATCCTTGAAGGTGGGATGTCGCTCCTGGATGACAGCATCTGTGAAGTTGTGCACCAGCTGGCAGGCCTTGCGGAAGTGCATCCCATCTGGGGTGAGGTGGTAGAGCAGGTCCATGTGCAGAAGCGGTTGCTGATGTCTTCTGGCTACTAGGGCGCTGAGCTCCAAGATGGCAGCGATGTAGTCACTGGACTTTCTGCAGGGTTGGAGCAGAAAGGGGGCAACGGATTTCATATGGGTGAATCTCCAAGGGATTAGTAATGACTGTCCATACATACAGAGTGGGGTGAGACTTGAGACTCAATTTTCTACAATCTCTTCTCTCCCTTGACACACCTTTGTGAGCTGCTTCCACACCCCTAGGATCCCCAGAGCACAGCACACCCCTCTTCTAGTATCTACTCCTGCCCTGATAACTTCCTGAAACTGTTCATCCATATTGGACTTCGTTTTTTCCCAACAGCACTGAGACTTGACTCTCTCCTTAGTACACCTGAATCTAGGGTTTGCATGATAACTGTGTTGATGGTTTTGGTGCAGTAGTGTCCTCCCTAAACTCTACTCTTCCCCTGCTCTTCCTTTCCTTTTCCTCATCCTTCTCTTCTTCTCTTCCTCTTTCTTCTGTCTCTTTTCCTTTCTTTGTTTGCTTCTCTCTGTTTCTGTTGGTCTCTGTCTCTCTCTCTCCCTCTATCCCTCTCCCTCTCCTTCTCTCCCTCGCCTTCTCTCCTTCCACCATGAACTCTCATGTTCTCCCAATGGTGATGTGATGACAGAGCTGCCCCAGGTCCCAAAACATTGAAGCCAAGCAAACATTAGCTCAAATCTCCGAAGCTATGAGCCAAAGCAAACTCTTCTTCATTTCAAGTTGCTTCTCTCAGGCACTTTGCCACATTACTAGAAATATAACACAAGTTCGAGCCCCTTCATGTTTACCCTGGAAACCACAAGATGACATCATTCCTTTGCTTGGTCTTTCATTGTCCTTGTGATCTAACCATTTCTGCCCCCCAAACCTCATTTCCAAAGTGCCTCCCCACTGCCTGTCCTGTATACTATACTCATCTGTAGCTTTATCCAGAAACTTCTACATCCTTGGAGAACCATTCACTCTCTCTTCTTCGATGTCAGTTCTGACCCATCCCTCCAGAGGGGTTCCTCTGCTCCCACTGACTGGTCCTTCCTTCCTTGGCCAGGTCCCTAGGCCTGGGTAAAGAAACTCACTCCTGACAGTGGCTGTCGAAGCTGAAGACGCATTTCTGCAGACTGTCCAGTGTCATGAGGTGTCAGCATGCGATGGTGGCAGCTCCACTTGTCTCTGGCGCTCACCAACAGCCTATCCCCTGGAGGGGGCAGCCAAAGCAGTGATCAAGGACAGCATGTTTCCCAGATGCCCCCATCCTCTCTAGAAGTGTGCCCTAACTGTCATCTGCAGGCACTCACCCAGCCAGGTTTCAGGATGTTGTAGAAGATGACGTCCTTCACAGCAATCACAGCTGATGGGAACACGGAACATTAGGGGCCATGAGGATGGGAGGAGGGAGGGAGTGGGCATCCCCTCCCCCCTAGCCAGGAGTCTATCCTTCCCCACTTAGAGCTCAACATAGCAGGAAAGGAGCCAAAGATAGAAGAGGCAAGCAGAAAGTGGAAACCGAAAGACTACTGAACAGGCAGCGACAGCAGGCAGAGCAAAGACACAGCCCCAGCATGCTTTACATGGGTCTGCCTGGTCTAATGCTGCTGTTGAATCTGAGCCCAGCACATTTATCTGTCTATCATCTAATCTATCTTCTATCAAATCTATTTATCTTCTCTTTATTTATCTATCTTCTATCCATCTATCCTGTCTAATCTATTATCTAACAGTATATTATCTATCATATATCTATGAATCTATCATCTATCAATCTATCTAGCAATCTACCATCTATCTAATCTATCAATCTATTATCTATCATCTAATCTATCTTCTATCTAATCTATCTTCTATTTATCTATCTTCTAATCTATCTTCTATCTAATCTATTATCTATCTAGCAGTATATTATCTATCCATATATCTATGAATCTACCATCAATCAATCTACTTAGCAATCTATTATCTATCATCCATCTATCAATCAATTATCTGTACATCTATCTATCTATCTACCTACCTAGCTATCTAGATATCTGTATGTATGTTCAAGACAGCATTTGAGTATGTGTCCCTGTGGAGGTCCAAGGGTGACACTGGAAATCATACTGGATTGCTCTGCCTCCTTATTGCTTTGCTCTGGGGTTTGCCAGGCTCCACCTTCCAGGGTCAGAATTACAGACCTTGGCTGTATCTACTTAGCATTTTTACGTGGGATTTGGGGATCCGAACTCACGTGCTTTTGCTTCCGAGGCAAAGGCTTTAACCCCTGATCCATCCCCTGTAATTCCTCTCTGGACCTTTATAGGATCCTCTGTTTCACCCCAGCACTTCTTGAGACACATGGCACAGACATGTGATAACATGGCATGGCTTTAACACACACACACGATCTGATGGACACAATACAACATGCTGCATGGACACAGAACAAAAGTAGTCTGACAAACCTCAGTGAGCTCCCCAGACAGGCCTGTGACAGGGTTTGTAAAGGGTCTCATTAGCTTGGCATGGTGGCACCTGCAATTCCAGGTTGAAGTAGGAGACTCAAGAGCTTGTGATCAGCCTGGGCTAAACAGCAATACTCTATTTCACAAAAAGGCCAAAGGTACACTAATATATCAAGAGTGGCCCAGATGTGACTCAAAACCCCTGGATTGGGCTAGAGGGCAGGTGTGTAGCCAAACATGATCTATTAGACATGCCAGGGCTGTTGAATGTATAAATGTTCTGTAGCTGTGTATATTTCCACAAGACCTGCATGGGATTTGACCTATCACCACGAAAGAGGAAAGATCTCAAGAGGGTTCATCCTGATGGGGTGGGGGAAGAAGAGATGCTTTCCTCCAGTGTACGCCCACTGATACATGATTCATGATCCAGCAAATGTTCAGGCACACGACCTCAAAGGCAACCCAGATGAAAGTCACGCAGAAACATGGGGGGGGGGTTCTGTAAGCCCTCACACATTGGCACATTGTCTCCCAACATGCATACCAGCTTGCCCAAACGTACCCAAGGCATTGAGGACAGAACGGATGATGTTAGTGTGGCACAAAATGATGACAGGAACCATGGGGCCTATCCACAGCGTAAAGTCTTGGGGGTCGGTGTCCACAAAGTGAGCCATTTGCTTCATGCCCTCCTCCGTGGGAGGGAACTATAAGCAAGACAGAGACATTTATCTTCTCAGAGGTGTCCGTGTGGCTGGCTTAAGGGATATTCAGACAGCTGGTCCTAGTATTTCCAGAAGATACCAGCACTTGCATCAGCAGGCAAAGTCCAACCCACTGGAAATTCAGCTAGACTAACAGGCAAAGAAAGGGCAAGCTTATTTTCACTTCCAAGGCTGGGACACCCTACTTCTCCTGTCCGAAGATATTGAGACATTGGACTCAGGGTTTATATCATCCACTCTTCACCTCTCACCCACCTATGCTATGTATGTATATAAATGCGTACATATACCATATATAAGCATACATGAAGATATATATATGTAGTTGCATGTTACATGATGTGTTATTATCAAAGACAGATTATACATAGATCCCCGAAGATACAGTGGAACTGGAGAATTCCTATCACCTATTTTTAATGTTTTTGTTTTTTTTTTTCTGTTTAAAAACATTTAGATGTGACAGTGCTACCTAGTGGAAAGTAGTATATAGGACACTTGTGTGAGAGAAAAAGAAGTCTCTCATTTCCCCGACAAAGGTTTCGATAAAAGCTGGTAAAACAGTTCATGAATTCTCCATAGAAAAGAGAAGTACAGAAACATTAGTCCAGCCCAATGGTGTTTTCTGCAGTGCTTTACGAAGTCCACAGTCTGAGACTTTAGGGATTTCTGTCTAGATCAGAGATGCTTCATATAGACCCTGTTTCTCCATGTGATGCTAGATGTCAGGAATGTTGATTCTTCTGGTGTCTCTGGATAATTATATTAGCCGCAACCAGAAACTAGGAGCCCTTTCTTGTATCCCATCTCCCATTCCAATCAAATCTAATCAAAATACACTCCCATTCTAATCAAAATACACTCCCAACTCTTCCCAGTATGCTTTGTCCACTGTCTTAAGGATTAGCTTCATGGAATCTATCTCCATGTATAAAAAGTGCCTGGAAGTGGTCTGGTGGGATTTCATCCCTCTCCCACCAGGAAAACTGAATATTTTCCATATTTTCCTGCCAAAATTTTATTCTTTCTGGTTCATGTGGTTCTTTCCTTTTCTGCATGCCTTTCTTATCATTTCCTAGCTCCAGGCCAAGCTTCACAGGTCACTATACTTGTCCGTGGTAAAATTTTAAGATGTATAAGTGTCCCTAGATCACACTGCCTACAATGTTCAGGGCATACCATGATGTACGTTTGTGTACTGGGAGTGGTATCACCTGACCCAGTTATGGCGATAGGTTATACCATAGTGAGCAGACAATATCTGGAAGAATTTCTCAGACTGTATCCTCTTCAATATGTGACATGTGGTGGCTCCATCCCCTCGTATGTACATGCATGTGTGTGTGCGTGCACATATGTGTATAGTGTGTATATGTGCATCTATGTGTGTTCATATATGTGTATGATGTGTGTACGTGTGTGTGGTGTATGTGTATATGTGGTGTACGTATATGGTATGTGTGCAGTGTGCATGCACATATGTGTATGGTATATTTGCATGTGTATCTATGTGTGTTCATATATGTGTATGATGGTGTATATGTGATGTTTGTGTGTATGCAATGTGTTTGTGTGAGCAATGCACATATGTGCATGGTGTGTGTGCATCTATGTGTGTTCATATATGTGTATGATGTGTGTACATGTGCTGTATATGTGGAATAAGTGTATATGTGATGTGTGTGTGTGTGTTTGTGTTTACGTACATGGTCCTGCTTCTCTGTGAACCCCTGCCCAACACTCTTTCCCAGGAGCATCAGCAGGTCCCTCCCAACTCTGGAGATGACAGTTTCTGTCATAAATGAGCCTGTGTCCAGGTTTTGCAGAGATGGAGGGATGTTTTGTCCCTTGCAGGGCCATTTCCAAGTCCCAAGGGTCTATCCCAGACCCAGTAAACAAGCTGTGTTGTCTTCCCATGTCCTTTCACATCTTGGTTGGTCCACAGCTCCTCCCTGGGACAAAGGGGCCCCAGTCAGAGGTCTTCCAACCTTGGCAGATCCCAATTGTCAACACTTGCTCTGTGGGCCAAGCTAAGGCAGAGCATCCTGAACTTCTGTGCCCATTGACTGCTGTGCCATTTACACAACTTTAGCCTAGATACCCAAAAGTCAGGGCAGACTGAAGTCAAATCCAAGGTTTGTGTGTGGGGGAGGGGTGTGAGGTTAGGAGGTTATGGAAAGGCAGATAGATAACATGGATCCAGGTTGTTGACAGGGTTCCCTGGTACCTCTTAGGGGAAAAGAGTGAGGTGGGAAAGAATTGGCTCAGGAAGGGAAGGTGATGGCGGGGGAAGTGAGCCTGCCATTCTCCATGAGCCCGCCATTCTCCATGAGCCCAGCTGTGCCCTCCATGCATATGGGGAGATGTGAGGCTGGGTTACCAAAGATCACATCTAAAGAAGAGTTGAAGGCAAGAGATGGGCTGATGCAAAGTAGTAGTCTAGGTAGGGCGCTGACCCTGAACAACCAGTAGTGCGGTAATGACAGGGGTTCGCACTCTGCCTAGCTTCCCTGGAAGCCCCTCAGTGTCCACCAAGGTGGAGAAAACAATGAATCCAGAGCTGCCTAGGGATAGGGGAAAGACTTGGGATGAAACCCTCAAAGATACCAGCCTGCTACTTATCCACAAGGACCCTGTGCCTCATGTCCCTCAGAAGTCTGCCCGAGTCCACCCAGTCACCCCAAATGTGTATCACTGCTGTACTCACCATACCCATATGACTCACGAGCCAGTTCCATTTGGGGGGCTGAGGGAAGCCAATCAGTCGCTGGTAGCGTCCATAGATGGCATAGATCCGGGTCAGGAGATGAGTCAGTAACCAGGAGGCCCTCACCAGCAGCAGGAGCAGCCACAGGGAGACCACCGTGGGCCCCAGTCCCAACCAGGACAGGCTCAGATGTGGCATCCTGCAGGACAGATGGATGGAGAAGCAAGGAAGAGCAAGAGGAGGAGGAGAAGGAACAGGAGGAGGAGAAGAATGAGAAGGAGGAGGAGGAGGAGAAGGAAGAGGAGGAGGAGGAGAAGGAAGAGGAGGAGGAGGAGGAAGAGGAGGAAAAACTCAGAAGAACAGAGATGTCGCTTAGAATACAAACCTGCCTAAATTGCATGGAAGTGACCAGAGGACTCAGTTATCCAGAAACTACTATCTGCCTGCGGGTCCAGCTGGCTCCCTGTGACTGTCCTGCTTGCTCAGCTGCCCAGCCCTCCTTTTCTTCCTGAAGCCCCTGACTTGGGCACTACACTTGCTCCTGATACCACTGCCCTGACCTCTTTCAAGAGTAGCTGTGTGACACAGGGCACCCTCTCCTCCTCTAGTCTGCTTTGTCCCTAGCTCCAGCCATTGTGAGGCTGGACGGGGCTGAGCCAATGACTGCCAAGCCCAGCTACTCTCCTCCCTAACTGGGACAGTGGCCAAGATGCTTGAGGGTGAAAGCCAGCTCGGTTTAGAGAAGAAGCAAGCAAGCTCACCCAGCATGGACATTTGATCCTTTCAACCTGGACTGTTGTCCTATGAGGGGGAGGACAAAGGTGATTCTGAGTTACTGTGTCTGCAGCACCCCTTGCCCTTCCAAGCACGTGGTACAGTGGGTTAAAAAAAAAAGTGAACTTGAGAATTCACACGTCAGAAGAGCAGAACCTGGGTCCAGCCGGGTCCCGGAGCATCTCGGGAGCTTCTCTTTGAAGTGGACTGGAAGCACAGCGAACCCCGTTGCTCTGCAGCATGAGAAATTGGCAAACCCAAGCATCTTCTTAGCCCTTCTGATGCAAGGCCCTCAGCAGCCCAGGATCTCCGTGTAGACAAGACTTTCAAAAGGAACAAAGAACCGTTTCTAGTTGGGATGTCAAGTCAAATTCCAGGGATGAGAGGTCAAGATTGCGGAGGGGCTGGGGCTGGAGAAATGGCTCAGGGGTTAAGCCTCTGCCTTACAGGCGGAAGGTCCTGAGTTCGGATCCTAGACCCCATGTATAGAGGCCAGGCGGAAGCGGGGGCGGCCTGCGTTTCTGGTCCTGGTAGGGCGGAGCCTGTGAATCCGGGGCAAAGTAAACATGGAAGAGATGGAGGCGTCCATGGTGGTTCACGAATTCGTCCGTGGTTCTACACACACACGCACAATTGAATAAATAAAAGAAAAACAAAAAGATTGCTGAGGGGGGGAATGATTACAACACACAACTGCACAGCTAATATTAGGGCAGAAGGTAGAAGAAAGAGAGAGACATAAAGAGGGTGGGGTGGGGAAATATGAGGAAATGGGGTCCAGGCAGGGCCAGGTATAGCCCTTTTTTTCTTATGTGAAACCCCAAAGCATTTTAAATAGCATCTATTGTTCTATATTGTGACTTCTATTTTTTGCAAAAGCTGAGGAGAGAGAAGGGACCACTAGGGACAATGGACAGATGTTAGAGGCCAGAGTCACTAAAGGGCCAAAAGGAACTCGTAAAACTTGTATATGTTAGAGGCCAGAGACACTAAAAGGCCAAAAGGAACTCAAAAAGCTTGTTTGATATGCGCCCCCGGGATCCAGCTACCAGGACATTCCAGAGGAGCTGTGAAAACGCCCCCGGACCCAGATAACAGATAGCGCAGCTGCGCGACCACCTGGCGCCTCGACCACCAGGCGCCTCCACCATGCTTATCTCTTTTCCCCTGCCCCACTCCCCCTCCAGCCTGAGCATATAAACTGTACTCTAATTCTAAATAAACGAGACCTTGACAACTCTTTGCTTGGTCTCCCTCTTTCTTTCTCGCCCATCGTTCCCTGCAGGCTCGATCCTCCTTGGACCCACAAATAACTGGTCCTGCTGGACAGGACAGACAGAGGTAGCAAATGTGAGGGGTGGGGGTAGGGAGAGATCAGGGAAGGAAGGGAAAACCGGGGAAATAAAAGTGAAGAGGTAGTGGGAGGGAGAGGAGAGGAAAAAGAGGAGGAAGAAGAGGAGAAGGAAAAAGATGAGGAGGGCAACAGATCTTTGAGACTTAATATTCCTTTGTGACATGAGGGGATAAGACTGAGAAATGTGGGCAAAGGTTGTTCTAAGCCACTTCATGTTTGGCACGCATGCCCTCCTAAAGTCTGGGTGCAACAGGCCAAAGAACTTGGGAGTAAGGATCCGGGACTAGAACCAGGTCAAACCTGGCCCAGAGCATCTATCAAGTTAGTAGGATGGCACGCACTATTTCTAGGTGCAACATTAGGGGGACCTCCAGTGGCACAGTCTGATCTCTCATTTTCTACCTCTAAGCAGACTGGAGCCTGGGTGAAAACAAACAGGAGAATCCAGTCCTGCTGGGGATTACCCAGGTCAGATTCCAAGGACAAAGAGTCCAGTTGGGAGAAGTCAGTAGAGGCTGCACTGAGTTGGGGTGGAGATAAAGAGAGGCACATGTGGGGTGAGGCTGAGAAGTGCCTGGATGGAGTCCAGGTGTATGGAGGTGTATGGGTTAGAATCTTGTTCTAACCCAACTTTCTCTGACTTAACTAGTCTTGCTGAGCTCAGCAGGACTCCCAGCTGGGAAATGTTGTAGAGCGCCACTTGGAGGAAAGTGGTGGTCAGGTTCCACCTTGATAAGAAGGATTTCGCTTTAGTTGAATTGTGCACAAGGATGATTTCTCCTGATGTCACAGACTGGTTGTCTGAATGCGCACTGTTGGCTAGATGGATTCTCATTTCCCTTCGTCTCTTTTCCAGTACTCTCAGTCCTTCTCCTGATCTTGCAACCCAATCCCCAGCTCCTTTTTACATTCATATATAAAATAAAATTTCAGGAACTGGGAGGTGGGAGAGATTTCACAGAGACTGTGTTGTTCCCCTACCTGTCAAACTTGCTGATCTTCTTATCTATCTCATCTCCTGTGAATTATATTATTTCCTCCTTGTGGGGGGTTTGTCAGGCTCAAAGACTGCTATTTGGAATGACACATTAGCACTAAAGCAGGTAGTTGTTAGGGGCTCCTTCCCTTGGAAGTTGAGTTTACCTCCTGTCTGTTCTTGGATTGCTTTTGTTTTTTTTCTCAGGACTGGCTGGGTTATCACCTCCCCCTACAGTTCCTTCCTACATATTTGAGATGTGCTAATGCATGGACCAAGTAACTCAGCTTTGAGACATACATCGTCCATTCCTTTCTAGCAACGAGATGTCATGCCTATTTCTCTCTATCTGGAGACATTATGTCTGCTACCAAACAGCTAGTAGATGACACTCCTGCCTTTTCTTTGTTAACTGGAAGATATACATTTTACATAATTTTGTAAAGAATTTGGTCCTGCTCTTCTTTGATGTTTTCCTAAATTTGGGCCTGCTCCTTGATTGTTTTCCTATAAATACTCATGTGTGCTACAATAAAGTTTGCTTAGATGATGGAGGACATCCTAGGCTCCCTCTGACCCAATGTCTGATCAATTCATACCACTCCCACTTCTGGGTTTATGCTGGTTCGTGGGCCTGGACATTTCTCTGTCTGCAATTCTGACTCATCTATAAATACAACATGGGGTTTTAATTTTGTTGCTATTGTTTAAAACAGAATGGATGCACATTTTCTAATAAACTTACAAAATGCCATGCCCATTGAGCTCTTTAGAAGAGCACAGAGAAGACCATAAAGAGGAGGTGAAAGAATAAAACCAGCCAGTGCTCCTGGAGTTGCTCTGAGTAAGTATTCTACTCTATGCAAATGCATGTAGGGGAAGAATCTCTGCTGTGTTCTGGGTGCTCTGCATAAAGCATGTCCACTATGTGCTGGATGCTTATGATGGTTAATTTTGGTTGTCAACTTGATTAGACCTGGAATCAATTAAGAGACATGCCTTCGGACAGGTGTGTGAGGATATTTACTAGAATTATGAACTAAGAGTGGTAGAGAACTTCCACAAGCATTATCTGACAGTGACCAAGATATCAGGAGGTTGTCAAAGTTACTCTTTCTGCTGCTGTGAGACAATATTCAGACCCAAGCAACTTAAGAGGAGAAGGGAAGATTTATTTGGCTTACAGTTCTAGAGGGGAAACACAACCAGTTCATTATGATAGAAAAAGCATGGAGACCAAGAGAGCAAGAGAAGACTGTTAGAAGAAGCAGGGTGGAGTTATCCAACCTTAATACCCACTCCTGTGATATCGCTTCCTCCAGCAAGGCTCCACCTCCCAAAGTTATGGCAACCTTCACAAACATTAACATCAACTAAGGATACAAAATATAGGAGCCTGTGGGGGACAACTCTCATTCAAACCATGTCTTGGGGAGAAAAGCGGAATTGCTTTTTGTCTGACTGCCTTTGTTCCTTCCTGGTGAGTTGTGTGAATATTTTTCCTGGGGAGATGCCACAGAACTGCCTATCTATCCCAGGAATTCGATGACGGACCAAAGAAATGATTATATCAAGGTCCAACTTGGTGAACCAATGAGTTTATTGGAGTTATTTACAGGAGTAAGGGAGAGGGTTATTGACAGGAACAGGGATGAATCAAAGACAGCTACATTGCCAGAAAGTGCTCCCCAACATAGACTCTTGGAGCTCTCTGCTCTATGACTATTACGGGAGTTACCCTAGAATAATTCCTCAGACATCAATTAGGGCAGAAGAGAAGAGCTTAATTCACCAGTAGTCTGAAGCAAAGATCACTCTCCACGGACACCTGCCAGGGGTTTAGCTTGAGCTTTCATTTTATACTAAAGCAGGGCAGAGGTGGAGCAAGCAAAGTGAAACTTTCCAAAAGCAATGTAATGGTTACTAAGTATCAGTTGTGGCACCATTGATTCAGGGAGGCCCTAGCCCCGGCTCCCAGGAGGTCTGGTTATAAATATGCTTGGACAAGTCTGGACATGCCCTAACATGTCCCAATAGAGGAACCATACAGGGGGAGGGATGAACAACCAATGGGAAGGAGGGATGAACAATCAATGAGACGTGGCCATCTATCCTGCCCCTGCAATGGACACCTAGTAAACAGCTAAATGATTGGTAGCTGATCTCCCCCTTTCCCCCTAGCAGAGAAGTGGCCATACCTGATTGGACCTCTGATCCTATATAATAAGCTCAAGTACTTCCTGACATAAATGAGTCTGCAGCAAAATCGTCCTCTGCCTGCTGCTTCTCACCTGACTCCCGGGGTCTGGGTGGTGGCCCTGTGCCTGCTTGCCCCCTCGCCTTGAGCCCCAAGGCCCCGCCGGTTTCCCCCTTCTTTCCCTGGCTGGTCTGGTGGGGATTCAGCAACATCAGTAGGGCAGGCTGAAAGTAGCAGCCCGCGATCTTGACTTTTTAAATTTTTTTTTATATTTTTTAAAACTATTTATTCAATTGTGCATGTATGCATGTGTGAGCGTGTGTGTATGTGTGTGTAGAACCACAGATGAATTCGAGAACCACCATGGACGCCTCCGCCTCCTCCTTGTTTACTCTTCCCGGGGATTCACAGCTCAGTCCACCAGGACCAGAAGCGCAGGCCGCCCCCACTTCCGCCCGGTGTCTATACGTGGGGTCTAGGATCCGAACTCAAGACCTTCCGCCTGCAAGGCAGAGGCTTAACCCTTGAGCCACCTCTCCAGCCCGGGATCTTGACTCTTATCAAACAGTAGCACAGACTATGGGGTGGGGTAGTGTCTCAGGGACTCGGTAATTTTCCAACTCAATTTATGTTTAATAGTAACTTGACAGTTTACATTTTTCTACTTCATGACTTGCTCCTAGGAGAGCTTCCTCTAGGCTTCTGGATGTCTCTGTTTCTTTAGCCTGTTCATTGGCCTCTTCCAGACTGTTCAACAGTCCCTTCCACACTTGACTGTTCCAGGGTCAAGACTAACCTAAACTACTGAGCAATCTCTTTTTTTTTTTTTTGTCTGTTTGGCTGGCTACCACTATTCTTGGTTGATGTCAGAGCCCATATTCTTATACCCTTCCAATATGTACCAAAGACCAGCAACCCTCTAGGAATCCTCTTGGTCTTTAGCACCAGATTGGCACAATTGAGTCATCCAATTTAGTAGACTGAGCAGTTACAAGGTTCCCAGGTTCTCTAGCAGGCAGACAACATCATAGAACTGCCCACACTGAATTTTGTTTTAACAAATGATGAGTTTTTTTTCCATCCATATTTTATTTTTTTCCTAATTATGCAAGCTCAATAGGTACTCCCAACCTTTCCCTTCCTCTCCCTTCCCCCATCATCCCCCATTGCACTCTCCCCCTTCCCTCCTTCCTTCCATTCTCCTCCTTCCCTCCCTACTTCCCTCCCTCCCTCTTGGTGCCTCCCCCTTCCTCCCTCCCATCCCTTGGAGCATTCCTTTATGTGGACACCAAACTGCCTCTGAGTCCTCCAGTCAGGGAGGGTTCAAAACTCAGTGGCACAGCCCGGGGCCCCTTCTTGGGCTCCCTGTTAGCATGGGACCTCTATTATGACTGTTAATCCCTTGCCTCTAAGGATTCCACTGCCTGGAGCCTTCTCCCCTGTGATCAGTGCTAAACTTTGGGAGAGGGTCGTAGGCATGTCAGCCATTGTGCAGGTCAGGCAAAGTCCAATCACACTGTGGCTATATCCTGGCTGCTGCAGCCCTGACTTGTGTGGAGTATCTTGCATATCATTGGTCTTCCCCATCTTTAGGCTCTTACAATCTTGCCACCCTCTCTTCCCCCAGATTCCCTGAGCTTTAGAATGGGGAGAGATTTGGCTGGTCTGGTTCCAGGTGATTAATGTAGGGTCTTTGGAGTTCTGAATTATGGTTCGTTGTTTTCACCAAACTGAATCTTGTAAGTCAATCGAATAAATCCTCTTTTACTAGATATTCATTCTGCCTGTCTATTGTTCTAGAGAACCCTAAATAATCCAGTAGACTGAAGAAAGTGTCTGCTTATGGCAGATGCTGAAATGGAAAAATGTAAACCTTCAAATTACTGCTAGGAATAAGCTGAGATGGAAAAAAATTATTGAGTTCCTGAGACATTACCCCCTCCTGTAGTCAGCTTACCCTGCTGAAACTTAGTAACTTTTGCATTTGCTTCTAGAAAGTCCTCCTTCATTTGTTCCACCTCTGCCCTGCTTTAATATGAAATGAAAATACAAATTAAACTCGGGACTGGAATCCTTAGACAGTGATTTCAGCTCCAGACTACTGATATATAAAGCTCCTCTTCCACATTAATTGGCATCTGAGAAATTATTCCAGAATAACTATATCGACAATTAAAAGGTAGATACTTCTTTATATCAGTAGAATTGTGCAATTTTATGAGAAACACCCTTAACTTGTGACCACCATATACAGTTAGTGAAATAACAATATAACAAACACAAAACACAGCTATCTTATGTGTACTGACCTGTGAGTCACATCTATGATAATGTGAATTTAAATTAAATGTGTTGCTCTCTGCAAACTATAAAATTAGCTTCTATAAACATAAATCTTAAAGGACTTGTGCTCATTCAAGATACTTTTATTAAACCTGGAAATCTTTCATGCTTTTCTTAAATACTCTGCTTTTTTTCCATAATAGAACTTCTCTGAATTTAAAATTTTGAAAATTATTTTTTAAAGGGATGTATGCCAGAAAACTGGAAATAAAATGAGCATGAAGGTACACTTTTACTTTGAAGTCATTGCTTGAGACAAAAAAATGTGAATCCAATATATTGTGCACATCAGGCAAGCACTCTACCAAATGACCTTCCTTCTCTCAGTCCCGATTTTTTAAAAACTTTGTTTATTTAGTGTGTGTTTACGTGTGTTTACTTTGCTCTGAGATTTCCCAGGCTCCCCCACCAGGGCCAGAAAGTATAAACCCAGTGCCCCCCCCCAATCCCTGGAGAATCCTTTAATGTGCATGCCAGACTCTCCTCTGGGCCCTCCTCTCTGATGATGTACAAGGACCCAGTGGCATTTCCCTGAACCCTTTCCTGTGTTCCCCTTAAGCATAGGAACACTATTGTGGATGTCAATCCCTTGCCTCCAAGGATTTTGGTGCCTTTAGCAAATGTTAGATTTTGTAGGGTCGATAGTGTTTGGACATTGTGTGGGGCATGCAAAGTCCAATTATGATTGCTTCGGCCCTAACTTGTGTGGAGTAACAAATGCCTTTTATATCCCAAACTTCAATCACAGAATCAGCATACAAAGACTTTGGCACTAGGTATATTCTCTCCCTCTGCCTTCTGACTAATACATTACAGTTCCATGCACAGGATTGCTTAAAACTTTGTTGTCTCCTGAAGCCATTTCTGGAACATTCTGTTACTCCCAGACTTTGTGAGACAAAGAAAAAAATGTATCAAAGAGCCTTTTAAAAAATCCAATGCGAAGGGCATTGCAGGAGCAGCAAAACCGGAAAAAAAAAAAAAAAACAACAAACCATAATTCAGAACATCAGAGACTCTATATCAACCACCTGGAACTGGGCCAGCCTAATCTCTCCCCATCCTGAAGCTCAGGGAAATTTGCAGAAGAGGGGGCAGTAAGATTGTAAAAGCACAAGGATGGGAAGAGCAATGATATGCAAGATATTACACAAGTTAGGGCTGAAGCAATCATAATAGGACTTTGCATGACCTGCGCTATGTCCAACACATTATTGACCCCACAAAGTCTAGCATGGACTAAAGGCACTAGGATCCTTGGAGGCTAGGGATTGACAGTCACAGTAGTGTTCCTAAGCTTAAGGGGAACCCAGGTAAGAGTTCTGGGATATGCCCCTGGGTCCTTGCACCTCATCGGAGAGGAGGACCCAGGGGAGAGTTAGGCATGCATAGTAAAGGATGCTCTGGGGATTGAAGGGGTACTGGGGGATAGGAAGGAAGGGGAGAAGGGAAGGGGGAGCAGGGGGATTGGGGGGAGGTGGAGCGAGGGAGGGGACCAGTGTACCTGTTGAGTTTGTATGAGCAGAAATAAAAAAAAAAAACTAAACAATAAAGTCTACTTGGGACTTACATAAACAAGACCTTTATAGTTTAGTAAGAAGTGGACAAGTAATCATAATTTGTTAAACTATGTCATACATTTAACCTGGGTTCAATACTCTAAATTTATAAATCTATTGGTTAGGTTGTTCTGTCCTAATGATAGTAAGAAAGGGAACAAAGCATAAAAATCAGAAACTGTGTGTGTGCCTATGTGTGTATCTATGTATAAGATAGAGAGAGAAACAGGGAGAGAGAAAGACAGAGGTAAAAGTAATGATATAAGTACAAAGGTATATTCTGGTTAGAAAAAAACCTTTTAAGATTTTTCTTAAGAATTTATTTAGTAAAATAAGATTTTGACATAAGATAATTTTTAGTGTATTTTTTTTTTCCAAAATGGAAAAAAGGACGAAAGTAAAACCAGGAATTTTTTAAAAAAACATATCCCAGAATGTGGGGGTTACTTTAAAGACAGTATATGTATGATGGTTGAAGGTTATTAAAATTCCTAAGATCAAAATTCAGTACATTAATATAAAACTAAAAGAGAGTCCTCTGATTAAATCCACAAGGTTCTCTTAAGATATTGATTTGTGCTTGGTAACATTTTTAGCTGACTTCGAAAGCAAAAATGAATCATACATACATACATTCTCTCTTTCTGCCCCCCCTTCTCTCATGTGTGTGTGTGTCTGTGTGTGTATGTATGTGTACATATAGGTATAGTTATGTATGTACTCATGTGCATGCATATGGAGGTCAGAGGTCAATCTCAGTTGTCATTACTCATGATCTGTCCCTCTTAGGATTTTTGGCTTGAATGGTTGTTGAATAACAAGTCTGTCATTGGGATGGAGAGTTTACCAATTCAGCTAGGTTGCTTGGCTAGGCAGCTTCAGTGGTCTGCCTGTCCCCACCTTCCAAGGACTGGGATTACAGGCAAGTGATATCACACCTTATAAGGCAGGTCACAGTTGGGCACACAGATGTAAACTTGACAGTTGAGGGTTTGAGCTCTGGGCACATTTATAGAGAATTAGTGGTTGAGTTAGGCCCAAAGCAGACTTGGAGGAGATTGTCTAGCTGATGGGGAAGGCCCAGCCCACGGTGGGTGCGATTAGGCCCTGGAATAAAATACAGACAGCTGGTTGAGATAATTGGCATTCTTGTGTATACTAGACCAGACATGCTGGTCTGGCAAGTAAAGATTGTCCCCCTCCCAGCCATTACGTAGAGATGGTGTGGCCAGTTCCCTCAGCCCTGGTGTTGGTGAGTGCTCTTCCATCAAGCTAGATTAAAAACTGTAACCAGTAATCGTAAGAGAAAATAAACCCCTTGTTCCCTTAAGCCGTTTGATAGTCATTTATCGTCAACTATGCAGGCAAACTGCAACATCAGGTTTTTATGAGTGTTGACTCTACTTTTTCAGATTCCAGGTTTTCTGAATAATGTGTGTGTGTGTGTGTGTGTGTGTGTGTGTGTGTGTGTGTGTGCAAGAGAGCATTTGAGTATGTGTGTCTGTGCAGGCCCAAGAGTGACTTCGGGAATCCATCCTGGATTAATTTACCTTCTTATTGCTCTGTCTTCCAGATATACAGGCTGCCACCATTTCTACCTGGAATTTTTTTACATAAAGTCTGGAGATCTGAACTTAAGTCCTTTTGCTTGGGAGGCAAGGTTTTTAACTCTTGAGTCATCTCCCCAGTCCCATTAAGTACAACTTGAAGATTCAGGTCCTGTCTCTGCCCATGGGCACGTATACTGCCAGGCAGTGCCAGCTCCAACATTCTACAAACGGATAGACACAGAGTCTGTCTGACCACCCTGGATTGTTCTGCCTCCTCTCTGCTTTGCCCTGGAGTTTCCCAGGCTCTTCCTTCCAGGATCAGAAGTACAGGCTATTTCCACCTGGCACTTTTACGTGGGATCCAGGATCAGAACTCCCAACCGTCTGCTTGCTGAGGCAGGAGGCTTAACCCCTGAGCCATCTCTCTGGCCCTAGGTGGTCATTTTGTAAAGACCACACCTCCAGTCTTCATATGCTTCTTTACTTCATTAGAAACTTCCCATGCAACACCTTAGCAACTTCTGAGACTATAAAAATTGCAACTCTACTCAGGGTCCCCCCGCCAGTCCCCCCTCCTCTCTGACTTCTACCCCCAATGCTGTCATGGCCTCTGTCTCCCAATGCTCTCTTCTGTTTTAATGCTCTCCCACCTTAAGACTCTTTTGGTCACCAGAACCTTAACTTTAAATAAATTTCTTTTTTCGTGTGTGTTCCCAAACTCTGTACTATGCATTTAACACCATGGTGTAGGAAATTGAAAAGATAATTAAAATGATCTTCATCCATTTAAGAAATCATAGTATAATACCGAGATGACAGCCTGCAGTCATAAAGCTCTCAACCCTGAGAAGCTTCTTGACATGTTGAAGCCTCAGATTGTTTAAGAAGACAATGTAATGTGACTTACCCTCTAATGCTGCTCCTAAATGAATGCCAATCAATGTGAGCTTCTTTGAATAAACTCCTGTTTCTTAACCTTATCTATCTGTTACCCACAGTTGTCATTTTCTAAAACCTTGACCTTAACCAGGTGGTCACTTTGTACTCACAGTTGTCATTTTCTAAAACCTTTACCTTAACCAGGTGGTCACTTTGTAAAGATCACTCTTCCAGTCTTTGTTGCCAACTTCTTTTTAAGATTTAAGATGTATATGTGTGTGTGTGTGAGGGAGGGAGAGAAGGAGGGAGAGAGAGAGAGAGAGAGAGAGCACTATGTGTCCCTGTGGAGCACCAAGAGTGACTTCAGGAATCATCCTGGGTTGCTTCTATCTCCTTTTTGCTTCATTCTGGGATTTTCCAGGTTTCACCCAGTAGGGCAGGAAATTCAGGCCACTGCCCATTTGTGCCTGACTTTTTTTTTTTTTTTTTTTTTTTTTAAATGTGGGACCTGGGATCCAAACTCAGGACCTTCTGCTTGGGAGGCAGAGTCTTAACCCCTGACCCATCCTCTCTCCAGCTCCTTGTTGCCAATTTCCCTAGTAACTCCTGGGCAACTTCTTAGCAATACCTGAGATTATTGAAGATGATGACTTCCACACACCTTGGGTCTCTCTCTTCTCCTGCTCTCCAAATTCTTAGGTCTCTTCCTATCCCCTCATATCTTTCTCCACCTGCAAGACTGTCATTGGTAGCTCGCTTTCTCCCTCTCATTTCTGACCTTACCGGTCTTAAGGCTACACTATAGCTGCCTTGGCCACCAGGCTCTCAAGTCTAAATAAGCTCTTCTCTGTCTTGTCAGTCTCTTCTCATGGACCTCTAGGTGGCGCTGCACATGGCTGGAGCCGCTCCCCATTTCCTTTCCCACCCACCTAACAGATACAGCCCCGATAGGTCTGTCCCACCCAAGCATGGGAAGAACTGAGAGATGAGATGCGAAAGGGGCCAGCAGTTGGGATTACCTGAGGCTTGGAGCAGAGGGGCCACGAATTTAGGGTGGACCAGCCTCAGGACGGGATAGATAGGACCCACCTAACAGAGATGAATGTCGAAGTCCTGGATCAGACGCACTGCTAGCTGCATGCCTTTCTCATTGTTCTTCACCTGCGAATGGGGAGATCCCAGGCTAGCCCCCCAGGATCTGTGCCCAATGCACCCTGAAGCCCTGTTACCCCTTTGATCTATATCTATATCTATTTTATTTTTCTACTTTTAAAAGCGCATTGAGTACTCATCCCTGCTTCCCTCCATCCCTCTCTCCCTTCCATCCTCTCTCTTCCCTTCATCCATCCTCCCATTCCCTCCCACCTTTCTGTATGGCTTTATTGAGTCAACCTGAGTGTATCTCTGGGTCTTTTTCTGCATCCATTTTTCTATCTACTCACCTCTCTTTCTTTTTTTAAAAAAACTTTGTTTGTTTTTTGTGTGTGTGTGTGTGTGTCTCAGAGGGCACTGTGTGTTGCTGTGGAGACCAAAGGTGACTTCAGGAATCATCCTGGATTATGTCTACCTCCTTTTTGCTTCACTCTGGGATTTTTCAAACTTTGCCTACCAGGGCCAGAAGGACAGGCTGCCTCCCTTTGCCATCTGGCGTTTTTTACATGGAATCTCAGGACCTTCTGTTTTCAAGGTAGAGTCATCTCTCCAGCCTGCAAACAGCCATTGTTCAACTACTCTGTATCAGTTGTAAGATAGTCTGGTAAATCCCCCTTCTACTTATCTTTTTATTTTTGTTTTTTCATGTATGCGTATGCAGAATGCATGTGTGTGCGCGCGTGTTTTGCATGTTGGTGGGTGGATATGTGTGTACAGGAATGTATACAGGAGGCGCTTCAGTGCGAAGCTCAAGGATGACATCAGGAATCTCCTTAATGGTTCTTCTGCTTTATTGCTGTAAGCCTGGGTCTCTAATTAATTCAACCCAGAGCATGTCATTAGGGCTGGTCTGACTAGCCAGCTTGCTTGGGGGATTCTCAGTCTCTGCTTTCCAGGGCTGGGATTGCAAGTGAGCAACCACTCTCATGTGGGATGTGGGGATCTGAACTCAGGTCTTTTTGCTTGCAAGGCAAAGGCTTTAATCCCTGAGCCATCTTCCTAGCCCATCACTCCCCCTCTTTTAGTGAACATACATTCTATTGGTTCTATTCCTCTTCAGAGTTCTACCTCACTGGCAGGAGGTGGTGGTGATGGTGGTGGAAGGAAACGTTGCATTGGGTTGTAGAGAGGATGGAAGGTTTGAGAACACAATAAGGGAGAAAGTGACCAAGGAAACCACAAGGAAAGAGGGCTGCGGGGAGAGAGACCAGCACTTGCACCCACGGCACGGGAGGCAGAGACCTTACAAATGGCACCCACATGAGTATTGTGACTCTGGCAACAGGGATCCTGCGCAGCATGGAGCACAGAGCTCTGAGGATTGGGGGGGTGGCACTGAGGGAGGAGTGTATCACAAGTGTAGCCACTAAGGGAAAGAAATCACAGTGATCCTTGATGGGAAAGAAGTGGGGGATGTGGCTCTGTGGTAGAACTGCTTGCTCAGCATGCACAGGACCAGAGTGCTCCTTCCCAACACCACAGAGAAAAGTCAAATGGTCGACTTCTACTGAAACTGGACAGAGAAGTCACTGACGCACCTCAAGGGTAAGAGAAGGACAAGGGCCCGAGGACTTGCAGGAGAGACACTGCCCACATGTATCTTCTGCCCAGTGTCCCTGTAGGCAAAGGTAACAAGACCATAGCTCCTCCCCACAGGGGAAGCAGCAGTCTTGAGAGGTCCAGACACTTGGCCCAAACTAACAGAGATGGACCTGGCAACAGGAGGACCTTGAGCATCCTGTTTAGGCCTGAAATCCAACCTGGGGCTGGAGAGATGGCACAAGGGTTAAGACTCTGCCTCACAAGCAAAAGACCTTGAGTTCGGATCCTGGATTCCTATACTTCCTGCCATGGAGATGGAGTCTGGGGAATCCAAGAGCAAAGCAATAAAGAGGTAGAGTAATCCAGGATGATTCCTTATGTCATCTTTGTGTCTCCACAGGCACACACATTCAAGTGCCATCTTGTGCACACACACACACACACACACACATACACACACAATTCAATATCTGAAAGTGGGGGACATGTGGGCTGCTCTGTGTTGCTCACTGTGAAAGCCCCTGAGTAGGTCAAGTAGTATAAGAGGAAGTGACCTCAGGGTATGAATCCTGTTGGGAATGTGACCCAAAGTAGGCTTGGGGAGGGATGGGAAAGAAAGGAAGGAAGGACAGAATGAAAGAAAGAGAGAAAGAAAAAGAGAAAAGGAGAGAGAAAGGGAAAGAAAGAAAAATAGAGAAAAAATAAGTAAAGAAAGCAAGCAAAAAACAAGCAAGCAAGCAAGAAAGACTGAGAGGGAAAAAAGAAAGAAAAAGAGAGAGGGAAAGAAAGAGAAAAGAGCAAGAAAGAGAGGAAGAAAGAATAAAGAGAGAGAAAGAGAACAAAAGGAAAGAAAGAAAAACAGAGAGAAAGAGGGACAGAAGGAAGGAAAGAAAAGAGAGGAAAGAGAAAGGAAGGAAAGAAAAAGAGAGGAAGAGAAAAAGAAAAAGAAGGAAAGAAAGAGAAAAAAGCAGAAAGAAAAAAAGAAAAGAAAGAAAGAAAAGAAAATGTAAAGAAAGAAAGAAAGAAAAGAAAAGAAAAAAAAGAAAGAAAGAAAAGGAAAGGGCTCAGAGAGCCGAGTGTAGGAGCAGACAGGGAATGCATACTCCGAGCAGAAAGTAAACAGGGGCTCCCTTAGCTTCCTCCACTTCTCTGTGATCCTATGCTCCAGCCTTCTGATCTCTCAGATTCCTCGCACCCTTCTTGACCCCTTGGGAACACAGCTACTCCTGACACCCCGGATCTGTGCTACTCCAGCACTCACCATGCCCAGGTGACTCCAAAACCAATTCCGTTTAGGTAGCTGAGGGAAGCAGCGGAGGCGGCAGCAGTTGTCCCAGAAGGCGAACGTCCAGGTCAGAAGTCGGGCCAGCAACCAGGTGACCCCGGCCAGCAGCAAGAGCCGCCAAGGGGAGGCAGTCAAAGAGGACCCCAAACCCAGCCAGGACAGGCTCAGCCCCAGCATCCTGCAGGATGAGGGTGGGAGGAGAGGCATTGTGTAGCCAAGGACAGAGACAGAAACCTCCAGGAATAATGGACAGGGCCCGGGAGGGAGACGGCAGGAGGGAGGGCGAGGAGGGGGGAGTATGCAAGAGAGAAAAACAGAAAGGAGGAGGTGGGAGGGAAAGAATGAAAACTGTTAGGAATCCAGAATGACTCAGCCTGGATAAGGAAGTGACCGCGGGGCTCAGGGACCCAGAAACTACCAATTTCCTGCTGCGCCAGCTGGGGCAAACCTTTTCCAGTTCAGAGCCACCCCTACCCACCGCCCTGCCCATCCCCACCTTGCCCCGCATCCTGGCACCTTTTCTCAGAAGCAGCGCGTCCACCGGGATTTCGCCTCAGGATTTCTTTGTCCGCGGGAGGAGGCTGTGAGGGACCTGCTGCTCCCCACCTCCTTTGAGCTGATGGCGAAACCCCAGGGAGGGCGGGGCCCCCCGGGACAGGGGGTAAAGGACAGTTCGGGGTCACAGCAGTGCTTTCTGTTTGAGTTAGGATCGACTCTGGGTCTGCGTGTTTACAGCGCTTCCCAGACGCAGAAAAGGTGGGGAGTTCATATTCCCGGATTGGCAGAATCAACATCATAAAAATGACCATCTTACCAAAGGCAATATACAGATTCAATGCTATACCAATTAAAATCCCAAAGCAATTCTTTAAAGAGGTTGACCAAAGAATCTCAAAATTCATATGAAGGCACAAAAGACCCAGGATAGCAAACACAATCCTGAGTAACAAAAACACGGGCTGGAGATATCACCATACCAAACCTTAGTCTATACTACAAATCCATAGTTGTAAAAACAGCCTGGTATTGGCTCCAAAATAGACACACAGATCAATGGATAAGGGTTGAAGACCCAGATATAAGCCCACACAATTACAGCCATTTGATCTTTGACAAAGGGGCCCAAAGAATCCAATGGAAAAAGAACAACATCTTCAACAAATGGTGCTGGCAAAACTGGATCTACACATGCAGAAGATTAAAACTGGACCTGTTCTTGTCACCATGTACAAGAATTAATGGATCAAGGACCTTGATATAAGGCCAGGTCTGTCTGTATTTCAAAGGGCACTATGTGTGTCCCTTTCTCTATCTTTATATTGTCCCCAACCACCTGCCTAGGAAGTAGTCCTGCCCACAATGGGCTGGGTCTTTTTGCATCAGTTATAGAGTGAAAACTATCCTTGGCAGGCAATGCCTAGAGGCCTGCCATCTCAGGAGTTTCTCTCAGTAGACCTGGAGTCTGCCTCCTGGATGTCAGTCAACAGCACTAACCATCATGTGTTTCTCCCATTTTTTTTTTTTTCAGAATTCAATTAGTCAAGAGACTCTGTGAACACAAATCTGTCAGTCAGAATGGAGAAACCCACCAACAGATCCTAATCATATGGCAAATGAGAAAATGTATCAGATAATAGCAGTTTATGAGACTCAGCTTTGGTCATTCACCACCAGATGTGCAATTCACAGGACAAGCAGAGAAACTGTTGGTGTATAAGGAATACGTGGAAAAGGCTTTTGAATATACAAAGTGTCAGAAAGATTTAGCTTACTCTGAATCCTTTCCAACACATGAACTGTGATAGTTATCCTGGGTGTCAAAACACTGGCATTAACTAAGATAATTTGAAACCACCGGAAGATATTATTTGGATCAATACATTTACAATACAAAGACTAGCCCTAGATCTGATCAGAACCTCCATAGATCTCATTGGAACCTCCCAGTGGTGGACCAGATAAAAGAACCACAGAACAGGAGGCAAAGAGGAAGAGAGACTCTCCAGGAATCCTCCAGCCACATGAATGTCTACCATGACTTAGCCTGCCTATGGCTTCAGCCACTAGCCACGTCACTTCCGCTGTGAAAGACTGTATCTCCCCTCTGGAACCCTAAGGTGAATAAATTTCCTTTTCTCCCTTAAGTTGTTTGACTTTGGGTGTTCTTTCACAGCATTAGTTAAGAGTAACCATTACCTGAACGTTCTCTCGTTCAAGAGAAACCCTGTGAAAATACACAATCTAGTGAAGCCTGTCGGTGTCTCACTTCTGATCAAGGTTATAAGAAAATTCATTGTAGAGATAAGTTTCCTGACTGTAACCAATTTGGAAATGCAGTTATAACGGAAGAAGTCACACTAGAGAGAAACCAATGTGGAGAAGGCATTAATTCCAGTACATTATTGAACATAAAAGAAAACTTACATACGAGCAATGTGGTGATGTTTTCTTACACTATGGCTCGTAACCATCAGAAAAAAACTCACAAAAGAAAGAAATGTTATGTATGTAAACATTATGGGAAAACCTGTGTTTATTCTTACCACCTCCAGCATGAAAGATGCTACACTTGAGAAAAACATGCGTACAACGTGGGGAAGCATTAGATGTTCCTCAGACCTTTGCAAACATGAAAAACTCACAGTAGAAAGAAGCCCTAACATGTGTAAACAGTGCAGGAACACACACGTCACTATCAGCTTGTCATCCATCTCACCCTGGAGAGGAACCTTACTCATGTGAGCGTTGTGGAGTAGCTGCCATTCAATGTGGTGCTTGTTACAACCATGAAAACAACTTGTGCTGGAGAGAAAGCATATGTGTGCATGCAATGTGGGAAAATCCAGATCCCTTAAAGTACATGAAAGGAATCACACAAGAGAGAAATCTATAAATGTAAACATGGGTTGCAGAAGATCCTGAGTTCTAATCCTATCCCATGTAAAAATGCCAGTCAGAAATAGCAGTGGCCTGCACTTCTGGCCCTGAAGGTGGAGCCTAGAAAACTCCAGAGCAAAGTGAAGAGGAGGTAGCACAATCCAGGAGATTAAATGACTTTTGGGCTTCCACAGGCACACACAGTACCCTCTGATACACACACACACACACACACACACACACACACACACACACACACCTCACACACACCAAAAAAATTGTACCACATACCTATACAAACAAAAAAATTCACAGTGAAAAGAAACTCTGTGTGTAGCACCTGTAACTCCATTGTAAATTGTGTGGAATTGTCTATAAGTTGTCTTGTTATTTCAATGTGTGAATGTGGAGAAAAAGCTGTGAGAATATGAGAGGATTTTTTTGGCTCACACAAGCAAGTGTATGTGGGATGAAAACCTGTTGCACCAGCTGTGCTGGCACCTTCTTTTTATTTGTGGCATTGGAGAAGTAGAGGCTAGAGGATTACAATACTGAACACAGCCTCAGTTACACAGTGGGTTTGAACACAGTGTGGGCTATTTAAGAAGAAAATAAAAAAGTAAAATTTTCATGGTGTAGAATACAAGAAAGTTGGGCTTTGTAACAAATAATAAGACTGACAAATTAAGTCAGGTTGACTCCTACAATTGAATCCTGTAAAAAATAAGAAATGTGAAGATTTTGAAGCAGGTTAGTTTGTGTAGGATATTCCTGAAAATAAGTTACCTGAAAGAAATATAGTAAAAATTGTATTTTATCATTAATCTGTTCTTACAGAACTATTGATTTTGCATTTTTGCCTTTTAACTTTTGAAAGTATGCTTCAGTGAGTAGTTGTGTCATTATTTTGTATAACTGTCATTCTTTGTTACATAGAATGGAAGCAGGAGATTAAATTGAGCCCACAGTTAAAGACTACTCAACTATTCCAAAAAGCTGCAGCAATTATACTGAAGAAAAAACAAACTATTTGCACAGAGATGTTTAAGTTTATTAACGTATTTCATTTAAGAGTTCTTGTTTTAAATTAGTGAGGTGCTGCTTTTTTTTGTTTTACTACAGATACGTGTTACATTTGTTCAGTAAAGTGCATTTCTAATAATCCAGTAGGCCTTTTAGGTGAGTTCTGAATAATTGTGGGTTATTGAGATTGAAAAAGTATGCTTCTTGGCTTTTTCTCACCATCCTTACATGGCAGGTTGTTATTAAGTTCCTTGAACATTTCCTTATATTTATGTGAACATTTGGATTTTGTAAGAGTGATATTTCTCATTCAGATTTTATATTTTATATCGTTCAATGTATATTAAAATATTTTTATTTATTCATTTATTTTCCCCAATCATACAAGCTCAATAGGTACCTCTTCCTCCCTCCACTCTTCATGAGTCCCCCTTGCACTCTCCCCCGCTTTTCCCCTTCCTTTTACCTCCCTCCCTCCCCTTCTTCCAGTCCCTCCCTCTTCACCCCTCCCATCCCCAGGAGCATCCTTTTGTGTGAATGCCAAACTTTCCTTTTGAGTCCTTCCCCCTAGTGAGATGTAAGGACTCAGTGGCATAGCTGGGAGCCCTTTCTTGGGTTCCCAGTTAGTATGGGAACACTACTATGACTGTTAATCCCTTGCCTCTAAAAATCCCACTGCCTGTGATCCATGCTAGACTTTGGGGGATCGTTGACACATCAGTCATTGTGCAGGTCATGCCAAGTCTGATTATAGCTATTGCAGCCCTAACTTGTGTGGAGAATCTTGCATATCGTTGCTCTTCCCCATCTTTAGGCTCTTACAATCTTGCCACCCCCTCTTCTACAAGTTTTCCTGAGCTTTAGGATGGGGAGAGATTAATGTAGTGTCTTTGGTGTTCTGAATTATGGTTTTTTGTTGATTTCAGTTTTGCTTTTCCTGTACTGCTCCAACCTGATTGGTATTGAAGGTCACCTGCCGAGGAGCAGAGAGTCTGCCCTGGTCTGGGTCCAGGGCAGAAAGCTATATTCAAATATTTTTACAGATTTTATTTTACATATCTTAAGTATTTTCTAACAAGCAGATTAAAATGGTAATTTTTCTCATTTATTTGTTTAGAAGATACTTTTCAATATTTCACCAGTCATAGTTAATGTGGTTTACAATTTGTGTGTGTGTGTGTGTGTGTGTGTGTGTGTGTGTGTATGTGGTGTGTATGTATGTATGTACCAGAGGACACTTGAGTGTTTGTAACTGTGATGGCCCAGGTGACAACTGGAATCATCTGGATTGCTGTACCTCCTTATTGCTTTGCTCTGGGATTTCCCAGGCTCCACCTTCAAGGGCCAGAATTACACTCCACTGCTGTATCCACCCAATATTTGATTTGGATCTGAATTCAGGTTCCTTTGCTTGCCAGGCAAAAGCTTTAATCTCTAAACTGTCTCTCCAGCCCAACTGTGTATATTTTTATTAGTTAAAAATTCATAATCATCTGCATCAAAGTGAAATTGGTTTTGTTTTTTTTTAATTTTTTTTATTATTATTATTATTTATTCAACTGTGCGCATGTGCGTGTGTATGTGCGCGCGCGTGTGTATCTGTGTGTGCGTGTGTCTGTGTATCTGTGTGTGCGTATGTCTGTGTATGTGTAGAACCACGGACGAATTCGCGAACCACCATGGACGCCTCCACCTCCTTCTGCCCCGGGATTCACAGGCTCCGCCCTACCAGGACCAGAAGCGCAGGCCGCCCCCGCTTCCGCCTGGCGTCTATACGTGGGATCTGGGATCCGAACTCGGGACCTTCCGCCTGCAAGGCGGAGGCTTAACCCCTGAGCCACCTCTCCAGCCCCGAAATTGGTTTTTGACATGTAAAATTTATTTTGTATTTTATGTTGTTCAACTTTTATTTTTATTAGCTTGTCTTTGTTCATTATAGCAAAAAAGTGCCCTAAGCTTCTGATGTGTACCCCTCTGGCAAGACTATATCATTGTCATAGTAAGTTGGTATGAATTCTGTTAGTTTTTCTTTTAAAATATAGTAATGATACTATTTCTCATCTGAAGCAACTTCCATACAATTTCTAAACAGTTTAGTTTTAAGTGAGTCAATCACAAGTCAGTGAATGTCACGTCCCAGTTGTTCAGTGGTACTGAGTGAGGGTTTGAATCCAATTTTGTCTTTTGTAATCATAGTGTAGTTCTCACCTGGAAGACTATGATAAGGTAATGAGTACAAATTAATGTCATTTAAAATAATTGGCAATTTTCATTCTTAGAGTTTCAGCCATGTATAAGATGAAATTTAGTTTACCCCCTCTTGTATCCCCTGCCAACAAAAGCCCCTCGTACTTTGAAATTACCTTTCATATTAGCCACTGAGTTTAATTAGTGTTGCTTCCATGAACACGCGTGGATGTTTATTATCTAGAGCCTGGGCAACTGGTTAGTGGCTATAGTACTTGCTGAAGTGACATGTCTTCCTCCAGCAGTCATTAACTGCTCCTCAGTCCAGGTGGGGACTCACCGGCCTTGGAGCATAGATGAAATGTTGAGAGCCTCATCTTGTGCAGGTCTTAGGCAGAGAACCATAGTGGGCTCATGGGTACCACAGCTGTATCTGCTGTATGTCCTTTGGCTCTTACTTTTTTTTCTTTCTGTGCATGCCTACACAATTTTTCCAGAGCAGAGGAACATGGACACTCTCTATCTTGTAACCAAACTGAAAGATGAAATCACCAGAAGGTTTGCAGGGAGACGCTGCTGCTGGAAGACATGGATTATAAAATAGAATCCTAGCATGAAGGGTGGAATACCTCCTTACAGTTCTTGGCTAGGGAGACCCCAGAGACCTCCCAAACAATACAGGGTCTTGCCCACTCCTCTTGGTTGCTCACCAGATTTAGATGACCTGATGCTGTTGCTGAAGATGATGTACAAGGTTGGCTGTGAGTTAGAAGGAAATGAAGGTGGAACTGCTCTGGACTGCCACCTGCCAGCCAGCTGGGATTGAGAGTGTCAGATCATGTGGAATGCCAATCAATCGAATGCATGGATTAGGCACGACAGCCTTGTAGGCTCTGGCAATTTGATTCAGTCTTGGACTCTAGAAATGAGTCATCTGGTTTGCTCATTGGGAGGGCTGGATGGTTGTAAGGCCACGCACATGGTTCTAATTGTTAGGTTGGGGTGTGTGTGGGGGGGGCAAGGAATGGAGTCACTGTACAAGAGTATGTAAGGTCTGTTGATAACAGAGCTAATACGAGGGAGAGATTTAAATATCAGCTTTGTTAATGCGAGGGCCTGGTGGCCAAGCCAACCATAGTTTATTTAGCCTTAAGGTGGGCGGGCATTAAAACAGAAGAGAGAGCTTAATGTCCGAGAGAACAGGGGGAGAGTTTTCACGGACAGCCTGGTGGGAGAAATCTGCCAGCCTCCAGGAAGGGGGTGGGGGGGTAGGACACAAAGGCCTTCCGCTGTTGCTAAGGAGTTGCTAGGGAAGCAGGGAGTGAATAAGTGTCAGGCGAAAGATAGTCTTCCGTTAGAGTGGGAGGTCAGGGAATTAGGGTGTCTGGTTGGTTCCAGAAATTGCCACCTTGCAGCCCGCTGGAGGCGGCTTTACTAAAAAGGTTACAAATGCCGTGGGATGACTAATACGAACAATCGCTTCTGGATTGTCCCCCATCCACAGGTTTCAATCCAGCTATCCCTTCAGAAGGAATAGCATCCTTGCCTTCTGCAATGCCTCCTGGCTGCATTAATTCAATCTGCATCAGTGTAATGTTTAATCCCTCTCTGGTAGTCTCTCTCTCCTATGCCGGAGGGTCAGGTCCCCCTTTCTTTTCCACAGTTGACAGACGTACCCCTATTATCTACCCTTTTCGCGCCTTTAAACCAAAACCCAGCCTCCCAACTAGGCTCCGCCCTCGTACATTAGCTCCTTATTTAGGAACATGAAAAAGTGATTCATTGATTGGTTCGCTCTCAAGTTAATGAGCATCTTTGGAAAAACCAGAATCGGGAACCTTTTCACCGAGTACCCAGATACTATCAATTTCTCTCGGGAGAGTTTAACCTCCCCACCTCCCACGCGCTCCCACCCCCGGTAGTTAAGATAGAGGGGAGATGCATTCACCCTTTCCTGCGCCTGTGGGGTCCTGCGGGATCCAGGTGTCCTCCCCACTGGGCAGCAGAAATGACAATTACCCTGGCCGAGCCAGCGCACACCCCCAATCAGCGCCGGCGCCCCCCCCAACCTCCATCAGCACCACACAAAACAGAAAGTGTCAAAGGCTGCAACTCCCACCGGGGCTATGGATTGGACTGTTCACCCAGATAACGCTACCTCTGCTTGGCGAAGCATTGGTAATCCTGTTCATCAATCAGGGACGCTGTTACTGGATTGGATAAACCGCCCAAGGAGGAGCATGGAGAGTAAGAGAAGCGGGTAGCGGTATCTCCTGCATTTTTGAGTCCCGTTAGGAGGCGTGTGCCAGCTCAGCCTGGGTGACTGACCCTTGTGTCGCCCCCAAGCCTCCCCGATCCCTATCATGGAGGAGACCCAAGCACACCAGGAGCAGGAGATGGTGAGCCGGCCGTGGGCCCAGGTTGTGCGTGGCGGGCTCGGGGACGCCGCGGTGAACCCCGATGCGTCCTGCGCTCTAGCAGAAGGGGTCCCTTGTGCGCCCAGGCCTGTCCTGTCCCCATCCTATCTTGAGTACTCCTCTCCTGTATTGTCCTGTGAAGTCACTTCGTTCTGGTCCCCAGACTGGTGAGACTCCTCAGGGAGGCGTTTTGATCATGCCGAGCACACACACTATGGCTGTGCGGGGCGTGCACTGGCTGATGCGGGGGGAGGGAGAGGGGGCTCATTGTTTGGGCGCTGCGGCCCCTCTGCCCTCTCTCCTCCAAGTGTTCTGGAAAATTTTTAATTTTTTTTAAATTTTCATTTTTTTCTTTCCCCCTTTACTCCCCACTCCTCCCCTTCCTTCATTAATCCATCCCTCTCCTTCCCAATCTTTCTGTCTGCTTGCTTCTATGGACCCCAGGGCTCCCCTTAGATTGTCTGGTCTAGTGGAGGCTCAGGTCTTTGTGGCTGATTAAGTGGCCCTTGCTTGGGTAGACCACTGATAGGAGTACTCCCCTTCACCTGTCTAGCCCTAAGCCTCTAAGGCTCCCATAATTTTTATTTTAATACAAAAGGACTTGTTTGCTGTCCTTACATACAGACACACACACACACACATGCACGCCCGCCAGAATTCCCAGGTTTGGAGAAGAGAGGCAAATTTCAATCAGTTTTGAAACTGATTTGTTCACACCTATCAGTTCAGCTAATAATTTCTGAGGCGGAAGTGGGGTTTTTCAAAAAGCTTTTTCATCCTTGATCATGGTGATGAGGGTCTGGGGTTGGGGAGGGATCTATCTTGTCATTGCAATTGTAATTTTTTTTTCCGTGTTTGTTTTGACCTAGGCTGAGCCTCAGAATGGAAGGGATTGGGACTACAGGTTCCTGCCACACTTACCAGGGTTCCAGCACTTGGGTAAAGCATCAATGTCTTCCTCAGCTTCCTCTGGCCTTTAGGTAGTTGGTCTTTCTAGATAGTGAAATCTCTGACCACTGAAAAAAATCTTGGGGCGACCCCGGATTGCTTGCTCTTCCACCTGATTGCTTTGCTCTAGGTTTTCCGGGCTCTGCCTTCCAGGGCCAGAATTGCTGTTGTTCTGCTATATCAGCAGACTTTTTTTTTTAATTTTTTTATTATTATTATTTATTATTCAACTGTGCGCATGTGTGTGTGTATGTGTGCGCGTGTGTGTGTCTGTGTGTGTTGTGTGTGTGTCTGTATATATGTAGAACCACGGACGAATTCGCGAACCACCATGAACACCTTCACCTCCTTCTGCCCCGGGATTCACAGGCTCCGCCCTACCGGGACCAGAAGCGCAGGCCGCCCCCGCTTCCGCCTGGCGTCTATACGTGGGATCTGGGATCCGAACTCGGGACCTTCCGCCTGCAAGGCGGAGGCTTAACCCCTGAGCCACCTCTCCAGCCCCTTATATTATTCTTTTTTTTTTTAATTAAAAATTTAATTATACATTTTAAAATTTTAAAATTTTTTACCAGTTCCCTCCCTCCCCCCCTTATATTATTCTTATCCTATTGTATCTCACATATGGCATAGATGAAAGCAGACATTCATAGCACTGGCCAGCCATGACGGAAACAAGTATTACACATATTTACACATACCAGAAACAGAATCAACATGTATTGTACATTAAAGGAAAATAACCTTTAGCTCCTGCCACAGCAGGGAGGGGCTCTTGTCAGGAGCTTGTGTTATTGCTGAAAGCAAACAGAGGTGCAATGTGTTTTCTGTTGGGAAAAAAAAATCACATCTTAAAGAAACCACATATTTGGTTTTATCTGTAGTGCTAGATGTGTCTACAGAGAAGTCAAGGGCCAGGGTGAAATGTTGCCCAGGAAGAGCCAGAATAGAGACCATGGTGGCAGGTAGTTACCCTTTTCTGACCTATTCTGGGATCCCTTTCCTTTCTCATCGTGGGCATTGTAGCCACCACAGAGCACGAAGCTTGGAACCCCACCAGAGGGCCTGAACACTCAGTTCTTCACCCCATCATGTCCTTCATCATTCCCCAAATATTGCTGTACTTGTTGGCCATCAAGGACCACCCTGGAGAAGCCCCATGCTGTGGTGGAGGGAGCTGGAGCCAGAGCGGAGATTTATAAAGGACTGATTGTTCTCTTTGTTATTTTCTTTCTTTTTTATTTTATTTTATTTTATTTTATTTTTTTAACGTGGGACCTGGGATCTGAACTCAGAACCTTCTGCTTGTGAGATAGAGTCACAACCCCTGAGCCATCTCTCCAGCCCCCTCTTTGTTATTTTCAATACCTTAGTTTATGACATTGCACAGGTTGTGAAAGCCTGTAATTCTGTAATTCATGACTCTTCTTTAAGAGGAAATTTAAACTTGTAAAGAAAATAGCCTCAAAAGTGAGGAGATATGTTTCTGCCACCCCAGGAATCTGAATTATCAGAGGTCTTGTGGTTTTTCTGAGAGATTGATACATTTTAAAAATAACTGCACCAGCACGGCTGAATTCTGGAACCACCATGAACTGCCTCCACCTCCTTGTTTTACTCTGCCCTGGGATTCACAGGCTCTGCCCTACCAGGACCAGAAGTGTAGGCCGCCCCCACTTCTGCCCATCTATAAGTGAGGTCTAGGATCCGAACTCAGGACCTTCCGCCTGCAAGGCAGAGGCTTAACCCCTGAGCCACCTCTCCAGCCCCCAACTGCACCAGTTTTTAAGCGATTGTATTGCTAATGTTAAAGTTAAGACAGACTGAGTCTGTCTGTTCATAGCCTATGTTAGAGAAAGGCTGAGACATTAAGTGTTCTCCAATGTTAGAAGATGAGGTGAAGGTGAAGGCAGAGCAGCCTCTTTGGAACAAGTTTCCTCCTAATTATTCTTTTTTCATTCTGTAACTTTTGAATCTTCTGTCTATGAAGAGTAGGCATGGCTAAGACTTGAATAACTGAAATAATAAAGTTGTATAAACACCAGATATTTAAGGAAATGATGAAGCCCTTTCTGCATTTTTCCCAGTTAATTTTTTCCAGTTAATTTTATTTATTTATTTCTTTATTTTATTTCCACTCATACAACTTTAACAGGTACATGGGTCCCTTCCCTCCCTCCAACCTCCCACCGCCCTATGCCTCCTTCCCTTCTCCCCTTTCCTCCCCCCTCCCTCCCCATCCCCCAATGACTCCCCCTCCTATCCCTGGGGCATCCTTTAATGTGCATGCCAGACTCTCCTCTGGGTCCTCCTCCAGTAGCATTTCTCAGAACCCTTTCCTATGTTCTCCTTAAGCATAGAAACACTACTGTGGCTGTCAAGCCCTTGTCTCCAGGGATCTTAGTGCTTTTAGCAAATGCTAGAATTTGAGGGGTCAATAGTGTGTTGAACATTGCGCAGGACATGCAAAGTCCAATTATGATTACTTCCGCCCTAACTTGTGTGGAGTATTTGCATATCATTGCTCCTCCCATCCTTGTGCTCTTACAATCTTACCAACCCCTCTTCCGCAAATTTCCCTGAGCTTCTGGATGGGGAGAGATTAGGCTGGCCTAGTTCCAGGTAGTTGATATAGAGTCTCTGATGTTCTGGATTATGGTTTGTTGATTTTTTTTTTCCAGTTTTGATGTTCCTACAATACCCTTTACTCCATCCTGATGGGTATTGTTTGTCACCCCCTGGCCAGAGATTAAAAGCTGTTAAACTAGAGTTTTGTTATAAGAGTATATTCAAAGGTAGATGTAATAAAAGTAGGAAACTGCAGTGAGGGAAGGGTCAATCATCCATTTGCAAAATGTTTACTTCTTATCTGCCAGTCTATATGCCCTCCCCTTCTGGTGAGATCATACCCCATCAGTTGTAAACCCTTCTGCATTTTTAAAAATTTTATTATTATTATTATTTATTCAACTGTGTGTATGTGCGCGCGCGTGTGTCTGTGTGTGTGTGTATGTGTGTGTCTGTGTCTGTGTGTGTGTGTGTATGTGTAGAACCACGGACCAATTCAGGAAACACCATGGACGCCTCCACCTCCTTCTGCCCTGGGATTCACAGGCTCCGCCCTACCAGGACCAGAAGCGCAGGCCGCCCCTGCTTCCGCCTGGCGTCTATACGTGGGATCTGGGATCCCAACTCGGGACCTTCCGCCTGCAAGCCACCTCTCCAGCCCCCTTCTGCATTTTTTTAAAAAAGGTCTTAGTTCATCTTTCCATTGCTGCATTTGCAATGTGCCTTGTGGCGACAGGCAGTGATAATATTTAGCCATATATTCAGACAGTTCACAAAATTCTTGTCTCTATTTTAACTCCAGATGCTTTAAGTATCCTATGCAATAAATGCATGCGATCTTCCTGTTTCCTGTGGGCTTGGGCCATGACTACTCTGGGTCTGGGAGAGTATTCCATGTGCACATACCTAGAACTTCTTGATAGACTTCCCTGTGATTCCATCTGTCCCTGTTCGCTGTGTCACTTGTAGAGTTACCCATTGTGCCAGTGACCATTGTTGAGATCTGATGATATGAGTTTAACTCACAATAAACAGACAATGTCACATATTCACCATTCCGAAGCACCTTATGGTGCTCTGTGGCTGCTTTTATTGGGAAACACAGATGTTACACACAGGGCTTAGTGTCACATACAGCACAGGGATATAAGGATTCCCTATTAACACAGATAGAAGGCAGCTAGGCTTATTTTAAGGCTAAGAAAACAGACTCCCTAGATTCACAGAGAGAGAGGAAGGATTTCATTTTCTACTCCCACCATTCCAGGCGCACATATGTAATCAGGTGTTTCATATTGAAATCTCCAGCCACTGAAAGTCTGGGGAAGCCTGTGAACTAGTGGACAAGATGTCATTGTTCCTAAGGACACTGGGGGGGGTGTTTTGCTATACTTAGTATTTTTATTTGTTTGAAAGACAGATGTGCAGGTGCCATGTGTATATGTATGTAAACAAAAAGAAGGTCATGATATTGACTCGTTTGATTTTTTGTAAGTTTCCCTGTTCCAGAATATTCCAGCTCCCACCTGTTATTCCCTCCAGCAACGGAGAGTTTGAAATTCTGCATGGTCTATTCTCTCCTGCCTATTTCTTCTCTGTGGAGTCACCCTTTACACTGAACTTTCCAAGTCTATGAGAAGCAGGATCTCAATGTGTCACCTAGATCCAGTGATACATTCTTAAAATGTCACTTCCTTGAAAGAATTTCTGTATATTAATGTCCTCTTTCCACAGTGCGATCATCTCTTTTCTTTCTCATGGTGTATTTCAAACTGACGTTTACTTTTTTCCCCCTCTCTATCTCCTGGAGCTGACATTTGAAGACCCAAATTGTACTTGTGAACCTTTCCCATGAGTAGATAACTGTACATAGTTGCTTGACTTCATGTGGGCAATCTTTGTGCCTCCTCTTTAACCTTTTTCTGCATTCCTTTTTGGACTATGGAAGTGGCTACATGCTAACTTCAAACCATTTGTTTTTTCAGACCATGGTATTTCCCCTGCTCTCTGATCTGTTAGCTGCCTCATTTTGGGTTTAGCCCACCTTCCTTAAATTTCCCATGTCGGAGTGAAGACCCTCAATGAGTAGGCTTGGTTCCCCTGGGATTCCTTGTTGGTTAAGCCTGGAAGGCAGGATGCATTTGTGTTACAATTCCTACACAACTTCTTGAATCCCATTTTCATGAATCACTATCTTATCACAGGTTTATTTTTCTTTCTCCCCTGTTGCAAATCAAGTGTCAGGTTCTATACGACTCTGACACACATGCACAGAGTGAGCTCCATGTCCTGTTCCTAAGGATGAGGACTTGGGTTATAGAGACGTGTGTTGTTACAGGCATCAGTGTCCTCAAAGTCCACTGATGTGCTGTGGACTTCACCTGGGAGAAGTGGCAGTACCTGGACGCTGCTCAGAGGACCCTCTACAGAGATGTGATGTTGAAGAACTACAACAGTCTGATGTGCTTGGGTGAGTGTATCTCTCCCGTAACTTTTAGGACCGATTGCTTTCTTCTGATTGATTAGTATGAGAATTATTGCTAGCTGTTACTTTTAATACTATTTTATTTACTACACTAAGTAAAACCTTAATCCCATGGCCTAATGCTTTCGTCTGCCTTTTAGGTTTTCCTCCATCCTACCCCTCTTGCTTGGCCATTCTAGTTCACCTAAGCTCTGTTGGCCTGTGGATCTGTCCCTGTAAGCTTTGCTGCTTCTAGACCTGATACTTTCATTCTGCCTTCTAGGATTTTTCTTCTTAAAATCATCCTTTCCTTTAATTTCCCTAAGAGTTCTGAGTTCCTTTTAAAGAAAAAACTGTTCCTTTCTCTCATTGCTGTAAATAAATCACCAGGCCTTTGTATGGGTTACCTTGCCAAAAGATTTTATTAAAAAATTACCTGCAGCTTCCCTTCCTACTACTTTCTTCTGACACCCTGTTCCCACCAGGCTGCAATACTACCTCAGGGCTCAGGAAGAAAATCCGCCCCACTACATCATGCCCACCCACATGAATGAGCTCTTTGCTTGACATCAATCTCATCTATCTTTGCTTACTCTTCCATCCTGTCCATCTATGCCTTATTCTCAGTTTAAAGTTTACATTCTTTCAACCTTCTCTAAAGCTGACTGTTACATATTTTTCAGTGAATGGTCCTGCCCTGGCCAGACGTCATATGTGTCTCTAAGGGTTTTATATAATGTGATATATGATCTAATTGTTTTGTGTTGCAACCAAATAACTCTTAGATCTTCCTAAAGGAAAAACGTGTGAATAGAGTCCTTTTAAAATAAGCCCCATAGAGGGTTTTGATCAAACCATACAAGGATATCATTAGATCCATGGGCAATATTAATGTGGTTTATTGATTAATAAAAACATTTTCTTTCCAATCCAATTTGACTCTGGTTTCTGGTGGTGTATGTCTTAGAATTTGCAGAAGCATGAATCCTACATCAGTGGGTATACCTTTGAGGAAAGCATCTGCCCTTCTCTACCATCCATCAATAATGACCTTAAGCAGTCTTTCAGGATATAGTGGTGCCTGTTGAGATCTTTCCTTTTCTGTGGTCACATGTCAAAAGGCTAAATCCTATGCAGACCTGGTGGAATTACTTATAGCTGCAATGAGGTCATGCATGCAACAGCTTAGTCATGTCCAGATTATGACTTGCTGCACTCCAACTCCTTTCAATCTCTTACATTCTTAGAATCCCTAGAGAGGTGCTCCCTGATTTTGGGGGAATGAATGGTTTAGATATTCTATTTAGGCCTTGGCTCTATTAGTATATCTGATTATCATCAGTTTATAGGATTTCTTAGCATTTATCATTCTATATTTTAATTAACTATTTCACTTCAGAGCAACGATGCCTCACTGTGACTGGCTTTAGCCTGATGTTTAGCCTAATGTTTAGGTACTCCATTATTCTATATTCTGGAAATGAATGTCTTACTGAATGACTAGTTTCCAATTTTTTCTCATACTCTGGGGTATTTCTTAGTGGACTGTTACAATGTAACAGTGTAGATGTAACAATATAACATGGGCCCACGAAGACCCTTGGGGGCGGGGATAAGCTGGCATGGAATCAACAGCACAGACTACAGGAGTCAGGCAAGTGGCAAAGCAGGCTCTCAGGCTTGTAGGCTCTCAGGCGGCTCATTTATTTTAAGTATCAGGCTGCTTATATACCCACCTGACATCCCATAAGTCCCAGCGAGAGCCTTTGCTGGGTTGTCTTATCTGGATTGGTCCTCTCAGCCAGGCGGTTTAACAGCAGTCTTTGTTCTGGAGAAGGTGTAGTCTCACAAGATTTGTAGTCTTGCAAGATTTGTATGCTTAGCAGGAGGGAGCAGTCCAAGGAGCCTCTCTGTATGAGGGATGTAAGCCTCTGTGGCACAGTCAACGTCCGTTCCTCCTACATATCCATCCTTTTTATTTATTTTTGACAGCCAGTGAGAGCTAGAGTTCTTTGCTCTGACCTTCTTGACCCCGCCTAAAAGGGCATCCAGCATTACAGACCTTCCCTGTCTTAGGTTGTCCTGCCTCACAGGATCTTACCCATCATTGGCTACTGGCCTTGAAGGACCTCACCTCTGGAAGGCATGTCAGGATATAGATAGTAAATTAGACCAAAGCTTTACAAATCTCTGCAATGCAAGCCCGAACCATGTCCCTAGGGGCACTAGGACTCAGATATTCAAGGGCCATAAGCACCTGTAGTGTGGTCTTATTGATGGAGCACTGCTGAGAGATGTGCTGAAGGAAATATTTAAACAATATAACTGATAAAAGAACAGTTTACAATCCATTTAAAATTAAAATCAAGTGAGAAACAATAAAAGAAAACTTATACTCTAATAGAAAAACAATTGTGACCGATGTAGAACATAAGTAGCTAAGGCCTTAGATGTTACTAAAAATAAGTATGTATACATGTATTTAAAAATGGCATGTCAAAAAAATCAGCGCGCAACAGAAATATAAAAAAAATTCAGCGCAGATTGGCAGACTCAACATAATAAAAATGATCATCCTACTGAAGGCAAAATACAGATTCAATGCTATACCAATTAAAATCCCAAAGCAATTCTTTAAAGAAGTTGACAATCTCAAAATTTATATGGAGGCACAAAAGACCCAAGATAGCAAAAACAATCTTGAGTAACAAAAACACGGCTGGAGGTATCACCATACCAAACCTTAGTCTATACTACAAATCCATAGTTATAAAAACAGCCTGGTACTGGCTCCAAAATAGACACACAGATAAATGGATAAGGACTGAAGACCCAGATATAAGCCCAAACAACTACAACCATTTGATCTTTCACAAAGGGGCCCAAAAAATCCAGTGGAAAAAGAACAGCATCTTCTACAAATGGTGCTGGCACATGCAGAAGATTAAAACTGGACCCGTACTTGTCACCATGTACAAGACTTAATTCCAAGTGGATCAAGGACCTCAATATAAGGCCAGAGACTATAAAAACCATAGTTGAAAGTGTAGGGAACTCCCTCGAGCTGATTGGGCTAGGCCAACAGTTCCTAAATGTACTTCCAATAGCACAGTCACTACAACCAACACTCAACAGATGGGATCTTATGAAATTAAAGAGCTTCTGTTCAGATAAAGAGATTGTCACACGAGCTCAAAGGCAACTCACAGAATGGGAGAAAATCTTCACTATCCACAAATCTGATAGACCTCTATTATCCAGGGTGCACAAAGAACTTAGAAAACTAAGTACCAAGGAATCAAATGGGCCAATTAAAAAAATGGGCCTTGAAACCTAAAAGAAACTTTACCAGAGATGAAATTAAAATATCTAACAAATATCTTAAAAAATGCTCCGCATCCTTAGCCATCAGAGAAATGCAAATCAAAACTTCCCTGAGATATCATCTCACCCTGGTCAGGATGGCAAAAATCCACAATACAAACAACACCAACTGCTGGAGAGGATGTGAAGAGAGGGGAACTCTCCTACATTGTTGGTGGGAGTCCAGGCTCACACAACCACTCTGGCGAGCTGTCTGGCAATTCTTAAAGAAGTTAAAGATTGAAATGGCATATGACCCTGCTATTCCACTTTTAGGAATAACCCCACATACAGCAAAAATTCACCTCGATAGCACAAGCATGACCATGTTCATAGCAGCACTGTTTACAATAGCAAAGTCATTGAATCAATCCAAATGTCCAACACTTGACAAATGGATAAGAAAAATGTACATTTATGCAATGGAATACTACTCAGCCATCAAAAATGATGAATTAATGGAATTTGCCAGGAAATGGATGGAATTAGAAACAATTATATTCAGTGAAGTATCCCAGACACAGAAAATTAAGCACTGTATGTACTCCCTAATAGGTGGCTCTTAGTACCAAACTCACTTAAAGACACTCAAAGACAAATCTCTGTAATACCTACAGTAATTGTAAATATTTTAAACAGGAGAGATGGGAAAGAGGGCCCCACCAGAAACAAGGAGAGAGGGGACCATGTTACAGCAGAGAAAATAGGCCACCATCAAGGACTGCAAGTAAGTAATGAGACATCTAGTTAAGTTCACAGACTTTTCAATCCTGATCATCTACAACTGAGGGGGTGTGATCTCACCAGAAGGTAAGGGCATATAGTCTGGCAGATAATAAGTAACCAGTTTGCAGTTGGGTGATCGATCCCTCTCTCACCATGGTCTCCTACTTTTATTCCATCTACCTTTGAATATACTCTTGTAACAAGACTCTAATTTAACAGGTTTTTATCTCTGGCTAGGGGGTGACTTCCAATACCTATCAGGATGGAGCCAAGGGCATTGCAGGAGCAGCAAAACCAAAAAAAAAAAAAAAATCAACAAACCATAATTGAGAACATCAGAGACTCTAGATCAACCACCTGGAACTGGACCAACCTAATCTCTCCCCATCCAGAAGTTCAGGGAAATTTGTAAAAGAGGGGGTGGTAAGATTGTAAGAGCTCAATGATGGGAAGAGTAATGATATGCAAGATACTCCACACAAGTTAGGACCGAAGCAATCATAATAGGACCTTGCATGACCTGTGCTATATCCAACACATTATTGACCCCACAAAGACTAGCATGGACTAAAGGCACTAGGATCCTTGGAGGCTAGGGACTGACAGTCACAGTAGTGTTCCTAAGTTTAAGGGGAACACAGGAAAGGGTTCTGGGAAATGCCCCTGGTTCCTTGCACCTCATCGGAGAAGAGGACCCAGAGGAGAGTTTGGCATGCACAGTAAACGATGCTCTGGGTACTGGGGGATGAGGAGGGAGAGGAGAGAAGAGGAGAGGAGAGGGGGGAGCAAGTGGGTTGGGAGGAGGAGGGAGGGAGGGGACCAGTGTACCTGTTAAGTTTTTATGAGCAGAAATAATAACAAATTCAAAAAAATAAAAAGAAAAAAAAATTCAGCACACAACAGAAGTGAAAAAAAAAATCAGCACGCAACAGAAATAAAAATATATTGAAATGGCCACAGATTTACTCATTTTATGAACTAGTTCTCAGGAAGGCTTCACAATCTTTGTTGTCAGTTTTACATCTCAAGCTGGCACCCATATTGGCGAAGTGGAATCCTGAGGGAAGGCATAAGCATTATCCTCGACCCTGGGTTAATAAGGGAGCAGATCCCTGCCATAGCAAAGTGACGGGGTCCCTCCATCGGACAAGAAGCAGGGGAGTATTGTAAGGCAGGAAAGCCCAGTGTTTATAAGCAGGGCTTAGTCCTGACTCATCAAAAGTGAGGAAGTTAAGGTGAAACAGGGCCTCTGTCAGAGCCAACTGTGGGTCACGTTTGGATTCAGGGGATGTGACCTTTGCTAAAAGGTCCTTTAAGGTTTTGTTGGATCTTTCCTCAATGGCTTGTCCTTGTGGGTTATAGGGAATGCCAAAGGTGTGATTAATTTTCCATGAGGCTATAAAGGAGCCAAATTGTTGGGAAGCATATACAGGTCCATTGTCAGTCTTCAGCGTCTATCGTACATACATAACTAACATAGCAGATTTTAGGGCTTTAATAGTACGGGCTGCCTTTTCTCTGGTAAGGGCTATTGCATACACAAAGGAGGAACAAGTGTTCACTATGACATGAACATATTTTAGGGGAAGTGGTTGGGAACATCCATTTGTCAAATTGCATTAGGCAAGAGACCTCTGGGATTTACCCCTCCCTTATTTAGAGGGCCAAGTGGAGCCAAGTATGCACAGGTTGCACAGGATCTGACTAAATGTTTACATTGTGACATTGTAAGCTCTGGAAGAAACTTGTGTAAGTTCCGAAGGGTAAGGTGAAATTGTTGGTGTAATGCTGTAGCTTGTTCAAGAAGCTCTAAGTCCACAGTCATGATCATATATCTGTTAAATCATTTCCCTTAGCCAGGATTCTGGGAAGTTTTGTGTGTGACCTTATACGAGAAATATATCAAGGGTGAGCCCTGTGTTCCAATACATCCTGGAGCAACTGCATGGTGACATGTAAGGGGCTCATATGGTCCTTGAGCAAAGAAAATGAAAGTATCTGGACAGCCTGTATTGCATACTGACTATCAGAAAAAATATTAACAGGTTCTAATTGGCATTCAGTAAAAATCTTTAAGAGCCCCAATTGTTCACCCAGCTGCACAGAGCCAGGGTTGGAAGGACATAAGTAATGTCTCTTCTCCCCGGGCGCTGAATGAGGGTTTCATATCTTTGTTTATTGGAGTCTAAGAATGCTAGGGTCTTATGTGAGATGGGGGAAAAGCTGGGAGTACTATAAGGCTTAATTTTAATAGGGAGTTGAGAAAGCGCAGTTAACCTTTTGTCCTGTTGGGGGTGGTTGTCAAGATTTCCAGTGCAGCTGGAGACCATTTCTTGAAAAGTAACAGAATCAGCCCAAAGCGATTGTAAGTGCCAGATCGAGAAAGGAAGGATGATTTTATCAGGCTTATGGCTATAGGTTTTGCAGGCCAAGTTTCTCACCTTGAGAGCGAGTCGAAAGGTGATCTCAAATTTAAGGGCCATTATGGAGCCAGTCCCCAGATCCAGATCTCTAGTTGCTATCACCCATTGTGGATATCATCATTTCGGACAGCAGCCACTGCATTATGGGTAGGGGCATTGAGGCCCTCCCAAGCTAATTGTTTGATTAACATATCTCTAATGGGGCCTGGATCTACTCTACGCTCTGTAGCTTCTGTTACTCTAGTAAGGAAGTCCGTAAAAGATTCCCTCGATTGCTGGATGAGGTAATGAAAATAAACAGAGCGTCTCTTGGGGTGCAAGCCTTTAGGACCTTAAAGACCAGGTCAGACACCTGCTCAAAATATGCAGTCAAATCTATGGTGGACTGGGATACAGGATCAATATATTGCCCTTGACCCATGAGCATATCCAATGTGATGTTAAGACCATACTGAAGGTTGAGGCGAGCTTGTGCTTCTGCCTAATCATCATATGCAGAGTGCCAATTCAGGAAAACGACCGGCTCTAAGACTGTCTTAAGGAGATGATACCAATCATAATGAGTTTGGAGCTATATGGCCTATTGGCGCAGAACCTGTTTAAAGTAAGGGGAGCCAGGGCCTGATTCATAGGCCGCCTTAGGAATCAGGGAAAGATCAGCAAGCGGGGTAGGCACCTAAGGCTGGTTGGCTGCATTGGGTCCTACATTAACAGGGAAGGCTTCTCTCTGCCAAAAGTTAGAAAACTGTGGGCACGTCTGGAGCATAGTAGCTTGAGGCACCAGAAGTGGAGATGGTGCCATTGGGGCTGAAGGGCCGGACCCAGTTGTAATAACAACAGGTTCTCGGCAAGGGTATAGCAGGGGGGAACTGCTCAAAGGGATTGGGAGTTTCTCTGCCTGATCTAAATGTGTAGGTTTATGAGGTACTGTCATAGATTCATCCTCTTCTTCTTCGTCCGAAGAGGGGTTTCGGCCCTAATGCCTATAGCAGGTGGTGGAACAGGGAGAAATGAGGCATGTATTTGGGGCTCCTTACGGTGTGAGGAGAAGTTGCTCTTTTTTTTTTTTTTGAACAGAGACAAAACTAAAGAGGAATAGATGAGACAAAGAACATGTAGTGGGGAACTTCTGTGGTTTCTAGACCACAGCTGTATGCTCCCTATTGATGGACAGACAAACACAGAGAAAGGGAAAGGGACCTTCATGCTCTCCTCTCCTGAAGACAAATACACAAAGGGGCCAGCTTACCGAACAACTGCTGAAGGGGACACAGTGCTCCACACTGGTGCTGAGGCAAGGAAAGGATCCCTGTGGAAGCCCCATGTTGAGGACCAGATGTTACAATGTAACAGTGTAACTGTAACAATGTAAGAGAGGCCTAGGAGACTCTTGGGGGTGGGAATAAGCTGGTGTGGAGTCAACAGCACAGACTCCGGGAGTCAGGCAGGTAGCAAAGCAGGCTCTCAGGCTTGTAGGTTCTCAGGCTTGCGGCTCATTTATTTTAAATATCAGACTGCTTATATACCCCACCTGCCATCCCATAAGTTCCAGCATGAGTCTTTGCTGAGTTGTCCTGTCTGGATTGGTCCTCTCAGCCAGGTGGTTTAACAGCATGAACTGTCTTTGTTCTAGAGAAAGTGTAGTCTCACAAGATTTGTAGTCTCGCGAGATTTGTAGTCTCATGAAATTTGTAGTCTCATGAGATTTGTATGCTTAGCAGGAGGGAGGAGTCCAAGGAGCCTCTTTGTATGAGGGATGGAAGCCTCTGTGGCACAATCATTGTCCGTTCCTCCTACAGTGGACTACTTACTGTATAGGTAATTTTAGTTTAATATAATCCCATTTAAGGATTTGTAAATCTCATAGCTGTTTTCCACTCATATTAAAACACTGTATCAGTTTTGTGGTTTCAGATCATACATATAAATTTATAATCCACTTTTATTTGATATTTGAATAGGAAGAAAAGTGAATATATTACTTACAAGTATTTTTACATGTGTATGGGGAAATATGGGGTGTCCCCATTTTTCCATGATAGGGGGTCTGTGTGTATCAGATTGCATTGTGTGTGCTTCTGGAGAACTAAAGGTGATTTTGGGAATCATCCTGGCCTTCTCTATTTCCTTTTTTGCTTTGCTTTGCAGTTTTCCAGGCTTGGTCTTCCGGGACCAGAGGTTCAGTTCACCTTCGTTTTCTGCCCTGTGTTTTTATACAAGATCTTGTATCTAAACTCAGGTATTTCTGCTTGCTAGACAGAAGCTTAATCCCTGAGCCATCACTGTAGCCTGAGTTCTTGAGGCCTTTGTTTAAATCAGTTGACAGAATGTATTTGGTTTCCGTCACTCTGACAAAATAATACATGAATGATACACTTTTAAAGGAAGAATGGCCTATTTTGGCTCATGGTTTTTAAAGATTACAGTTAGTGCTTAATTGGTTAGTTTAGATTGATCCTGTTATAGGGACAACATCATGGCAGGAGCACCTGGCTGCAGAGATTCACCCCTGATTATGACCAGGAACCAATCAAAGGGGAGTGGATAGACATGTCAGCATTCCATGCAGGGTAGTTCTATGGTCACATGCTTTTCTGCATTGGTTCTGTTGGCCAAATTCATTATTAACTATCAATGGAGACATTAGCACCTGCCAGTCCCCTGGTGGTTTGATTACTCTCTCCTTAGTGTGCTTTAAATTCTGTTAGCATAATATTTCAGGTTTTGTGTGGTTTGACAACTGTAGCTTTGACAATTAGTGTCTTTGCAGCTTATATGTAATTTTTGCTACAGATTGTGTTTGAGATGTTTAGGACAGTATTTTTCTAAATCTCTGAAGGCTATCAATGAATTATTTATTTATGCATTTATTTTTGTTTATTGCTGGCATGGACACAGTATCTGTGGTATTAGGATGATGTTGTATCTCTGGATGACTTTTCTTTGTGAGGAATACTTTGTAATACCATGTCTTGTTAGGTTTCATGAGACATTGTTTATCATGCACCCTCACAACCCTTGAACTCATTATATCCCTCAAGGGGTCCTCAAAATTGCACTAGTCCATTTTCTCTGTGTTCTCATTTCTGGCATCTTCCATGATAGGGGGTATCATATACTCTTTGTACTTCCTATTTTCAAAATTTAGTTCAACACACACACAGTGAGACATAAAGACATAGAACACATATTTTGTATGCCACATTGTTCATCTGGAGGTCAAAGAAAAACATGTAAGTCAGTGATTTCCTTAGGTCATGTCTGCTGCCAGGATGAAATCGCTGAGATTCCTTTAACCACTCCCCCACTGTATCTTCTTGTTTGACACTTTTTTCTTTTGAAACTGTGCACATACTTCTATGCACCTCAGTTACAGACTCATTGACAGACTAAAGTAGAATTCCAGTAAATTCCAATTTGGCAATTAGCTTAACAGAACAGGGAAAGACTGTAATGGAGCTACATCACCAAAAAGCTCACTCTACACTGGATGAGACTCAGGGAAGCTACAAGCATGGAGCTCTGAAATTTGTAGCCAGCTTCAGTAGTATGAGGGCGAGACCCCTCCTCCCTGGTTGATTGCCTCAGTTTCCTTTATTCTTCATTTCTGCCAGGAGATTCTCCCTCCACGCAGTTGAGTATTGTTTTCTTTTCCTTGAAGCACCTGCCATCTCCTAATGTCATTACTTTCAGGAACCTCTTGACTTTCAGGAGTCTCTCTCTGTCATGGTTTGAGTGTGACTCGTCTCCCACAGACCCTTTGCTTCAATCTTTAGCTGATGCTCATGTTTGGGAATGTCATGGCACCTGTCAAGGCCCATGGTGGGCCTTGAGGTTAGGTAGTCCCACCCTGCTTCCTCTAGTAATACTGCTCATGTGGTCTACTGCTTTTTCCTCTGATCCCCTAAATAAGGGACATGACAAAGCCTCCTCCAGCTTTGGTGGCCCACCCTTACTCTTCTGCAACTAGGTACTGTATCTCCCTGAAGCTGGTTGGGTGAGTGGTGTCTCACTGTACCACACAGTGGACCTTGATACCCTCCAACAAAAAAAATGCTTCATTTTCCCATCTGCTGAGCCCTAATTAATGTTGTTCTGCTGTGAAGTATTTCAAATTGTTGCAAAACAGAGGCAGAATCTGACACACTTAGGTGAAAATGGGAACAAAGCCTGAAAGCACATCATATTACACCCAGATGAAAAGCGACACATGCCTCTTTACCTTCTTATCGCAGTGTGTTTAAATTTCCATTTCAGTGGTTTTCAGTCCCTGCACTGTAAATTGTAAAATAGTTTAAAGCTCAAGGTCCCAGGGTTGTTCAAAATCCCTAATGTTCCTGATTTAATCCCTAGTAATTACTATAGTAATCCCTAGTCACACTTAAAAAAGTAAGCATAAATAAATGAATTAGGTAATTCCATCTGAAAATATTTTCTCTGAAAGTTTTAAATAGGATTTTTTTTCTGAGTTTCTGGGCAGTTTTGTTCTTTTTATATATAGGAAATATTTTTGTTGTTTGTGTGTGTGTGTGTGTGTGTGTGTGTGTGAGTGTGTGTGTTTAAGTCACATCTTTATGTGTATATTGTTTGTTTGCTTGCTTACTAGAATACCATTACTTGTGTGAGGGCTACAGGTCAACTTGAGTAATTATCACTACGGTGTGTCAGAGGAACTAACTCAGGGATATCAGGATTGGTGACAAGCACCAGTTCATCCCAGATGGCAGAAGAAAGTAGTATTATACTAAATTCCAACTTAGTGATTGAATTAGTTTATTCTAGTTGTTTATGGTATTGTGGATTAGGGTAACTAAATGGAGGAGTGGTATCTGCTTAGCCATCACAAAGACCCCAAATTTTTCTTTTTGTAAATTTATTTTTTCCTAGTTTTGCAAGCATATTGACTAATCCATGTTCTCTCCTCCCCTCCATCCCTGTGTTAGTTTCTTCCCTTCATTCCCTACCTTCATCAATCCATCCCACTTCCATTTTCCTGTCTGTCTGCTTCTATGTGTGCCAGGACTCCTTCTGAATCTTTGGCTCTAGTAGGAGTTTAGGGCTCCATGGCAGACCAAGTGGCCCTTTCTCAGGCAGACCCACTGATAGAAGCACTTCTCTTCATCTGTCTATGCCTAGCACCTAAAGTTCCAATTGTGTGTAATTATTTCTCCCTAGATTCTCCCTAATCTCTGGAAACATGTTGATATGTCAGCCATTTTACAGGTCTGGTAAGAACAACGAGTTCCTGGATGCAGCATCCCTGCCTTGAGTGGACTGCTTTGTCCTGTGGTGGGCCTTCCCATCTTTAGACTCTTACAGTCTTAACCCCCCTCTTCCACAAGGTTCCGTGAGCCTTCCGAGGGGGAGAGATTTGGTTGGCTTGATAATGGGTGAGAATTGCAAGGTGCCTAATACTCTGATTATGGTTGGGTGTTATCTGTTTCACTGCTCATGCACTGCACTAGGCTTCATTCAGTCTGAATGTTGAGATCCTCTGCTTCTGCTGTAGAAAGCATCTATGTTGAGTGTTGAATGCTTTTCCGATCTATGGATATGACAGGATTGACAGAGCAGTATAGATTCATAGTCAGTTCTTCCCCAGTCATCTGTTTTCTTCTCTTTTATATGTTCTTTGTCTACAGTAACAGTAATAGGTAAGCTGGTCTTGAATCCAATCATAAAGATGTCGATTGTCTCCTTGATACTCATGTCACTATTACACTGGTGCCATGGTGATTTTTAATTGCAATTTGCTGATTTCATAGGTTTATGGGGGCATTTGATTATTTTTCTTGGAGCACTGTAAACTATCCAACAAAGAGAAGTACAATTATTCTTCTTTTTTTTTTCTGTTTCAAGTGGTTTGCTCTGTACAGTGGTAACATTATTTACTCTGAGGATAAATTTACTTTAATACTTCCCTCCACATTTTCTGTACCTTTTTTCTTATCCATATTTGGTAGTGAGTTCAATGTCACACCTGAGACTACTTTTTTGTTTTCCCCATTTCCTAAGCAATATGTAGAAGGATACTGCTTTTAGTTTATTGATATTTAATAAATTTATTTAAAATGGTTTGTTTCAGAAGAAAATCCTGAGGAGGTCCCATGGTCTCCCCCCTGTTGCCTCTATGATGTTCTTTCCATAGCTTATGAGTCATGCCACATTTGTAGTTGCACCACCTGACAATTAGAGAGAGAGAGAGAGAGAGAGAGAGAGAGAGAGAGAGAGAGAGAGAAAGTGTGTGTACTTGTGTGTGTTAGCAGGATTTATTCACTGATTATTGACATTTTATATGTATGAGACATGATATTTTTAGGATTTGTTATTTGTTTATTCATTATGTATATGGATATGCATGCCATGTTACATACATTTGGAGGTAGGAAGATAATTTTATGGAATTAGTTCTCTACTGCTACCTTTGCATGTTTCCTGTGGATCAAACTTGCATTACCAGCCTTGGGTAAACTGTTGTGGTAGTTATGTCAAGAATGCTATTTTGAAAATTAGAAAGGTAGGTCTTTGGGGGGATTCTATCAAGAATTAGTAGTAAGGTATGTCCTGAACAACCCTACAAGCGATTATCTAATCCATGTGGGAACAATCATCTCATAGTAAATGGGAAGATGTTATGGAAATGTCAGTAAAATAGAGACAGTTGGTTAAGTACTTTGGTCTGAACATAGTCTGGCAAGAAAGAAAGCATACCTCTCTCTTAGCTCAGTGTGAATGTACTACAACCACTTCCCCTGGCTTCTGATGTTGTATGAACTCTTAAACTATGTTGATGAAGTATGATCACATATCATGAGCAAAAATAAATCTCTTCATCTAAATTATTTTGGTTTTGTATTTATCAGTAGTAGAGAATCTGGAACAGTAAGCTGTATTGTTGGCCTAGGAGGTTGTATTTTTCATAAGATGCCATGTATGCATTTGTGGTGATAATCAAATGGTCATTGGTTGTTCAAATGGTTGGTCATTGATTATTATGTGGATTTTTACTTTTTATGGTTCTCTTTTGCTTTTCTGTGCTGTTGATGTGCTTTGTACCAATGTTGATTGTTCACACTGCATGTGCAGTTTGCTTATGTGTCCATGTCCAGCTGTCAAATTATTGTGATGCTTGTGTATGGTGACAACTGAAAATGTTGTTATCTGTCCAATATGTGTTCTAAAAAAGTAATATATCTACAATTTCCTCTCCAAATTTATATTTTTTTATTTTAGAGATGTATCAGTTTGATTATACTAAGATAGAGATTCTTTTTGTGCTGTATTAGGTTTCCTTCATATTTCTTGAACCTGGATGCCCATGCCACTTCTGTCATGTAAATGTCTTTCAGTTAATTGATAATATAATGCAGTTTCTTTTCATCTGGAACACAAATGTGGCGTTTATTTGCTTTATGAGGTATAAAGCATGTGTAGTAAAAGATTGCTAGGATTATGAACAGGAGGGATGGGGTAGGAGAGCCACACCAGAAACAAGGAGAGAGGGGACCATGTTACAGCAGAGAAAATAGGCCTCCATCAAGGACTGCAAGTAAGTAATGAGACATCTGGTTAAGTTCACAGACTTTTGTTCCTGATCATTTACAACTGAGGGGGTGTGATCTCACCAGAAGGGGAGGGCATATAGACTGGCAGATAAGAAGTAACCGTTTTGCAAATGAGTGATCGACCCCTCCCTCACTGCGGTTTCCTACTTTTATTATATCTACCTTTGAATATACTCTTATAACAAAACTCTAGTTTAACAGCTTTTAATCTCTGGCCAGGGGGTGACAAACAATACCCATCAGGATGGAGTAAAGGGCATTGTAGGAACATCAAAACTGGAAAAAAAAATCAACAAACCATAATCCAGAACATCAGAGACTCTATATCAACTACCTGGAACTAGGCCAGCCTAATCTCTCCCCATCCAGAAGCTCAGGGAAATTTGCGGAAGAGGGGTTGGTAAGATTGTAAGAGCACAAGGATGGGAGGAGTAATGATATGCAAGATACTCCACACAAGTTAGGGCCGAAGCAATCATAATTGGACTTTGCATGCCCTGCGCAATGTCCAACACACTATTGACCCCACAAAATCTAGCATTTGCTAAAGGCACCAAGATCCTTGGAGGCAAGGGATTGACAGCCACAGTAGTGTTCCTATGCTTAAGGGGAACACGAGAAAGGGTTCAGGGAAATGCCACTGGGTCCTTGCACCTCATGGGAGAGGAGGGCCCAGAGTACAATCAGGCATGTACATTAAAGGATTCTCCAGGGATTTGGGGGGGAGGCACTGGGGAATAAGGAGGGAAGGGTGAGGAGAGGGGGAGCAGGGGGGTGGGGGGGAGAGGAGGGAGCGAGGGAACCGGTGTACCTATTAAGTTTGTATGAACGGAAATAATCATAAAAAATGTTAGTTAAAAAAATCCATCTGTTAATGAAAATATGGTACACACACAAAGGAATACCTTTCAGCTATCAAGAAAAATGTCATGGAATTTTCTGGTAAATGGACAGAACTGGAAAACATGTTGAGTGAGATCTCAGAAACAGTAGGATAAACACTGCGTGTTCTCTTTTATATGTGGATGCTAGGATTAAACTTCTGATGTATTTTGATTTTTTTAAAACAACTGGAAAACTTGAAAGGAGTCATTAATCAAGAGTAGGAGGGATGGATAGGGTGAAGACCTTTATTTTATTTATTTTATTTTTTATTATTTATTCAATTGTGCATGTGTGTATATGTGTGTGCGAACCACCGTGGACACCTCCACCTCTTCCTTGTTTACTCTGGCCCAGGATTCATAGGCTTCACCCTAACCAGGACCAGAAATGCAGGCCGCCCCCACTTCCGCCCAGCCTCTACATGTGGGGTCTAGGATTGGAACTCAGGACCTTCTGCCTGCAAGGCAGAGGCTTAACACCTGAGCCACCTCTCCAGCCCCAGGGTGAAGACCTTTAAAGAGAGGTACATAAAGCCAGGAGCCAAAAGAAATAATGGAGGGAAATGCTCCAGAGGGAGAAATTAGGAAATAAGATATAGAAAGGATTGAACTAGTACCAAAAAGATAGATAATTCCTGTGTTATAAATATGTCAATAAAAAACAAATTTAATAAGACTACTACTTATTTATATATGCTCAACATTTCTTTTTGTTTTGTTTTGCTTTTGTTTTATCTTGTTTTAGTCTTATTTTCTGTCTAGATTATGTTCTTTGAAAGTGCATATTGAAGGTTAGAAAAAAATCCAAAGTTTGTTGTGTTCCAAAAATAAAAGTTTTATTAAATTAAAAAAATACCCAGAAATTTAGACACTCTATCTACTCCCTAATAAATGGATCCTAGTTCCAAACCCACTTAATGACATATTCAAAGGTAAATCTCTGTAATGCCCACTGGTCAAGATATCTCTATTTGAAGATGACATGATTGTATGCCTGAGTGATCCTAAATACTCCACCAGGAAACTCCTGGAACTAATACATAAGTTCAGCTGAGTGGCAGGTTACAAAATAAATGTGCAAAAATCAATGAACACCAAGGTTGAAAAAAGTGAAAAAGTCCTAAGAGAAATAATCCCATTTACTATAGCCTCAAAAAAAAAAAAAATGAAATACCTTAGTATGAGTCAACGAAAAAAGTAAGAGACCTTCATAATGAAAACTTTAAAATCCTGAACAAAGGAATTACAGAAAACATCAGAAGGTGAAAAGACCTTCCATACTCTTGGATCAGCAGAATAGACATCATAAAAATGACCATCCTGTCAAAAGCAATATACAGATCCAATGCTATACCAATTAAAATTGCAAAGCCATTCTTTAAAGAAATTGACCAAACAATCTCAAAATTCATATGGAAGTTCAAAAGGTCCAAGATAACAAAAACAATCCTGAGTAACAAAAACACTACTGGAGGTACCACCATAACAAACCTGGTCTATACTATAAATCCATAGTAATAAAAACAGCATGATGCTGTCTCGAATATAAACACACATATAAATGGATAAGAGTAGAAGATTCAGACATAAGCCCACACAATTACATCCATTTGATCTTTGACAAAGGAGCTCTAAACTCAGTGAAAAAAGAATAAATAATTCTGGCAAAACTGCAGCGTTCCACATGCAGAAGATTAAAACTGGACCCATACTTGTCGCCATGCACAAAAACCAACTCCATATAGATCAAAGACCTTAATATTAGGCCAGAAACTATAAAAACTCTAGTTGAAAGAGTAGAGAAGATTGGACTAAGCCAACATATCCCAAACAAAAACCCAATAGCATAGGCACTAGAACCAACACTCAACAAATGAGGTGTTATGAAATTAAAGAGCTTCAATTCAGCTAAAGTGATTGTAAACTGAGCAAAAAAACAGTCCATAGATGGGGAGAAAATCTTCGCTAACCACACAATTTGATAGAGCTATATTATCCAGAGCACACAAAGAACTTAAAAAATTAAACACCAAGGATATAAACAGTCCAAATAGAAAATGGGCCTTAGAACGTAAAAGAAACTTTTCCAGGGGAGAAATTGAAATGTCTAACAAATATCTTTTTTTTATTTCTTCCACTCATACAAAGTTGATAAATATACCATTTCCTTCCCTCCTTCCACCCTTTTCTTGATCCCCTTTCTGCTTTCACCCTTTTCCCCTTCCTTTTCCCCCCACCGTTCCTGGAGCATCCTAGTGTGCATGTCAAACTTCCCTCTTGGTCCTCCTTTCTGATTAAGTGTAAGGACTCAACAGCATTGCCTAGAGCTCTTTTATGTGTTCCCCTTTAGTATAGGAACACTATTGTGGCTGTTAATCCCTTGCCTCTAAGGATTGTAGTGCCTGTGATCCATGCTAGACTTTGGGGGGGGGTCAATGATATGTTGCTCATTGTACAGTCAGGCAAAGGCCTATTATGATTACTTAGGCCCTAACTTGTTGGAGTATCTGGCATAATGTTGCTCCTCCCCATCTTTAGGCTCCTACAATCTTACTGATCCTCTTCCCCAAATTTCCCTGAGCTTTGGGATGGGGAGAGATTAGGCTGTTCTGGTTCCAGGTGGATGTAGAGTCTCTGATTTTCTGAATTATGGTTTATTGATTTTCTTTCAGTTTTTCTGCTCCTGCACTGCACTTGGGTCTATTCTGATAGGTATTGGATGTCATCCCCTGGCCAGAGATAAAATGCTGTTAAAATAGAGTCTTATTATAAGAGTAGATTCAAAGGTAGATGGAATAAGAGTAGGAGACTGAGGTGACGGGGGTAGGGGAGGGTCAGTTTCCCATTTGTAGGATGATTACCTTCTATCTGCCAGACTCAATGCCCTTCCTTTCTGGTGAGATCATACCCCATCAGTTGCAAGTGACCAAGAAGGAAAGTCTGTGAGCTTAACCAGATGTCTCATTACTTACTTGCAGTCCTTCATGGTAGCCTATTTTCTCTGCTGTAGCATAATCCCCTTTCTCTTTGTTGCTGGCAGGGCCTTCCTTCCCGTCCCTCCTATTTATAATCTTTGCAATTACTGTAGGTATTACAAAGATTTATCTTTGAATGTGTCACTAAATGGTTCAGTACTAGGATCCACCTATTAGGGAGTGTCATAGTTAAGCACAGGTGTCTGCTTGACTGTTGAGGGTTTGAGCTCTAGGCACAGTTGTAGAGAGTTGATGGTTGAGCTAAGCACAGAGCAACCTGAAGGAGATTGTCTAGCTGCTGGGGAAGACCCAGCCCATGGTGGGTGGGATTAGGCCCTGGATAAATGACAGAGATCTCGTGGAGAGAGTTGGCATCCTTCTGTTCACTTGGCCAGACATGCTGGTCTGGCAAGTGAGGATTGTGCATCTCTCAGCCATTATGTGGTGATGGTGTGGCCAGTTCCCTCAGCCATGGTGTTGGTGCATGCTCTCCCATCAACTTGGACTGAGAACTGTAACCAGGAATAGTAAAGAGAGAATAAATCCTTGTTCCCTTAAGCTGTTTGATGGTTATTTATCAGCAACCATGCAGGTGAAGTGCAACAGGGAGTACATACGGTGCTTAATTTTCTGTGTCTGGGATACTTCGCTCATTATAATTTTTTCTAATTCCATCCGTTTCCAGGCAAATTTCATTAATTCATCAGTTTTAATAGCTGAGTAGTATTCCATTGTATAAATGTACCACATTTTCCTTATCCACTTGTCAACTGTTGGGGATTTGGGTTGGTTCCATGACTTTGCTATTGTAAACAGTACTGCTATGAACATGGTTGCACTTGTGCTATCAAGGTGGACCTCTGCTGCATGGGGGATTATTCTCAAAAGTGGAATAGCGGGGTCATACAGCATTTTAATCTTTAACTTTTTTAAGAATCACCAGATGACTCTCCAGAGTGGTTTTATAAGCCGGCATTCCCACCAGCAATGTAGGAGAATTCCCCTCTCTCCCATCCTCTCCAGCATTTGGTGTTGCTTGTATTGTGGATTTTTGCCATCCTGATCAGGGTGAGATGATATCTCAGGGAAGTTTGCATTTCCCTGATGGCTAAGGATGCAGAGCATTTTTAAAGATATTTGTTAGATATTTCAATTTCTTCCCTGGTAAAGTTTCTTTTAAATTCCAAGACCCATTTTTAATTGAGTCATTTGTTTCATTGGTGTTTACTTTTCTAAGTTCTTTGTGCACTCTGGGTAATAGAGCCCTATCAGATATGTGGTTGGTGAAGTTTTTCTCCCATTCTGTGGGTTGCCTTTGAGCTCGTGTTACAATCTCTTTATCTGAACAGAAGCTCTTTAATTTCATAAGATCCCATCTGTTGAGTGTTGGTTGTAGTGACTGTGCTATTGGAAGTACATTTAGGAACTGTTGGCCTAGCCCAATCAGCTCGAGGGAGTTCCCTACCCTTTCAACTAAAGTTTTTATAGTCTCTGGCCTTATATTAAGGTCCTTGATCCATTTGGAAATAAGTCTTGTACATGGTACAAATATGGATCCAGTTTTAATTTTCTGCATGTGGACATCCAATTTTGCCAGCACCATTTGTTGAAGATACTGTTCTTTTTCCATTGGATTTTTTGGGCCCCTTTGTCAAAGATCAAATAGCTGTAATTGTGTGGGCTTATATGTGGGTCTTCAACCCTTATCCATTGATTTCTATGTCTATTTTGGAGCCAGTACCAGGCTGTTTTTATAACTCTGGATTTGTAGTATAGATTAAGGTTTGGTATGGTGATACCTCCAGTAGTGTTTTTGTTACTCAGGATTGTTTTTGCTATCTTGTTTCTTTTGTGCCTCCATATGAACGTTGAGATTGTTTGGTCAACTTCTTTAAAGAATTGATTTGGGATTTTGATTGGTATCGCATTGAATCTGTATATTGCCTTCAGTAGGATGGTCATTTTTATGATATTGATTCTGCCAATCCAGGAACATGGGAAGTCTTTCCACCTTCTGGTGTCTTCTGTAATTTCTTTTTTTAGGGTTTTAAAGTTTTCATTGTAAAGGTTCTTACTTCCTTGGTTAGGTTTATACCAAGGTATTTCATTTTTTTAAGGGCTATAGTAAATGGGATTGTTTCTCTCAGGGCTTTTTCACTTCTTTCATTCTGGGCATACAGGAAGGCCACTGATTTTTGTACATTTAATTTGTATCCTACCATCCTGCTGAACTACTGTATTAGTTCCAGGAGATTCCTGGTGATGTTTTTGGGATCACTCAAGTATATGATCATGTCATCTGCAAATAGACATAACTTGACTTCTTCCTTGCCAATTTGAATCCCCTTTATCTCCCTTTCTTGTCTTATGGGTTCAGCTAAGACTTCAAGTACAATATTGAACAGAAGTGGTGAGCATGGACAGCCTTTGTCTAGTTCCTGATCAAAGTGGAAATGCTTCATGTTTTTCCCCATGGAGTATAATCCTTGCTGTTGGCTTATTGTATGCAACTTTTATTATATTGATAAAGGTTCCTTCCATTCCAACTGTCTCTAGGGTTTTGATCATAAAAAGCTATTGGATCTTGTCAAAAGCTTTTTTTGCATCTACCAAGAGTATCATGTGGTCTTGAATTTTATTTTGTGTATGTTGAACCAACCTTGTGTGCCTGGAATAAAGCCTACTTGATCCCTGTGAATGAATTTTTTTTTAACATTTTTTTATTATTATTTCCGCTCATACAAACTTAATAGGTAGACCAGTTCCCTCCCCCCTCTTCCTTCCCTGAACCCCCTGCTCCCCCTCCCTCCCTCCCCATCTCCCAGTGCCTCCCCCCCAATTCCCAGAGAATCCTTTATTGTGTATGCCTAACTCTCCTCTTGGTCCTCCTTTCCGATGACATAAAAGGACCCAGTGCATTTCCCTGAACCCTTTCTCGTGTTCCCCTTAAGCATAGGAACATTACTGTGGCCATCAATCCCTTGCCTCCAAGGATCTTGGTGCCTTTAGCCGATGTTAGACTTTGTGAGGTCAATAGTGTGACGGACGTGGCGCAGGGCATGCAAAGTCCTATTATGATTGCTTCAGCCCTATCTAGTGTGGAGACTCTTCAAATCATTGCTCCCCCCATCCTTTTGCTCTTACAATCTTACCGCCCCCTCTTCCGCAAATGTCCCTGAGCTTCAGGAAGGGGGGATATTAGGCTGGCTTAGTTCTATGTGGATGATATAGAGTCTCTGAAGTTCTGGATTGTGGTTTGTTGATTTTGTTTTGCAGTTTTGCTGCTCCTGCAATGCCCTTCACTCCATCCTGATGGGCACTGTATGTTACCCCTTGGTCAGAGACAAAAAAACTGTTAAACTGGAGTCTTGTTATAATAGCATATTGAAGGGTAGATGTAATAAAAGCAGGAAACCTCGGTGAGGGAGGGATCAGTCACCCATTTGCAAAATGATCTCTTTTCATCTGCCAGACTATATACCCTCCCCTTCTGGTGAGATCATACCCCCTCAGTTGTACATGATCAGGAACGAATGTCTGTGAACTTAACCAGGTATCACATTACTTACTTGCATTCCTTGAAGGTCGATTTTCTCTGCTGTAACATGGTCCCCTCTCTCCTTGTGTCTGGTGTGGCCCTCTTGTTCCCAATCCTTGCAATTACCGTATTACATAGGTTTACCCTTGAGTGTCTCAATGTGGGCTGGGTGAGTTTGGTACTAGGAGCCACCTATTAGGGAGTACATACGGCGCTTAACTTTCTGGGATTGGGATACTTCACTTAATATAATTGTTTCTAATGACATCCATTTCCCAGCAAATTCCAGTAATTCATCATTTTTGATGGCTGAGTAGTACTCCATTGTATAGATGTATCACAGTTTCCTTATCTACTCATCAACTGTTGGACATTTAGGTTGATTCCATGACTTTGCTATTGTAAACAGTGCTGCTATGAACATAGTCGTGCTTGTGCTATTGAGGCGAACCTCTGCTGCATGGGGGGTTATTCCCAAAAGTGGAATAGCAGAGTCATATGGCATTTCAATCTTTAATTTCTTTAAGAATCTCCAGACGTCTGGTCAGAGTGGTTGTATGAGCCTGCATTCCCACCAGCAATGTAGCAGAATGCTTCCAATTGTTCCCCATTGAGCATAATCCTTGCTGCGGGCTTGTTGTATATAGCTTTTATTATATTGATAAAGGTTCCTTCCATTCCTACTGTCTCTAGCGTTTTGATCATAAAAGGCTGTTGGATCTTGTCAAAGGCTTTTTCTGTGTCTATCGAGAGTATCATGTGGTCTTGGACTTTGGACTGGTTTACATGATGAATTACATTTATTGATTTTCGTATGTTGAACCAACCTTGGGTGCCGGGGATGAAGCCTACTTGGTCCCTGTGAATGATCTTTTTGATATGTTTTTGAATCCGATTTGCTAAGACTTTGTTGAGAATCTTTGCATCTGTGTTCATCAGGGAGATCGGCCTATAGTTTTCTTTTTTAAGTGAATCTTTATTAGGTTTTGGGATTAAGACGATGTTAGCTTCATAGAAGGAATTTGGTAGTGTTCCTTCCTCTGCTATTTGATGGAACAGTTTAAGGAGTATTGGTGTTATTGACTCCTTAAATGTCTGGTAGAATTCTGTGCTGAATCCATCTGGTCCAGGACATTTTTTGGTGGGAAGATTCAAGATTACTTCTTCAATTTCCTCATGTTATAAGACTATTCAAATAATTCAAAACTTCCTGATTCAATTTAGGTAAGTTGTGTTTAATTAGGAAGTCATCCATTTCTTTTCTTTTGTCAAATTTCACAGAGTATAAGTTTTTGAAATATGATGTTATAGTACTCTGAATTTCTTGGGTATCGGTAGTGATAACTCCATTTTCATTTCTGTGTTAATTTGCATTTTTTATTTATTCAATTGTGTGTGTGTGTGTGTGTGTGTGTGTGTGTGTGTGTGTGTGTACAACCACGGGCAAATTTGGGAACCACCATGGACTGCTTCCACCTCCTCCTTGTTTACTCTGCCCCAGAATTGACACGCTTCACCCTACCAGGATCAGAAATGCAGATCGCCCCTGCTTCCACCTGGCATCTATACATGGGGTCTAGTTTCTGAACTCAGGACTTTCCACCTACAAGGCAGAGGCTTAATCCTTGAGCCCCGTTAATTTGCATTTTCTCTCTTGCTTTCAGTTAATTTAGCTAGGGGGTGTATCAATCTTATTGATTTTTTTCAAAGAACCAGCTTTTTGACTGGTTGATTCGTTTTCCTTATCTCAATTTCAGATATTTCTCCCCTGATTTTGCTAATCTCCTCTCTTCTACTGCTTTTGGGATCGGATTGCTCTCGTGTCTTTAAAGCTTTAAGCTACATTGTTATTTATTTGTGATGTTTCTATTTTTTTGATGTAGGCATTAAGAGCTATGAACTTACCTGTAAGGACAGCTTTCATTGTGTCCCATAGATTTTTATAAGTTGTATTTTCATTATTGTTCACTTCCAGGAAATCTTGAATTTCCTTTGAAATTTTTTCCTGAATCTAATTCTTATTCAGCATCATAGTGTTTAGTTTCCAGGAGTTAGTGTATTTTCTATTGTTTGTTGTGTTGCAGATGTCAAGCTTCAGACCATGGTGGTCTGATAGGCTGCAGGCTAGAATTTCAACTTTTCTGTATATGTAGAGATTCATTTTGTGGCCCAATATGTGATCTACTTTGGAGAAAGTTCCATGTGCTGCTGAGAAAAATGTGTATTCTTTGGTACGTGGATGAAAAGTTTGATAGAGATCTCTAAAGTTCATTTCATTAAGGGTTTGGGTAAGTTCCAAAGTGTCTCTGTTAAGCTTTTCACCTGTTGATCTATCCCATGTTGAGAGGGCGGTGTTGAAATCCCCAAGAATTATTGTTTTGGGGGTTGATTTCTCACTTTAGAAGCCATAGGATTTGCTTAATGAATGTGGAGGGGCCGGTATTAGGTGCATATATGTATTATGAAGTCTTCTTGGTGAATTGTACCTATGACTAAAATGTGGTATTCATCTGTGTCTCTTTATTATTTTTTTTGGTTTGAAGTCCACTTTGTCCGACAGCATAATCGCTACCCCTGCCTGTTTCCTGGTTCCATTAGCTTGCAGAATTCTGGACCAGCCTTTTATTTTTTGGATGTGCCTATCTTTTGTGGTGAGATGAGTTTCCTGAAGGCAGTAGTTTGATAGGTTTTGCTTTTTAATCCAAGTTTATAATCTGTGTCTCTTGATTGGTGAGTTAATTCCATTGACATTTAATGTTATAATGGAGAAATTATTTTTAATTTGAGATATTTTTTATGTTTAGTGGCTTTTGTATGTGCATTATTTGACTTTTAGGTTGTGGTGGTATTATAATTCCCTTCTGTCCTCCTGGATATGCTTGTTGTTTTCTTCAAGCTTGAGTATCATTTCTAGCATTTTTTGAAGGCCTGGTGTGGTAGATATGTAAGCCTTCAAGTTCTCTTTGTGCTGGAAAACTTTTCTTTCTTCCTCAATCATGATGGATAGTTTTGCTGGGTATATCAGCCTGGATTGACATTTTTGCTCATTTAATCCTTGAAGTATGTCTTTCCAAGCTCTTTTTGTTTTTACTGTTTCCATTGAGAAGTTATTTGTTATTTTAATAGGTTTACCTTTAAAAGTGATTTGTTTTAGATACTCCACACATATTAGGGCCAAAGTACTCATAACAGGACTTTTCATGACCTGCCCAATGACCAACATGTCATTGACCCCCGAGAGTGTAGCTTGGATCACAGGCTCTAAGATCCTTAGAGGAAAGGGATTAATAGCCATAATGGTATTCCTATACTAAAGGGGAACACGAAAAAGAGCTCTAGGCAATGCTACTGAGTCCTTACATCTCATCAGAGAGAACTACCCAGAAGGAAGTTTGACATCACACTAAAGGAATGGGGGCCTCCCACTGGTAGAAAGGGAGGGAGGGGAGAAAGGAAAGAGAAAAAGGGGAAAGAAGCAAGGGGATACAGGGTGGGGTGGAGGGAGGGAGGGGAATGTGGTACCTATCAAACTTGTATGAGTGGAAAAAATAAATTAAAATTTAAAAAGTGACTTGTTTTCTTTTTCCTTGAAACTCTCAGCACCTTTTCTTTGTCTTGAATGTGGAGTGTTTTGACTATTATTTGCCGTGATGAGTTTCTACTTTGGTCATATCTGTTTGGGGTGCGGAATGCCCCTTGTATTTGAATGGGTCTCTCATTCTTTAGATGAGGGAAGTTTTCATTAATGATACTTTGAAAATTTTCCTTAGGTATGGTATTTTGGTATTCTTGCTCTGGTATTCCATGAATGCACATGTTAGGCTTCTTCAAGGTGTCCCATAACTCTTGAGTATTTCTCTCAAGTATCTTTTTGGCTTTAGCAATCTCTTTCATTGACCTGGTTCATACTTCCACTTTGTCTTCAAGATCTGAAATTCTATTTTCTGCTTCTTTAGTTCTGCTGAAGACTCTGTTGAGTTCTGGGTTGAAGATAACTTGTCTTTTAGTTCAATTTTAAACTCTGCCTGAGACTGTTTTGACTTCTCTACGCCTATTTTTGTTTCTTTTTTTTTTTTCTTCGGTGCTGGGGACCGAACCCAGGGCCTCGTGCTTGCTAGGCAAGCGCTCTACCACTGAGCTAAATCCCCAACCTCTATTTTTGTTTCTTGAACTGTTTTTCTCAACTCCTCCAAGTGTCTGTTGTGTTCCTGTTCAAAGTGGTTAATGCAGTTATTTAACTCCTCCTGGATTTCCTCTTTCATAGTATTGATCATGGTAATGATCATGCTTTGAAAGTCGTTATCTTGGATCTGGCTTTCTTGGCTATTTTCTGTGAATTTGTTCTGGTTGGAATCCATCATTATGGGTTTAATTCTTTCGGTGGGAGATTTGTCTTCTTGGGTTTTGTTTCTCTTGGATCTGCACTTTGACTTGGGCAAAGTTGTTGTTTTGTCTCTTAAGAACTTTTAGTGTCTGTGTGTTTTAGACTAAACTGATTTAGTTGGTATTACTACTCCGGCAGTTATTACTAGTGTTTGCCTTGAAGTTGGGTATGTTTGTCTGCTGTTATTATTTCCTAGATGAGGCTATTAAACTGTTAGTACATCAATAAAGTCAGGTTTAGTAGACAGGGGGTGAATATTTGTATGGTAATGCACTTTTACGATTTAGTACCTTGGTGATATGTGAGGGTGAGTGGTATAGTCCTTGAAGTTGTGTATGTTTTGGAGGTGGCTATATGGAAAAGTTAATCTACAGTCATCGATAATTGAAAGGAGCAGGATGGTAAAAAAAAAGGGGGTTTTACTTATCTTTGGGATGTATGTGAAGAATCTCTCCCATGTGATAGGATGATTTTAGAGGATTTCAGATATATGACCCTTGTCCCCTAGATCTTTGCTTGAGTTTCCTTTGGACTCTGTTGAATTCCTCCCTGGACCAGATTGAAGGTCTTGGGTGAGCTGGAGACCCAAGCTCAGAGCAGCCTGGGTGTTTATCAGGTTGGCTGGTGGGAGGAGCTGGGATGAACGGGTGACCAGGGGGCTTTTGGAACTTATGTGGGAAGGAGGACAACAAGCAATCGTCCTGTCCTGGGTGGTTGGGAGGCGCAGAGGGGTTAATGGGAATGGGGAGCGTTTCACCTGGGACCTGGGGCGTGGCCTAGTGGCCCACCGAAACTCCTGGCTGATTGGGAGAAGCTGGGACGAGTGGGTGACCTGGGGGCTGGTGGGAAGTACCTGACAAGGAGGACTGAGAGCGAACTTCCTGTCCCTGGCGGGTGGGAGGGGTAGAGGGTCTGAAGGCTTTGGGGAAGCTTCACCTAGGACCTGGGACATGGCCCGCCCAAGCTTGGGGCAGTTTGGGTGTTGCTCAGGCTAGCTGGTGGGAGGAGCTGGGACAAGCTGGCGACCTGGGGGCTGGTGCAACTTACCTGGGAAGGAGGACCATGAGTGAGCTCCTGCCTAGGCAGGAGCAGTTAATAAACATCTTAAAAAGTGTCCCACATCCCTAGCCATCTGGGAAATGGAAATCAAAAGTGTCCTTTGATATCATCTCAACCCAATCAGGATGGTAAAAATCCACAATACAAACAACATCAATGCTGGAGAGGATGGGGAGAGAAGGGAACTCCCATATACTTCTTGTGGGAATGCAGGCTTATACAGCCACTCTGGCGATCAATGTAGCAATTTTAAAACAGTTAAGGATTGAAATGCCATATGATCCCGCTATACCACTATTAGGAATAATCCCCCAAAAGGTATCAATTCAGTACAGTGACAGAAGTACAACCATGTTCACTGCAGCCCTATTTACAATAGCAAAGTAATGGAATCAACCCAGATGCTCAACAGTTGACAAATGGATAATGAAAATGTGGTACCCTATGAAATGGAATACTATTCAGCCATCAGAAAAAAAAGAATTAATGAAATATGCTGGAAATGGATGGAATTAAAAGAAATTATATTGAGTGAAGTATCCCAAACACAGAAAGTTAGATGTGGTATGTACTCCCTACCAAGTGGATCCTAGTTCCAAACCCACTTAATGACATACTCAAAGGTAAATCTCTGTGATACCCACCATAATTGCAAAGGGTGATAAACAGGAGGGAAGAGGAAAAGAAAAGAGACAAAAGAATGTACTTTAATAGAGAAATTAGACCACAATCATTTACTGCATGTGAGTAGCAAGACATCTTAGGCAGTTCACTTTCACTCCCCTTCCTCTTCACTTGGGACTGAACAGGTTTGATCTCTCCAGTCAAGGTGGATTATTATAGGTACTGGCAGTTATATGGTAAACAACCAGCAAATTGGAGAGTGACCCTGCTGTGTCCTACTCCTATTGTTCCATCTACTTTTGAGCCTCTTCTTATATTAAAATCTCCATTTAAACAGTCTTTTATCGTAGGTTAGGAGATGACTGCAAAAAACCAACCAGGTTGCAGCCAAGCATAGTGCAGGACACGCAAAACTGAAAACATACAACAAACCATAATTCAGAACGCCAAAGACCCTACAATATTCACCTGAAACCAGACCAGTCAAATCTCTCCCCATCCTAAAGCTCCGGGAACCTTGCAGTAAAGGGGGCGGCAAGATTGTAAGAACCTAAAGATGGGAAAATCCAATGATATACAAGGCACTCCATATAAGTCAGGGTGCAGCAGCCAAGATATAGCCACAATGTGATTGAACCTTGCCTGATCTGCACAATGGCTTACATGTCAACAATTCCCAAAAGTCTAGCACAGATCACAGGACAGAAGGCTTCAGGCATTATAATCCTTAAAGGCAAAGGGTCAAATAAACCTAATCAATTTCCCATAGCAGCAGGCAGCCCAAGAAAGGGCCCCAAACTATGTCAGAGTCCCGAACCCTCACTAGTGTAAACGACTCAGAGGGAAATTCAGCGCCCACATAAACAGATGCTTTGGAGGATGGGAAGGAGAAAGCAGGAAGCACCAAGAGGAGGAAGAAAGGAAAAGGAGTGAGAGGGAAGGGGGGAGAATGGAATGGAGGACAAGAAGAGGGAAGGGAAAGAGGCGAGAGAAGGGGGTGCCTATTGAGCTTGTATAACTAGGCAAAAATATTTTTCCTCTGCAACTTGTCAGCTGGTCTGTGGACTTTCATATTTAGTGCCGTTCTTCCTCATGCTATTTGACAGAGTTCTTTCCTTGTAAATTTGTACTGGGCCTTTTGTGTGAAGGCCACGCTGTGTCTTATGCAATATGTCCTAATTATGTTGTTTCTCACTTTACTGTGGTTTTTGAAATTTCTGGGGTTTTTAATCATTCTATCCTGTTTTCAGATGTATGAACAATGCTGCTGGGTCTCTTGCCTTTAAGGATCCTGCTGCCTGAGGCCTTCTCCCTGTGATACATGCTAGACTTTAGAGAGGGGGTATTGACATGTCAGTCATTATGCAGGTCAGGCAAGGACCAATCACATTGTGGCTATATACTGGCTGTTTGTTTGACTGAAAGTGAAGTGGTAGGGGATAATTTTTTGATGTGACTATCCTTCTACCATGGATCAAATCCTGCTTGCTATGTCTGAGTCATGGCCCTAATACTTAAGTTTGCCTCCCATTCATGGAAGCTCGTATTCAGTCAGTGAAGAATCTGAATGTGAACACTCTCTAACCATGGTTTGTAACATCCTGATGATAGCTCAGCCCAGGAATTGCAGCAGTTGTCTTTCTTCAGCAGACCTGACTCCACACTCCTGCATTTGAGAATTATTTTCTACCTACAGGACACAGAATGACCAAACCTGACTTGATCTTCAAGTTAGAGTGTGGGCTTGTGCCATGTTCTCCAACAGAAGGTTTACTGTGGAGCCTTCCAGGTCAGTGCCTGCATTCTGAGCAACAAACTGTAATAACAAGGTATCTCATCTGTTACTGGTGATGATGGGCTGTTTTTATTCACATCTGTGTAAGGTGGAGATGGATTACAACTTTACCTGTGGGTCTGAGGCTTGGTCTTTCCTGTTTCTGGAGAAACCGTTCTATTTAACCGTTCTCATTTTTCCTTTTAATTTGCAATGTGTGTTGAAGAATTTTTTTATATTGCTGCCAACTCTGTTTTTAAATCTTCATCTTTTTCTTTTTCATCTTTTGATTAGATTTTATGTGTCCAAGATGTCCTCAAATATATTTATTGTTGAGGGTGGTCTTGAGCTGCTGATCCTCCCTCTGCTTCTAATTCTCTGATTACAAGCATTTTCCATCACGTCCTTAGGGTTTCCTAAATTGATTTAAATTCTCAAATATCCTCCACCAATTATTCTATATCAGTTTTTTATTAGTCCTTAGTTACTGTATTCTTCCATTACTTTTCTGTGATAACCTTACAGACATTTGTCTGCATAATTGTCATGATGGCAGTAGCTCTCAAATGCATCTCCTCTTGAATCACTTGTAGTCTTTTTTTAAATTTTTTTATTTATTCAATTGTGCGTGTATGCATTTGTGTGCGTGTGTGCGTGTGTGTGTAGAACCACGGACGAATTCAGGAACCACCATGGACGCCTCCACCTCCTCCTTGTTTACTCTGCCCCGGGATTCACAGGCTCCACCCTCTCAGGACCAGAAACGTAGGCCGTCCCTGCTTCCGCCTGGCGTTTATACGTGGACCTAGAATCAGAACTCGGGACCTTCTGCCTGCAAGGCAGAGACTTAACCCCTGAGCCACCTCTCCAGCCCAAATCACTTGTATTGTTTGTGAGAAAAATGAAGCAAAGTTGTAAAATGAATTAAGAATGTTTGTCCTGAGAAAGGAACACAATGTTTCATTTTAAGGATGGCATTAAGTGAACTCGCTATTAAGTTGTTTAACTTTGAATTCACTATTTTCTCAATTTGAAATTTATTAAGTGGTTAGATGTAAAGTGAAAGTGGATAATAGTTACAATTATAATGGAAGAGAGATTGGAAGTCACTTCTCTGAACATGATATTTAATGCAATTCCTTTAACATACACCTGTGGTAAGTGTAGGAAACTAGCAAGAGAGCATCAAGTGTCAGGTTAAGATTGCAAGTTAGATGCGTTCTCTGTGTTATGACATGAATGAGGAGCCTAAGAGTAACCACAAAGAGAATATATTACAAGGGGAGTGAGACAAAATAAGATAACTTAGCAGGCTAAAGATCTTGCATACAACCTGAGAATTAAGTTATTTCATGGATTCCACCTTGTGGAAGGAGAGTATCTCCTTCTGAAGGATGTTCTGACCTCTACACATCTGTGTCTTCAATAAAATGTGGAGAGAGTGAGAATACTGGATGGCAACAATGAGATGTCAATATAACTGAAACCTTCAAAAGAGATAGAGGATGGGGCTGGAGAGGTGGCTCAGGGGTTAAACCTCTGCCTTGTAGGCAGAAGGTCCTGAGTTCGGATCCTAGACCCCATGTATAGACGCCAGGCGGAAGCGGGGGCGGCCTGCGTTTCTGGTCCTGGTAGGGCGGAGCCTGTGAATCCCAGGGCAGAGTAAACAAGGAGGACGTGGAGGCGTCCATGGTGGTTCCGGAGTTTGTCCGTGGTTCTACACACACACATCCTCACGCACAATTGAATAAATAATAAATAATTTTAAAAAGAATAAAAAAAGAGAGGATGTAGAGAAAGGCGGAAAATAATCCCTTATTCAAACCCTTTCTCTTAGGATACAGCAGAATGAAAGGCAAAAATACAGGTAAATATAAACAATTCAAAGAGCTCAGCTGTCATAGTGAGACCTTCATGACCTCAAGAGAAATCTGTGATTGTGCTTTCTGTCTTTTTTTTTTTCTATAATTTTTGAGTGAGAGGAGTAACTTGCACACAGCAGGTATGTGTGCATGTTAAACCAGCATTCTATTATCTTGGCTTCCTTCTCATCCCTGAGTACTATATGAGAAATGAACATGTGGAAAAATGAATCAAGTAAAACAATGACAGTTAAAATGCCTTCTAAAAGCAATTTAAAAAAAGAATATCCCTAAGTATTTCAAATGTTCTCTAAAACTTCAAAATATGAATAAAATGTATCAACAATGTAACACATTCTAAGTAGTTAAATGGCTCAGCTCAGACCAAAAGTCAGGCCTCAGGATCTGTTTTGATTGGGGGGTGCTTTGTTGAAGGGAAGAACCAACAAATATTAACTGAGATGACAAGATAATGGTCAAAAAGTATGACACACACCCATTGACTATCATAGAGGATGGCTCCAAACACATTCCCACAATTAAACTATGTCTGTCTCAACAGTATTTGTGTGTGTGTCTATGTGTGTGTATGTGCTCATGTGTATAAGATGGCACTGTGTGTGTGCTGGTAAGGGCCAGGATGACATCAGTATTCTTACGTTATTCTTCGTCCTTTTTGCTTTGCTCTGAGTTTTCCTGTTCTCAGTCTTTTGGGGCAGAAAGTACAGATCACCACCATCTCCACTTGTCATTTTTATGTGCAGTCCAGAATCTGAATTCAGTTCCTTTTAATTATGAGGCAGAGTCGTCATCCCTGAGCCATCTCTGCAGCCCTTTTAACAGTTACAAGATCAGCCTGTATTGGGACAAAGGCTCTGTTAGTTATGTCCCATGAAGTGTAAAATGACCATAGTGTTACTGTTACTGTTGCTATGAGATATTGTTGATAGGAAACTTAAGGGAGGTTTATTTGTCTTATGGTTGCAGAGAGAATATATAGTCCATCACGAGATTGAAACTGTAGATGGCTTGATTACAGGAAGATGTAAGAGGCTCAGTTCAGGTTACTAGAATCATCAGATGGCAGAGAGAGCAAAAGCAAATTTTGGAGGCTAATCCAAGCCAAAAAACCTCATGTTTCCAACCCCTGTGTTTTTCCTTGTTCCAGGAAGAATTCACCTCCCAAAACTGTCACAACCTTTCCAAACACTAGTGTATGCAAATGTCAGCCTGTGTGGGGTGACTGATATTCAATCCATGATTTTCTTCTCTTCTACTCCATAGGTTCTTGGCCATCTCATGATGGATACAAATATAAAAGAAAAGCTGAATAAATGTGGGCATGTGCCATCTTCTTCCAAGGAATGTTCATGAAGATTCTTCAGTAATTACATGAGACCATATATTCATCCAAAACAAAGGCAAGAAACTGTGGACAAGCTGAATTTAGTTTTGTCTTTATCTTCTCTCCATTAATGAAAGAGCCAGAATTGTTGCATACAGTATAGATTATGAGGAATTTAGTCAATGTAATGGTATTATCATACACAAAGAATGAAAAGTTGACCTATACCTGGATAGATGAGTCAGGAGTTAAGATTCTGCCTCACAAGCATAAGTTTGGATTCTGAAAATGTCAGAAAAAATTGTGTCTTGCACTTGGGGTTCTGAATGCTGAACCTGAGCAACCACCAAGCAAAACAAAAGGTAGAAGCACCCCAGGATGATTGCTGAAGTCACCCTTGGGCTTCCAAAGGCACACATATGCCATTTATTACACAAAATATATGCACATGCAAGCCAAAAAATAATTGAACTAGCAAATGATCCTATTCATGATTCCTGTAGTCCGATTACAGTATGGATCTAATATGCCTTCAGGCCCATATTCATTGTAGTATTTACAAAAAAGGAAGATAACATATCATTCTTTGAACTCACCATTACAATTATTATCTGATAAAGATGAGATGTATGTGAAAGTGTGGGATAATTTTGCTAAAAGAAGAATTGGATCATAGTGTTTAGTGGAACACTGAATATAGATGTAAAGTAAAAGTGTTCAGTTAGAATAGGAACCAACTAGTCAAGAAAGACTAAAAATACAAAACACATTATATAATCAGTGTATAAAGAAAAAGTTCTTTCAACTTTGCATTTGAAATTCTCAGCTTCGCATAGGAAAATTTAGTTTTATAGTGAGCTTTTTGTACCTTTTTCTTGGAATTTTAGAAAGCAAACAGGAAGATGCATAAAATATGAGATTAAATAGTGCTGAAAACTGTACTATCTATTCTGTAGAATGATGATCAATTAAGAACCCATTAAGCATTCTCTTTTTCAGGGTGAAGTTAGCACATTTAAATACATGTGCTTAGGAATCCTGTTCAGTGCAGTGAATATCTGATCATGTCTGCATGTCAAATGTCGCTAGTTAACAAAGTTCCCATTTCACATGTGGAAGAGATATGATGTTGTAGTTTGCCAGCATGAGTGCTTATAAATCACCATCTAATAGCTTAAGGGAATAAGGAATTCATTTTCTTATAATAGTCTTGTTACACTTCATAGTCCAGTTTGACAGAAGAGCATTTACCAATACTAGAGCCAAGGGAACTGTCATACCATCTCCACATAATGGCAGAGAGAGGGATGATCCTTACTTTCCAGATGAACATGTATGGCTAAGTGTACACAAGGATGTGGACTCTTTCAACAAGGTCTCTGTATTTTACTCCAAGGCCTAGTCCCACCCACCATGCGCTGGGCCTTTCCCATGAGCTAGACAATCTCCTGCAGGTTTGCTCTGGCTTAATTCAACAATTAATTCTCTACATATGTGCCCAGAGCTCAAATTCTCAATTGTTAAGTTGACACCTATGCCTAACTACGACAAATGTAGTATGTTATTGTCTGTCACTAATGTAATAGAGAAATGCTCAAACAAGAAATGATTTGTGGAAATTCCTATGTAGAAACATGTTAGTAATAGTAAAACAATATTTTTCACGTTTCAACAGTAATGTAGTAAAAGTATCAAGGAAATATGAATTAGCACTTCTGTGTAAAATTGTGACTTATTATTTTCATGAATATATAGAATGTATCCATTATATGAGTTAGTATTACTTTAAAAACCTCTGTGAGAAGATGTGAGATTACTTCATTAATTTCCTCAATTGCTATAGAACTATTTAAATAATTTTGGAAGATGGGAAGGATAAAGCAGGAAGCACCAAAGGAGTAGGAGGGAATGAAAAGTGGTGAGAAGGAAGAGGAATTGGGAAGGGGAGAGTGTGGACTTAGAATGGGGACAATGAGAAGAGAGGGGTTGGAAGAAGGGGGCACCTATTGAGTGTATATGGTTAGGCAAAAAAATGTAAAAAAACCCTAAACTTCTATGAGCATAAAACACTAATATATTTTGATGTCATAGCAAGAAATGGAATTGAAATCATCGATGAGTTTATTTTTCTTATTTAGATGATCATGAAGCTACTGCCCAAGTTGACATAATCCAGGACCATCATGGAAAACATTTGTGGCAAGGTGTGATCAATCCACAGAAGACATCAACTGTACAGATTGTTGGAGTAAGTAGAATATTTCATGTGAACCCTTAATATTTGAAAAATGAATGTAAGTTGTTGAAAGTATTTTAGAATGTTTTAAATACATTAGTTTGGACTGAGTAGATAAATAATCTGCAAAAGGGTTTTTGTGATGGACTGGAAAGCTGACTCAGGGGTTAAGACTCTGCTTCAGAAGCAGAAGATCCTGAATTTTGATCCCTAGCCCCACATAAAAACACCAGGAGAAATTGGCAGCAACCTGTACTTTCATTCCTCATGGACAAAGCCTGGGACATCCCAGAACAAAGTAGAAAGGAGTTAGAAGAAATCCAGGATATTTCCCCAAATCAGCTTGGGCCTCCACAGGAACACCCTCTGATAAACACACACACACACATGTGCATACGCGCATATTTAAAAGGTCTACTAAAGTACACAGAACTGACTTTAGATTCCAAACACCTGTGAAAAAACCAACTTTTCATGCCATTAATCCCCATAATAAGAAGATGAAGAAAGGAAATTTTGTGGCTTCTTTTGTACTTGCCAGTGATCTTGTTCAATAAAATATTTGATCTTGAGAAATACTGTATAGAGAAATTCTTTTAAAAAATTTAGGGTGCATGTACTATCAAAAGCCACATGGATAAATAATATATAACTAATTTTTCTTTCTAAGCAGATCTAAAGGCACAGCATGAAATCTACCTAGTATCAAAATCCTTTGAAACTACAGCACAAATCAAGATATTTTATCAGAAGTCACAACAAACCAGGAATGAGACATCTCAATCATGTCAGCAACATAGTTATTACAAGTTTTTCAGTGAACTTCAGAAAACTTATATAGATAGGATACCTCTTGAATGCATACAATGTGGAAAACATTTCTCTTATAAGAAAACACTTGTTGCACATCAGAAAATTTATGTAGATGGAAAGTCTTTTCAATGTACGCAATCCAATAAAGTCTTGTCCAGTAAGTTCTCCTCATTGTACATCAGAGAATTCATACAGGTGAAAAGCCATATGTACACAATGCGGAAAAGCTTTCTGCTATAATCGCTCACTCATTATACATCAGAGAATTCATACTGGTGAGAAACCATACAAATGTATACATTGTGGGGCTGGAGAGGTGGTTCATGGGTTAAGCCTCCGCCTTGCAGGCGGAAGGTCCTGAGTTCGGATCCCAGATCCTACGTATAGACGCCAGGCGGAAGCGGGGGCGGCCTGCGCTTCTGGTCCTGGTAGGGCGGAGCTTGTGAATCCCGGGGCAGAAGGAGGTGGAGGCATCCATGGTGGTTCGCGAATTCGTCAGTGGTTCTACACATACACAGACACACACACACACACAGACATGCACACACACGCACACATACACATGCACATGCGCACAGTTGAATAAATAATAAAAAAAATTAAAAACAAACAAACAAACAAATGTATACATTGTGGAAAAACTTTCATTTGCAAATGAACACTCACCAATCATCAGAGAATTCATACAGGTAGGAAGCCATATCAATGTACACAATGTTCAAAAGCTTTCTTGCAGAAGGATATACTCACTGCACACCAGAAAATTCATACAATTAATGAGCTCTCTGTATGTAAAGAATGTGGAAAAACTTTCTTGATGAATAAATACCTGACCCGACATCTGAGAATGCATACAGGTGAGAAATCATATGAATGCACAGAATTTCGAAAAACTTTTTCTACTAAAAGATTGCTCATAGTACATCAGAGAATTCATACAGGTGAGAAGCTATATGAATGTACAGAATGTGGAAAACCTTTCACAAGTGAGCACTCACTATACATCATAGAACACATACAGGTGAGAAACCCTTTCAATGTACAGAACATAGAAGATCTTTCTGTTCAAAACAAGGACTCATTGTACATCAGAGAACCCATACAGGTGAGAAGCCATATGAATGTACAGAATGTAGAAAATCTTTTGCTGGTAGAACACTCGATCAATATCAAAGAACTAATACAGGTGAGAAACCACATGAATGTAAAGAATGTGGGAAATCATTTGCTAATAAGCAAATACTCACTAAACATCAGAGAACTCATACAGGTGAGAAGCCATATGAATGTAACGAATGTGGAAAATCTTTCTCACAAAAGGCAGGACTCATTTCACATCAGAGAATTCATACAGGTGAGAAGCCATATGAATGTACAGAATGTGAAGTTTTCTCTTATAAGCGATCACTCATTGCACATCAAAGTGTTCATACAGGTAAGAAGCCATATAAATTTATGCAGTGCAGAAAACCTTTCTGCCACAAGGAAACATTCAAAGCCCATCAAAGTTTTCATACAAGCATGGATGTATTCAATGTACAGTATGTGGGAAAGCATTTTTCTGTAAGCGAACACTCACTATACATCAGAGGACTCAGACAAGGGAGAAGTCATATGAATGTAAAGAATGTGGAAAATCTCACAAACGTCAGTTCTCATGACACATCAAAGAATTCATACTGGTCAGAAGCCATATAAATGTACAGAGTGTGAAGAAGCTTTTATAAGAAAACACTTATAGCACATCAGAGAGTTCATACAGGTGAGAAGCCACATAAATTAACACAATGCCATAAAGCATTTTCCTATAAGCAAGCACTCGGTATTCATCAAAGAGCTCATACAGATGGAGTTCTAGTAGAATGTAAAGAACAAGATTTGTTGAAAAGCTCTATGGATGTATAGAATGTGGAAAACCTGTCTCAGGCAAGCAAGTACTTACTACACATCAGAAAACACATTCAGGTGAGAAGACATATGAATGTATACAAACGATGCAACCCATGGATGTACCCAATGTTGAAAGTATTTTTCCTTTTACCTGACATGAGAAATTCATATAGTGAAAATCCTGTGAATATACTGATTGGAAAAGCATTTTCATGAAGCTCAGACCTCACTGAATTTCACAATATTCATGCAGGTGAGAAGACATAAGTATGGTCTGAATGGAAAACCTCAAACAAGGTACATCAGATTGACATCATTGATGTCCTATTGGTGAGAAACATCGTGAGTGCCATATTTGGAAAGACTTTCTACTTCAAGACAATTTCCCCACAAAAATTGGAGAGCATGTTAAAAGTCATGTTAATATACAGAATGTGATAAGTATTTTTTCAAATGGGTCACATGTTCATATCATAGTAATACTTCAAATAAAAAGCCAATTAATGTACAAAATGTGGTAATGCTTTCTTTTGTGCATCACATCTTGTTTATCACAAGTAAAACCTCTAAGAAAGTACAGAATTTGCAAAAGTATTCAGGATTGTATTCAGGATGTATCAAAAGCATATGGAAATAAGTCATATAGATGTAGATAAGGCAGTAAAGCTTTCATGGACTTCAGAGAAGTCATACATAAAAGAAATACTACAAAAATATTTCCAGAATATATTCCATTAACAGCCAGTCCTTGACAAACCTATGTAAGAAAATTCTTTTTCTCTTGTAGTTTCTACCAATGATAATGCAGACTCAATTTTAACAGGTGTCCTAGTCTGATTCTTACTCTGGAGTTTCAGAAAGTGTCCTCTAGATTCTTTTATTTACTATAGCAACATACATAATTCATTGGTTTATCTTTTATTTATGTATAAAAATAGCATAATTTTCTAATGTATCCCCCTCTGGAACTGTAAGCCATATAAATCTTCTTTTTTCCTTTAAATTGCTTGAGTCTGAATGAGACTGGTGTCTCACAGCAATAAAAAGAGTAACTGCTATACTACTACCTAAGCTTCAAATCTATGAAATGATGGTAGCAAGGGAAAGAACAGCTTGATGAAGCATACTCTATATAAGATGGTAAGTCTTCAAAGGCAATGTTCTTACAAAAAAGATACATCCTATGGAGACTTTTTTTTGTCAGCAAAGAGTGTTTACATTTAAGTAAACAACTTGAAAATGGAGAAATAATGCAATCAATATGCAAATCAGTCAAACTTCCTTTACATGAGGTTCAATTCAGTTTTGTGTATTAATACTAGCTCTAATAATGTTAATATATCTATGGTAGTTATATTCTATGGGAAGGTCCATGAAATTTTTAAATGTTATGTTAAATTTCTTGTGTATAAATTGTAACTTTTTTTCTTATCCTCTTTATGTTATCATGATTAAATATTTTTTCCTTTTTTGTCCAATAACACAACCTGGGATCATGAAGTTACAATTCAGTAGTAAAGGAAATTCCACACTTTGTACTTTACAGATATTAGAGCAGACATCATCAGGAATATATCATAGGGAAACATGATGTTTTGCACCTTTAATTTGGCATTCAGTCCCTTCCAAGTTTTTTTTTTTTAATTTTACCTTATGGAGGAATTTCCATTTGTTGGGTATAAAACATGCTTTTGTCTATTTCTGTGAAATTGTTTGTATGATCTTCATACTGGCACCCAGAAGTTATTTTGTAGTTTGAAGATACACAGGCATACCTCTAAGCTCACGCTTTTAATATAGCTTGGCTTTCATCTAGTCGAGATTAAATCATTCCCCCAAATAGGTTTCAAATTGAGAACAAGTATGAATTTAGCTCAGTGTAGGAGGGAACCTCTGTTCATGCAAAATTTGTAATAACATAAAGTCACAGTTTTATGGGGTAGCGTAAGATTATCCTTTTGGCTAAATAGATATAATCTAGGAGTATGATTTTATGTTTTATAATATATTGGCCTTGAGGGTTGTTTTGGGGTTACAAAACACATAAGCACAGCATAATGAGATGACCAAAAGTAGATAAGTATTTAAGAAAACTTTATTATTGGAATCCAGTTTCAGCTCTTTATAGTGAGAAAAAGTTAGATCCTAGGAATTAGAACCGAAAAACCTTTGATTATTTTCAACATCAGTTGAAATATCTCTAAACCAAAAAGAGAGAGAGAGAGAGAGAACTTAAGGAATTAGGAGATTGCAAAAGCTTGTTTTCTTGAAGGAAACTTGTTTTTAATTAAGCAATAAACATAAATATCTATTTGGGGTTAGAGTTTTAACATTCTTCCTCAGTAAGGAATTTTAAAGGCCCATGTATACTCTAATCAAAGCAAAAAAAAAAAATAGGCAGATCTTAAACCATTACTTATATACCTGTAAAGAATGAGCCCAACAATATTTAAATCTAATGTGCTTTTTGGATTAGTTTTTAACCTAAACTAATGTGTATAAAAATATATTTCCTTATCAACTATATACAATAATAATATATTATTATAGTTATATAATATTCCTATAAGAAATAGTTATTAGTATCTTAAAAAGTCTTTTTATCTGTGGATTAAAATCTCAGGAATTCAGAAAAAATTGTTAGAAATCATAACTAATGGCAAAGTTTTATTTCCATTTAATACATTTATATATATATATATATATACATATATATATATATATATATATTCATGTATACATCTTAAAATCTTGGCTTATTGTGTTCCATAACCTTTAAATGGTAAAAATTACTATTTATTTTCATATGTATAAAAATATTATTTTACCTATTTTTATTTTACTGTAATTTATTTTTAAGATATGACACACATTTCAGGTGTTCAGACGAGACATGTATATAACAAGCCTCTGTAATATCAGTAAAGACCATTGAATTAACATGTGTCAGAAACAAATGCAAAACAAGATGTGAGTGTCATTTAGATCTTGCTACAGCCTCAAAGGACCTTTGTCCAGAGTACTGTATCAGCACTGGATGCATATGGGAATGAGGAAGGGGAAAAGAAGGATCTTAACCACATTAGAAAATTTTTACCCATGGAAAATGTTTTTATCTGGCCATATAGTATGATTTTGCTATTGAATATACATTTTGTTATTTTGAGAAGATAAAGAAAATGACATGATATAAACATTTTTGGCTTTGACAGATAATATCCCATAAGTTGGAGTTGTTTTGTGAGTTCCTATAGCCTGAGATTTAGGAGAGCCTCATATTGTCTGTTCATTAATCATAGTACTCTTGGATAATAAAATTACACTTGCTGTATTAGCTTGCCATTTTGTTCTATTTGACTTTTTAAGGGAAAAGTTAATCTTGGAATCAGGCCCAAAATGAACAGACATTTTTATCAGAAACCTGAAATATGAATAATGTTATCATTTGAGTAGCTTTGTAAAAAAAATTCAGTTTTTAAAGGAAAGATATATTTAAAAAAGAAGTAGGAGCTGTAACAGCATCAGTGTCTACAATTTGAAAGCTAGAAACCTCTGAAACAGCAGTATAAAACTACCACAGACAAAGACTCTCCGTTTAGCCTCCAGAGCAGTTTAGAGAACAAGGTGGTGCGCAGATACAGTAGCCTGTTTAGAGCAAAGATGCTCCTCATTATTTTCTCCTTATAAATTTCTGAGTATTTGTCTCTGGGAAGAGACATCAGTGTGGACTAGTAACTACAATAATAAGGGTACATAGTAATCTGACATTATGAAAATGAGTTTCTCTCTGTGTCTGCTTAAAAGACTATAGTATATCTTTCAACTGTTGCATATGCAGAGTACATTGAAGAGGCAGACAATGACATTTTTCTATGTATTTAGAAGGCTCATAAACATTCTTCCTTTTGAATTTTCTTCCTCAGGCCTTAAACATTGTTCAGCCAAATGCATATAATATCCTTGGTCATTCTCAATGTGTGTTGTAGTAGAAGCCCATAAAGGTGAGAAACTACAGCAAATAACTTAAGACCATATTGTAAAATATCCTTCAGTCCCAGTCTACATATGTCTTGTTATAAAAATTCACTGAGACTTAGGACTTTAAGGTTAACCTGAGCTATACAGGAGATGCCATTTCAAAAAAAAGATATCCTTCAATAAACCATTCTAATTGAAGTAAAATTTTATCATAAGAATGTAAAGAATTTTTATAATTGAACCTGAACCTTCCTAGTATCACAACCCCAATAAATAGGATTAAGCTGAATACCCACTTCATTTAAATATAAGTGATTTATGAAGAAATGTAGGGTCTAGTGGATGTACAATTAATTTCAGTCTTTTCCAGAAGCATCACTTACACAAGGAAGAAGAGATAAGCTTTTAAAGAAGCAGAAAATTGTCACTACAGATAGTCACAAGAAAATATACCCTTTACTGGGTCTTACCCACCCAACCAATCTTCTGAGGAAGTACTTGCTAGCACCAGTTCCTATGATCAGTGAATAGCCCTACTTGGAACCTAAGTCAAGTTTAATTACCTGAACCATGTTTTGGATCCATGTATGGATCATGCTAGTTTTGGCTAGCTGAAGGTCGAAGTACGGGTTCAGGACCAGGTCAAGTTGATGCTAATGACATTGGAAGAGGTGATCTGCTGATCAGGCAAAAAAAAAAAAAAAAAAAAAAGAAAAAAGAAAAGAAATCCTATTTTTCCTTCACAGCAAATCCAAGAGAGCTCATTTGCTACAGCTGTTAATCCATATGCACATCTGCAGACACTGAGCAACAGTTTGGTTCATAGTTCCACTGATCCCCAGCAGTTCTTGTGAGACTATAGGTTCGTGTCTCTGCCTATGACAAGTAGGTTCCTCTCAATGTGAATCTCTCCTTGTCTATTCACATTTGATGAATGTCCCATTGTTCCTGTCATCCTTGGCCCATCTTTTCCTAATGTTTCTAAGTCTCTTAGCACCTCTTCTTCAGTTGGTATCTCTTTGAGGTCGTGGGACACTGACCTCATGTGGTAATTGCTCACAAGTGTTTAATCAAGTTAGTGAACCAATAGGAACTGGGATTGCAACCCAAAAGTGATCCAAGAAACTTTAAGAAATGCCTAATGAGAATGTAATGGCCAAGAGATCAAGAGGCTCAAAAAAGTTCTTTCAACATTGCAAGCAAAGAGGAGGCTCTTATGATTAGAATAATAAATTCAATGTCTGACACCATGTTTTCTAGATGGTGTTAGCTGTACCCACACCATATAAACCTCTTTATCCTGTTTTAAAATGCACACTTACTTTCTCATATTATTCTCCTTACTTCCTTGGGCCCTCCACGTACAGTTTGTCATTCTTGTTCAATTAATTCTTTTCCCACTCTGTCAACCTTCCTGCCTTCTTGGTTCTCATGGCTCCCTAAGGATGCAGGCTTCTAGAGGTACATCAATAGCAATCTCTTTGAGGGAGGCAAGTCACCAGAATTCTATTGGTCATTCTACATTTAGAGAATATCTTGTCCCAACCTTACCAACTGGACACTTTTAAAGGAACTTCCCAGTTCCCTTTTTCCTGTTCTGTCTCAACCTGCAAATGTGAGATGGGTCTCCAGTTCTTTCCCTGTATATCACATAACTCATCTCCAAGGATTTTTTCCTCAAATAATGATTGTGCTGTCATAGGGTCACCCATTTGCTTGCTTTCATTCCCTTCCATCAACCTTACAGAAAGCCAAAGTTCTGCACAGGAAGAGTGGCCAAGGGCTGATGACAATGAATAGTATTTCATAGCCCATTTTTTTTTGGTTTGGCGCCCACTAGCTCAAATTTTAGAATCCATAGTTAGGATTAATGTTTGTGGTGATTGTGGCACTTTTACAAGGTAGTGCCATGCTGAAGGAAGGCAAGTAACTGAGGTGAACCTTGGAATTTGATAGCCAGGTCCTGTAGTTGTCTCTTCTTTTTGTCTCCTAATTGTTGTGGCCTGAAACCAGCCTCCTGTTTCCCCCCCAAGCCATGCTTTCTAATATGAAAATCTTGCCATTATGGAGGTTAGCCCTTGAAACTGTAATAATGCCCACTTCTGTTGTTTTCCAAAATTCAGGCTTGATTAGATATGATGTAAAGAAGAAACAGGCTTTATTATATGAACATATAGAAGCTCTCCTCCCTCTACTTCATTGTCAATGGCAATCAGCCATTTAAACAACTCATCCATTCACATTCCTTTTTTTCAAGAATTTCAAATATTTGTTTACTAATAAGCTTTTCCCCTATTTGAGATACACACAGCCAAGGGCACATTCCTTCTTAACTCATCATTTCATCCTTGGATAAGGAGAGAGGTGAGACAAAGCTTTTTAGCTACTACAGTGTAAGATGGAGTTGTTGGGTATGTCATCAGGCAAACCCCTTTAGGGTGGGATTACCAACTCTGGGACCTCTGTCTATTATATGATAACCAGGTAACAGGGGTAAAGGAAGTCCTTGATTCACATATGCACAGAGACATGTAAGGTAGTAAATAAAATCAAGGGACTCATAAAAGTTTAAATCATCAGGCCAGAGTACAGAATATCAGCAAATCTGAAATACTCAGTCCTAATTAGTCCATCAAATATTATCCCTTGCTAAGGCTCAGGGAACCTTGAGGAAGAGAGGTAATAAGATTTAAGAGACTAAACAGCAATGAGATACTCCTGATCATCACACCCCAGTGAAAACAGGGTGCTATACTCAGAAAGTCAAAGTGATGAGAACTACTTTCATTAGATCTACACAATGGCCGACTTATCAACATTTCTTCAAGGACTTACTAGGATCTGAAGAAACAACTGCTTTCAGAGTATCTCAAGGGCAGGTTATGGACAAGGGAAGAGAAACCTCCCCACTTATGACTTCACCTTCTGAAGATCCAGATACAGTTCAACAGAAATCTGACTTCTTTAACAACATGGGTACCCCAAACTGGAGTCCTGTGATACACATACACAGACAGACAGGAGAGGGGATGGGACAGAGCATGATGGGTGAAAGAAGGGGAATGTGGAAGAAAGGGTGTGTGGGTGAGACATTCAGGGCAAAGACAAAAACCTTGTTTGTATGTAAATAAAAAACTTTAATATTAAAAGTCTTTGACAGATGGTCAGGAGAAGCAAGAACAAAAGACTTGTTCAAATGTTAATGCTAAAATACATTAGGCTCTCTTGATGGACATGCAAGAATCTCCCTCCAGTCCTGATTATTGATGCTCCTCCTTTGGTCCTCTGATGACCAAGATTCCACTCTCGAGTTATCAAGATAGGATTTAAGCTTAGCATCTTGACAACAGTAGAGGCAGCCATCATTACAATATAAAGTCTGTCTTAGGAAGATCCTAGGAAGGAGAAATTTTAATCATTGTGTACTTCTAATACTAGAAAACCACTGGATTCCCTTGGTTGGAGATCCTGTGGAAACACTACACAGTTGAGAATGTTGTTCAGGCAGTACTTTTTACGAAGTCATTAATGAGAAATAGCTGCTTATATAGTGTTCTATGAGTTCAAATCTATTGCCATGAAAATAAACAACATAGTTAATCTGTTCTGACCAATCAAGATCACATATATATGAATGGACAGAAAAACTCATGATTTGGGACTCTTCTAGGGAGTCCTTAACGCCTTTTGCCATTTGTGCCATTTGTGCCATTTGTTGAGCATTAATCAAGGTTATGCTGGCCATGTGGCTTCCTTTGAAAACACAGGACACTATCCCTGTTCTGACTCCCAATTTTGCAACATGAAGAAGGGTCAGATTCCAATGTCTAGATTTCAGGACCTCTCTGAAAAAGAAGGTAGATGACCTTCCAGAGTTGTTAGATCACATAGAGATATGTCCATAGTTGCTTGGGATGTACCTCACCTTGGATGACACGGGTCAAAACATGGGCTGTCTGTGCTTCTGTTCACACGGGTCTGAGATTTGTAATTGCAGAAAAAAACTGAATTCAAATTGCAATAATTTTATATAAACACTCTAAGAGGACATATCTAAAATAAAAAAGCACAAATATCTTTTTTTTTCAGATAAATGTACAGACAGAAGTTATGGCTTCAAATTATTTCGTGTTCTGCCATAAGTCATGGACTCCATAAAAGCCATTTTGAAATATGGTCAAACATTTAATGATATACAAATTGACAGTGGATTGGCAAGTTGTAATTTGTAAACATCAAAGAAATCACGTTAGACAAAATCATTATATGTTTACTTTGCATGTTGTCCTGCTTCATATATCAAATGAGATTGCAACAAATGGTTACAGAAGAATTTTTACAGTTTCTTTTAGAGTTCAGTAGGTACACTGTGTGAATAGCATCTTTACATTAAAAGAATCTACCATGGAAGTCTGTTATTGATCCTTAGTTTATGAGAAAATATAGTAAATTGCTCACATGGCTGGGGGGATATCCAGAACTCATTCCATATAAATTAGGCTAGTGATCATGTAGCAGAAGACAGAAGTATACATGGAAGAGATGTAGTTAAGGAAGCAAACTGGAGCAAAGAATGAGATTAAATCTATCCACAGAAAGGAAAACATACATTTTACTACAAGGAATATGAAGAAAATCAAATGTATTATGACAGAGGCCTCAAAGAACAAATGGGAGAGGTATGCAAGTTTGAACAAAATTCCTGACTGGTTTTATTTCTTTTGGATCACAAAGAAGAAACTGTCTAGGAAATTGAAACTAGAATACTGGGAGGAGAAAAGAATCATAGAGGGGCCTTTAGTGTTGGGCCTGCCCAGGATTTGCCCCAGGGCATGGCCAAGCACATGGGACTAAAGATGGCACGGAGGGCAAGGGTCTTGGGCGTAACCTGATCACTTCACAGAGAGCCCAGGTATCTACCTGCCTCCTGTGCTGAGTGACATTGAACTTGGTCACTAGCACCTAAAGGATGTTTTGACCTTTGACATAATTGGCCGGCCATTTGGTGCTTGCCTATATTAGCTCCTTTGTTTCCCCCAATAAATTGAGATCTGCCGAAGACCAGACAGACTCCCTGGTCAGTAACCGAGTCTCTGGGGAATGGAGGAGGAAGTGGGAACGGCCTTTTCGTCAACGCAGCCAGCAGCTGTGTAATACAGTGTGTGAATGAGTGTGTGAATGGACTGAAACACGCCATGCTGTGGATGAGTGGACACTACAATTAGGATCCCAGAATCAGGTGATCAGATCCTGCAGGAATCCAAAGGAACAGAAGGATGTTGAGTGATTTGATAGAAAAAGCACATCAAAATGGAGGCAATTTTTGTAATATTAAAAAAAAAAAAAAAGTGCTCCGCATGGAAATAATGGGTTCCTTTAATGTAGTCTCATTACAGGAACAATATCCAGCAAAATGACAAAAATTAAAAATGTAAAACAGCAATCTTTAAATTGAAGTCTTCCCCAATGAGTGAATTCATTTTGTTTTGCATTTACTCAGTAGACATCTGTGGTAGATAGCTGCTAATGTCCACCTGGCAAATGAAAGTTTGAACTATGGATTTATCAGTAAAGAACCAGGTACTGGTATTAAAGCACAATTGAGGGGTTTATGGAAAATGACTAGTCACTGACTTGTAGGTTATTCAATGGAAAATGATGCATACAGTGGTGAACTTAGAGATTATTTATGCTGCCAGAACAATGGGATATGTGCAGAGGAGTTCTGTGAGTGCAAATTTGACCTGATACAAAAAGAAGCTGAACATTTTAAGAGCAATGATATCACTTGCAGGGTTACAGTTTATAAATGTTGGCATCAATTTGACAGGAGGTATAACGCAGTAGGTAGCTACTGGGGTTGACTAAAAAATTAAAGTTTAAGGCTCTCAACACTTTAGTGGAGAAGAAGCAGTTGTGCTGAGTCCTGGGTATCATACTTTAAAATGATTTTTGCTAATGTTAAAACAGGATAGAATGAAAATATAAACTTACAGGAAGATGGAGTACTGAGAAAATGATTGTCAAGTAACTGAGGTCAAGTTATACATGAGGTCAAGTGATCAAACACAACAAAATGTCTTGCTGCTGTATTAAATATCTTTAAGACCAGTACTGCTAGGCAGAGAGAGGAGAATCTCCTAGAAGCTTGAAGATCAGCAAACCTGGTGATCATGATAGAAATCAAAAGACTCAACCTCAAAAAGATACAAGACTAGGACCATACATCACCCTCTGACACAGTCACAGTTACTCTTTCTGCTGCTCTGAGAGAATACTGACATTCTGTCCATTTAAGGGAGAAGAGATTTACTTGGTTTATGGATCAGAGAGTAGATACAGTCCATTATGGTTGAAAAGTCATGGCAGGCAGCAGAGGTTTCCAAAAACTTAAATCACGCCCATCATGGAGGACTAGAGAACAAACTGTATATTCAGAAACTACTAGTAGAAACACGTTGGGGATATCCAAACTCAATTCCTTTTTTTTTTTAATTTTTTTATTATTTATTCAATTGTGCGTGCGTGCGTGTGCGTGTGCGTGTGTGTGTGTGTGTGTAGAACCACGGACGAATCGGGAACCACCATGGACACCTCCACCTCCTTCTGCTCCGGGATTCACAGGCTCCGCTCTACCAGGACCAGAAGCATAGGCCGCCCCAGCTTCCGCCCGGCATCTATACGTGGGGTCTAGAATCCGAACTCAGGACCTTCCGCCTGCAAGGCAGAGGCTTAACCCCTGAGCCACCTCTCCAGCCCCCCAAACTCAATTCCTATCTCCTGTGATATGCCTTTCTTTGACTAGGTTTTACCTGCCAATAGTGTCATGACATTCCCAAATATTAAGGATTCAAACATACCAGAGTGTGAGGCAACATATAACCATGACACCCTATCTCTGGACAACATAGCATTATGCTCACTGTAGATCATGCTCACCTGCTGATGTGAACAGCACTCACTTCAACTTTGAAAATTACCACATTTGGCACACACATGCAGAGAAACATGATAGACGTGTGAGGGGAGGGGAAGGTGAAAGGCAAAGGATGAAAAGGAAGAATAGTCATGGATAGAAACTAATTTTCTTTGAAATGAAAAAATGTTTTAAAAATATGCACATAGAATATATTGGTTCTAACACATCTCAAGAATCCAAAACCTTTTATAAAATCAAAAGACAAGTTACATACTTCCAACATACAATGGCACAGAATAAACATTACCATTCCAAAAGGGAGGAAAGAGCATATCCAGGAAAGATAGGTCTATAAGATGGAAATCCAGCAGGACAAACCAGATATCCTATAACTAAAGTCCAACAAGTAAGCCTCCATTTGAAATCATCTCAGTTCCCAAACACTTTTGTTTTCCTACTCCAATGAAACTGCATTCATCATACAACATTCTATTGGACCGACTGCTCACTGGTACGTACTTCTCCTTGACAGATGTCCTGCGTGGATGTGGTATCTTTAGCATCCTCAAATCTCAACAGGAAAATATACTTGAACTTCAAATCATGAAATGCCCTTTCTGGGCCACTTTCCTTTCCAATGCTGTCATTCACTGCCTGACTTCAGTTGCTTTCTCAACTCTTTAAGACAGGTTTTTTACTTAATACCTCAAAACAATTACTATATAGATGGCTTTGCCAGGTTGCTCTATTAGATCATGGGTGGTTCAGTTTCTCTGTGCTGATGTGCAGAACAAATCTTATACATGCACAGACAAGCATAGAAAAATCATATCAAATATTGCCCCTAAATAAGTGCACTGTTGACAATGCTAGACAAAGCACAACCTTTAACAGCATCTATTCTGATAAAATTTTAACCAAATGCAGGAAATTTCACGAGATTTTAATTGTTTGAGTCATTAAAATTTCACTGCAATAAATAAAATCCTTTAAACAATATTCCTATTTTTTTGTCATTTTCAATGGCAGACTTGAATTTTAAATAACATTCATATCCTTAAGTGGTTTGCTCCATCTGAATAGTAATTATCTCATATTTTCCCTTTTCTCATTTATTTACAGAAATTCTGACATCTGCTCATTCCAGATACCTTTCTGTCTTAAACTCTAGCCTCTAATCTTCAGTTCTATTCATGCAACCAAACATTCAGAGTTGCACAGAAAGGCTGACATGGTGAACAAGGAGTCCTGGTCTTCCTCTCATGAGAAAAATCCTGAGCTTTACTTCAGATAGTGGTAGCATGACTGACAAAACTGAGCCACATCCTGGTAAGGTCATTTCATGTTGCTTCTGTTTCTAGATGTGTCATGCCCCATATTCCCCAGGGGCCATGGACATGGGCTCTTACAGCTATGGACCTGATCCAACAAAACTCCAGGCTCCAAAACCCCCAGCTCATAACCTCCCCAGAGCCAGCAGTCTGTCACAGGACAATCAGCACTGTAGACTTTCTGGAATCCTGCCCTGTACCTCAAACATGCTGGTAGTTCTCAGGTTTTTTGCCAGTCTGGCCAGACAGGTACAATAGATTCTTAAGGATCAGGGTCAGGTATGGGTTACTTAAGGTCACCAGAAACCAGAGACAAGAGTTCTGGACACACACAGAAAGAATTGTGAATACCTGGGAGACAGAATGGTAACTGATGTCCCAGTGACAGATGTGACATCATATTCACATCAGGTTGAGTTCCCCAGGAGTTCTGGGTATCTTGGGAAATAGGACTTAGAAAGCACACAATCACCATTTGTAATTTCTAAGGTTTATAGCGTCTGGACTGCTCCTCTGCAGTGTTTCACACAGCCACAATTTCAAGTTGCTGTCTTTGAAAGATTAAGGCCATACTTAAAGGTTATGCATGCTTACAATTAAATGCAACTATTTCCTATTTTAGCATTCCTTTCCTATTTACTTTTTAGTACTTTATTTTTTAAGAAGAGTAGCAAGATACTAAACATGCGCAGAGGTAATAGTTGGAAGGCAACTGTTAGAAAATAGCTGTCTCCTATGTGTAGACTCCAGGTATTGTACTTGTCTTATATTTGTATGTATACACCACAGGCTGTTAAAACACTGTGGTAGATAGCTGTTGGTGTTAGTTCTGGACACATTTTTAAAGCATTAGAAATTGAGCTAAACCTTGAATCTACAGCAGATTATCTAAATGATGGAAGGAGTCCCAGCCCATAGTGGGTAAACTACTCTCTGGACTTGTGGATAAAATGGAAAAAGCAGTGATCAGAAACTATTCACAATCATCCCAAGAAGATTGAGTATAAAAGACAATTTTGAGAAACCTCATAAACAAATTGGGCTCCTCTGAGAACAGTGGATTCTGGATCTTCCAGTTATACGATACTGGTGGAGAAGGAGACATTAAACCATAAAGGGGCACAGCCTTCTTTGACAGGTGCTTGATCCTCCAACAGATTCTAGACATCAAAGCTAGTTGGCAGGGCCTCTCACAGTGACAGAATAGGCACTGCATTTACCTCTGCTAAAGGCTGCTATCTGGCCTCTATAAGCTGTTTCCCTTCCCACCTCCTGGATACAAGGCATAGAGAGTGGGTCTACAGTAGAGGTGACTGAATTCTGGTTCTTTTGGTCTTCTGATTTGGTGGGTCTAAAGATGTGGGGGGGGATCTCAGTCTTCAGTTTGAGGGACTGGTGGGGATGTTGTTCTTTCCCCAGTAGAGTATCTAATGTCAAAGACCCTAGAGTCTAGGGAAAGATCACAAACCTTCAACTACATTGGGGACTGAATAAGGAGAGCAAATCATCTGTCAAAAGTAGAAGTGTTGGTCATGATGACCAGGGCATCCTATGACTACAATCCAAACTGCTTAGGAGCTTGAGCTCATCCTACCTACACTGAACAATGACTAGTCACTCTCATAGACGAGCTGGAGATTTATGGAAGAGTGACATCAAAATTGGTATCTTCACTAAAATCTTTTCTGAAATTCTTTTATTATTTATTCAACTGTGCACATGTGCGTGTGTATGTGCGTGCGGGGGTGTGTCTGTGTATGTGTAGAACCATGGACGAATTCGTGAACCACCATAGACGCCTCCACCTCCTTCTGCCCCGGGATTCACAGGCTCCGCCCTACCAGGACCAGAAGCGCAGGCCGCTCCCGCTTCCGCCTGGCGTCTATACGTGGGATCTGGGATCCGAACTCAGGATCTTCTGCCTGCAAGGCGGAGGCTTAACCCCTGAGCCACCTCTCCAGCCCATTTTTCTGAAATTCTTAAGCATACATTTTAAGGAAGTTATTGGAAAACTCCACCATCCTCCTAGGTTTACAGACAACAGAACACAAACACAATAAACAGTCAGATGGACAGAAATAGCACATGGTAGTCAAAACACTCTCTGCCATTCCTTCACCAAAATATAGAGAAAGGGGAAAAGAGTGCAATAGGGAACAATTGGGGAGGAGAGTTTGTATGATTAGGAAAAAAATAAAATGTGGGAGAAAAAATACAGAAACCAGAGGGTGTGGGGCATCCTGCCAAAAGCTCTTAAAGATACTTCAGCAGCTAGATCCAGCTTCCGCAGATATTCCCTGAAGGCACCTTTCCAGTCAGATAAAAAACAGGGTTGAAGGCATCTTGCCTCAAACACTTGGAATATGAGTTTAGCAGCTATTTCCTAGGATGTCCCCTAATGTGTCCCACTCAAATATTTACCATATTCTGTATATTAACACAGATTTTAACTTGTTATGCAACACAATGGTGTTCAGTCTGATGTAGATTCCACTGAGAACATGTTTTCTCCCTTGTATAAATCCTGTGATATTTAGTGAAGTGTGAGCTGCATCAAAATGCTTTTCCACAGTCATTCCCAGGATTTTCACTGTATGAATTGTATTTTTGTATCAGGTAAATCATGGGGAAAGTAGCTTTCAACATTGTGTACATCCAAAGGCTTCATCACCTGTACACATTTTCTTATGTATAGTGAGCGACCTATCAGAAAATGCATTTCAACATTTTATACATACATATGGCTTCTTACTTTCATGAGTTCACTGATATTCACAGTAGTGAATTCCATGAGAAATGTCTTCCACATTCTTTTCATTAGTATGACTTCACACTTGTAGGTGTTCTTTGATGTGTTTTTGATGTCATCAAATGGCTTCTTGCCTGAATATGTTCGCTTGCATGTAGTGAACACTTGCTTGCCTGGGAGGTTTACCATTTTGTAAATCCATAGGGCTTCTCAACAAAACTCATTTACAATTTACTAGATCTCCATCTATATTAGATTTTTGGTGAATATCAAATGCTTGCTTACAGGAGAATGCTTTCTTGTATTGTGTGCACTTAATGGTTTCTCACCAGCTTGAACTCTCTGATGTGCTACAAATGTTTGCACATAAGAGAAGCCTTCACGTCCTATCAATTTATATGGCTTTTTACCAACATGAATTCTCTGATTTGCAATCAGTGAATTTTGTGAGAAACATTTTTGGCAAGTGAGTACATGCTTACCAGAGAATAGTTTTCTGCACATTCTTTACATGAATATAGTCCATCCCCTGTATGAATTCTCTGGTATGGTATTAGCTTACAGAAGAATGCTTTCCCATATACTGAACATTTGAATAAATTGTTGCACATATATATGAAAACTTTGATGGGCATTGGGTATTTCCAATGACAGAAAGGGTTCCCACACCATATGCATGTATATGGTTTCTTACCTCTATGTGCTATGCATGCTTATGAGAGAAAGATCCTTCATGTTTTACATTTATATGGCATCTCAACAGGAAGAGACCTGCAATGTAAAATGATTCCTTTTTTTAAGGAAAAACTTCCACATTTTATATATTCTTAAGGCTTCTCACCTGCATGAGTTCTAGAGTAAGTACTGCATTTTAGAGAAAGCTTTCCTACATTTAGTACAGGTATGCAGGCCACGAATTAATTCTCTAATGTATGGCAAGTGTTCCCTTATGGGAGAATGCTTTTCCACTTTCTGTACATTCTATCAGTCCATTGCCCACATAAAATCTCTGACGGGCTTGAGCGCTTGCTTATGATAGAAAGATTTTCCGCACTGTGTGCATTTATACGGCATCTCACCTGTATGAACTCTATGATGTGCTATGAATTCACACTTGTAAGAGAATGCTTCTTCACATTCTGTACATTTATATGGCTTCTCATCAGTATGAATTCTCTGATGTTCAATGATTTTTCTGAGAAAAGTTTTCCACATTCTTTACATTCATATGGTTTCTCACCTGTATGTGTTCTCTGATGTCTAGTAACCATTTGCATATCAGCAAAAGATTTCACACATCCTTTACATTCATAAGGCTTCTCACCTGTATGGGTTCTATAATGTACAATGAGTCCTTGTTTTGAACAGAAAGATCTTCCACAGTCTGAACACTGATATGGTTTCTCACCTGTATGTGTTCTATGATGTACATACAGTTAAGTGGTCGCTTGTCTGAATTCAATACGTGCATATGGCTTCTCACCTGTATGAATTCTCTGATGTACTATAAGTGATCCCTTGGTAGAGAAAGCTTTTCTACATTCTGTGCATTCATAAGGCTTCTCACCTATATGAGTTCTCAAATGTCGAGTCAGGTATGATTTCAAGAAAGTTTTTCCACATTCTTTGCATACATAAGGATCCTCACCTGTGTGAATTTTCTGGTGTGCCGTGAGTGTATGTTTCTGAGGAAATGCTTTTCCACATTGTGTACGTTCAAATGGCTTCCTTCCTATATGAATTCTCTGAATAGTGAGTGTTCATTATAGTAGAAAGCTTTTCCACAGTATGTACACTTACATGGTTTCTCACTTGTATAAATTCTCCGATGTACACTGAGTGAGACATGATAGGAGAAAGCTTTTCCGCATTGTGTACATTTATATGGCTTCTCACCTGTATGAATTCTTTGATGTACAGTGAGAGAGAGTTTACTGGACAAGGCTTTATTTACCACATTCTGTACATTGAAAAAACTTTTCATCTGCATGAATCTTTTGATGTGCAATGAGTTCTCATGGGGGAAAAGTTTTCCACATTGTGTGCATTCAAAAGATTTCCCATCTCTATGAGTTTTCTGAGGTTTAGTGAAGTACTTGTAATAACTATGTTGCTGACATGAGTGAGATGTCTCATTGCTGGTATGTTGTGACTTCTGATAAAAAATCTTGCCATGTGCTGTAGTTATCACTGGACTTTGATACCAGGTGGACTTCATGCTGTTCCTTTAGCTATGCCTAGAAAGAGAAAAATTTGTCATATATTATTATCCATGTGGCTTTTTCACAATACATGCATCATAAATTTTGTTTAAAGGATTTTTCTATAAAGTATTTCTCAAGCTAAAGTATTTTGATTTGCAAGATCACCGTTAAGTAAAAATGAACCCCCCAAAATTTCCATTTTTCATTTTCTTCTTACATGGATCAATGACACTAAAAGTTACCTTTTACACAAGTGCTTGGAATCCAAACTCAATTCTGCATAATTTTTCAAACTTTTTTTAAAAATTTGTCTATATGGGGCTGGAGAGGTGGCTCAGGGGTTAAGCCTCTGCCTTGCAGGCAGAAGGTCCTGAGTTTGGATCCCAGATCCCACGTATAGACGCCAGACGGAAGCGGGGGCGGCCTGCGCTTCTGGTCCTGGTGGGGCGGAGCCTGTGAATCCCGGGGCAGAAGGAGGTGGAGGCGCCCATGGTGGTTCACGAATTCGTCCGTGGTTCTACACACACATACATACACGCACAGACACGCGCGCGCACATACACACCGTTGAATAAATAATAATAATAATAATAAAAAATTAAAAAAAAAATTTGTCTATGTGTATCACAGAACAATATGTGTAACCCATGGAAGCCCAAGGCTGACTTCGGGAATCATCCTGGATCTCTTTTAATTCCTTTTTGCTCTGATCTGGGACTTCCCAGGCTCTGCCCACCAGGGAAGGAAGTGCAGGTAGATTGCTGCCATTTCCTCCTGGTATCTTTATGTGGGACCTATGATCAGAATTCCAGACCTGCTGCTTATGAAACAAAGTCGTAACCCCTAATCCAACTTTCTAGCCCATCACAAAAACCCCTTTTGCAGCTGAACTATGTATTCGGTTCAAATTAATATATTTAAAACATTCTAAAACACTTTCAACAATTTACATTCACTTTTGAAATCTAAAGAGGTCACATGAAATATTCTACTTACTCCAATAAACTCTGTAGTTGAAGTCTTCTATGGGTAGATTATACCTTGCAACAAATGTTTTCTATCATATTCCTGGATTATGTCAACTTGATCAGCGGGTTTATGATCATCTAAGTAAGGAAAATATTTCATCAATAATTCAAATTGAAGGTCTTGTTATCACATCAAACACATTTATGATAATAGAAGGTTTTAAAGTAATACTAATTCATGGAATGGATATATTTTACATATTTATGAAATTAATAAACCACAATTTTACCCAGAAGTGCTAATTCATATTTCCTTGATACTTTTACTCTATTACTGTTAAAGCATGTAGAAAATATTGCTTTACTATTATCAACATGTTTCTACAAAGGAGTTTTCACAAGTCATTTCTAGCTTGACCATTCCTCTATTACATTAGTGACAGAAAACAAGATACTGTATCACATGTCTTTCTCAACTGAAAAAGGAACTTTATCAAAACTGACATTTGGAATGCAGACATGGCCAAATATTCACTGCACTGAACAGGATTACATGCTAAAAAGAGCACGTGTGTTTAAATTTGCTAACAATACGCTGAAAAAGAGAATGCTTCATACATTTTTAACTGTTCCACACTCTTATACAGTAGATAATACAGTTTTCAGCACTTTTTTCAAATTCATCTCATGTTTCATACATCTTCAACCTGGTTGCTTTCTAAAATTCCAAGAAAAACTTACAAAAAAGGAATAGCTACAAAAATCTCATTGTACAATTGAATTTTCCTATGCAAAGATGAGAATTTCAAAAATAAAGTTTCAAAGACGCTGGCTGTATACAATGATTATACAATGTGATAAGAATTTCTAAATCCTTCTTACCTAGTTGGTTATCTATTCTAACTGAATTCTTTTACTTTAAATCTATATTCATTGTCCAACTCAACATAGTAACCTAATTCTTTGTTGCAGAATGATCCTACACTTTTTTTTAAAACATTTTTTATTATTTCCGTTCATACAAATTTAATAGGTACACCGGTTCCCTCCCTCCCTCCTCCTCCCCCGACCCTTCTGCTCACCCTCTCCTCCCCCTCCCTTCCCACCCTCCAGTGCCTCCCCTCCCCCAATCCCCAGAGAATCCTTTAATGTGCATGCCAAACTCTCCTCTGGGTCCTCCTCTCTGATGTTGTACAAGGACCTAGCGGCATTTCCCTGAACCCTTTCTTTTGTTCTCCTTAAGCATAGGAACACTATTTTGGCTGTCAATCCCTTGCCTCCAAGGATCTTGGTGCTTTTAGCAAATGCTAGACTTTGTGGGGTCAATATATTTTTTTTCCTACACTTTCATATACATCTCTTTTATCAGATGATTGCAATGCTGAGCACAAAGGATACCACATCTTGCTTTCTGCAAATAATACCTTAGTAAATATGGACCTTAAGGCATATTGTCTCCACACTGTAATCAAACTACACGAGTTATGGATAGAATCATTTGCTAGTTCAACTATTTTTTGGCTTGTGCATGTGTATGCGTGTCTGTAACAGAGGGCATTCTGTGTGCCTTTGGAAGCCCCAAGGGTGATTTCAGCAATCATCCTAAGGGGCTTCTACCTTTTTCCTTTGGGCTGAGGTTGCCAAAGTTCTGCATTTAGAATCCCAAGTGCAGGACAGTTTTTCCTGTTATTCTCATGAGCCAGGATCCAAACTCAGGTGCTTGCAAGGTAGAACCTTAAATCTTGGATTTATCCAGCTATAGTTCAACTTTTCATTTTTCATGTATTAATAATACCATCACATTGACTGAATTCCTCATAATCTGTACTGTATGCAACAATTCTGGCTCTTTCATTAATGGAGAGAAAATAAAGACAAAACTAAATTCAGCTTGTCCACAGTTTCTTGCCTTTGTTTTGGATGAATATATGGTCTCATGTAATTAGTGAAGAATCCTCATGAACTATACACATTCCTTGGAAGAAGATGGCACATGCCCACATTTATTCAGCTTTTCTTTTATATTTGTATCCATCATGAGATGGCCAAGAACCTATGGGGTAGAAGGGAAGAAAATCATGGATTGAATATCAGTCACCCCACACAGGCTGACATTTGCATAGGAAGCTGTTGCTAGTGTTTGGAAAGGTTGTGGCAGTTTTGGGAGGTGAATTCTTCCTGGAACAAGAAAAAACACAGGGATTGGAAACATGAGGTTTTTTTGGCTTGGATCAGCCTCCAAAATTTGCTTTTGCTCTCTCTGCCATCTGATGATTCTAGTAACCTGAACTGAGCCTCTTACATCTTCCTATAATCAAGCCATCTATAGTTTCAATCTCATGATGGACTACATATTCTCTCTGCAACCATAAGACAAATAAACCTCCCTTAAGTTTCCTATCAACAATATCTCATAGAAACAGTAACAGTAACACGATGGTCATTTTACACTTCGTGGGATCATAACCAACAGAGCCTTTATCCCAATACAGGCTGATCTTGTAACTGTTGAAGAGGGCTGCAGAGATGGCTCAGGGATGATGACTCTGCCTCATAAGCAGAAGGAACTGAATTCAGATTCTGGACTGCACATAAAAATGACAGGTGGAGATGGTGTTGATCTGTACTTTCTGCCCCAAAAGACTGAGAACAGGAAAACTCAGAGCAAAGCAAAAAGGACGAAGAATAACGTAAGAATACTGATGTCATCCTGGCCCTTACTGGCACACACACACACACACACACACACAAACACACACACACACACACACACAGAGGAATACTGTTGAGAAAGACATAGTTTAATTGTGGGAATGTGCTTGGGGCCATCCTCTATGATATTCAATGGGTTTGTGTCATACCTTTGGCCATTATCTTGTCATCTCAGTTAATTTTGTTGGTTCTTCCCTTCAACAAAGTAATTTCCACTCCTCCACTCCTATCAAAATAGGTCCTGAGACTTAGCATTCGAGGCTTTTAGATGCTGAGCCATTTAACTACTTTGAATGTGTAAGGAATTCTAACCACACCACATTGTTGATATGTTTTATTCATATTTTGAAGTTTTAGAGACCTTCAACAAAGTACTTTAGAGAACTTGAAGTACTTAAGGATATTCTTTTTTTAAGTTGCTTTTTAGAGGGTATTTTAAATGTCATTGTTTTTCTTGATTCACTTTCTGCATGTTTATTTTTCATATAGCATTCAGGGATGAGAAGGAAGCCCAGATAATAGAGTGCTGGCTTAACATGAACACATGCCTGCTGTATGCAAGCTACTTCTCTCACTCAAAAATTAGAGAGACGTATATAGTCCATCATGAGATTGAAACTGTAGATGGCTTGATTACAGGAAGATGTAAGAGGCTCAATTCAGTTCAGTCCATGAAGGACTCTGTGATAGCTGAGTGTTTTGAATTGTTTGCAGTTACAGTGTACGTTTTACATTTCACTCTGCTGTAGCCTGAGAGAAAGGGCTTCAATCATGGAATATTTCTCTCCTTTCTCTCCATATTCTATCTCTTTTGAAGGTATCAGTTATATTTACACCTCATCTTGGGATCCAGTATTCTTCCTCACTCTCAATTTTTTTGAAGAGACAGATGTGTACAGGCCAGAATAACTTTCAGAAGGAGATTCTCAATTTCTATAATGTGGAATCCATGGATTAAACTTTTATGTCTGGCTTGCATGTAAGATCCTGAACCTGCTGAGTTATCTTACCAACTTTTTCTCACACTCCTTGTAATATATTCTCTTTGTGATTACTTTCTGGCTCCCCATTATTGTCATAGCAAGGAGTAAGTATCTAACCTAGAATCTTAATCTGAAACTCAACGCTCTTTTGTCAGATGCTTACATATAACACGTGTATGTTAAAACAATTTCATTAAATACTGTGTTCAGAGAAGTGACTTCCAATCTCTCTTCCATTATAATTGTAACTATTATCCACTTTCACTTTACAACTAACCATTTAATAAATGTCAAATTGAGAAAATAGTGGATTCGAAGTTAAACAACTTAGTAGGTAGTTCACTTAATGCTGTTCTTAAAATGAAACATCGTGTTCCTTTCTCAGGACAAACATTCTGGTGGATCTTAATTCATTTTATATCTTTGTCTCATTTTTCTCACAAAGAATACAAGTGATTCAAAATGAGATGCATTTGAGAGCTACTGCCATCATGACAATTACTAAGACGAATGTCTGTATAGTCATTCCAGAGTAGGTATTGGAAGAATAAAACATCTAAGAAAAAAGTAATAAAACAGTGATGTAAAATAATGTGGAGGAAGATATTTGAGAATTTAAACCATTTTAGAAACCATAAGAATGTGGTGGAAAGTGATTGTAATCAGATAGTTAGAAGCAGAGGAAAGAAGACCAGCTCAAGGCCACCATCAGCAATAAATATGTTTGAGAACATCTTGGACACATAAAACCTATCTCGAAAGACCAAAAAGAAAAAGACAAAGATTTATCAACAGATAGAGTTGGTGGCAATATAAGGAAACATTCAACACACACTGCAAATTAAAAGAAAAAATGAGAACGGTTAAATAGAACAGTTTCTCCAGAAACAGGAAAGACCAAGCCTCCAACCCACAGGTACAGTTGTAATCCATCTCCACCTTACACAGATGTGAATAAAAACAGCCCATCATCACCAGTAACAGATGAGATACCTTGTTATTACAGTTTGTTGCTCAGAATGCAGGCACTGACCTGGAAGGCTCCACAGTAAACCTTCTGTTGGAGAACATGGCACAAGCCCACACTCTAACTTGAAGATCAAGTCAGGTTTGTCATTCTGTGTCCTGTAGGTAGAAAATAATTCTCAAATGAAGGAGTGTGGAGTCAGGTTTGAAGAAAGACAACTGCTGCAATTCCTGGGCTGGGCTGTCATCAGGATGTTACAAAGCATGGTTAGAGAATGTTCACATTCAGATTCTTCACTGACTGAATACGAGCTTCCATGGCATGGAATTATATGATACAGAAACAGACAATGGAAGGCAAACATAAGTATTAGGACCATGACTCAGTGAATAAGGAAGACCATGTGAAGACATGGCAAGCAGGATTTGGTCTATGGTAGGATAGTCGAGCTCCCTCCCGAGCCGCCTTTGTCCGTCTGCCGCCATCACCAGGTGAGTCTGCCTAGCCCCAGTTCCCCAGGTCGCCCAGTGTCCCAGCGGCACCCAGGCTACCTCCGGCTTTGGCCTGGGCCACGCCCCGGGCCCCAGCCCCCTTTCTCCCTCCCACCGGCCTGTCCGCCCAACTGGACAGGACTTGCTCACATTCCTCCATCCCTGGAGCTTGGGCGAGCTACTAAGCCAAGTCCCAGGTCCCAGGTGAAAAATTCTGCTATCAACAACAGCCCCTCTGCCTCTCTGACCCACTGGGGACCCACCCACGTGGTCTATAGAAGACACACTGCTACTCAGAATTCAATAGAGTCCAAAGAATACTCAAGCAAAGTTCTAAGGGTTAAAGGCCATACATCTGAAAACTTCTACAATCATCCTATCACATGGGAGAGAGTCTTCACATCCAGCCCAAAGATAAGTAACCTCCTTTTTTTTTCACTTTACTGTTCCTTTCTAATATTAACCACTATAGATTAACTTTTCCATACAGTCACCCCCAAAACATATACAGCTACAGGGAGTACACCATTCACTCTCACATATCACCAAAATACTGCATTGCAGAAGTGCACTATCATACTAATATTCACCCCCTGTCTACTTAACCTGACTTAACTAATGTACTAACAGCCTAATAGCCTCAACTAGGGAATAACAATAACAAAAAACAAACATACCCAACCTCAAGGCAAGCACTACTAATAATTGCCCAAGTGTAGTAATACCAACTAAATCAGTTCAGTCAAAAACACACAGAAACTGAAAACCCCTAGAAGACAAAACAACAATGCCCAAGTCAAAGTGCAGATACATGAGAAACAAAACTCAAGGAGACCAATCTCCCACTGAAAGAATTAACACCTTAAGGATGGATTCCAAACAGAATAAATTCACAGAAAACAGCCAAGAAAGCCAGACCCAAGACAACGACTTTCAAAGTATGATCATTACCATCATTAATACTACGAAAGAGGAAATCCAAGGAGTTAAACAACTGCATCAACCATTTTGAACAGGAATACAACAGGCATTTGGAGGAGTTGAGAAAAACAGCTCAAGAAACAAAAAAAGGCATAGAGCAGTTAAAAGTCTCAGGCAGAGTTTAAAATTGAACTAAAAGACAAGTTATCTTCAACCCAAAGCTCAACAGAGAGTCTTATCAGAAGAACTAATGAAGCAGAAAACAGACTTTCAGATCTTGAAGACAAAGTGGAAGAATTAACCAGCTCAATGGAAGAGATTATTAAAGCCAAAAAGATACTTGAGAAGAACATTCAAGAGACATGGGACACCCTGAAGAAGCCTAACATGCGCATTCATGGAATACCAGAGCAAGAATCTCAAAATACCACACCTGAGGAAATTTTTCAAATTATCATAAATGAAAACTTCCCTCAACTGAAGAATGAGATGCCCATCCAAATACAAGAGGCATTTTGCACTCCAAACAGATATGACCAAAATAGAAAATCACCATGGGAAATAATAGTCAAAACATTCCACATTCAAGACAAAGAAAAGGTCCTGAGAGCTTCAAGAAAAAAAAAGCAAGCCACTTTTAAAGGCAAACCAATTGAAATAACAAATGACTTCTCAGTGGAAACAGTAAAAGCAAGAAGAGCTTGGAGAGATGTACTTCATGTATTAAATGAGCAAAAATGCCAACCCAGACTGATATATCTGTCAAAATTATCTGTCATGATCACGGGAGAAAGAAAAATTTTCCAGCACAAAGACGACTTGAAGGGATACATGTCTACCAAACTGGCCTTCAAAAAATGCTAGAAATGACATGCAAACTTGAAAAAAAAAAAAAAGTGTATCCAGGAGGAGAGAAGGGTAGTATAACACCACAAAAATCTAAATGTCAAATAATAAGCTTACAAAATTCACTAAAAATAAAAAATGTCCAGAATTAAAAATAATTTTTCCGTTATAACATTAAATGTCAATGGAATTAACTCACCGATTGAGAGAAACAGATTACAAACTTGGATTAAAAAGCAAAACCCATCAATCTGCTGCCTTCAGGAAACTCATCTCACCACAAAAGACAGGCACATCCTAAAAATGAAAGGCTGGTCCAAAATTCTGCAAGCTAATGGAACTAGGAAACAGGCAGGGGTAGCGATTATGCTGTCGGACAAAGTGGACTTCAAACTAAAAAAAATCGTAAGAGACACTGATGGATACTACATTTTAGTCACAGTTACAATTCACCAGAAGACTTCACAATATTGAACATTTATGCACCCAATATGGGCCCCCCACATTCATTAAGAAAATCCTATAGCACCTAAAGCAAGAAATCAACCCCCAAACGATAATTCTTGGGGATTTCAACACCGCCCTCTCAACATGGGATAGATCAACACGTCAAAAGCTTAACAGAGACACTTTGGAACTTAATCAAACCTTTAAAGAAATGGACCTTAGAGATCTCTATCGAACTTTTCATCCACGCACCAAAGAATACACATTTTTCTCAGCAGCACACGGAACTTTCTCCAAAATATATCATATAGTGGGCCACAAAATGAATTTCCACATATACAGGAAACTCGAAATTCTAGCCTGTGCCCTATCAGACCACCACGGCCTAAAGCTGGATATCCACAACACAACAAACGACAGAAAATACACTTATCCCTGGAAATTTAACCCTATGATGCTAAAAGAGAACTAGATTCAGGAAGAAATTAAAAAGGAAATTCAAGATTTCCTGAAAGTGAACGATAATGAAAATACAAAATCTCTGGAACACAATGAAAGCTGTCTTAAGAGGTAAGAGCCGCTCTTAATGCCTACATCAAAAAAATGGAAACATCAGAAATAAATAACTTAACAATGCAGCTTAAAGTTTTAGAGAAACTAGAGCAATCTGATCTAAAAGTAGTAAAAGTGAGGAGATTAGCAAAATAAGGGGAGAAATATCTGAAATCGAGATTAGGAAAATGATAGAGAAATTCAACCACTCAAAAAGCTGGTTCTTTGAAAAAAAAACAAAAAAAACAGTAAGATTGATAAACCCCTAGCTAAATTAACCAAAAGCGAGAGAGAGAAAACCCAAATTAACAAAATTAGAAATGAAAATGGAGTTACCACTATGGATACCCAAGAAATCCAGAGATTTATAACATATTTCAAAAACTTCTACTCTGTGAAATTTGACAACACAAAAAAGATGGATGAATTCCAAAGTAAACACAACTTACCTAAATTGAATCAGGAAGTTGTGAATTATTTAAATAGTCATATAACGTATGAGGAAATTGAAGAAGTAATCTCAAATCTTCCCACCAAAAAATATCCTGGACCAGATGGATTCAGCACAGAGTTCTACCAGACATTTAAGGAGTTAATAACACCAATACTCCTTAAACTGTTCCATCAAATAGCAAAGGAAGGAATTCTACCAAATTCCTTCTATGAAGCTAATATCGTTTTAATCCCAAAACCTAATAAAAATTCACGTAGAAAAGAAAACTATAGACCAATCTCTCTGATAAATACAGATGCAAAGATTCTCAACAAAGTCTTAGCAAATCGGATTAAAAAACATATCGAAAAGATCATTCACGGGAACCAAGTAGGCTTTATCCCTGGCACACAAGGTTGGTTCAACATACGAAATCAATAAATGTAAATCATCATATAAACCAGTCCAAAGTCCAAGACCACATGATACTCTCGATAGATGCAGAAAAAACTTTTGACAAGATCCAACAGCCTTTTAGGATCAAAACGCTAGAGACAGTAGGAATGGAAGAAACCTTTATCAATATAATAAAAGCTGTATACAATAAGCCCATAGCAAGCATTATACTCAATGGGGAAAAACTGGAAACAATCCCACTTCGATCAGGAACTAGACAAGGCTGTCCACTCTCACCACTTCTATTCAATATTGTACTTGAAGTCTTAGCTGAGGCCATAAGGCAAAAAAGGGACATAAGAGGGATTCAAATCAGCAAGGAAGAAGTCAAGCTATCCCTATTTGCATATGACATGATCTTATACCTGAGGGATCCCAAAAACTCCACCAGGAAGCTCCTGGAACTAATTGAGAAGTTCAGCAGGGTAGCAGGATACAAAATAAATGTACAAAAATCAATAGCCTTCCTTTATGCCCAGAATGAAAGAAGAGAAAAAGCCCTGAGAGAAACAATCCCGTTTACTATATAGCCCCTAAAAAAATGAAATACCTTGGTATAAACCTAACCAAGGAGGTAAAAGACCTTTACAATGAAAACTTTAAAACCCTAAAGAAAGAAATTGCAGAAGACACCAGAAAGTGGAAAGACCTCCCGTGTTCCTGGATTGGCAGAATCAACATTGTAAAAATGACCATCCTACCAAAGGCAATATACAGATTCAATGCTATACCAATTAAAATCCCAAAGCAATTCTTTAAAGAAGTTGACCAAACAATCTCAAAATTCATATGGAGGCACAAAAGACCCAGGATAGCAAAGACAATCCTGAGTAACAAAAACACTGCTGGAGGTATCACCATACCAAACTTTAGTCTATACTACAAATCCATAGTGATAAAAACTGCCTGATACTGGCTCCAAAATAGACACACAGATCAATGGATAAGGGTTGAAGACCCAGATATAACCCCACACAACTATAGCTATTTAGTCTTTGACAAAGGGGCCCAAAAAATCCAATGGAAAAAGAACAGTATCTTCAACAAATGGTGCTGGCAAAACTGGATCTCCACATGCAGAAGATTAAAACTGGATCCGTACTTGTCACTATGTACAAGACTTAATTCCAAGTGGATCAAGGACCTTGATATAAGAACAGAGACTATAAAAAACCATAGTTGAAAGGATAGGGAACTCCCTCGAGCTGATTGGGTTAGGCCTAAACAGACATCCAATGTCACTGCTACCAACTCTCAACAGTTGGGATCTTGTGAAATTAAGAGCTTCTGTTCAGATAAAGAGATGGTAACACAAGCTGAAAGGAAACCCACAGAATGGGAGAAAATCTTCACTAACCACATATCTGATAGAGCTCTACTATCCAGAGTACACAAAGAACTTAGAAAACTAAACACCAAGGAAACTAATGGCCCAATTAAAAAACGGGCCCTGGAACTTAAAAGAAACTTTACCAGGGATGAAATTAAAATGTCATTTTAACAAATATCTTAAAAAATGCTCCACATCCTTAGCCATCAGGGAAATGCAAATCAACACTTCCCTGAGATATCATCTCAGGGCAAAAGTCCACAATACAAACAACAACAAATGCTGAAGGGGATGTGGAGAGAGGGGAACTCTTCTACATTGCTGGTGGGAATGCAGGCTCATACAACCACTCTGACCAGACGTCTGGAGATTCTTAAAGTAAAGATTGAAATGGCATATGACCCTGCTATTCCACTTCTGGGAATAACCCCACATACAGCAAAAATTCACCTCAATAGCACAAGCACTACCATGTTCATAGCAGCACTGTTTACAATAGCAAAGTCATGGAATCAACCTAAATGTCCAACAGTTGATAAATGCATAAGGAAACTGTGGTACATCTATACAATGGAGTACTACTCAGCCATCAAAAATGATGAATTACTGGAATTTGCTGGAAAATGGATGTCATTAGAAACAATTATAACAAGTGAAATATCCCAGATCCAGAAAATTAAGTGTCGTATGTATTCCCTAAGAGGTGGCTCCTAGTACCAAACCCACCCAGCCCACCTAGAGACACTCAAAGATAAATCTCTGTAATATCTACAGTAATTGCAAGGATTATGAACAGGAGGGATAGGGTAGGAGGGCCACACCAGAAACAAGGAGAGAGAGGACCATGTTACAGCAGAGAAAATAGGCCTCCATCAAGGACTGTAAGGAAGTAATGAGACATCTGGTTAAGTTCACAGACTTTTGTTCCTGATTATTTACAACTGAGGGGGTATGATCTCACCACAAGGGGAGGGCATATAGTCTGGCAGATAAAAAGTAACCAGTTGGAAATAGGTGATTGACTCCTCCCTCTGCAGTTTCCTAGTTTTATTACATCTACCTTTGAATATACTCTTTTAACAGCTTTTAATCTTTGGCCAGGGGGTAACATACAATACCCATCAGGATGGAGTGAAGGACATTGCAGGAGAGGCAAAACTGCAAAAGAAAATCAACAACCCATAATCCAGAACATCAGAGACTCTATATCAACCACCTAGAACTAGGCCAGCCTAATCTCTCCCCATCCTGAAGCTCAGCGAAATTTGAGGAAGAGGGGGCAGTAAGATTGGAAGAGCACAAGGATGGGAGGAACAATGATATGCAAGATACTCCACACAAGTTAGGGCCGAAGCAATCATAATTGGACTTTGCACGTCTTGTGCAATGTCCAACACACTATGACCCCACAAAGTCTAGCATTTGCTAAAACCACCAAAATCCTTGTAGGCAAGGGATTGACAGCCACAGTAGTGTCCCTATGCTTAAGGGGAACACAGGAAAGGGTTCAGGGAAATGTCATTGGGTCTTTGTATGTCATCAGAGAGGAGGGCCCAGAGGAGAGTCTGGCATGCATATTAAAGGATTCTCCGAGGGGATTGTGGGGGGAGCACTGGGGGACGGGGAGGGAGGGGTGAAGGGAGGGGGAGCAGGGGGTTCGGGGGAAGGAGGAGGGAGGGAGGGAACCGGTGTACCTACCTGATGGGTATTGTATGAGCGGAAATAATAAAAGATGTTAAAAAAAAAAAGGATAGTCGCATGAAACAATTATCTCCTGCCACTTCACTGTCAGTCAAACATTCTAAATAAACAACAAAGGATACCCAGCAACATTGACCCTGTGTTTATACATCTGAAAACGGGGCAGAATGCTAAAAACCCCACAAATATCAAAAAACACAATGAAGTGAGAAAAATACCATATAATAATTAGGCCATATTGCACAAGGCAGTGTGACCGTATACATATTTTATAAGAACAGTCATTAACATGAGGAACAAGAGTATTAAATATGAGTCCATAGATCTGCTGACTTGCAGAGGAAAAATAGGAGTACAAAACCAATTATTTTTAAATCAACCCAAGTTTAAAATATCATTCTTTTGTTGTTTCATACATGAACTTACTGAATTTATGATACTTTCAATCCTTTATCCCAAGTCAGAGCCCCAATCCACTTCTCATTATAACACTTCTTCTCCTTCCCAGTTTACCCTTCATTTTTTTGTGTTTTCTCATGTGTGACCAACTGGATTTCATCTTTTATTTTTGTGGTATGTGCCTGAGTACTTGCTGGAGAATGAAACATATATGAGGAAATGTATATCGTATGTCATTCAGGAAAGCTTCTTCATATTTCCCTACATGTGTATTACCCTCAGCAGTTTCTCAGGGAAGTGTGGGCCCTCTGGAGATATTTCTTTTAGTATGATGCAATCTTAAAACAATGAATCCCCTGCAAGTCTGCTGGAGATATACACAGGTGCACTGAAGTCATGGATACAACAGTCCTCTTGTGTCCAGAAGATAATGTCTATCCATACTCCTGTCCCACTTCAGGATCTTACAATCTTATCACTCTGTCTTCCAAAATGTTCTTTAAGCCTGAGGATGGACTGGAAGCAGAGGGGGTATATGTGGCTTACATGTGCTGTTACACCTCAGCAGTCCTCTGTCACTTCTTTTCTGTACTTTGCCCAGGTGTGCTGTTCAAGTACTAAACATGTTCCAATGCAGCAAGAGCACCGAGAGCTACTGCAATCTATGAGTATAATGACAATGGTTTAAAAGCAGTTTGAGATAGTGTCCAGCTACACCTTAGTAAGTGGCAGTCTTTTGGGCATAAATCTTCTCTATTCCTAAGTTCCTCTTGGCTACAAGAACAGTAATGTGATCCCTGATGAAAAATAGGTTGTAAGTTCAATCAGAGAACTGCTCAAATTGTGTCCTTGACATACCATTAGCACATTGATGGCCACAGATCCCCAGGGTTGCTTTTAATGGATCTTGCAGCTTACGTAGATTAATTAAAGTGTTGATTCTTTCCCCAATCCTCACAGTAGCTTGTACAGTTCTTTCCTGTTACCATGAAAATTGTCTACCAAGAAAGAAGTTTTCAGATCTGTTCCAGACAGCTTTTATCTGTTTCCTGTGATCCACATGTGTTGAATCTTCAGCAATAGGGTCTGAAGGACAACTGAGAGCAATGACAAAATTTAACAGAATTGGGGTTGGAGGAGTCTTTGATACCTCTTTGACCAACAACTTATCAGAGAGTGTCATATACCTATTACTTTGACCATTTTAGTTATGTAGGTATTCTACTTGGTGCATCCTAACAGATCTTTTGTTTTGCCCTATTTTCCTATGTGTTCCCCTGTATAGTGTATGATTATTCTGGGTTTTCTTAAATTTTTTCTCCATTTTATTTTTTTCCTAATCAAACAAGCTCAATAGGTAATCTCTGTCCTTTCCCTCCTCTCCCTAGTCGTTCCCCCCTTGCATTTTCCCTCCTTCACCCCTTCCTTTCAACCCCTTTCCTCCCACCTCCTCTGCCAGTGCCTCCCCCCTTCCTCCCTCCCATCCCCTTTTGTGTAAATGCCAAACTTTCCTCGGATTCCTCCATCCTAGTGAGGGTTCAGGACTCAGCAGCATAATCTGGAGCCCCTTCTTGGGCTCCTTGCTAGTATGGGAACTGTATTAACTGTTTAATTAACTATATTGACTTGTTTAATCCTTAGAGAAGGATCCTACTGCCTGGACCCTTCTCCCCTGTGATCCATGCTAGACTTTGGGGGGTCATCGACATGTCAGTCATTGTGCAGGTCAGACAAAATCTAATTCTGGCTGCTACAGCCTTAACTTATGTGGAGTATCTTGCATATCATTGGTCCTTCCTATCTTTATGCTCTTACAATCTTGCCACCCCGTCTTCCACAAGGTTCCCTGAGCTTTAGGATAGGGAGAGATTTGGCTGGTCTGGTTCCAGGTGAATAATGTAGGGTCTTTGATGTTCTGAATTATGGTTTGTTGTTTTCAGTTTTGCTTTTCCAGCACTGCCCTTGGCTGCATCCCAATTGGTATCGAAAGTCAAAGACTGTTTAAATGAAGGTCTTACTGTAAGAGGAGACTCAAAGGTAGATGGAAGAATAGTATTAGGCCACAGTAGTGTGTGTATTTGTGGGGGAAATGAGTGTCCCATTTGCCAGATGATTACCATTGTAAACAAAGCACATCAACAGCACAAAAGAGCAAAAGAGAACCATAAAAAGTAAAAATACACATAATAAACAATGACCAACCATTTGAACAACCAATGACCATTTGACTATCACCACAGATGCATACATGGCATCTTAAGAAAAATACAACATCCAAAAAAAAAAAAGAAAAAAGAAAAATACAACATCCAAGGCCAACAATACAGCTTACTGTTCCAGATTCTCTACTACTGATATAAATACAAAACCAAAATAATTTATAGAGGAAAAAGTTTTATTCTTACTCATGACATGTGATCATACTTTATCAGCATAGGAGGAGAGTTCATATAACATCAGAAGCCAGGGGAAATGACTGTACTATATTCACATGGAGCTAAGAAAGAGATATACTTTCTTTCTTGCCAGGCTGCGTTCAGGCCAAAGTACTGAACCAGCTGTCACCATTTTGTTGACCTACCCTTGACATCATCCCATTCGTTATGAAATGATTGCTCTTACATATATTAGATAACCTCTTGAAGGCTTATTCAGGGCTTACCTTGCTACTAATTATCGACAGAATCCTCCCAAAAACTCACCTTTCTAATTTTCAAAAGGGCATCTCAAAGTAACTACCACAACAGTACACAAGGCTGGTGATATAAATTTGATCCATAAAAAACATGCAAAGGTAGCAGTACATAACTAATTCCATAAAATTATCATCCAACCTCCAAATATATATAACATGACATGCATGTCCACACACATTATGAATAAACAAATAACAAATCCTAAGAAATACAATGTCTCATATATATAAAATCACCAATAAACGAGGGGCTAGAAAGATGATTCAGGGATTAAGACGCTGCCTTGTAAGCAAAATGTTCTGAGTTCAGATCCCAGACACCACATAAAAATGACAGGAAGAAATGGTGGCGACCTGTACTTAGGGCTCTGATGGGCAGAGACTGGGAAATCCCAAAACGAAGCAAGGAGGGAGAAGCAATTCAGGATGATTCCTAAGTCAATCTTGGTCCCTCACATAAACAGACACACACACATGTTGGGCCTGCCCAGGATTTGCCCCAGGGCATGGCCGAGCACATGGGACTAAAGATGGTGCTGAGGGCTAGTGTACTAGGCGTAACCTTGATCACATTTCAGAGAGCCCTAATTGGCTTTCAGGTATTGACCTGCCTTCTGTGCTGAGTGACACTGGACTTGACCACTAGCACCTGAAGGTTGTATTGACCTTTGACACAATTGGGTGCCCATTTGGCACCTTGTGGTCTTTTGTCTATATAAGCTGCTTTGTTACCCCCAATGTCTCTCAGGTATGACACGCCTCAAATATATGGATAAGAAAAAAGATAGGAAAAATGCAAAGGGAAGCATTAAAGTAAAGTTATCCACACAGTAAATGAAGTTACTACTGCACAGAGCAAACACTGGGAAACACAGAAAGAAAAAAAAATTGCTAGATAGCAAGGGGGGAGAAAACTAATCAAAGGCCTCATCAACCTGTGAGATCTGCAAGTTGCAATAAAAATCACCATGGCAACTGGTGACCACCAGTGAAACAGGGACATCAAGGAGACAATCAACAGCTTTCTGATTGGATTTAAGACTAGCTTACCAGAAACAAACACATTAACTAGAAAAAGAACGTATAAAATGGAAGGAAATAGATCACTATGGAAGAACAGACTACGAACCTATAGTCAGGAAGACAATACACCAAATTATTCTATAAATACCTGACATTAAACTCATTGCTCTGTAAATACCTGTTAGTATACCCACTTCAGCACTCAACCTATAAGCCTTCTACAACAGAGGTAGAGTCAATATTCAGACAGAACGAAGCCTTGGGCAGTGCATGACCAGTGAAACACATAACAGCCAGCTAGAATGCAGAGTACTGGTGACTCTGTAATGCTTACTCAGAATCACGCCACCTAAATCTCTATCCATCCTAAGGCTCACAGAATCTTGTAGAAGAGGGGATGGAAAGATTGTAAGAGCCTAAAGATGGGAAGATCCACCACAGGACAAGACAGTTCATTCAAGACAGGGATGTTACATCCAGGAACTCGCTGCGGTGAGACTTGCCCTTACCAGACCTGCATAAGGAATGGCATATCAGCATGTTCCCATAGACTTGTGAGGATCTCAGGAGAAACAATTACATTCAGTGGGAACTTTAGGCACTAGAGATAAGACAGATGAAGGGAAGTGACCCTATCAGTATGCCACAAAAACGGCCAATTGGTCTGCCACAGAGCCCTAAATCCTCATTAGAGCAGATGATCCAGAGTGAACCTTGGGATGCATAGAAGCATAGACAGGAAGATGGAAGTGTGATGAAGGAAAGGAATGAAGGGAAGATACCAACACAGGGAAGGAGAGGAGAAAAAGGGGACAGGGATAATTACTCAATGTGCTTGTAAAATTAGGAAAAAATAATAAAATTTGGGGGTCTTTGTGATAGCTAAGTAGATACTCCTCCTCCATTTAGCTACCCTAATCTATAACTATCATAAACAACTAGAATAAACTAATTCAGTCACTAAACTAGAATTCAGTATAATGCTACTTTCTTCTGCCATCTGGGATGAATTGGTGCTTGTCACCAATCCTGATATCCCTAAGTTAGGTTCTCTGACATATGGTATGATAATTACTTAATTGACCTGTAGCCCTCACATAAATAATGGTATTTTAGTAAATAAACAAAATACACATAAAGATGTGAATTAAATATACACCCACACCCTCACACACATAAACAACAAAATCAACATTTCCTATACACATAAAGAACAAAACTGCCCAGACACTCAGAAAAAAATCCTATTTAAAACTTTCAGAGAAAATATTTTCAGATGAAATTACCTTATTCATTTATTTGTACTTACTTTTTTAAGTATGACTAGGGATTACTATAGTAATTAGTAGGGATTAAATCAGGAACATTAGGCATTTTGAACAATCCTGGGACCTTGAGCTTTAAACTATTTTACAATTTACAGTGCAGGGACTGAAAACCACTGAAATGGAAATTTAAACACACTGCGATAAGAAGGTAAAGAGGCATGTGTCGCTTTTCATCTGGGTGTAATATGATGTGCTTTCAGGCTTTGTTCCCATTTTCACCTAAGTGTGTCAGATTCTGCCTCTGTTTTGCAACAATTTGAAATACTTCACAGCAGAACAACATTAATTAGGGCTCAGCAGATGGGAAAGTGAAGCATTTTTTGTTGGAGGGTATCAAGGTCCACTGTGTGGTACAGTGAGACACCACTCACCCAACCAGCTTCAGGGAGATACAGTACCTAGTTGCAGAAGAGTAAGGGTGGGCCACCAAAGCTGGAGGAGGCTTTGTCATGTCCCTTATTTAGGGGATCAGAGGAAAAAGCAGACCACATGAGCAGTATTACTAGAGGAAGCAGGGTGGGATTACCTAACCTCAAGGCCCACCATGGGCCTTGACAGGTGCCATGACATTCCCAAACATGAGCATCAGCTAAAGATTGAAGCAAAGGGTCTGTGGGAGACGAGTCACACTCAAACCATGACAGAGGATGACTCCTGAAAGTCAAGAGGTTCCTGAAAGTAACAACATTGGAAGATGGCAGGTGCTTCAAGTAAAGGAAAGCAATGCTCAACTGCTTGGCAGAAATGAAGAATGAAGGAAACTGAGCAGTCAACCAAGGGAGGGACTCACCCTCATACTACTGAAGCTGGCTACAAATTTCAGAGCTCCATGCTTGTAGCTTCCTTGAGTCTCATCCAGTGTAAGGTAAGCTTTTTGGTGATGTAGCTCCGTTACAGTCTTTCCCTGTTCCATTAAGCTATACTCACCCACATTAATTAAACTAATTGCCAATTACTGCAATTTTACTTTGGTCTGTCAATGAGTCTGTAACTGGGGTGAATAAAAGTATGTGGGGGCTGGAGAGGTGGCTCAGGGTTTAAACCTCTGCCTTGCAGAAGGAAGTCAATGAGTCTGTAACTGGGGTGAATAAAAGTATGTGGGGGCTGGAGAGGTGGCTCAGGGTTTAAACCTCTGCCTTGCAGAAGGAAGGTCCTGAGTTCAGATCCCACGTATAGATGCCAGGTGGAAGCGGGGGTGGCCTGCGTTTCTGGTCCTGGTGGGCGGAGCCTGTGAATCCTGGGACAGAGTAAATACGAGATGGACCCGGTCCATGGTGGTTCCTGAATTCGCCCGTGGTTCTACACACACACATACATCCACAATTGAATACATAATAAATAATAAAAAAAAGATGTGCAGTTTCAAAAGAAAAGTGTCAAACAAGAGGGTAACAGTGGGGGAATGGTTAAAGGAATTTCAGCTATTTCATCCTGGCAGCAGACATGACCTAAGGAAATCACCGACTTACATGTTTTTCTTTGACCTCCAAATGAACAATGTGGCATACAAAATATGTGTTATGTCTTTTTTTCTCACTGTGTGTGTGTATGTGTGTGTATATGTGTGTATGTGTGTGTGTGTTGAACTAAATTTTTAAAATAGGGAGTACAAAGAGGATATGATACCCCCCCATCATGGAAAGATGCCAGAAATGAGAACACAGAGAAAGTGGACTGGTACAATTTTGAGGAACCCTTGAGATACATAGTGAGTTCAAGGGCTGCCAGGGTGCATAATAAACAATGTCTCATGAAACCTAACAAGACATGCTATTATAAAGTATTCGTCACAAAGAAAAGTCATCCAGAGATTCAAAACATCATCCTAATACCACCTGAAGAACTCAGGTTACAGCAATGGCTTAGGGATTAAGTTTCTGTATAGCAAGCAGAAATACCTGAATTTGGATCCAAGATCTTGTGTAAAAACACAAGACAGAAATGGAAGTGGACTGAACTGTGGGGGTCCCTGGAGATCTCAGCTCTGTCCTGCAGGCCGGTCCGGTGGGTCCTCCACACGGGGGATCAGGGAAAGGTGAGTGCGCTATCTGCCCGCTCCCAACCCTCCCTTCCTGAGGACAAATCAGACGTGACAGGGAGTCTAGTCAAGCAGGAACTCATTTATTGCAAGTCCACAGCCATCTTATATAGACAGAGGAATTCCAGGGTGCAGAAATGGGCAACCAATCATCTTAAAGATCAAGCCAGCATGCAGGCTGTATGTAGTGAAATTTCCTTATAACATCCTGAGCTACTCCCTCCTGACTTCCTTCCATCCTGAGCTATTCAACACATCCTGAGCCGCCCCCTCCTGATTTCCCCTGAGTACTGGTCAAAACATCCTGAGCTGCCCTCCAGACTTCCTCCATCAAAACATCTTTATCTAACCTTGCCAGATTATTGAGGTCACCTAGACTGAGGTCCCCACATATCCCCCTTTTTTGTTTTGCAATGAAGTGAGCTCAAAGGGCTGTTCCTCGAGCGAACCCCAGGGGAGCACCTCATGAAGGTGGCTACACCCTTAGAGTAGTCATCTCTATTGAGGAATCCGAGCAACCTCTTGAGGGGGCCAATTGTATCCAAGGGTCCTGAGGGCCTCCAGTACTAGTGTCTCCTCTAGATCTGTGCAACCATAATCATCTTTTGTTGTGTAGCATGATTATGGTGTATACAATCTTATAGCAAAGCAAGCCCAACAATACAGGTCAAGGACTGGAGGACTAAGTCCCAACCCATCGACTGCAGCATACCAGGATTAATTAAGCAATCCCAACCTCTCAAGTTCTACCCGTAACAGTAGCAAGAGCATCACAAGTCCATAGCCTTTAAACTTTCTCTGATGATCCATGAAAATAGCAATAAGTATGTCCAGGTGAGGAACATCACCAAGATGATTTCAGTCTCTTGTGTCTCAAAGGGTTGAGCTGACCCCTCCAAGCCAATGGATTAGGTCAGAAGTAGTCAGGAACAGGATCTAGGTGAGCCCTATGACGATGGCACCTCCAATGAGGATCAATGCGCTGGTCCATCCTGTGTTCGCCATGGCCTGTGGGGAGATAATAAAATCTATTTCAAGGGCGATGTTGCCCAGGGATCTGGCTAGGTCTATGTTTTTCTTTTTTCCCTTTCTCCTTTTACGAGCATTAGTCAAGAGCCTGCTGAGCCTGTTGCATAGCCACCATTCTTTTGTCCTTATTAGTCTTTGGTGGTGTCTGACTCTGATTAGTCAGGGTCATTTTCCTCCTGACAATAGAATTTAAGATTTCTAGCAGGCACCCATATGGGATTTGAGCATCCTATAGGGTAGACACACCCAAAGCCTCGATGCATTGTTAATAATGGGTCTGGGCCCCCCAATGTCCCGTGATGGGGTCTTTCCATCTTACCTGTATTTGAGGTCTCTGTTCTTGTCGTCCCCAATGTTTTTGGAAGCGGGACTCTATTTGATGTTTTTGAAAACTGAGAATGTTAATAGTGAACAAGGCCATATTTAGTTGTTGGTGGGGGCTTATTCCCCCTTTTTTTTTGTAATTGGGCCTTAATATTTTGATGATTACATTCTACAATAGCTTGGCCCTGTGGGTTGTAAGGAATCCCTGTAGTGTGCTGAAAAGAAGTCCTGTAGGCTTTTGCTTATAAAGCATGGCCCATTATCAGTTTTTACCTGTTGTGGCAATCCTAGTATAGCAAAGCATTGAAGGAAGTGGGATTGAGCATGTCTAGTCCTTTCCCCCATGTGGGTGTAGCCCAGCAGGCTTGGGAAAATGTGTCAATGGACACCAAAATGTATTTAAGCTTTCCAAATGGAGCATAATGTGTGACATCAGTTTGCCATAAAGAGTTGGGTCTCAAGCCTCGGGGATTTACCCCCGGTAGTTGTAATGGTGGTACCTGTAAAAGGGGCTGGCTGGACTTGTAAGTACGTACAATCTTTTTTAGGTCTTTTATAGGGACCTGAGGGAACCTCTTATGGAGTTCCCTCCAATTGACATGAGTGAGGTTGTGTAGGTCTTGAGCTTTTTTTTGGTTAGTGGACAGTAGCTGAACAGAAGCCATTTTATCTGCTTCAGCATTATCTTGAGATAGGAAGCCAGGCAAACCTTGATGTCCCCTAAGGTGTTGTAGGAAAATTGGGTTATTCCTTTCCATAAGAAGTGTCCAGGTTTGAATCATCAGGGGTGTAATGGGATTTTCATCCAATCGGATGTGGGAATGTAATAACCCAGGGAGAAGATTAATTGTATAGAGACTCTATCAGAGAATAGGTTCATGGGGCCTTTTACTTTAGTTAATGCCATTGTAACTGCCATAAGTTCTTTGAATTGGGCTGAGCCTTTACAGGTATGAACGTACCTTATTGGCTCCTTGTTGTCTCCAGAGAAAATTATCATGGCAGACCCATGTCGTCCCCCATCAGTAAACACATTAAGTGCTCCTGATAATGGTTCCCTAGTAAATAATTTGGGTGTTTTCCATTGAAGGGCCCGAAAAAAAGTCACCCATTTGTAGGGCCCATAATGGCAATCCAGTTCCCCGAGAAAACTTTCTAGAGCTAAGGCTGTTCAGTTGTTATTTCTGCTTAACCATTCTAAATCTCTGAGTCAGTAAGGGGTGACCAATTTGTGAGGATCAATACCATAATGTCTGAGGGCTAAGTCCCTTCCTTTCTCTATCAGGTCAGCCAGTTGATCTGTAGGTGTGTGTTCCCTAGGTGTGCCACCCAGGGATGTGTGGACCCATTGAAGAGGCAGTCCGTCCTGTACAAGGGCGGAAATCATTAATGTCTTACCAGGGAGAACCCATAATTCTAAGGGTTCATCAGGTGAATAGCGAGCTAATTGAGCTTGATCTAGTGTCTTTTGAATTGTGTGGAAGATCTCAAGATGTTGAGGGGTTAAAGTGATTAGGTCAGAGGGTTGCTTACCCTTTAGCAGCTGGAATAAGGGCTCTAACGTTTTAGTGGATATTGGTATCCAAGCTCTCAGCCAATTTATTTCTCCTAGTAATTTTTGAAGCTCCGTTAAAGTTAACGGGGTGGCAATAGCCAGTTGAGGCTTTAGAGGACTTACCCCTTCTTTTTTTTTTACTTTTTTTGTTATTATTTATTCAATTGTCCGTGTGTATGTATGTATGTGTGCGCGCATGCGAGCGTGTGTGTGTGTGTGTGTGTGTGTGTGTGTGTGTGTGTGTGTGTGTGTGTAGAACCACGGACGAATTCAGGAACCACCATGGACGCCTCCACCTCCTTCTGTCCCAGGATTCACAGGCTCCGCCCTACCAGGACCAGAAGCGCAGGCCGCCCCTGCTTCCACCTGGCGTCTATACGTGGGATCTGGGATCCGAACTCAGGACCTTCCACCCGCTAGGCAGAAGCTTAACCTCTGAGCCACCTCTCCAGCCCCGGACTCACCCCTTCTAAGTGGAGTTGGGTACCCAATATTTTAAAGGGTGGTACAGTTTAGACCTTATCAGCTGATATATGTAGTTCTCCCCTTTGAAGACATTTTTTTAGTAACCTTATAAAGTTCTCCCCATTCATGTAAACATAGAGTGTTACCTGGGGCACCTGTATTGCAGGTTTTAATAGGGTCTTTACATAGTTTTGACAAAATGCTGGACTGTTAGCCATGCCTTGAGGTAAGACTGTCCATTCATATCCACTATCAGGCACCTGGTAGTTAGTAGAGGGTACAGAAAAGGCAAATTTCTCATAGTCCTGTGGCTGTAATGGTATGGAGAAAAAACAATCTTTAATATCTATTATCATTAGACATAAATTAGAGGGAATGGCAGGAATCCAGGGCATCCCCCTAAGTGGGGCGCCTATTAGGGTCATCCTGGCATTGATTTTACGGAGATCTTGTAGCATTCTCCATTTACCAGAAGACTTCTTGATAACAAAAATTGAAGTGTTCCAGGGGCTTGTGGAAGGTTGGATATGCCCCGATTATAATTGTTCCTGTATTATATCTTGTAGAGCCTGTAATTTTTCTTTGGGGAGTGGCCACTGCTCCACCCAAACCGGGGGGTCCAGGGCACCTGAGGAGCAGTGGTCTCTAGAATTGGGGGTGTACCCGGGGCCTCTTTGGTGGGTCCTCCCGATAGTTGAAAACAAAATCTTCTTGAGGGGGAGGTGCACGGGCACATTCTTCCATGTTAAGATATCCCTGTAAAAGGCCTTATGGTCAGTGGTAATATAGGCTTGTGCCTCCCCCAAGATGTCCTGTCCTAGGATATTGGCCCATAAGCCCAGGGCAATCAAAGGACGGACTTCACGCTGAGTCCCGTCCGCATTTTTCCAATAAAGCCAATCCCTGGTTTCTTCTGACTTTGTATTTCCCCCAACTCCTAGGATTTGGGGTCCCGGGACCAAGGACCAATGGTGGGGAATCTCTTCCTTCCTAAGTACAGTCCTGTCTGCTCCTGTGTCAATCAAGCATCTGAACCTTTTTCCTTGAATGTAAATATCCATTTTAGGCCACAATCCTGGAACGATAGGAACTGTCCAATTGGCAGAGGGATTTTGAGTGGGTTGTGTTATAGGCATTGGCCTTTGGCCAAATGAGGAGCACTGTTTGATACCTCCTTGGTTTGACGGGGCTGGAGAACGCCACATAGTTAGTTTAAAGGTTTTCCCTTCTATGTCAAATTTAGATCTGTAATCTCTCTGCCAATGGTAGCCTTTGTGGCAACGGGGACAGGGGGTTGTGGGGGACCTTTTTATGGTTCTCTGTCCTTTAACAGCTGTAGGTTTGGGTTGCCCCCCATCTCTTGGACAGTTTCTCTTAAAGAGTCCCATTTGGCCACATCCAAAGCATTGTCCTCCATTATTTTTAGTGGCCATTTCGATTCCTTTTCCTTCTCAGGTCAATACTGTAAAGGCCTGCATAAGTGCAGAAGTTAAAGCTTCCGTTTGGGCTTGTAGGGCTGTGGTTAGGGACCTAGTCTGTTGTGATTGAGTCCCTATGTCCTTAGACGTGATTACCCATTGGCTAATAAATCTATCTTTGAGGCCCGCACAAGCCAATTTATGATCCCCGGTCATTCCTTCCCAGACCAGTAATTTGATAAATTGATCCCTCAGGGGACCTGGTGGGAGCTTGCGTCTTAAACTTTTTTCAACTCTATCTATGAATTCAGAGAGAGATTCTGTGGGTTTACTCCTGCAATAGGAGCCTCTGATGGCCCTTCATCTAGTTTTCCCCATGCAGCCAGCCCCAAAACACGGACCTGGTCCGCATATGGGGGGGGGGGGCAATAGCTGCCTGTTGTAGCCCGGTGGAGTACTGATCTGCTGATCCTGAGAGAATTCCAAATGAAATAGGGATCGGTGGGTTAGCCGCTTGGTTTCTTTCGGCTTGGACGTGACATTCCTCCTTAAAGAGGGCACACCATTTAATGAATGTGGGATTGGGGAGGACCGCCTTGCTGAGATTCATCCAATCTTTGGTAGTACAGGGTTGGTGGGCTAGACCTTGAAGTAATGTCTCTGCCCAAGGCGAATTAGGCCCGTCTTCTGTCACAGCCTTTTTTAGTCTCCCAAGGATACCAGGTGTAAGGGACCAGGGTCACCAAAAAGTCAAAAGGAACTCATAAAATGCAAAGAGACCCGAGTCACCAAAAGGCCAAAAGGGGCTCATAAAACTTGTTTAACATATGCCCCCCAGGGCCCAGTGTACCAGGACTTCCAGAAGGACCATAAAAACGTCCCAGGTCCGGATGACAGATATCGCAGCTGCCAGATGTCGGGACCATCAGATGCCTCTATTATCTTTAACCCCCTGCCCCACTCCCTCTTCCAGCTTGAGTATATAAACTGTACCCTAACCCTAAATAAACGGGACCTTGACAACTCTTTGCTTGGTCTCCCTCTTTCTTTCTCGCCCATCGTTCCCTGCAGGCTCCATCCTCCTCGGACCCACAAATAACTGGTCCTGCTGGACAGGACAACCAAGCTGCAGGGCGGTTCCCTCTGGGGTTGAGTTTTACTGGGAACGCTTCAATGGCCCTATGGTTGGGTTCCCAGTTAAGGTCCCCATAGGCTGGAGGTTGGGGCTGTAAAGTTTCATAATCCCCACGTCTCATATTCTTTGGTGAGGATGAGTGAGAAAAAGCTGTGTATAGCTGCTTAGGGGGCTTTCTCTCCGGGCACTCACTTTTACCTTCCTGGGCCATTTCTAAGGACTCTGTTGGCCAATCTGTCCCTTTAGGCTGTGGAGGTTTTATTTTTAATATGTTTTCCTCTCCTCATCAAATGTTTTCAAATCTTAAAGAGATGGATCAGTGCTAGTCGGCCCGGGGTCTGAGGGAGCAGAGGGCTCATGACCTGCAAGTCGAAAGCATATATTAAGGGGGGATATGATGGGGTAGAAGCTTAATGGTGGGCCAATCCCCTGATGGATCTGCAACAGATAGTCTAGTCAAGCAGGAACTCACTTATTGCAAGTCCACAGCCATCTTATATAGACAGAGGAATTCCAGGGTGCAGAAATGGGCAACCAATCATCTTAAAGGTCAAGCCAGCATGCAGGCTGTATGTAGTGAAATTTCCTTAAAACATCCTGAGCTACTCCCTCCTGACTTCCTTCCATTCTGAGCTATTCAGCACATCCTGAGCCGCCCCCTCCTGATTTCCCCTGAGTACTGGTCAAAACATCCTGAGCTGCCCTCCGGACTTCCTCCATCAAAACATCTTTGTTTAACCTTGCCAGATTATTGAGGTCACCTAGACTGAGGTCCCCACACTGAACCTCTGGTCCTGGAAGACCAAGCCTGGAAAAACTCCAAAGCAAAGTGAAAAGAAGTAGAGAAGGCCAGGATGATTCCCAAAATCACCTTTGGTTCTCCAGAAGCACTCAGAGTGCAATGTGAAACACAGAGATGCATAGAGACACCCCACATGCACATACACAGAAACACATGTAAAAGAAATTGTAAGTAATACATCCACTTTTCTCCCTATTAAAATATCAAGTAAATGTGGTTTATAAATTTATATGTATGATTTGAAACCACAGAACTGAAGCTCCTAAAGGAAAACATGAGATGAAACAGTGTTTTCATCAGTGGAAAACAGCAATAAGATTTACAAATCGTTATATGGGATTATATTAAACTAAAATTGCCCATACAGAAAGTAGTCCACTAAAAAAATAACATACAGTATGAGAAAAAATTGGAATCTAGTTATTCAGTAAGACATTCATTTCCAGAATATAGAATATATGGAGTACATAAACATTAGGTTAAATCTGAGTTAATGGCCCCAGTAAACTTTTTTCAAAGACATCCCAAAAATAACCTCCATAAAAATGCCAGTAAGTTCTTCTCACTTCTAATCATCAGGCTAAAGCCAAAGTCACAGTGAGGTATCATTGCTCTGAAGTGAAATAGTTAATTACGATATAGAACTATAAATGCTGAGAAATCCCATAAGCTAAAGATAATACAGCCAAAGCCTAGATAGAACATCTAAACCATTCTTTCCCCAGAAGTTAGGGAACACCTCTCTGGGGTTGCAAGAATGTGAGAGGTTGAAAGGGGTTTGAATGCAGCAAGACATGATCTGGACATGACCGAGATGTTGCATGCATGACCTCATTGCAGCTATATATAATTCCGCCAGGACTGCATAGGATTTAGCCTCTTGACATGTGACTACAGAAAAGGAAAGATCTCAACGGGCACCACAATACCATGAGAGACTGCTTAGAGTCAATGATTGATGGTAGAGAAGGGCAGATGCTTTCCTCAAAGGTATACCCACTGATGTAGGATTCATGCTCCAGCAAATTCTAAGACACACCACCAGAAACCAGAATCAAAATTCTTTGGAGCTTAAATATGAGTAACCTTTGATTATTGTTAACTCCCTTGGAAATATTCCACAATAAACAAATGAGAATTCAAGCAATTGAACTATATGGTCAAATTGGATTGGAAAGAAAATGTTTTTATTAATCAATAAACCACATTAATTGCCCATGGATCTAATGACATCCTTGTATGGTTTAATCAAAACCCTCTATGGGACTTAGATTTTAAAAGGACTCCATTCATTCCTTCTTCCTTTAGGAAGATCTAAGCGTTATTTGGTTGCAACACAAAACAATTAGATCATATATCACATTATATAAGCCTCTTCAAGACACATATGACATCTGGCCAGGGCAGGACCATTCACTGAAAAACATGTAACAGTCAGCTTTAGAGAGAGTTGAAAGAATGTACACTTTAAACTAAGAATAAAGCACAGATGGATAGGATAGAAGAGTAAGTAAGCAAAGGTAGATGAGGTTGACGCTAAGCAAAGAGCTCATTCATGTGGGTAAGCATGATGTAGTGGGGCAGGTTTTCTTCCTGAGCCCTGAGGCAGTGCTGCAGCCTGGTGGAAACAGGGTGTCAGAAGAAAGTAGTAGGAAGGGAAGCTACAGCCATTTTTTAATAAAATCTTTTGGCAAGATAACCCATATACTGGCCTGATGATTTATTCACACAGATGAAAGAAAAAGAGTAATTTTTTTTAAGAAGGAAATTCAGAGGGAAAGAGGATTTTAAGAAAAATCCTAGAAGGGAAAAATCCTAGAAGGCAGAATGAAAGGTATAGAAGCAGCAAAGCTTAAAGTGACAGAGGCCAACAGAGCTTTGGTGACCTAGAATGGCCAAGCATAAGGGATAAAATTGAAGAAATCCTAAAAGGCAGATGAAAGCATTAGACTTAAAAGACTAAGGTTTTACTTAGTGTAGTAAATAAGTATGAAAAGTAACAGCTAGCAATAATTCTTAACACTAGTCAAATCAGAAGAAAGCAATCGGTCTTAAAAGTTACAGGAGAGATACACTCACCCAAAACCTTCAGACTGCTGTAGTTCTCCAGCATCATATCCCTGTAGAGGGTCCTCTGAGCAACATCCAGGTACTGCCACTCCTCACAGGTGAAGTCCACAGCTATGTCCTCAAATGACACTGACGCATGTAACACACGTCTCTATAACCCAAATCCTCATCCTTGGGAACGGAAAATGAGCTTACTCTGTGCATGTGTGTCAGAGTCATATAGAAGCTGACACTTGATTTGCAACAGGGGAGAAAGAAAAATAAATATAAACACGTTATCCATGATAAGACAGTGATTCATGAAAATGGGATTCAAGAATTTTCCAGGGAATTATAACATAAATGCAATCTGCGTTCCAGCCTCACCCCACAAAGAACAGAGGGTCACCAAGCGTTCTCACTGAGGGTCTTCACTCCAACATAAGCAAATTAAAGAAAGTAAATTAAATCTTCAAATCAGGAAGCTAAGAAATCAGGCAGCAGGGAAATATGGTTTGAAGTGGGCATGCAGCCACTTCCATAGTCCAAAAAGTCCAGAAGGAATGCAGAAAAGGATTAAAGAGGACACACAAAAATTGTTTACATGAGGTTAATCAACTATGTACAGTTATCTACTCATGGGAAACATAAACTCAATTTGGCTCTTTAAATATCTGCTCCAGGAGAAAAAAAGGGGGGGCGGTGAGAAGACAAAACAATGTCAGTTTCAAATTTCCCATGTAAAAGAAAAGAGATGATTGCACTGTGGAAAGACAACATTAATATACAGAAATTCTTTTAGGGAGGTGGTATTTTAAGAATGCATCACCAAACCTAGGTCACAAATTTGAGACCCTGCTTCTCATACACTTGGAAAGTTCAGTGTAAAAAGGTGATCCCAGAGAAGTAGGCAGAAGAGAGTCGAACATCCAGACTTCAAATTATTTATTGTTGATTCTGGAGGAAATGATGGTGGTGATTTTTTTTTAAATGTATCCATCCCTCAGAAAAACCACAAGACCGCTCCCAGTTCAGATTCCTGAGGTGGAGACACACCACTTTTGAGGCTGTTTTCTTTACAAGGTTAAATTTCCCCTTAGAAAAGAGTCTTGAATCTCAGAATTATAGGGGCTCACAACTGTGCAGTTTCATAAACTAAGGCATTGACACATATCTCCTCTCATTTGAGGCTATTTTCTTTACAAAGTTACAAACTCTGGCTCCAGCTCCCACCACCACAGCATGGGGCTTTTCCAGGGTCGTCCTGACAGCCAACACCTGCAGCACTTTCAGGAGTGAGGGAGGGGACTGAGAGGCTGAAAAAATGGACTCTGGCCAGATCAGACTGTACTAGGGCCTTCTAGTGGGGTTCCAAGCTTTGTCCTCAGTGATGACTACAATGCCCAGGATGGGAGAGGAAAATGGTAATGACTTGCCATTGTGGTCCCTTTTCTAGTTCTTCCTGCTAAACATTTCAACATGGCCTTCAACTTCCATGGAAAAACATCTAAAAGCCACAGATAAAACCAAATAGTGAGTGGGGCTGGAGAGATGGCTCAGGGGTTGTAACTCTGTCTTACAAGCAGAAGGTTCTGAGTTCGGATCCCAGGTCCCACATTAAAAAAAAAAAAAAAAAACAAATAGTGAATCTTTTTTTTTTTTTTTTATTCAGCTGTGTGCATGTGCGTATGTATGTGCGTGTGTGTGTGTGTCTGTGTATGTGTATGTGTAGAACCACGGACGAATTCCGAAACCACCATGGACCGCCTCCACCTCCTTCTGCCCCGGGATTCACAGGCTCCGCCCTACCAGGACCAGAAGCGCAGGCCGCCCCCGCTTCCGCCTGGCGTCTATACGTGGGATCTGGGATCCGAACTCAGGACCTTCCGCCTGCAAGGCGGAGGCTTAACCCCTGAGCCACCTCTCCAGCCCCCCCAAATAGTGAATCTTTTAAGATGTGATTTTAGTTCAACAGAAAACAAACTGCACCTCTGTTTGCTTTCAGCAGTAACACAAGCTCCTCACAAGAACCCCTCCCTGCTCCAGCAGGAGCTAAAGAACTCTCCCGGGGTATGTGCAATACATGTTAATTCTGTTTCTCATATGTGTAATGCTTGCTGTGTGTATCTCCTTTCATATGTTTCATATGTGATATACAACAGATGTGAATAATATAAAGTGCTTTATACTAAAACGTTAAGATATATATATAGGAATATAAATGGTTAAGAAAATTTTAATCACAACTACCTATCATCTCCTTTTAATAATATTCCCTGTGTATTCAAAATCTACTCCCCGAGTCTTCATTTAAAATAAGAGCTTTACGAAAAACTTTTCAGGATTCTAACAATTTCTTAAAGGATTACTATATGACAAACAGCCACAATAACTGTATATTGATGACCTGATTGACTATAGGATGATTACATATTTAGTACATAATTGTTTACAATAGAATTATAATAGTTTACAATAGAATATGGTAATTACATGTTTTCAGATAGAATTAATGATTGGTGTTAAAAATTGGCTCAAATGCTGTTAGATTTTAACCATTGGTGTTAACAACACATCCACGATTATTTACCAATGGTTTTAAAACTGTAAGCCTCAAAGGAGCTGTTGTTCAAAAATATACAAGGACATTTTAAATTCACAAATAATATTAATATGGTTTACCGATTACTGAAAGTAATTTTTTCTCAAGAATCCCTGGTCTCTGTAATATATCCTAATTCTCTAAATTCTTATTTGTTTCAATAGATATTACTAATGACTAAAAGTTTTAAAATTCAAATTCCTAAATTCTAAATTGGAGCCTAGAAAACACTTCATACCACATTCTGCTTACTTAAAATAAAGCTTTTTAAAATATTAATCTACTTTAAAAAAGGTTTACAAAAAAATGTATTCCTAAATTTAATCAAAAAATTTAATTAGGCTGTGCCTTCTGGTACTATATATTATATAGTTAATTGAAAAACTTGTTAATAAATTATAATCTTTCGCCACAGGAAGATCCTACAAAATAAACACAATCAGAAGAATTCATTGATTAGAGAAAAACTATATGTATGATTTTATATTTAACTCTTTTACAAGGTATTTAAATATATTAAGATTCTATATGGTTATATTTCTGTATGATAAAACTATTTACAAAAGAAAGAAAAGTAAATTTTACCAAGGCAAAAAGTTAAAAGGATAGAAGCGTAAAAGATAAAATGTGTTACTAAACTAATGAGACTTATACAACACCTGAATAAATATTAATAATGTCTGAATAACATATACAGGGTATACATATAAATGAAATAGAGATATTATCTTGTAATAAAAATCTTCAAGTTTATTCACACTATATGAGACAGTTAAGGCCATCATTTTTTTTTACGGCCTTAACTAATTGTTGTAAAATGTATATTAAAATTATTCAACAAAAATATCACTATTAATATTTTTCCTGCTGTTTATGGGAACAGGTTTCTTTCATAGGAATCATGTAGAGATAAAGGTCCTAACTTTTCTGACCCTGCTCATTGTGCTCAAAATATAATGAAACAAAGACATAAAATGATACATTAGTTAAATTAAAAAAATGTTTAAAGTCGAATAGACCTTCACATTAGATATTAAATATATATTAAAACAGGAACAATAGGTATCATTCAGAGACAATGGTCTCAACCACAGCCTGGTACACCTACAATGGCTGATCTCAAGGGTGTTCGGAACACTCACCTGCCTCTACAGTGTTATCAGGGGATTAAAAAAAACAATATTCTTATAAATTACAAGATTTCGCTCATGAGAGTATTACTGTATAGTCCAAATTCAACTTTAATTCATCAGCTTAAGGTTTCAACCCAACAAAAGAAAATCATCAAAGTATAATTAATTCTTTATTCCTAATAAAATTTTAAAAATTTAGAATGTTATTGGCCATGTTTTTTCATAGTGGACCTAATCCAAATGAACAGTCCTCTCAAAAAATTACTTCTTAGATATTCTGGCTCTTAAATGGCCTTTTCTAGGTGGATCAGCATTCACTGATAAGGAAGAAATGATGACTACAGCTAAAACAAGAGCTTACTTTATTTAGGTCATATTGGGCCCTCTCTCAGTTCTTATAACACTCCAATATCTACTATTAAAAAAAATAAGAAAGATAGAAACCACTTCAAGATCTGAAAAAAGTTAAAGATTGAATAAAAACTATGGGAATTCTACAATTAGGGCCTTCTTTGTCTTCTATAATACCATTATGACTAGGTTAATAATAGATATAAAAGATTGATTTTTTTTTCCATTTCCTTTCGTTCAGCTAATAAAAAGTTTTCACTTTCTCCTTACCTGTTAATAAGAAAATTAATCCCATTAATCACTTTCAATAAAAGGTCTGGACTCAAAATTAAGAAAAATAGTTTTACTATATGTCAAAAAAATTGTAAGTAAAGCTATTTATTAAACCAGCTCATAAAACATATTCTAAGAAATAAATTACTCATCATGGAAATGATATTTTAATTTGTCACTCATTCAAAAAATGTAACAAGGATATTTATCATAAATTAAAACCACTTTCCATGTGGGATTTACAAACTACTCTCAAAAGGGTTAAAAAGCCCCTACCTTTTTTTTTTTGTATGTATTTTTGTTTTTGTTTTATTTTTATTTTTTAAACATTTTTTATTATTTCCGCTCATACAAACTTAATAGGTAGACCAGTTCCCTTCCCCCATCCTCCTCCCCACGAACCCCCTGCTCCCCCTCCCTCCCTCCCCATCTCCCAGTGCCTCCCCCCCAATTCCCAGAGAGTCCTTTATTGTGTATGCCTAACTCTCCTCTTGGTCCTCCTTTCCGATGACGTAAAAGGACCCAGTGGCATTTCCCTGAACCCTTTCTCGTGTTCCCTTTAAGCATAGGAACACTACTGTGGCCATCAATTCCTTGCTTCCAAGGATCTTGGGGCCTTTAGCAGATGCTAGACTTTGTGAGGTCAATAGTGTGACGGACATGGCGCAGGGCATGCAAAGTCCTATTATGATTGCTTCAGCCCTATCTAGTGTGGGGATTCTTCAAATCATTGCTTCCCCCATCCTTTTGCTCTTACGATCTTACCACCCCCTCTTCCGCAAATGTCCCTGAGCTTCAGGATGGGGGGAGATTAAGAAAAAGCCCCTATCTGAGGGACATCTTACATGATAAGAGCCTACTCTTTCTTTATATTTAATAACTTTAAACACTCTTATACAAACCTCATGGCCAAACTGTCATAACAAAATTAACTGCAAGCTTAAGTTATATCAGTCTAAACAAAAAGAGGAAAATTATACTACCACATATATTACCCTATACTAAAAACCAAGTGTATGTGGCTCTTTGTGCCATTAATTGTGAAATCTTGACAAGCACAGGTGCTTTGGTGCCCACAGAGAGTTGGGCTAAATCGCCAACACTCTCAATTCACAACTATTTACTAAAGGACCTAATCTCTAATAAATCTAAAGTTTGGGTTCAGAACAGATGCTTGTGTGTCCACAGATTGCAGTGAGGACCTTTGATGCAGGCACAAAGAGAAAAGCCACAATGCTTCAACCCTCAAGAACATATAAACCACCACTGCCAGATGAGAACAGGCTTGACACCTCACAATCGTCCCCACCTAGTGTCAGCTGAAGAAGCTCACTCAAGAGATTCAAAGCCAAATTAAAAATGTGGGACTTGACACTTCCCTAGGACTAGCTCCAGAGGATGCTTGCTTGATCTACATCTATACATGTGCACACCTGCTGTGGCCAAGGAGGGATAATTACTGTGGGACGTCCTTGAATATTCAATTGTTATCTTCTCCTGCTCTGAGGTTCAATTAGATAGTTTAAAAAATTTACTAATCAATCATTATGAAGGCATAAAAACTGTTCAAAACTTAAAATAGAAACATTTAAGGATGGTGACTATACTAGCATTGTTTTTGTGTAAAATACTCTGTGGGTTATCCGTCGCCCAAGGATAACAGGAAATCTAATTTGATTAACATTTAAACCTGTAAATAAGTAAATTCTGCACATAAAAAGGAAACTCAATACATCAGTAGCTATCTGATAACCTTTATAACATGTCTTTGAAAATGCTTTTCACCTTAATGTTACTAAACATGATTTTCCCACCCAAAGCTGGAGTGTGACTCGTAAAATGATCTTTGCCTGTCTCTTTTAAAGTGCAACCAAAATATTTATGGATCAACTGTGCATCTACTACCTAGTCCTCAAACTATTCCAATGAACAGGACTTCTCGTGGGATAGTTCACTACCTGTGATGACAGAAAAAATCAAGCTGTATCTATTAGATTCTCCAAAGTATGCTCCATCAGATTAATCCTTCCCTTATTGGCTCCTAAACATCAAAAATGAGTCATTTGAGATTCCACACCTTCAAATGTAATGATAAATCAAGATTAATGAATAACCTCAAATAACCACAGTGTGACATTCGTAGTTGCTTTAATCCTACCAGACCTTGGATTAATGGCAGGATTACAAAGAGAGAAAAAACAAATGCCACTGCCCAAATACTGACAAAAATCAATCAAAAAAAAAATAAATAAAAGAAGGTGGAATGACAGTTCTCCAAAATAAATCCTAATTTTTTATTAAATTAAATAAAAAAATTTTAAAGCATGATTATGGATGTAAATGTTTTTTCTGGATGTGCTGCTTTTTGAATTTCTAAAAATTAAAAACTTGTTATACAGAGAGATCACATCTGACAAGAACTCAACAGGATGTTCATAGGTGAGGACTAAAACTGGAGAGATTTTGATCTGATGAGTTCTCACGGCCTATCTTTCTTCCTGGGACTAGTCATAATGTTTTTTTCCTGTTCCTCATTATTCTGTGCTTGCTATGGTGTCCATTAAATCATATGTCCTGACTCACTAATAGATTTGAGGCCTATGTAGCATTATTTGTACAGAAACAAAAAAGGGACATTTAGGGGAACATGCTATCTCCTCCCATGTTCACTGTAACAATGACATCTTCTCCACTAGCTAACAGACTTCCCTAGACGTTGTTTCCATATATTCCAGTTACAGATCCTGACTGTACACCTTCTCCTGGATTGTTGAGACTAAGGAAAAGATAACCCTCCTCCCTGTCTGAGATTCTCAGCCTCAAAGTAAGCCTAGCTGACTTTGTCTATGTTGATAAGGAATCCTTCTATGCTCTGATTTGTATGTGACACTATATCTAAAGTGTGTGACATCTGTGCTTCCCAATAAAAACAAGTACAAAGCACTACAAGGTATTTCAGAATGGCAGATATCTGAAGTCCTCTGACTATTGTAAGTTACACTCATATCATCAGATATTGGCACAGGTCACTGGCACAGTGGGCAGCTACAATTAAGAAAATGTTAGAACGAAACACAATAATAAAAATGAAAATATGTTTAAAAACAGAATGCCATCTTGCCTCAGAACAGATCTCAACATAGAGATCCATCAACTGGTGTGTAATCACAATGTTGCTGACACAAAATGCAATTTTATTCACCTACAAATCTTCACATTTATCAATCAAAAAAATAAAAAAACTTGGAATGACAACATTTATGAGGAGACATGAAGAAGCAAAGTAAGTCAATCAAAATCTCCAAAGACGCTCTAAGGTCTATGAGCTCTAATTACAGCCTGTTGGTGAATCCGTAATTCTTACTGTGTTTCTTTTTGTCATTCACCATCTCTAGACATTTCTTTCTTAAAATCTGTGTATCTGCAATTCCCTTGTGCCTCAAGAGCTTAGTTTGGGTGCAAGGACAACCCCTCCATGTACACAATTAAGTGCTATTGCACGTCTGCCCCACCTCCAAAACCTACTGCCAGGAGGTAGATGCAAGAAGACTAGTTAAGGGTCTGGAGAGGTGGCTCAGGGGTTAAGCTTCTGCCTTGCAGAGCTTGGATCCTAGACCCCATGTAAGACCCTGGGCAGAAGCGGGGGTGGTCTACGTTTCTGGTCCTGGTAAAGTGGAGCCTGTGAATCCCCGGGCAGAGTAAACAAGGAGGTGGAGGCGATCCACGGTAGTTCCCGAATTCGTCCATGGTTCTACCCACATACACACGTACACACACGTGCACACACACACAATTGAATAAATAATAAAAAAAGAATATTTTTAAAAAAAGAGACCAGTTAAAACCAGGCAGAGCATAGAGTAATTAGCCTGGGCTCCCTGGTATCATCAATTAATTCCCTATGCTCTTCTATTCACTGGTATGAAGCATACAGAACCTATGTTAAAGACATACACCACTAACCAAAGCTAAAAGAGATGCAAGAGGGATCCCAAATTCTTTTTTTTTCCTCCAAACCCCCATCCCTCTGTATGCCCCTTCTCTTCTACTTCCCTCCCCATCCCCCAGTGCCTCCCCCTCCCATCCCCGGAGCATCTTTTAATGTGCATGCCAAACTCTTCTCTGGGTCCTCCTCTCCAATGAGGTGCAAGGACCCAGTGGCACTTCCCAGAACCCTTTCCTGTGTTCCCCTTAAGCATAGAAATACTACTGGGGCTGTCAATCCCTTGCCTCCAAGGATCCTAGTGCCTTTAGCAAATGCTAGACTTTGTGGGGTCAATAGTGTGTTGGACATTGCACAGGGCATGCAAAGTCCAAATATGATTGCTTCGGCCCTAACTTTGTGGAGTATCTTGCATATCATTACTCCTCCCATCCTTGTGCTCTTACAATCTTACCGTCCCCTCTTCGGCAAATTTCCCTGAGCTTCAGGATGGGGAGAGATTAGGCTGGCCTAGTTCCAGGTGGTTGATATAGTCTCTGATGTTCTGGATTATGGTTTATTGACTTTTTTTTCAGTTTTGCTGCTCCTGGAATGCCCTTCACTCCATCCTGATGGGTATTGGATGTCATCTCTTGCAGTCCTTGATGGTGACCTATTTTCTTTACTGTAACATGGTCCCCTTTCTCCTTGTTACTTGTGTGGCCCTCCTTCCCCATACCTCCTGTTTACAATCCTTGCAATTACTGTATTACAGAGATTTATCTTTGAGTGTCTCTAAGTGGGGTTGGTACTAGAAGCCACCTATTAGGGAGTACATACGGCGCATAATTTTCTGGGTCTGGGATACTTCACTCAATATAATTGGTTCTAATTCGATCCATTTCCCGGCAAATTTCATTAATTCATCATTTTTGATGGCTGAGTAGTACTTCATTGTATAGATGTATCACATTTTCCTTATTTGCTCGTCAACTGTTGGACATTTAGGTTGATTCCATGACTTTGCTATTGTAAACAGTGCTGCTATGAACATAGTCATGCTTGTGCTATCGAGGTAAATTTTTGTGTATGGGGGGTTAATCCCAAAAGTGGAATTGCAGGGTCATATGGCATTTTAATCTTTAATTTCTTTAAAAATCTCCAGACAGCTCGCCAGAGTGGCTGTATGAGCCTGCATTTCCACCAGCAATGTAGGAGAGTTCCCCTCTCTACAAGGTATCCCAAGTTCTAAGGCAGCCATCTCTACAATGGTTTTCTCAAAAAGAGAGAAGAGGAGCTGGAGAGGTGGCTCAAAAAGAGAGAAGAGGGGCTGGAGAGGTGGCTCAGGGGTTAAGCCTCCGCCTTGCAGGCGGAAGGTCCTGAGTTTGAATCCCAGATCCCATGTATAGACGCCAGGCGGAAGCGGGGGCAGCCTGCGCTTCTGGTCCTGGTAGGGCGGAGCTTGTGAATCCCGGGGCAGAAGAAGGTGGAGGCGTCCGTGGTTCTACACATACACATACACACACACAGACACACATACACACGCGTGTGCATATACACACACACATGCGCAGTTGAATAAATAATAATAAAAAAATTTAAAAATTTTTTAAAAAGTGACAAAAAAAATGCCAATTGCACACAGATTCCATCCTTCATAGCAGACACCATACAAACATGTAAACATATGCAAGGAAATGACTCAGTGAAGGCCATGTGCTTAAATAAGGTTAACTGCTAGGAAGTGGGAATCCAAATCACAACCATGTACTAGCAGCAACAAGTCCTGAATTCAGGAAAATTCTCAAGAACAGATACTGACAGACCAGGTGACAGGAGGGAAAGGTGGGCCAGTGATAGCAGAAATAAAGGAGAGCTGGTGTTCACACACCTAGAATTAGACACTCAGAGAGATATTCACACATGAAAATGGACAGTGGTGAAAGAGGAGTCAGTACCATTAGGTGTGTTCACAGGTCCCTACTGTAACTCAGGAACTGAAGCCCAAAGGCCACCAGAGAGTGGACCCCTGCAGAATACTCACGGACACAGGTTCGATGCAAAAGCAACAGGATTTTATTCCAGCGCACTGGGGTCGCCCCATATACTAAAGGGAAGGACGACCCCGAGCTCAAGAAGCATACACTTTTTATACCCTCCTCACAGGGAGATTACATCATGTTACAAAATAATTGGCTATCATATTAGTTAGTACAAAAGCATAGCTGTACATATTAGACCTTGAGAGGGGAATTGGGAGGGGTTGAGTGGGCTCAAGCGACATCTGCATGTACTGAAGACTGAGACCTTGAAAGGGGGAAGATTCCTGGAACCAACTTTGGTCTGATATCTGAGTCTGGATGGTTTGGCATCAGGCTCTCTCACAGGGACCTTGAGAGGGGAGGTGTTTTTCAGTCTCTAGCTACCTGTTGTTTTCAGAACTCTGAAAACTGCTGACCACCAAGCTCAACATTTCTGCCTTTGGGTCTGTTTAAAAATTTCTTTTCTTCCACAGAACCAGCCCACAAACTCACCATTTCCAGCTTCTGGGGCATAATCCCTTATCTCTCCTTGGATTTCTCCTTCCCAATGGGTCACAGGAAATTCAAGAAATCTTCAACTTTATAACTGGAAAAGAAGTAAAGACAGATTTAAAGCTTAAATATCCATATGATGTAGAAAAAAACAAGTGATTTAATATTATTTAAAATAGCATAATGAGGTTTTCTGTATGTGCCCAAATTACAGAGCAAATATTACCAATTGTGCTGCAATTCTTGTCTTGCTCTCCCAGTGGACAAGACACTTTAAAGAGTCCACAGTGAAAGGACCCTCTGCCTACCCAATTCTCATGTTTCTTGACCTCCCATCCTAACTTCGTCTTCCCAGAGACCACGCCTTCACCCTTCAAAACTTCTCAAACCTTCCTCTGTCTTCCAGAGAACTGGCATCTAACTAATAAGCTCTTCCTCACAGCACTTCCCTCAACTTCATCCCTCAGACCCTTTCCCTTATGATACTGATGCTTACAGACTATGTCCCCTCCTTTAGCACCCCACTAATTCTCTCACAAACTCACTCTTCCCTCACTCCCTCCCATACCGCCATATCATTTCTCAGACCCTCACATCCTGTCTCAGGAAGTCACATCCTTACATAGACACTTGACTTTCTCCATCAGGCCCTTGACCTCCAGCCCACAGTCCACAGGCATCTTTGTAAAGCCCTCGCTTCCACACTCACATCCAAGCCTGTGGTCTCACAGACCCTTTTACCCCCTCATCCCTTCCCAGACACTGTGGAAACTCAGCAACAGACGTGTCTTCCATCCCCTCTCACGCTGGTGCACACACAGCCTTCTGGGGTCCTCCAATCGCCAAGCCACTATTCTGCTTAGCACCCCCCTATGTAGTACCCACTGACCCACATCCCACTCTGCACACTGAGCCAAGCTCCACAGTATACCCATCTCCTGATTTCAGGGTTTCAGTAGGGAGCAATGGTGGGATTTAAAGCAGACAAGCAAATTCTCACTCTTGCCTTGCTGTGGCCCCAGCTCACTGTCAGCAGTGCCATTGCTGAGAAAATAAACTATGTGACAAGAGCTTGACTTGGCTTCTTTGAGACTCTCCAGGGAGAACATGAGTGGGAACAGAACCCAGGCCTGGCACCCACTACACACACTATCACTGAACTCTTTCCTGGGGTGATGGGATTCCTCGAAGGGTGAGGTACCCGCAGATGTGGTATGTGGCGCTCAATCACTGAACCCCATCTGCTGGAAGAAAACTGACCTCTGTGATCTGCCCAGGTCGGCCTTGAACTCCCCCAGCAGCCCAGGTTTCTTTCCACCTCGACCTGCTTCCTCCTGCCTCAGTCTCCTCACTTGCTGGGATACAGGTCTGTCACCCTGCCTGATGTGGGAGGGAAGATTTGAACCCTGGTCTAGAACCCATCCCGGGTTTCACTTTAACACTGCAATGTCGGGGATGGACGCAAAGAGGAGGAAAGGGACAACTGCACGTGGCTGCTTCTGGAAGCCTTGGACCTTGGTTAGTCGCCAGCTGTGTGAGGGCAAAGCCAGGAACAAAACTTTCCCAAACTAGGCACCTTCACCTGCTTTATGGTTTCAGGTGATGCCACTGAGACACGGGGTGAGTAATACAAAGAGTGGTTCCACATGCCCACAACCCCCAGCATGTGGGAAGCAGAGGCAGAAAGACTGCCACCAGATGGTCCCAGTTTAGAAGAGAAGGGAATCTTGTCCTCAGCCAAAAGCGCCCCCCCCAAAAAAATACTGAAAGTGAGTCACCACATGGTAAAATATTTTGCTAGTATTTAGGGGTCTCTAGGTTTGATCTGTAACTGGTTAGAACGCGCTCGCCCGCGCACGTGCGAAGCATACACACATACTCAAGAGAATTCGATGAACTGCTAAGTGGGGTACAAGTTCATATTGTAAAGCCCCAGGCCACTGAAAAGCTGGAAGTGCGAGCAAAGTAAGAAGCTGATCACCCATTAGTATGAAAAGACTGAATGACAGACGCTGCGATAAATGCAGAGAGCCTCACGCGGGGACGGACAGAGAGTGACACAAACCTCAGGAGGCGCCAGCAGGCTATGAGCCCCGCTCTGTCCACCTTGGCACAGGGCAGCGCGGACACCAGGGAGGCAGCCGGGATGCGCCCGAGAGCACTGGATAGCCACGCCCCCCTACCGCCTGCTGCAAGACCCTAGTGCCTGGCCAGCCGCAGGACGCCTGGACACGCCCACGTGCCCGAGCCGCGCAGTGTCCAGCCGCCCCCGTTCCGAGGCCCCACGCGCCGCCGCCCCCCACAGCCGCTTCCAGGGTCCGCGGCTGCTAGCGCCGCATCCAACACCGAACTCGGGGCGCCACGGGACACACGGCTGCCGGCCCTGCACGCTCCAACCCGTCGCGCTCACCGCGCTTCCCCGGACTCACCGACCACCGCGCAGATTCACCACCCAGGACATCCGAGCCTGCGGGAAGCCCACCCGCAGCGCCCACCGGAATCGCGGCACATCAAAGAAGGCGCGCTCAGGGTGCCGGACAGCGCCGGCCCGGGAAGCCCGCCTTCTCCTCCGCATGCCTGCATCTGATTGGACAGTAGTCACAGAAACTCCTCCGATTGGTCGGAGCCTCGAGTCCCATGCACTCAGTCCCTGAGTGACAGGAGGTGACAGGATCATAGAGTGAAAGAGACAAGAATCGTAACTTCTGGCCTGCAGTTCATTTAAAGTAGAACTGGGAACACACAGCCCTGCCCACCGTGGTCCATGGCGGTGCACCAGCCAGTGAATTAAATGCAAATGTATCTTCTACACAAATGTAAAAAGTAGAACTTGGAATATCTCTGTAAATCTTTATAAATCTGCTCTATTGATAGGGCGACTTGAGTTTTACAATGGGGGGCTGGAGAGGTGGCTCAGGGGTTAAGCCTCTGCCTTGCAGGCGGAAGGTCCTGAGTTCGAATCCTAGACCCCACGAATAGACGCTGGGCGGAGGCGGGGGCGGCCTGCGTTTCTGATCCTGGTAGGGCGGAGCCTGTGAATCCCGGGGCAGAGTAAAAACAAGGAGGAGGTGGAGGCATCCATGGTGGTTCCAGAATTCGTCCGTGGTTCTACATACACAGACACATACATATGCACACACACGCATACACGCACAATTGAATAAATAAAAAAAATTTAAAAACAATGGGAATCTAGTTCCAAGAACAGAAATATCCACTACATAAAATATATCAACAAAAGTGTAACGTTTTATTGAATATTTAGTAACTAAGATAATGAGTTTTTAGACAGCTGTTTGGGTATATTGTTTCAATCTTCTCCTTTTTCTCACCTATACCTCTATATTTGGTTCTGTTTATTCCTGATAATAGTCTTCTGTCTTTCATGTCACATGGACTCCAAAATATGTGACAGTTGTTTTTTTGAAACATTTATTTCCAACCAACTGATAAATTGCCTCCACAACACCTGCTATTAAAATTAAGCTTCCTCATTAGATTCAAAGAAAGGTTTCATCTCAGCATATAAAAGATAGCCAGCCCTCTTATATGGAATTAATAAAGTCATTTACCACAAAAAAAGCAACAATGCATATAGGGCTTACAAATTGCACTTAAAAAGTTTTAAATTTTTAAAAATTATACTTTAAAATATTAACACTCAAAATTAAATAATTAAAAAGACATTTTACACACAGTTGACTATTTTCAAAAACAGATATAAACTGACTCCAAATATCATTAAAATTAGCTATAAATAGTCTCCATTTAAAATATTAAAAAGAGGGGCTGGAGAGGTGGCTCAGGGGTTAAGCCTTCGCCTTGCAGGAAGAAGGTCTTGAGTTCGGATCCCAGATCCCACGTATGGACCCCGGGCGGAAGCGGGGGCGGCCTGCGCTTCTGGTCCTGGTAGGGCGGAACCCGTGAATCCCAGGGCAGAAGGAGGTGGAGGCGTCCATGGTGGTTCACGAATTCGTCCGTGGTTCTGCACATACACACACACATACACACACATACAAACAGGCACGCACGCGTGCGCACATACACACGCATATGCACACAGTTGAATAAATAATAATAAAAAATATATTAAAAAGAGATCCTGATCCTAGCTCCCCCCAAATCACAAAAGTCCTCCAGTTAATAAAGAAGTATCCTATCAGAGGAATGAACTACTGATGGGAGCCTACTCTTCCTTTATATTCAACTATTTTAAAAGATCCCATAAGGAGCTGCAGAGGTGGCTCAGGGGTTAATCCTCTGCCTTGCAAGCGGAAGGTCCTGAGTTCGGATCCTAGACTCCACGTATAGACGCCGGGCCAGAAGCGGGTGGAAGTGAGGATGGCCTGCGTTTCTGGTCCTGGAAGGGCGGAGCCTGTGAATCCCGGGACAGAGTAAACAAGGAGGAGGTAGAGGTGTCCATGGTGGTTCCCGAATTTGCCCGTGGTTCTACACACACACACATACATACACACACGTGCGCGCGCGCGCACACACACACACACACGTGCACACCCACAATTGAATAAATATTTTTTTTAATTCCATAAAAACCTCCAAAGCCAGGCTTGTATAAAACACAAAAGTAATGCTTTCAAAGTATATGTACTAAACAAACAGGAAGAATTTACACTGACCCCTATATAAAGAATATGGCTCTTTCCATTAACTCTGAAATTTTGGATGAGCAAAGGTGCTCTGCCATATAGCAACACAGGGCTAAATAACACCCCCCCACACACACACCCAATCTCAATTCACAACCTATTTATTGGAAGGATCTAATATGAGTAGAAGTCAGGCCATAACAAAGTATGGAGTCAGGGCTATGCTCATGCATCTACAGAACACAAGGACTACAGTCCTGATATGAGAATATTGAACTCTAAACAACCCTTGGAGATTGCCAGAGAGGAGAGCAAGCCACACTCCCAGCAAGCAACTGCCCCACTCAGGGTCAACTACAAAACTCACCCAACACACTACACATAAGTGGAATGTATTGATTAGCAATGGAAGTCCTCAACTTTAGTCTCTTACTATCTTGTGTCCTCTCTTACACAAGATTCCCTGAACCTTAGGATGGGAGGAGATTTGGTTGGCCTGATTCCAACTGAGCATTTTAGAGTCACCAGTACCTTTCACTCTCACTAGTTGTTGTTTTCTATTTCACTGCTCTTCTGTTGCACTAGGCTGCATCTTGTTTGAGTGTTGAGATCCTTTTTTCTCTAAAAATAAAAATCAGAGGTGTTTAGATGAGGGTTTATTATCAAGTGTTTGTGGTTAGTACTGAGGCCTCTGATACTATACACTGTAGGTTTTCTTCCCACCATTGTTTAGACTGATTTACATTGCTTTTGTTTCCTGTCTTTTGGTGGGGGGGAAGGGAGAATGGCAAACGGTGGTTTGTTACCTGGAGGTGAATTGCAATATGCACTGTGTCCTATTTCCTTTTCTTCCCTTCCCTTAAAGACTTCTTATATAAAAACCCTTTAAAACCCTATACCCATTTTCATTTGTTTCTGGTCTTTTGCAAACTTTTTACATCCTCCCATAATTTGTGCTCCTTATGTTTGTGGGTGTGGTAATCTACTTCCTGTTGGATTACATCAAATTCAAGTTTTAATGCTAGGATCCACTTATAAGGAAGAACATACATCACCTCTCTTTCTGGTTCTGAAATATTTTACTCAGTATGATTTTTGTCCAGGTCCGTCTATTTATTGACCAATTTCATTAGTTGAACTTTTCTGACAGCTGAATAGTATTCCTTTGTATATATGTACCACATTTCATTAACCATTCATCAACTGTTGGATGTGTAGGTGGGTTACATTTCTTTGGTATAGTAAAAAGTGTTTCTGTGTGTGCGATGGTCCATGTGATTTTGTTGTAAAATGCAGTGTGCTTTGGGAATATACACAGGAGAAGTATAGGTGGTGCATATGGAATTTCAATTTTTAACTTTTGTAGTAACCTTCAAATTCATCTCCAAACAAGTATGAGTTTACAATCCCACCAGCAATGAATAAGAGTCAATTTCTCCTCACATCCATGCCAGCATTTGCTGTTGTTTGTGTTTTGGACCTTAGACATTCTGACTGGAGTGAGATGATACCTCTAGGTGGTTTTAACTTGCATTTCCCAGGTGACTAGAGAGATGTTTGTTAGACATTTGAATTTCATCTTGTGAGAAGTTTCTGTTCAGATTTATAGTCCATTTTATGTGGTGTATATTTCCTTGGAATTTAATTTTTCAAGTTCAATGTGTTCTCAGAATATTAGTTATCTATGGGATATTTGGATAGTAAAGATGTTCTCCCGTTTTGTAGGTTGCCATTTTCCTTGATTAACAAACAGGCTCTTTTGCTAGGCAAAAGCTATTCAATGTCATATAGTACAACTTACTCAGCATTAGACTTATTCTCTATGCCTTTGGGTCCTATTGAGAATGCAGGACAAGGTCAATCAAATTGAGGGCAGTTCCTATTTTTTCTTCTAGGAGTTTTAAAGTGTTTGGCCTAACACTGAGGTCTCTTTTTTTTCTCCCACATTTTTTTTTTTCCTAATCATACAAGCTCAATAGGTACCCCCAATTCTCTCCCTTCCTTCTCCCTTCCCAGTGGTCTCCCATTGCACTCTCCCCTCTTCCCCCTTCCTTTCACCTACCTCCCTCCCCCTCTCCCAGCGCCTCCACATGTTCCTCTTTCCCATTCCCTGGAGCATCCTTTTGTATGAATGCCAAATCTCCCTATGACTCTTCCACCTTAGTGAGAGCTCAGGACTCAGTGGCATAGCCAGGAGCCCTTTCTTGAGCTTCCCATTAGTATGGAAACTCTATTATGACTGTTAATCCCTGACTCTAAGGATCCTACTGCCTGGAGCCTTCTCCTCTATGATCCATGCTAGACTTTGGAGGGTCGTTGACATGTCAGCCATTGTGCAGGTCACACAAAGTCCAAATCTGGCTGCTGCAGTCCTAACTTGTGTGGAGTATCTTGCATATCATTGGTCCTCCCTATCTTGATGCTCTTACAATCTTGCCACCCCGTCTTTCCCCAGGATTCCCTGAGCTTTAGGATAGAGAAAGATTTGGCTGTGCTGTTTCCAGGTGAATAAGGTAGGGTCTTTGGTGTTCTAGTTTTTTTCATATTAGCATTGAGGTCTTTGATCCATTGGGAGTTGATTTTGTACAGGAAGACCAAAAAAAAAAAAAAAAAAAAAGTCCTATTTCATTCTTCTGCATGTAGATATTCAATTTTGCCATTTGTTTAAGATGCCGTCCTTTTCCCAATAGCCTTTTTGACACTAATGTCAAAGATCAGTGCATTGTAGGTAAGTGTGCTTATATTTGGGTTTTAACTTCTAACCCATTGGTCCATAGCTCTTTTTTGGACCCAGTACCATGCTGGTTTTACTATTATGGCTTTATAATATTTTTTTTTATTATTATTATTATTTATTCAACTGTGTGCATATGTGTGTGTATGTGCGCGCGTCTGTGTGTGTGTGTGTGTGTGTGTGTGTGTGTAGAACCACGGACGAATTCGCGAACCACCATGGACGCCTCCACCTCCTTCTGCCCCCGGGATTCACAGGCTCCGCCCTACCAGGACCAGAAGCGCAGGTCGCCCCCACTTCCGCCCGGCGTCTATACGTGGGATCTGGGATCCGAACTCAGGAGCTTCCGCCTGCAAGGCGGAGGCTTAACCCCTGAGCCACCTCTCCAGCCCTATAATATTTTTAAAGGTCTGGTACAGTAATATCACCCACTGACTTATTATTCAGGGTTGATTTTACTGTCCTGGCTCTTTTATGCTTCCATATGAAATCTGAGATTATTTAACCAATTCCTGTGAAGATCTGGGTTGGAATTTTGATTGGTATTTCATTCAACCTGTGTATTGCTTTTGGAATGGTCATTTTAACAATGTTAATTTTGCTCCTCTGGGAATATGAGAGGTGTTTTTTGGTGTCTTATATAACCTTTTTTTTGAGAGGGTTTGTAAAGTTTTCATAGAATAGATATTTCACATGGTTAGTTAGGTTTCTTCAAAGGGATTTTATTTTTTTAGGGAAAATGGTATATGGTATTGTTTCTCACAGGTCCTTCTTGCTATATTTATTCTTGGTGTATAGAAAAGGCATGGATTTTTAAACATTTTAAGTTATTTTTATTATATATCTTTTTAAATTCAAGTTCAAAACATTTATTTATTTACATTATGTGTTTGTATGTGAATGTATCCGAGGGCACTGTGTATCCCTGTGGAGGACCAAGTGTGACTTTGGGAATCATCCTGTATTGCTTAAATCTTCTTTGTTTTGCTTCCCCAGACTCCTCCCATGAGGGCCAGAAGCGCAGAAGCTGACTGTTTCTACTTGCCATGTTTATATGGGACCTGAGATGTGAATTCAGAACCTTCTTCTTGTCAGACAGAAGCTTAACCCCTGGGCCATTTCTCCAGTCCCTGATTTTTGAACATTAATTTTGCCTTCTACCACCCTACAGAACTTATTTATTAGGTCCAGGAATTTCATGCTCAATCTTTATTGTCCTTGAGGTATAGATCATGTCATCTGTGACTAGGGATAACTTGATTTCTTCTTTTGCACTTTGTGTCCCTTTATATCCTTTTTTTAAGGCTCTAGCTAAGATTTCAAGGACAAGGTTGAATAGAAGTGATGAGAATGGGCAGCCTTTTCTGTTTCCCAATGTGAGTGGAAATGGTTCCAGTTATTCATTATTTGGGAAGAAGTGTCATAGGCTTGTTGCATATGACTTTTATTATGTTGATAAATGTTCCTTTCAACTCTATTTTCTCCAGGGTTTTTATCATAAAGGGGGGTTGGATTTTGTCAAAAGCTTTTTCAGCATTACTTGAGGGAATCATGCAACCTGATTTACATATTGAACAAATCTTCTATATCTGGAACAACCCTATTTGATTACAGTGGATGATCTTTCTGATATGTTTTTGTATCTGGCTTGCTGGGATTTTACTGAGGATCTTTCTGTGTTATCATTGAGTTGTAGGAATTTTTGAATTTTCCTTCTGACTTATGCCTGGACTCGGTCCTCATTCAGTAGTATATCACTGAACTTCCAAGAGTTTGTGTACTTTCTGTTGTTTGTCTTGTTATGAATGTCCATCTTTATTCTCTGGTGGTCAGATCAAGTACAAATGATGATTTCAATGTTCTTTTATTTGTGGAATATAGCTTTGTGACCGAGTATGTGTTCTATTAGTGTTCCTTAGTGTTAAGATGGAATGCTTGCTAGATGTTTGTCAGGTCCATTTGGCATATTGTTTGGTTAATTCCAGTGTGTCTCTGATCAGTATGTGGCCTGGTGACCTGTGAGAGTAGGGTGTTGAGATCCCCTACTATTATCTATTTGGGTTGATTTGCTATCTTACACTTTGTAGTGCTTGTTTAACTATGATGGGAGCATATATATTTAGAATTGTTAATTTCTTTTGACAAATATGTAGTATCTTTTTGTATCTCTTATGATTTCTTTTAGTTTGAAGTCTATATTTTTTCGATATTAGGATGGCTACTCCTGCTCATGTGCTAGTTGCATTTCCTTGGAGTATCTTCATCCATCCTTTGATCCTGGGATTGTGTTTGTTGAGGCAGCATTTTGATGAGTTGTGGCTTTTAACCCATGTTGTCACCTTGTGTGTCTTGATTGGTGAGTTGACCCACTGATGTTTAAAGTTAAAAATGAGAAATTTTTGATGAATCCTGTCATTTTTTTAGTTTGTCTGATTTTTGTATGGGCAGTTTTCTGCCTGGTCTGTGTATTGGCATTATTGTTCCCTGTTATCCTTTTAAGTGTTGATTAATTGTCTATCTAAAAAAATTTTTTTTTTCTAGTATGTTCTGCAAGCTGGTTTTGGTTGATAAGTGTCATAATTTGCCTGCATGGTTGCTGATAAATCACCATCAAACCGCCTAAGGGAACAAGGGGTTTATTTTCCTATGATAGTCCGGTTACAGTCTGTAGTGCAGCTTGACAGGAGAGCATGCATCAACACCAGGGCCAAGGGAACTGGTCATACCATGCTTGAGAGAGGGACAATCCTTACTTGCCAGACAAGGATGTCTGCCCAAGTCTGCATAAGTATGCAGACTCTCTCAACGAGCTCTCTGTATTTTATTCCAAGGCCTAGTCCCACCCACAATAAGCTCGGCCTTCCCTATCAACTAGACAATCTCCTACAGGTTTGCTCTGGGTGTAACTCAAACACAGTTCTCTATAAATGTGTCCAGAGCTCAAACCCTCAACTGTCAAGTTGACACCTGTGCCTAACGATGACAATAAGAAAGACATTAGTTTATTTTTGTGTGAAAATAATTTTCTTTCATATTCAAGCATGACTGATAGCTTGCCTGAATGTAGCTGCATAAGTTGGCATTTATGATTTTTCATGACTTGAAGAATGCCTTTCCAAGCTCTTCTGACTTTACAATTTCCATTGAAAGCTCAGGTGTTACTATTATAGGCTTGCTTTTAAATGTCCTTGTTTGTCTCTTTTGGGGCTCTCAGAAATACTACTTGTCCTGTATCTCAGTTGGTGTTATTTGCTTGGTTTTGCTCTTTTTTTGGTCATATCTGGATGGTGTGCAATATATATGTATTGTCCTTGATTAGAACTCTCTTTACAGTTGTGGGAAGTTTTCATATGTGACTGACAGAAATATCTGAGCTGGAGTTTTTTCTTGAGTTTCTTGTTCTGGTATTCTAAAAATATATAAGGTTGGCTTCTTAATGATATCCCATAATTCCTGAATATACTTTTCATGTTTTCTAATATGTTCTCAGTGAGCGCCCTTGAGCGTGGCCAATAAGCTGCCTTAGTCTTGGGCTAGGCCAACAGTTCCTAAACGGAAATCAACAGCATAGTTGCTACAAACAACAGTCAACAGATGGGATCTTATGAAATTAAGGAGCTTCTGTTCAGATAAAGAGATTATAACTTAAGCACATAGGCAACCAATAGAATGGGAGAAAATCTTTACTAACCACATATCTGATAGAGCTCTATTATCCAGAGTGCACAAAGAACTTAGAAAACTAAACACCAAGGAAACTAATGGCCCAATTAAAAAATGGGCCTTGGTCCTCCAGCATGCTATGCTGTGGCATGCATGTGTTCTCTCTCTCTTTCTCTCTCTCGCTCTTGCTCGCTCGCTCTCAAATAAATAAAATATTTTAAGCTTAAAAAAAAAATGGGCCTTGGAAAAAGAACAGCATCTTCAACAAATGGTGCTGGCAAAACTGGATCTCCACATGCAGAAGATTAAAGCTGGACCCATGCTTGTCACCATGTACAAGACTTAATTCAAAATGGATCAAGGACTTTGATATAAGGCCAGAGACTATAAAAACCATAGTTGAGAGGATAGGGAACTCCCTCGAGCTGATTGGGCTAGGCCAACAGTTCCTAAACAGACATCCAATGGCACAGTCACTGCTACCAATTCTCAACAGTTGGGACCTTGTGAAATTAAAGCGCTTCCGTTCAGATAAAGAGATTGTAACACGAGCTCAAAGGCAACCCACAGAATGGGAGAAAATCTTCACTAATCACATATCTGATAGAGCTCTACTGTCCAGAGTGCACAAAGAACTTAGAAAACTAAACTCCAAGGAAAACAATGGCCCAATTAAAAAATGGGCCCTGGAACTTAAAAGAAACTTTACCAGGGATGAAATTAAGATGTCTAACAAATATCTGAAAAAATGCTCCACTTCCTTAGCCATCAGGGAAATGCAAATCAAAACTTCCCTGAGATATCATCTCACCCCGGTCAGGATGGCAAAAATCCACAATACAAACAACAACAAATGCTGGAGAGGATGTGGAGAGAGGAGAACTCTCCTACATTGCTGGTGGGAATGCAGGCTCATACAGCCACTCTGGCAAGCCATCTGGAGATTCTTAAAGAAATTAAAGATTGAAATGCCATATGACCCTGCTATCCCACTTTTGGGAATAACCCCTCATGCAGCAGAGGTTTACCTCGATAGCACAAGCACGACCATGTTCATAGCAGCACTGTTTACAATAGCAAAGTCATGGAATCAACCCAAATGTCCAACAGTTGACGAGTGGATAAGGAAACTGTGGTACATCTATACAATGGAGTACTACGCAGCCATCAAAAAGATGAATTACTGGAATTTCCTGGGAATTGGATGGATGTCATTAGAAACAATTATATTAAGTGAAGTATCCCAAACCCATAACATTAAGCGCCGTATGTACTCCCTAATTGGTGGCTCTAGTACCAAACTCACCCAGCCCACGTTGAGACACGCAAAGGTAAATCTATGTAATACAGTAATTGCAAGGATTATGAACAGGAGGGATGGGGTTGGAGGGCCACACCAGACACATGGAGAGAGGGGACCATGTGACAGCAGAGAAAATAGGCCTCCATCAAGGAATGCAAGGGGTGACATACAGTGCCCAGCAGGATGGAGTGAAGGGCATTGCAGGAGCAGCAAAACTGCAAAAGAAAGCAAAACTGCAAAAGAAAATCAACGAACCACAATCCAGAACTTCAGAGACTCTATATCAACCACCTAGAACTAGGCCAGCCTAATCTCTCCCCATCCTGAAGCTCAGGGACATTTGTGGAACAGGAGGTGGTAAGATTTTAAAAGCAAAAGGATGGGAGGAGCAATGATCTGCAAGATTCTCAACACTAGTTAGGGTCGAAGCAATCATAATAGAACTTTGCATGCCCTGCGCAATGTCTAACATACTTATTGACATCACAAAGTCTAGCATCAGCTAAAGACACCAAGATCCTTGGAGGCAAGGGATTGGCAGCCACAGTAGTGTTCCTACGCTTAAGGGGAACACGAGAAAGGGTTCGGGAAAATGCCACTGGGTCCTTGTACATCATCGGAGAGGAGGACCCAGAGAAGAGTTAGGCATGTACAATAAAGGACTCTCTGGGAATTGGGGGGGAGGCACTGGGGGATGGGGAGGGAGGAGAGGGGCAGCAGGTGGTTTAGGGGGAGTAAGAGGGAGGGAGGGAACTGGTCTACCTATTAAGTTTGTATGAGCGGAAATAATAGGAAATGTATTAAAGAAAAGTAAAAAAAAAAAAAAAAAAGGGCCTTGGAACTTAAAAGAAACTACCAGGGACAAAATTGAAATGTCTAAACAAATCTTTTTTTTTTTTTCCGCTCATACGAACTTAATAGGTAGACCAGTTCCCTCCCTCTCCCTAAGTGGTGGAGTTCCAAAGCAAGGGTCTACTTCTTCCATAAAGCAATTGTCCAGGTATGAAAGCTTTTTCCTATGGTCAGCATAGAGAAGCGGAATCAGCTGTGATTCAAGAGAGCCAAATTTAGCAACATCCTCCACGTGGTTCTGGTTTTAGAGGTATCAGTGATGTAAGAGGGAGAAGATTGTGGAGTTCTCCAAAATTTCAAAAAATGGTGGAAGCCAGGCAGCATGTGGCAGAAAGTCTGCAATTTAGATGCCTAAGAAAGGCATTTTATGTTGTAGAGTTAAAACTTGGTTTGCCATTGCAAAGTAAAGATGTTAGAGATGCCAGAGACAATGTGGCACATCTGCCAAGAAAAGCTGTATACCCTGGGAGGAGCCAGCCCCAAGAGAGTGATGTGTTATACCAGCAGCTGTGTTGGAGGGGTTGGGACCAAAGCCCTTTGGAACTGAGATGATTTCAAGGAGAGGCTTACCTGTTGGACTTGGAGCTACAGGATTTGGAGTTTTCAATCTTGTTATGGACCAGTCTTTCCTGGATATACCCTCATTCCTTCCTTTTGGAATGGGAATGTCTATTCTATACCACTGTATGTTGGAAGCATGTAACTTGTCTTTTGACTTTACAGGAGGCTTTGGATTTTGGACTTTTGGGCTATGTTGGGGCTACTGATGTAGTCTATGAAGACTTTTAAAATTGGACTGAGTATGGTTTACATAATGAAATGGCAATGGGCCTGTGGGGGCCAGGGGTGGAGTGTCACGGGTTTAAATGTGTCCCCCCCAGTCTTATGTGTTTGGAAAGGTCATGGAACCTTGAGGTAGAGCCTTGCTGGAGGAAAGAAGTCACAAAAGATAGGCCTTGAAGTGAATTAATCCCACCCTACCTCCAGAAGAGTCTGCTTTTGCAGCAAGCAGTCTTGCAGCTCTCAGCCTCCAAGATGACTGCAGTGATATAGCCTCCCCCAGCTTCGGCCAGCCAGCCATACCGCCTCTTCCATGAGAGACCGCATCTCCCCTCTGGAAGTGTAAGCTGAATAAACCTCCTTTTCTCCTTCAAGTTGATTGACTTTGAATGCTCTCTCACACAATAGTTGAGTAACCACTACACAGTTTTATATATAATTAATGATCGGTGTCAAAAAATTGGGTCAAATGCCATGTTATATTTTAATTAGTACTGGGGTGAATATATTCATGACTATTTTTAACAATGGTGTTAAAACTCTAAGCTCTAAAGACCAAACTGTTACAAAACACAAAATCCACAATCTTAAATTATATCTGTCTAAACAAAAAGGGGGAACTTATACTACTGTATATTGCCCTATACTCAAAACCAAGTGCCTGTGGCTCTTTGTGCTATTAATTGTGAAATCTCAGATAAGCACAGGTGCTCTGCCCCCCAGACAATTGGGCTAAAGTCTCCAACACTCTCGATTCACAACCTCTTTACTAAAGGATCCAATCTCTTGGGTTCAGAACCATGCTTGTGTATCCACAGATTGTTGTGAGAACCCTTGATGCAGACACAAAAAGAAAAACCACAGTGCTTCAACCCTCAAGAACATATACACCACCACTGCCAGATGAGAACAAGCCTGAGACTTGACAAACAACAGTTCCTACCTGGGGTCAACAGAAGAAGCTCACACAAGAGGCTCAACACCAAGTTAAAGATGCAGGACATGACGTTTCCCTACGACTAGTTACTGATGATGCTTGTTTGATCAACATTTACAGGTGTGCACACCTACTTAGTATGGCTGACTATTGTGGGATATCCTTCAATATTCAATAGTACCTTCTCATGCTGAGGTTCAATAAGATGGTTTAAAAATGGAAAAGAACTATGAAACGACCTTAAAGAATTACTAATCAGTCATTTATAAAAAACTGATCTTGGCTGGAAAGGTGTTTCTAGGGTTAAGACTCTGTCTGGCCAACAGAAATTCCTGAATGTGGATCCCAGGCCCCATGTAAAAATGCAAGTAGAAACAGTGGCTATCTACATTTCTGTCCCTGGTGGGCAAAGCCTGTGAAGGGAATAGAAGGAAGAAGCCATCCAGGATGATTCCCAAAGTCACTCTTGGTCCTCCACAGGAACAAACAGTGCTCTCTGATACACACACACACACACACACACACACACACACATACACACACACACACACACACACACACACACACACACACACGCACACACACACACAAATATTTATTAAAAAATTTGATCTCTAAGATGGACAGAAAAAAATTTACTAAACGTAAAATAGAAACATTTAAGGATGGTGTCTATTTCAGTGCTGCCTTCTGTATAAACCTCTCTGTGGGTTCCTCGTTGCCCATGAATAACAGGAAACAGAGGTTGATTAACATTTAAAGCTGTAAATAAGATTAAATTTGGCACATAAAAAGGAAACTCAGTATCAGTAGCTATCTGATAACCTTAAGTACAAGTCTGTGAAAATGCTGTTCACCTTAATGTTATTAGACATGATTTTCCCACCCAAGAGTAGAGAGTGATGTATGTAAAATGGTCTTTGCCTGTTTTTTTTTTTGGGACACAACCAAATGTTTATGGATCAACTCACCATCTACTATTTGTTACAGTTAGGCACAGGTATCAATGTGATAGTTAGGGGTATGAGGTTTCAGCACATTTGTAGAGAATTAGTTGTTGAGTTAAGCCCAGAGCAAACCTACAGGAGATTTTCTAGCTGATGGGAAAGGCCCAGCCCATGGTGGGTGGGACTAAGCCCTAGAATAAAAAAGAGAAACTTGGTTGAGAGAGTTGGCATCCTTGTGTACACTTGGCCAGACATGCTGGTCTGGCAAGTAAAGACTGTCCTTCTCTCAGCTGTTATGTACATGCCAGAGCCAGCCAGAACAAGTTGAAAGGTACCTAAAAGGGGAAGTGAGGATTAAGAAACAAAGAAGAGAGAAAAAATAGATTCAAGGCCAACAGTGAGTACTGTCACACCGAGTTTACTGCACACCTCCTTTTTTAATTTTTTTATTTATTCAATATTGTGTGTGTGTGTGTAGAACCATGGGCCAATTCAGGAACCACCATGGACCATCTCCACCTCCTCCTTGTTTACACTGCCCCAGGATTCACAGGCTCCACCCTACCAGGACCAGAAACATAGGCCGTCCCCGCTTCCGCCTGGCGTCTATATGTGGGGTCTAGGATCCGAACTCAGGACCTTCCGCCTGCAAGGCAGAGGCTTAACCCCTGAGCCACCCTCCAGCCTCTCCTTTTTTTAAATAATTGCTAGCAGGGAAAAAATGCAGTTCAAAAATGTAGCTTGTTATTTTCATTCCTTATCTACAAAATACAAGGTTCAAAGAACAGCCATAACATTCCCTTAAGACGCAAACACTTTATGAGCAAAACACTTTCTTGGCAGAATATTCACACTTTCTTCAAGACTAACAAACAAGATTGTACTCTTGACCTCACTACTCAGGGCCCAAAAGTCTTCAAGATGAAGTTGCTCAGGCTCTAACATGTAGAGATGGTCTGACCAGTTCTCTCAGCCCTGGTGCTGGTGTGAGTTTTCCTGCTAAGATGGACAAACAACTGGAACCAGCTACCAAAAAAGAAAATAAATCTCTTGTTCTCTTAAGCCATTTGATGGTGATTACATCAGCAATTATGCAGGCTAATTGTAACATTACCTATTATTCAAACTGTTTCAATGAGCAGAGTTTTAGCCTATCCTTACCTATCGTGACAATAAAAATCAAGCTATACCTATTAGAGTCTCCAAAGTATGTTCCATCAGATAAATCCTCCGTTACTGGCTTCTAAACATCAAAAATGAGTTATTTGGGAATTCACCTCACCCCCAAATGTAATGACAACTCAAGATCAATGAATAACCTCATTGTGAAAATTGGAATAATGTCAGTGTGATCATGGTAGCTGTTTTTATCCTTCGTGAACCTGGATTAATGACAGGATTACAAAGAAAGATGATCAAACTAGCTTTTTTGTTTTTTCTTCTTCTTTTACCAAAACAACAAATTTACAAACATTGATAAAAATCCATCACAAATAAAAGAACTTAGAAAGCTCCAAAATCAAGCCAATATGAAATTTTTATTGCTAAAACATCATTATAGATGTAAATGAGTTGTGGGATGTGCTCCTTTTTGAAATTCCAAAAATTCCAAACTTATTATCAGAGAGGTCCCATCAGACAAGAAGTCAACAAGGAGATATACAAGTGAAGGCTTAAACTAGAAATTATGACCTGTTTCTCAAGGCCTATATCTTTCTTGGGAAAAATAATATTTTTCTTCCTATTGTTCATTCTTCTGTACTTCCTATGGTGGCTATTAAATCTTGTAACCCGCCTGACTAATAGATTTCAGGCTTCAATATACATTATGCAGAAACAAAAAGAGGGAAGTGTAAGGGAATATGTTACATATGTTCATTATAAATAGTGATATTTTTTCCACTGGTTAACAGACTATCCTAGACACTGTTTGAGAGGACAGTCCAGGTATGGAATTCCTGACCTCACATCTTTTCCTGGATTGCTGAGAATAGGAAATATAACCCTCTTCTCTGAAATTCTCAGGTTAAAAAAAAGCCCAGCTGCCCTCTGTCTCCATTGATAAGGAATCCTCGTATGCCCACCTTTGTAGGTGACACTGTGTGTGACATCTGTGCTTCCCAAGAGCACTACAAGGTGTTTCAGAATGGCAGATATAATAATAAAAAATGGAAATTTGTTTAAGAAAAGAATGCTACCTTGCTTCACTCAGAACAGATCTCTACAGATCCATCAACTGGTGTAACAGATAAACAGAATGCGCATTTGTTCACTACAAAAACTTCACATTTATGAAACTGCACATAAGCAGGTACAAGTATAAAACTATTATGAGCCAGGCAAGGCACAGCTTGAAAGACAAATGTTATGCACTTTCTCACATATGTAGATCGTGAGCTAAACTCCTCAAATTGGCATATTTAAGTTGTACTGCATCCCAGCAGCAACAAAACTGGAAAGAAAGCAATAAGGAAGGACATTTGCCTACAAGAACCAGGGCAGTAGCACACAGGTAACTCATGGGGAGAAGGTCTGTCTATACAAGAGGGCAGAGAGCTTTCAGCAGGAAGGATACAAAGGGAGGTTAGCGAGGTATGAGAAGGGATGTCACATATGACATGTCCAACACATGGAAATCAACAAGCTTGAAAATATGAGAATATGCAGGAAGACATACCAAGGGACTAACTAGAAGGATCTTTCATGAGCAGAACATTGTTGGAAGAAACAGGTGGAAGGAGAGTAACTCCATTCTTATCCTGGCTCTTCCTCCTCTAGGTGCTGCTGGACATCAAGGCTTCTTTTGCTCTAAGAGGGTAGTGCTCTAACACTGATCCTCCAGGCTGGCTTATATCTGGGGAAAGAATGAGGCCATACTCAGAGTATACCCTTCAGACTGAAGAAACAGACATGGCAAAATATTCTTAGTACAAATGCCTCTAAGTAGAAGTAACATCCCTACTATGTAGGCAAATAGTTTGAGAATTCAGTTCTTGTACCTGGCAAAAACTTAAACAGATTCTGGAGAGAGGAGTCCCCTTCCTTTGTCCTTCCTTTGTCTATCTTGTTCATTCCTTCCTTAGATGAGGCCTCCAGTCACATCTTCAGATTCACACCCTAGAGCTTCTTTCCTCATTTATAAATGAGGAATGGTCCCAATCACAAGGTCCCCTCCAAATCTCCTCTCCCTGTAGTAACTGTTTTGCTGAAACCTGTCTTGTACCAAAAGCCCTTCTCCCATCATAGTTCTCAGAATTAAGATGACTATACATCTTCCCAGGAATCCTCATGTCCTTCCTAAGTCCCTCACCTTTTCACTTGACTATCATTAATTACATCCTTTGACATCTCTGTCTCTCTCAGGTCCTCCCTCACTTCTTTTCTAAGGCCTTAATCACAGTGCTTGGGCCCTGGACATCTCCATTCCACCTTGTCTTAAACAAAATGACTGGGGACATGGCTCATGAAAGAATTCTTAGTGAGAATGCAGGGTCCTCTAGGTTCCATCCCCTGTACCAATCTCTCTTTCTCTCTCTCTCTGAGAGAAAGTCCTTAACAAATGAAATGCTGTGATTTCTACCCCAGACCTGGACAAGGGTGGACACCCTGCTCCTCAAGTAAGGTCCTTAGACTATCCCCAGACCCTAGGTCATCTGCGCGCCCCACCAGCAGCCAGTCTGTCTTTCTGGCACTAGGGAAGGTCCCTAGGCAATGCCCTACTAGCCATCTGCCTTTTGTTGCAGGCCTAGCAGCAGCAACTAGCAGAGTTGCTGGCGGTTGCAGAGACCCAGCCTGGGCTATTCGTGGGACACCATAGGGATGAGGATGACAGCACCACTAAGACATAGAGAGACAGAGACTGGAGACACCATACAAGGAAAAGATAGTGTCCACTATATTATGTAGGAACACAGACTTATGGGGGGGGACTGCCCAATCTGGCCACTGGCATGTACACAGAGGGCCATTTCAGGGGCCGACCAGACCACACGTTCTGACTACCATTCTATGGCACTTAAGGAGGCAGCAAGATTGTAGAGGCACTGGGAGTCTGGCTGGGAGCAGTCCAGCTTCGTCCACTGTAGTCAACCAAGCCTGGGCCACGTGCTCGCCTACCACTTTTCTGTAACAGACCTGGACAAGGGCCGGACTTCCTGCTCCTCAGAATTCAACAAGAGTCCAGAGAAAACCCAAGCAAAGCTCTAGGGGACAAACACCATTCATCTGAAGACCTCTACAATCATACCATCACATGGGAGAGAATCTTCAAATCCAGCTCAAAGGTAAGTAAATCCTTAACATTCTGTTCATCTCAATTATTAGTCACTGCAGTTTAACTTTTCCATACAGCCACCCCAAAACACATATGACTTCAGAGTCGGTATTATTCACCCTCACATCACCAAGGAAGTAAACCTAAAAAGTGCACTACATACTAATCTTCATTCACTGTCTACTAAACCTACTTAATTGATGTACTAACAGTCCAATAGCCTCATCTGGGAAATAACACCACCAGACAAGCGTACCATCTCAAAGGCAAACACTAGTAATAACTACTCAAATATAGTAATACTATGTAATTCAGTTCAGTCAAAAATACCCAGAAACAAAAATAAAGTCGTAAGAGATAAAACAAAAATGCCCAGGTCACAGAGCAAATCCATGAGAAACAAAAACCAAGACAACAAATCTCCTTCCAAAAGAATTAACCCCATAATGATAGAGTCCAACCAGAACAAACTCACAGAAAATAGCCAAGAAAGCCATATCTAAGATAATGATTTTCAAAGCCTGATCTTTACTATCATCAAAACAGTAAAAGAGGAAATCCAGCAGCAGTTGAATAACCGCATCAACCACTTTGAACAGAAACACAACAGGCACTTGGGGGAGAAGAGAAAAGATGTTGAAAAAACAAAAATAGGCATGGAACAAGTAAAACAATCTCAAGCAGAGTTTAAACAAAAACCAAAAGAAAAGCTATCTTCAACCCAAAACTCAACAGAGAGTCGTATCAGCAAAACTAATGAAGCAGAAAATAGACTATCAGATCGGAAGACAAGATGGAAGAACTAACCAGTTCGATTGAGAGGTTGTTAAAGCCAAAAAGATATTGAGAGGAATATTCAAGAGTTACAGGACACCTTCAAGGAGTCTTACATGCACATTCATAGAATACCGGAACAAGAATCCCAAAATACCACACCTGAGGAAAATTACCATGAAGGAAAATTTTCCACATGTAAAGAAAAAGAGGCCCATCTAAATACAAGAAGCATTCCACATCTAAAACAGATATAACCAAAATAGAAACTCAGGTAAATAATAGTCAAAGCACTACACATACAAGACAAAGAGAATGTGCTGAGAGCTTCAAGAAAAAAAAAAACAAGTCAATTTTAAAGATAAACCTATTAAAATAACAAATGATTTTTCAATGGAAACAGTAAAAGCCAAAAAAGCTTGGAGAGATGTACTTCAAGTATGAATGAGCACAAATGTCAACCCAGGCTGATATACCTGGCAAAACTATTAGTCATGATTGACAGTGAAAGAAAAATTTTCCACCATAAAGACAACTTGAAGGCTTACATGACCACCAAACCAGGCCTTCAAAAAATGCCAAAAAGAAGGTCAAAATTGAAGAAAAGAACAAGCATATTCAGGAAGACAGAAGGGAAGTATAATACCATAAAAACCTACAAGCTAAATAATTTATTAATTAAAGCCACTAAACATAAAAAGTGTTAGGAATTAAAAGTAATTTCTCAATTATAACACTAAATGTCAATGGAATTAACTCACTACACAAAAGGCACAGGTTACAAAAATGGATTGGAAATAATAACCATCCATTACTGCTTTCAGGAAACAAATCTCACCACAAAAGATAGGCACATTCTAAAAGTAAGTCTGGTCAAAAATTCTGCAAGCTGATGGAACCAGGAAACAAGCAGGGGTAGCAATTATGCTATCTGATAAATGAACTTCAAACCAAAAAAAAAAAATCGTAAGAGACACAGATGGATACTACATTTGAGTCACAGGTACAATTTACCAGGAAGGCTTCACAATACTGAACATATATGCACCTAATATGGGCTCCTCCACATTGATTAAGCAAACACTACAACGTCTAAAACAAGAAATCAATCCCAAAATGATAATACTTGGGAATTTCAATACCGCCCTTTCAACATGGGATAGATCAAAAGGTCAAAAACTTAACAGAGACACATTGGAACCTAATCAAACCCTTATTGAAATAGACCTTACATATCTTTATCAAACTTTCCATCCAAGCGCCAAAAAATACACATTTTTCTCAGCAGCACACGGAACTTTCACCAAAATAGACCACATATTGGGGCACAAAATGAACCTCCACATATACATGAAAGTTGAAATTATACACTGTATCCTATCAGACCACCATGGTCTAAAGCTTGACATCCACTACACAACAAACAACATAAAATACACTAACTCTTGGAAACTAAACACTATGATGATGAATGAGAATTGGGTTCAGGAAGAAATCATAAAGGAAATTCAAGATTTCCTAGAAGCAAACAATAATGAAAATACAACATATAAAAATCTCTGGGACCTGGGGCTGGAGAGGTGGCTCAGGGGTTAAGCCTCCGCCTTGCAGGCAGAAGGTCCTAAGTTTGGATCCCAGATCCCACGTATAGACGCCAGGCGGAAGCCGGAGCGGCCTGCACTTCTGGTCCTGGTAGGGCGGAGCCTGTGAATCCGGGGGCAGAAGGAGGTGGAGGCGTCCATGGTGGTTCGCGAATTCGTCCGTGGTTCTACACATACACAGACACACACACACACACACACAGACACACACACGCGTGCACACATACACACACACATACGCACAGTTGAATAAATAATAATAATAAAAAAAAATCTCTGGGACCCAAAGCTGTCCTAAGAGATAAGTTTATAGCTCTTAATGCCTATATCAAATAAAGAGAAACATCACAAATAAGTAACTTAACAATGCAGCTTAAAGCTCTGGAGACCCAAGAGCAATCCAATCCCAACAACAGTAGAAAAGAGATTAGCAAAATCAGGGGAGAATATCCAAAATTGACATAGAAAATTATATACAGAATCAACCAGTGGAAAAGCTGGTTCTTGGGGGGGAGGGAGAATCAGTAAGATTGATACACCCATAGCTAAATCAAGAGAGAGAAAACCCAAATTAACAAAATTAGAAATGAAAATGGAGTTATCACAACTGATACCCAAGAAATTCAGAGACTTCTAAGGTCACATTTCAAAAACTTATACTTCATGAAATTTGATAACAGAAAAGAAATGGATGAATTCCTGAGTAAGCACAACTTACATAAATTGAATCAAGAAGTTTTGAGTTATTTAAATAGTCTATAATATATGAGGAAATCGATGGAGTAATCTCAAATCTTCCCAGCAAAAAATGTCCTGGATGAAATGGATTCAGCACAGAATTCTACTGGATATTTAAGGAACAATTAACACCAACACTCCTTAAACTGTTCCATCAAATTGTGAAGGAAGGAATACTTCCAAATTCTTTCTATGAAACTAATGTCATACTAATCCCAAAACCTAATGAAGCTACAATTAAAAAAGAAAACTATAGGGACTGGAGAGGTGGCTCAGGGGTTAAGCGTCTGCCTTGCAGGCAGAAGGTCCTGAGTTCGGATCCTAGATCCCATGTATAGATGCCAGGCAGAAGTGGGGGCAGCCTGCATTTCTGGTCCTGATAGGGTGGAATCTGTGAATCCTGGGGAAGAGTAAAAAAGGAGGAGGTGAAGGCGGTTCATGGTGGTTCCCAAATTCATCAGTGATTCTGCACACACATACATACACACATGCGCACACATGCATACACGCGCAACTGAATAAATAATAAATAATAAAAAACTTAAAAAAAACTGCAGGCCAATCTATTTGATGAACATAGATGCAAAGATTCTCAAGAAAATCTTAGCAAATCGCATTAAAAAACATGTAATTTAAACAGCCTTTTATCTTTGGTTAGGAGGTGACCTTTGATACCAATCAGGATGCAGCCAAGGGCAGTGCAGGAAAAGCAAAACTGAAAATAACAATAAACCATAATTCAAAACACCAAAGACCCTACATTAATCACCTGGAACCAGGCCAGGCAAATCTTTTCCCATCCTAAAGCTTAGGGAATCTTTCAGAAGAGGGGGTGGCAAGATTGTAAGAGTCTAAAGATGGGGAAGACCAACAATATGCAAGATACTCCAAACAAGTTAGGGCTCTAGTAGCTATAACCGGACTTTGCATGCCCTGCACAATGACTGACATATCAACGATGCCCCCCAAAGATTAGCATGTTTCACAGGCAATAAGATCCTTAGAGGCAAGGGATTAACAGTCATAATAGTGTTCCCATTCTGAGGGGGAGCCCAAGAAAGGTTTCCCAGCTATTCCACTGAGTCCTTACTACGGTGGAGAACCCAGAGGGAGGTTTGGCATTCACATAAAAGGATGTTCCAGGAGATAGGAGGGATGAAGGGGGAGGCACTAGAAGAAGGGGAGGGAGGGAGATGGAAGGAAAGGGAAAGGGGGGGGAAGAGGGCAAGGAGAGACTGGGGAGAGGTGGAGGGAGAGAGAGGACCAGGGTAGCTATTGAGCTTGTATGATTGGGAAAAAAAAATAAAAGAAAAACAAAGAAACAAATGTAATACTGTGATGTACAAGTAACAAGGGGAAAGTCAGATTAGATGAGACACAAACACATGGGACAGGAAAAAAAGGAACTCCATGTGTTTTATGGACAGTTAAGGGTACAGTTCTAACTTTTGTTCCCTCCCAGTTTCAAAGTCTTACCTCCTCTCCATGTTACTGAGCTACAAGGCACCAACCCAGAGAAATACTGGGTGCTATGAAGACACAAGTGAAACACTGTCCCACTCGCCAGCCCCTGCTAGTTGCAAACATTTGCTGAATATATGTAATCCACCTGGGTTCTTTCCTGCCCTCACATATGAGGCGAAGTAAGAATCAAAGTCAAGGAGCAAAGTGAGTCAATGTGAATCTTCAAAGAAGGTGTATGGGCTCTGGGTTCTAAATTAAGCCAGCTGGTCAATACCCACCTCTTACTGTGTCTGTCTCCTTCCATCTCTCACCATCACTGGACATTAGTGTCTTAGGATCTGTGTATCTAGAATTCCCTTGTGCGCAAGAAACTGAGTGCACAAAAAATACCTCCATGCATATATTAACTACTAATGCACATCTGCCCCACCTCCAAACCTACTGCCAGGAGACAATTTCAGGAAGAGTTAGGTAAACCAGACAGATCAAAAAGTAACTAGCATGAGCTTTCCGCTTTCATCAATTAATGCCAAAGTCTCTTCGATTCACTGCTACAAAGGATACAAAGCCTATGCTAAAGACAAATACCACTAACCAAAGCTAAAAGATGCAAGGCAAAAGGTTCTGAGGTTCTAAGGTAGCCACATTTAAAATGCTTAAAAAAAAACACACACACACAACAGAAACAAATGTCCATCCCCATGACAGACTCACAACACACAAATATGTAAAGATACTCAGGGAAATGACTCAGTGAAGGCAAGTGCCTAAATAAGGTCAAGTGGGAATTCTGATCATAACCATGTCCTAGCAGCAATAGGGCCTCAACTCAGGAAAGTTCTCAAGAACAAGAGGTACTGACAGATCAGGTGACAGGAGGCAAAAGTGGACCAGTAACAGCAGAAACAAAGGAGAGCTGGTGTTCACACACCTAGAATTAGACACTCAGAGAAATATCCAAATACAAAATGGACAACAATAAAGAAGTCAATAACTTTAGGTATGTTCACAGATCATAATCTAGCTCAGGAATAAGCCCACAAACTCACCATTTCCAGCTTCTGGGGTATAAGGTGTCCCTCTTGGATCTCTCCTTCCCAATCAGTCACAGAAAATCCAAGAAATCTTCAAGTTTATAACTGGAAAAGAATAGATTTAAAGCTCAAATATGCATATGATCTATAAAAATCAATGCTTCTTACTATTTTTAATACTACTTAAAATAGCATGATTAGATTTTCTGTTTGTGCCCAAGTTTCACAGCAAATGTTAGTGATTATGCTGAATTCTTGTCTGTTTCTCAACTGACTAGAAACTTTAAAGACTCCACAGTTAAAGGACCTCTCCCTCCTTAGTTCTTATGTTCCCTGTCCTCCTATCCTATCTCCCATAGGCCACACCTTCACTCTACAAATCTTCTAAAACCTGCCTCTCTCTTCCAGAGCACTGGCCTTTATCCTCACTCCCACCTTAACAAGCTCTTCCCTCACAGCCCTTCCCTCAACTTTAATCCATCAGACCCCTTTGCTTAGGACACAAATGGTTAATATTCTGTTCCTTCTCTTGGCACCCCACTACCTCTCTCACAAATTCACTCTTCCCTCACTCCCCCCAATACCTTCACACTATTTCTCTCATTCTGATGTCCTGTCTCAGGGAATCCGTCCTCCCATAGATACTGACTTTCTCCATCAGGGCCTTGACCTCCAGTCCACAATCCATAGGCGTCTTTGTAAAGCCCTCCCTTCCACACTCACATCCAAGCCTGTGGTCTCACAGAGCCTTTCACCCCTCGTCCATCCCCAGACACTGTGGACACTCATCAACAGATGCGTCTTCCATCCCCTCTCACGCTGGTGCACACACAGCGTTCTGGGGTCCTCCAATGGCCAAGCCACTACTCTGTTTGTCACCCCCCTATGTTCTGCCCACTGACCCACACATCCCACTCTGCACACTGAGCCAAGTTCCACAGCATACCCATCTCCTAACTTCAGGGTCTCAGCAAGGAGGAATGGTGGGCTTTAAAGCAGACAAGAAAGTAAAGTCTCACTCCTGTCTTGCTGTGGCCCCACCTCACTAGCCAGCAAGAGAGAGGGTCATTATAAACTCTGTGAGAAGAGCTTTATTTGGCTTCTCTGAGACTCTACAGGAAGAACGTGAGTGGGATAGGTACACTATCATTAAACTCTTTCCTGAGGTGGTGAGACATCTTCAAACTGTAAGTTTACAGCAGATGTGGTTAGTGGAGCTCAGTCACTAAAGCCATCTGGTAAGAGAGTAGAACTGACTTGACTCTGCCTTCCAGCATGTCCTGGCATCAAAATGTGAGTCACACATGGTAGAATATTTAGCTATTATTTAGGGGGGAGTCTCTAAGTTAGATACCCAGTAACTGCTTGACAAATAGAGAGAGAGAGAAGAGTCAGCCCAGTGATGAACTGCCAAGTGGATTGATTAACTGCCAATTGGATTACTAGTCCCGAAGGCCACAAAGAAACTCTAGGAACACCTGGTCCATTGACAGCAGAGTAAGAAGCTGCTGACACATTTGTATGGAAGACTGACTCACAGGTGCTGAGATAAATAGAGAGAGCACAGACAGACACTGGGTACAAACATCCAGTGATGCAAATCCCATGAGTTTTCAGAGCTGAGGGGGCATTGTTGCGGGTCCCATTTGTAGATTTCTTGAGCTCAGAGTGGAAGACTGAAACCAGAACACGTGTAGAGGATTAAGGAAGAGTTTATTAGAGGAGAGAGAGGATGAAACTCACGAGCTCCAAATGTGAAATGCTATGAAGCACGCGGATACCTTAGAAAACTCAGAGAAGCAAGGAGGACTAAACGAAGTCATGGACCCCACATGTGGAGTGCCCCAAGGTGTAGGCGCCAAAGATGGTTACCAAGGTCAGGTATATTTATGCCTTTAGATAAACAAGAAAAAAGGCCTTTCTTCATGGATCAGCCCACAGCGGGGCACAACCCATTGGATGTTGTGCCCACCTCAAGGTATCTGTAAAGGAGAGCTAATCTCCATATCCTTTCATAATCAAATTGTTGAGGGATGCTAGAGAAAAGTGTGCCCCTTTAGAGTCACTCCAGCAGTGGGGGGTGACCTTCCAAGACCCGTCCCAGTAAGGCTGCTCTAAGCCTGCCTTAGTGCCCTGGGGGCAACGCCTCCCTCCAGCCCCTGGAAGCCCCCGATGCAGCAGCTTCCCGGTCGCGCTCCGCGGCGCTCACGGCTCCGCGGCCCCCGCGCCGCAGCCGGCCCAGCCCCCGCCCCGCAGCACACGCGGAACTCGGGTCCCCGCGCGTTCCGCCCCGCGCGTTCCGCCCCGCGCGTTCCGCCCCGCGCGTTCCGCCCCGCGCGTTCCGCCCCGCGCGTTCCGCCCCGCGCGTTCCGCCCCGCGCGTTCCGCCCCGCGCGTTCCGCCCCGCGCGTTCCGCCCCGCGCGTTCCGCCCCGCGCGTTCCGCCCCGCGCGTTCCGCCCCGCGCGTTCCGCCCCGCGCGTTCCGCCCCGCGCGTTCCGCCCCGCGCGTTCCGCCCCGCGCGTTCCGCCCCGCGCGTTCCGCCCCGCGCTCACCGCGCCTCCGGGACTCACGAACCACCGCGCAGATTCACGGGCGCCCACCCGCAGCGCCTACCTGGACCACCGCGTGTCAAAGATGACGCGCGCAGAGCCGCAGATTGCACGGACCCGGAAAGCCCGCCTTTTCTTCCGCATGCCTGGATCTGATTGGATAGACCTCACAGCAACGCTACCCAATGGACAGTGATCCAGGTCCCACCTTCTCATCCTTGAGTGACAGGAGGTGACAGGAACAGAGACTGAAAGATGCAAGAGTCACAACTTCTGGCCTGAAGTTCATTTAAAGTAGATCACCGAACACGTACATGGCGTTGCACAAGCTAGTGAATTAAATACAAGTTTATCTTATGCGCAAATGTAAATAATAGAACAACTTTAAAAGTCTGTAAATCTTCACAAATTTGCTCTTTTGATTAGACAACCTGAGTTTTACAGTAGGAATCTAGTTCCTAAAATAGGAGTATCCAGTACCTAAAATATATGGATACCACTGACACGTTTTATTGAATATTTGCCAACCATATTAATGTTTTTTTTCACACAGGTATCAATGTATTTTTTTTTCCTCATTTACTCTTCTTTTACTAATCTACTCCTTTCTTAGCTCTTTCTCATTATTCCTGATAGTGCTCTCCTATCTTTCATGTCATATGCATTCCAAGAGGGCAGTTGTTTGTATGTGCATGTTTACCAAAAGACACTTGAGTGCATATGCCCTTTAAGGACCAAAGATGAATGGAGTCACCCTGGATTGTTGCTCTGCCTCCTCATTGATTCACTCTGAGGTTTCCCAGGCTCTGTCCTAGGATTTCTTCATGTGTTTTTAACCTGTGTACTGGTTTCTGAACTCAGGTCCTTCTGCTTTTGAGGGAAAGGCTTTAATCTCTGAGTCATCTCTACAGCTTTCAAAGTTTTTAATATATTTGTTGTGTATATTTTCATCATGTGCTTAACAACTGTCATGTGTGTCTTTTTTGTTGGTGTTATATGCAAAATAAAGGAAGCAATGATAATATAAAGTTTTATGTACCAGATATGTAATATATAAGCATGGACATGAATATATATAGATGTGTATAAATGAATATAAATATTTTATTTACAAACTAATTTTAATCTCTCCTTGATAAAATATTTCCTACATTATCAAAGTCAACACTGAATCTTCATTGAAATGTAAAGGTTTTACAGAAAAGTGTTTTCAAGATTCTAACAACTATTTCTTACAGAATTACTATGTAACTAATAGTGATATAAAGGAATTGCTACAAACTGCATATTAATTATACAATTTCACCAATAAATATAGCAATTTTGTGTCATGCATATATTAGTGGCATATATGACTAATAATTGATATTAATTAGGAACAGGGACAAATGCTGGGTTGGATTTTTAAATAGTCTTGGGGTAGTATCTCCATCAGAGTTTCAATAATAGTTTTGTACTCTTCTGTACTTTATTAATTTCTAAGCTTTCACATACTTCTTGCTGGAGTACACATTCCAGCAAGATGTGGTAAGTGGAGCTCAATTACTAAAGCCCATCTTACTATAGGGAAAAACGAAGAAAGAAAACATATAAAGACTCCTTTTAAACTCTAAATCCCAAAGAATTTTTTCTTCAAAACTATACAGGGACATTTAAAAATTCACAGATAACATTAATATGATTTATTACTTATAACAAAACATTTATCACTCTAAAATAAAGCCAAATTTCTACAATATATATTGTAACTCCTTCAAATCTTATGCTTATCTAAGCATTTCTCAACAAATGTCAAGAACAGTCACTGGTTATTTCACTTGAAAATCTCTCAGATCACAATTATGCTCTACTAAATAGTTCATACAAGATTCTGCTTCCAGGGGCTGGAGAGATAGCTCAGGGGTTTAAGCCTCTGCCTTGCAGGAGGAAGGTCCTGAGTTGGGATCCTAGACCCCATGTATAGACCCGGAAGCCGGGGCGGCCTGCGTTTCCGGTCCTGGTAGGGCGGAGCCTGTGAATCCCGGGGCAGAGTAAACAAGGAGGAGGTGGAAGGAAGAGTCCAATGGTGGTTCCCAAATTCGTCCGTGGTTCTACACACACACACACATACATACACACGCGCACACACGGATACACGCACAATTGAATAAATAAAAAATTAAAAAAAAAAAGACTCTGCTTCCAGAAGGGGAGGGCGAATATCTGGCAGATAGAAAGTAACCATTTCGCAGATGGGTGATTGACCTCTCCCTCACCGCGGTTTCCTACTTTTATTACATCTACCTTTGAATATACTCTCTTAACAAGACTCTAATTTAACAGGTCTTTATCTCTGACCAGGGAGTGACATCCAATACCCATACGGGTGGAGCCAAGGGCATTTCGGGAGCAGCAAAACTGAAAAAAAAAAAAAAAAAAAAAATCAAGAAACCATAATCCAGAACGGCAGAGACTCTATATCAATCACCTGGAACTAGGCCAGCCTAATTTCTCCCCATCCTGAAGCTCATGGAAATTTGCAGAAGAGGGGGCGGTAAAATTGTAAGAGCACAAGGATGGGAGGAGCAATGATACTCCACACAAGTTAGGGCCGAAGCAAATTGGACTTTGCACGCCCTGCGCAATGTCCAACACACTATTGACCTCACAAAGTCTAGGATTTGCTAAAGGCACTAGAATCCTGGGAGGCAAGGGATTGACAGCCACAGTAGTGTTCCTATGCTTAACAGAAACACCGGAAAGGGTTCTGGGAAATGCTATTGGGTCCTTGCACCTCATCAGAGAGGAGGATCCAGAGAAGAGTTTGGCATGCACAATTAAAGTATGCTCTGGGGATGGGAGGGAGAGGCACTGGGAGATGGGGAGGGAAGGGGGAAGGGAGAGGCACAGGGAGATAGGGGGTTGAAGGGAGGCGGGGACCGGTGCACCTGTTAAGTTTGTATGAGTAGAAATTTTAAAAAATTAAAAAAATTTAAATAAATAAAATAAATAAAAACGATTCTGTTCTTTAAAAAAAAAAGATTCTGCTTCCAATATTATGGTTTTCTTAAGTATTAATTGGCTGTTAGCAGCATTTACAAAATCTATTTCTAAATGTAATCAATTATATAAAATCTCATTGTGCCATGATCTTCAATTTCATAAATTACTATTAATACTAATAAATGAATGTTTTCCCCCCACAGGAAACTTCTATAAAAGCAAGCCAATCAGAATACTTCAAAAATGTCACCATTTAGAATGATCCTTGCTATAGGCTTCATGTATATAGCCTTTATTATAGTGACGAATGTTCCTTCCATTCCAATTGTCTCCAAGATGTTGATCATAAAGGGATTTTGAATCTTGTCTAAAACTTTTCTTCATCTATTAAGAGAATGATACAATCCTGTTCCTTGGATTTGTTGCTAAAACTTTGTTAAGGATTTTTGAATCTGTTTATCAATGAGATTGGGTTACAGTTTTCTTTTTTTAATGTTTTTTTAATTTCTTATTATTTATTCAATTGTGCATGCTTGTGTGTGTGTGTGTGTGTGTGTGTGTGTGTGTGTGTGTAGAACAACAGGCCAATTTGGGAACCACCATGGACCTCCGCCTCCTCGTTTACCCTGTCCCGGGATTCACAGGCTCCACCTTACCAGAACCAGAAACATAGGCCGCCCCCACTTCCACCAGGTGTCTATACGTAAGGTGTAGGATTCGAATTCAGGACCTTCCACATGCAAGGCAGAAGCTTAACTCCTGAGCCACCTCTCCAGCCCTTATAATTTTCTTTTTAATTGTATTTTTATTTGCTTTTAGGATTAGTGTAATAGTAGCTTGATAGAATCCAGGAGTGTTCCCTTCTTTGCTGTTTTATGGAATAGTTTGAGGAACAGTGGAATTTGTTGGTCAAAAGTTTGGTAGAATTCTGCACTGAATCAAACTGATGTTGTATGTTTTTTCTTGTGGGGAGATTTGTAATTAATTCTTTAGTTTCCTCACAACTTGTAAGACTGTTTAAATCATTCCATTTATCCTGATTCAATTTTGGTAAGTTGTACATGTTAAGAAATTTATAAGTTTCTTTCTGATTGTCAAACTTTGTAGAGTATAAATTTTTGAACTCTAATTTCATTAATTTGAGTTTTCTTTCTTTTGACTTTAGATAATTTGGCTAAGGTTTTGACAATCTTGTTGGTTTTTTTCAAAGACCCAACTCTTTGAATGATTCTTTGTATCTTTTCCTTATCTCAATTTCAGATGTTTGTCCCCATATTTTACTATTTTCTGTTTGTCTACTGCTTTTGCAATTGGATTGTTTTGTCTCCTTAAAGCTTGAAGGTAGATTGTTAGATTGTTTATGTGTGATGGTTCCATTTTTTAAATATAAGCACATAAACTATCCTTTTAGGACAGCCTTCATTGTATCATAAAAATTTTTGATAGGTTGTATTTTCATTATAATTCTTGGGATTTTTGAATTTCCTTTTGGACTTACATGTGCTCTTTTTTTCTTTTTTTATTATTTATTCAATTGTGCGTGTGATGTGCACGTGTATGTATGTGTGAGTATGTATATGTGTATGTGTAAAACACCACGGACGAATTCGGGAACTACCATGGACTGCCTCCATCTCCTCCTTGTTTACTCTGCCCGGGAATTCACAGGCTCCGCCCTACCAGGACCAGAAGCGCGAGCCGCCCCGCTTTCGCCAGGAGTCTATACGTGGGGTCTAGGATCCGAACTCAGGATCTTCTGCTTCAAGGCAGAGGCTTAACCCCTGAGCCACTTCTCCAGCCCCCCTTGTGTGTGCTCTTATGTTTGCTCTTTGCTTCAATATGTGGTCTGTTTTAGAGACAGTATCATGGGCTGCTGAAAAATATGTGAATTGCTTATTGTTGGTATGGAAGGTTCCGTAGAGATCAGTCTGGTCCATTGGATTTACATTTTGATTAACTTCCAATGTATCTCTGTTCACTTTTTTGCTTGTTGACCTATCCAATAGTGAGACCATGGGGTTGAAGCCCCTACTGTTATCATGTTTGGGTTGATTTGTCAAACTTCCCCATATACGGGAAAGTTGAAATAAAATCCTATGCCTATCTGATCACAATGGAATAAAGCTAGACATGTACAAAAAAAAAAGTGTCAGAAAATACAAAAATTCTTGAAAATTAAACACCATGAATGAGGAAGCATTCACACATAAGTCTAAAAGGAAATTCAAAATCAACCAATGTTGTAACATATGGTTAATGAATGTGGCTGAGCCTCTGTTAGGTGTGTATATGTTTGGTATTATGAATTCTTCCTGATGAATTGTTCCTTTGACTAATATGGACTATTTTTGTCTGTTACTTCTTTTGAAGTCTATGTTGTCAATATCAGAGCTGCTACTCATGCTTGTTTCCTTTTTCCAATTGCTTACAGTATTTTTGACCAGCCTTTTGCTCTGAGAATGTGCCTGTCTTTCGTGGTGAGATGTGGTATTTATGAGGAGTTGTGATATTTGATCCATATTTGTAGTCATGTCTTGAAAGCAGTCTATGTCTTATAATTGGAGACTTAATTCCATTAACAATTAGGATTATAATTGAAAAATGCTTGTTGGTTCCTGTCATTTTGTGTTTTGTGGTTTTTAATGTATTTCTTTGCCAGAAAGTTGTGTTGGTATCATTTTTCCCTTCTATCTTGTTAGATAAGTTTATCCTTTTCTTCAATCTTGAGTACCTTCTATAGTATCTTTTGTAGACCTGATTTAGTGTTCAAGTAATCCTTAGCTAGTCCATATAGTAGAAAATTTTTCTTTCACGCTCAACCATGACTGATAGTTTAGGTGGGCATATTAGTCTAGGTTGGCATTTGTGCTCAATCATGACTTGAAATATATCTTTCCAACCTCTTCTGATTTTTACTATTTCCATTGAAAAATCAGCTGTTATTTTAATAGTTTTTATCTTTAAATTTAACTTTTTTTTCTTTTGATGCTCACAATACATTGTCACGTACCTGTGTTGCTTTGACTAATTTCTCATGGTGAGATTCTATTTTGGTCATATTCAATGGTATGCCTCTTGTCATGATCTAGGATTGTTATATGTGGTTTGTCTTTGTATTATAAAACAAGGTGGATTTAACACTCAGGGGTTCAATCTTAGAGTACAATGGCAGCTATTAGTTCCTTCTAGATTTATGAGGATGAACAATTAATGCCATAAGGGATGTGTGTGATTTTAGTATGCTGTACAGAGATTTGAAGCAGAGGTGAGTGTCTAGTATGATAAGAAGGAAAGTAAAAAGGATTACTTATGTTACGGTTTAATGTGAAAATTCCATTTTGTTCAGTGAATGGAGCTTTAGGGTCCTCAGAGAAAGGTATTGGTGCTGTGATCCCAGGTTTGTGGTTTTTGTGGACTCACCCATTCCCAGGGAGGAAAAAAAAATCCACCAATGCCTTCTGATATCCCAGTGCTAGGGATGTGCCCTGAAGCAGGCTAGGGGAATTCCATCTGCTATAGCATGATGATGACCCAGGGCCATGTTCCTTTTCTCATTAGTCACATTCCTTTTAGTTCTTCTCTAAGCTTGTTGATCACGTCAATTACATTTCTTTCAAAGACATTTTCCTGAGTGTTGTTTTTTTGACAAATATTCATAAGGACATTCTGATTGGAATCTGTTGTAGGGTGGTTGGTATTTTTTGTTAGAGAAATGTTTTCCTAGTATGAAGTGCATTTTGTGACTTGGCATCTTTTGTTAAGTCTGTGACTGGTTTCTTGATAGTTGTTTTGGCTTTCTTGAAGTAGATGAGGTTGTCTGACTTTGGCTGTTGAGAAAGATTCTCTAGATTTGGAAAAGACCTTCTGCTTGTGTTATATAATTATTGCCTAGAACCAGAGTCTGTCCTGGCGGAGGGTCTGGGTTGGATAGACATGGCACATGGCATGACCTACTAGTTCTCAGGCCCTCAGTAAAACTTGTGTGACCTTCTGCCTTATCCCTAACATCAGAACTCCATGGCTGTGACCTGCCTTTCTGATCAAGACAGTCAAAGGAAGGATATGAGCTGTGAGTGTCCCAGATTGCTAACGGAGAAAGACTGATGTCAGAATGCATCTCCTTTATGCAGATTTAGTACAAGAAAAATAGGGGAAGGTTGCCTTGATTGATCCCCAAATAAACTGATTCTGTTCCATGCCAGACACACATAGGTAAATTCCAAGCCCAGAGGGTTCATGGAGCCACTAGGTCCATGTCTGGTAATAGAAGCAGACCTATTTTCACCTTGGGCAGGCAACCTTGGGTGAAACAGAACAGTACTAGACCCCGGGGTGGACATCTCCCCATGAATCCAGAAAAGAGGCTACCTAGCTTTGGGTACATTACCTTTCTATGTGTTTGTCCTCTCTGTATAATTCATGGGTACTGTACCATCCTCAGATTTTGTGGTATCCAGTGAAGTCTTTTTTGTATTGCAAGTGATTTCTACTGTTACACAAATATCTCTCCACCTGCTCATTCATTCCTGCTCACAACAGTAGTAGAGCCAGCTAGGAGAGAGCAGTGTTGCTGGACAATCCCTTTCTTACATACATCCCAGAACCCACAATATTGACCCTCTACTCCTGTTTACTTATCTGAGTCACATCTTCCCAGGAAGGTAGAGTTGTGCATGAGACACAGTCCATGGATTCTGTTTTCCCACCCAGGTCATCTTGATGGAAACAGGATGCTGAAGCCACAAAATTGACCTTATATTCCATCATCTCCCACTTGATGGCTGAGTGACCATAGCAACACCTCCAGAATGGATTTTAGTTGAATTTTTCTTGCAAGACGGGTAAAGGATTACCTCCACCAAATCCTAGTGGAAACTTGGCACAGGATGAATGAGACCTTCTCTCATATGGATATTGAAAAACTTTATATGGACTTGTGGCATGAGAGTAAGTTAGAGGATTAGAACAACAATAATGAAATTTAGCCTGATAGCGAAAGTCGGAAAATCCCAGCATTTGGAAGATTTATCCAAGAGGACTGACCTGAGTTTGAAACCAGTTGTATTAGTCTTGAAGCAAGGTGGCCACTTTCAAGGGCAGATTCATCTTAATCAATTTCAGATCTTTTCCCCAAACCTCTCTCCTCCATCTATCTACCCTCAGCTCCCTTTCAACTTTCTATTCTTCTTTAGGCCTTTACCTTTCTCAGATCCAGAAAGTCTACAGTACAGGCCATGCTGTGGTGAATTGCTGGCTGTGGTGAGTCTATTAACAGAGAACACAGGGGGAGCTACAGCATTGGAGGCTGGGGTGTTGTAGGAGTAAGTACCTAGGTGTAAGAGCCTGTGTCCATGTCCCATGTGGAGTATGGAACATAGTGATTCTGGAGAAGGAAAGAACATGGTATGAAGATATCATGGTGTGATTCATGCAGGTGGGTTAGTTAGGTGCCCTACCACCAGTTGCACTAAAGATGAGGGAACTATGAGAAGCAGAGCCAGGACTCCTGGTTCCCTATATCAGTCTATCTATGCAGCTAAGAGTATTTCTCTCGATTTCTGACTGTCTGTATTGAACTGAAGTGAAATGTCTTACCAGGTTCTAAAAGGGCTGGGAGAGATTGTACTATTGGTCCTTAGTCTGTGGGGTGGAAATGGGACTTTACAGGAGAAAAAAGCCTGAAAAGGGAGAAGACTATGTTAGGGAGGGGTCAGGGCTTAGGGAAGGAGGCCAAAGATTAACCAAAGGTCTGAGGGCTAAAGGAAGATTTGCAGATCAGGAGAAGCAAGAAGGGCTAAGACAAAGCTACAGAGGACTGCAGGGAGATGGGCCTTGCTGATTCAAAATATTATATTGAACTTGTTAGCATCTCCATTTCTTAAGATACCTTCAAACTCATCACTGGAACAGTTTTATATTTGTTTTTTTTTTTTTTTTGCTTATTTGCGTCTTTTTATTTTTTTGCAATAAATACATTTATTTTCTTTTATGAATTATGCATAGTATAGCCCAGGATATAAATTCTTTTTATTTCCTTTTCTTGTCTTATTTCTCTATCGAGATTTTTGAGCACTGTATTGAATAGGAGTGGAGTAAGTGGTAACAGTTCTTTTGCTGCAGATATTAGAAGTGTTCTCAGTTTTTCTCCATTTAGAATAGTTTGGCTATAAGATTGTTGTATATAGCCTCTTCTATATGAAGTTATTAGTTTCTTCAGGGATTTTTTTTAATCATAAAAGGATGCTGAACTTTGTTAGACTCTGTATCTATTGAGATGATTATGTGATTTCTGTTATCAGTCTATTTATATGTTGTAGTGCAGGTATTGATTGCATATATTGAGCCATTCTTGTTTTCTTGGCGTGAAACCAACTTTATCATGTGTATTATCCCTTTTTAATTTGTCATTGAATTCAGCTTGCAAATACTTTGTGGAGAATTTTTTGTATTTGTAATCATGCTAATTGGTCTATGTTTTTCTTTTTTTTGTCATACATGCATCATTGTTTGGTTTTGTTATCAGGATAATACTGGATTCATAGAATGGGTTTGTCAGTGTTTCTTTCACTTTTATTTTATGGAATAGTTTTGGAAGCATTGGTATTGATTTTTTAGACATCTGATAGAATTTTGTCAGCAAACCCATTCAATCCTTCACTTTTCTTTTTTAGATTATTAATACTTCAATCTTGATGCTTGCTATAGATCTAAGGTGCTCATGTCCTATTGACTTAATTTGTTAGGTCACATGTGTCTAGGAATTTATCATTTTTATATAAATTTTCTAATTTTCCTAAATATAAAATTTTAAATATGCTCTACCGATTCTCTAGATTTTATTAGTATCTGTTTTTACATTCCCTCTTTTACCTTTAATTTTATGAATATTTCTCTTCTCTTCATTAGAATACTATTTGACTAGAGGTTTGTTAATCTTACATAATTTTTTTATTAAAAATTTAATTATACATTTTAAAATTTTTTACCAGTTCCCTCCCTCCCCCTCCTCCCCCTCCCCTTCCCCCAGTGCCTCCCCCCCAATTCCCAGAGAGTCCTTTATTGTGTACGCCTAACTCTCCATTGGGTCCTCCTCTCCGATGACATATAAGGACCCAGTGGCATTTCCATAAGCCCTTTCTCTTGTTCCTCTTAAGCATAAGATCACTACTATGGCTGTCAATCCCTTGCCTCCAGGGGTCTCGGTGCCCTTAACAGATGCTAGACTTTATGAGGGCAACAGTGCGCTGGACATTGCGCAGGGCATGCAAAGTCCCATTACGATTGCTTTGGCCCCAACTATTGTTGAGAATCTTGCAAATCGTTGCTCCTCCCATCCTTTTGCTCTTACAATCTTACCGCCCCCAGTTTTATATTTGTTTTAAATGTCCATATTACATGTGGTATATTGATTTTTAAAAATAAATTTGGAAGGAAAAAAATATAAAGAGTGGTCAGTGTTGAAGGCTTAAGAGTAGGACTCTGTGAGATAACATGGTTAAATAAATCCCCAAATGCAACAACCAGTCTATCCCCCTCCAAATCTTATGCATAAAAAGAGAAAATGCCTAGCCACAGCATTAAAGCAAAGCATGTAGCTTGAATAAATCACACACTTCACAATCTAAAACCAAAAAAAACCCAACATATGCAAACAGAAAAAGGTCTAAGAAACTTACTTTTCTATGTCTCATAATGACTATATCTACACCAGCAGTCTAAGACATGAAAAAAAATCTGTTTCCCATCATGCTCTCTTCTCTAAAATCTTAGCTTGTTGTAAGCAAATACACATACACATGCATGCGTCCACCACAAACATACATTAAACTCTTGTAAAAGGTAAAAAATGAAAATACATAACTCTGGCATTAAGAACACTTTCGCTATATACTTAAGAACTTCAGGAGGTAGATTGGCTTCCCAAAAAATAGTTTCCATATTCTTATTTTTCTAGTCCCTCCAACTCATGCATTTAAAAAAGAAACAGTAAAGTTGTTTTTTTTTAATTAAGAAAAAGATCTTTAAATTTGTTTCAAATCAGTATCTTGTCAAAAACAAGGAAAAAAATCATTCTAATCCTTGTTAAAGATGCAGTCATAGAGGACACAATGTTGGACTGGCATGTATTTGAAAATATGGAACAGTAATAGAGTATATGTATCTTTCAAAAAAGACTCAGAAACAAACAAATTCAAGGCAATGCACAAATTTTAAATTAGTGTAACCAACTTTATCTACATCAACTCAATGTAAATTTTTCCAGACATGGCAATATTTTTTTCCTTTCATCATGCAACTTGCCAAAATTGTTATTAAAAATCTTTATTGTATTATAGTCACACTGTCCTCCCACCCATATTTTTTTTAATTTTTTTTGTATTCAACTGTGCGTGTGTGCATATGTGCGCGCACGCGCGCGTGTGTGCGTGTGTGTGTGTGTGTGTGTGTGTATGTGTGTGTGTGTGTGTAACCACGGACCACCTCCACCTCCTTCTTGTTTACTCCGCCCTACCAGGACCAGAAAGGCAGGCTGCCCTGCTTTGCCTGGCCTCTATACGTGGGATCTGGGATCCGAACTCAGGACCTTCCGCCCCTGAGACACCTCTCCAGCCCCGTCCCACCCATATTAAGGGGAAAAAACATGAAAATGAGAAATCCCAGTTAGAGTCCCTTTAGATATCATGACAGCTAAAGTTGTTGGCTAATGGAGAAATGGCAGCATTTCCAGATTTGTAAATTAAAAGGTTTATTTTCAATTTTAGCAGTTTGTTTTTAAGCTATGCTCCCCAATACTTGAATTGAAACGATTTTGTATAAAGGCAAAAGAGACCATGAATGAAATGTTTATGTTCCTCATGCTCTAAGAACACAGGGTTTCAGTAAATTGCAAGACTTTCCAGAGAGCCTGCAGGTGTCTTATATTTTGAGTCTCCTCAGAATCTCTAAATGAAAATTGGTTACATCTTACCAGCCTGTCTCACTGATCCTCTTCTAATCCTCAAGTGCATGCTCCATGAACAGCATTGCAATTTGGTTTTAAAAAAAAATGAGAAATGACAGGGAGAGAAAAAGAGGGGGAAGAGAGGGAGGGAGAGAGAGACAGACAGAGACAGACAGAGACAGAGAGAGACAGAGAGACAGAGATGGAGAGAGAGGGTGGAGAGTTTTATAAGAGCTTTGATGGTTAATTATATGCAGGTGGGCTCACTCCATCAGGAGGTTGATTTCATTGGCTAGCGTCTGGTTCATGTTTGAAAGCCCTCCTTGGGCTTGGTGAGCTACTCACACTCAGTGCAGAAGGGAGGTGGCATAGTACACTAGAATGTCAGCTGCATCTAGATTACAGTCTTATCAAAGGCAATGAAATCTACATGTGCATTGGCTTTGCAGAGATAGGAGCTGAGGTCTTTCAACAACAGGTCAATGCCACATCTATCCATCCCCAGAATGTTAGACACCTGGATAGCTAGCTGTTTGCCTTGTTCACTCAGTGAGCACATCATCCCAACGCCACCTAGTGAACAATTCCTTTCCATTTGTCCATCTGTTGAACCAGGTAACATGATGACAACTACATGGTCTACCACAATGACATGTACATCTATCACATAAGACTAACATATTTCTGGAAGAGGTATGGAACTTCATGACGAATAACATGGCTTAGGTTGGCCAAATGGTACTTATTTCAGGCCAACATCTTTGGCTCTGTGACCCCATGTATTCCTCACTACCATCCATAACTCCAACACTTCTGCTTCATTAGTCATTTTGGCCAAATTTTCACAACCATTATCATAGTTGGGCACAGGTGTCAACTTGACAGTTGAGGGTTTGAGCTCTGGGCACATTTGGGGAGAATATAGTTAAACCCAGAGCAAACCTGAAGGAGATTGTATAGCTGATGAGCAAGGTCCAGCCTATGATTGGTGGGATTAGGCCCTGGAATAAGTCCTGACATAAAGGCACATTTTCAGATCAGGTTGGGACTATTCCCAAGGGAGGAGAGCTACTGTATGTCCATATAATGAAGCTCTGCTTCTACTTTACATGTCCAGTAGAGTTTGAAATTTGGGAGACCTGAAAGAATTAGATATTTATAGTTCCAGATGGGAGACAGTCCATTATGACATGAATCTCACATCGAAAACATGGCAGAAGGAAGCAGGAGGTAATTTCAGATCAACAGTAATCAAGAGGTAGAAAGTACAAGCAGCTCCAGGAATCAGGAGCAGGCCACCAAACCATAAGGTCCACCCCTGTTGCTTGCCTTCCTTCAGCAAGGTTCTACCACTTAAGACTGCCATAATCTTCACAAAATTAACCACACTTAAGGATTACAAAATATGAGATTGAGGGGACCAACTCAAAAACTGTGATCAGATTTTTTGCTTGTTGATCTAGCCCATGTTCAGAATGCAATACTGAAACCCCCAAGTATTATCGTTTTGGAATTGATTTCTTTTTTTTTTTTTTTTTTTTTTAAATGTTAGGATTTTTTTTTTAAATTTTTTTTATTTTTTTTATTATTATTATTTATTCAACTGTGCTGTGCGTGTGTATGTGTGTGTGTGTGTGTGCGCGCGCGCATGTGTGTGTGTGTGTGTAGAACCACGGACGAATTCGCGAACCACCATGGACGCTTCCAGCTCCTTCTCTCCCGGGATTCACAGGCTCCGCCCTACCAGGACCAGAAGCGCAGGCCGCCCCCGCTTCCGCCTGGCGTCTATACGTGGGATCTGGGATCCGAACTCAGGACCTTCCACCTGCAAGGCGGAGGCTTAACCCCTGAGCCACCTCTCCAGCCCTGGAATTGATTTCTTGTGGTCAATGTTATAGCATTTATTTAATGAATGTGGGGGAGCCCATATTAGGTGCAAATAAGTTCGGTATTGTAAAGTCTTCCTAGGGAATTGTTCCTGACTAAAATGTAGTAACCTTCTGTATCTATTATCATTTTCTTTGGTTTGAAGTCCTTTATCAAATTGCATAATTGCCTACCCTGCTTGTTTCCTGGATCCATTAATTTGGAGAATTTTTGACCAGACTTTTACTTTTAGAATGTGCCTGTCTTTTGTGATGAGATGTGTTTCCTGAAGGCAGCAAATGGATGGATTATGATTTCTAATCTATGTTTGTAACCTGTTCCTTTTGATTACTAAGGACCTCAATACTAGGCCAGAGACTATAAAAACCCTAGTTTTACAGATGATTGGGCTAGGCCAATAATTCTTAAACAGAAGTCTAGTAGCATAGGTACTAGAACCAACACTCAATAAATGGGATCTTATGAAATTAAAAAGCTTCTGTTCAGATAAAGAGATTGCAAATCAAGCAAAAAGGCAAACCACAGAATGGGAGAAAATCTTCACTAACCACATATCTGATAGAGCTCTGCTCTAAGAACTTAAAAAATGCCCTAAGAACTTAAAAAATTAAACAACAAGGAGATAAATAACCCTATTAGAAAATGGGCCTTTGAACTCAAAAGAAACTTTTTCAGGGACAAAATTGAAATGTCTAATGAATATCTTTAAAAACACTCCACCTCCTTACCCATCAGAGAAATGCAAACCAAAGCTTCCCTGAGATATCATCTTGCCCTGGTCAGGATGGAAAAAATCCACAATACAAACACCACCAAATCCTGGAGAGGATATGGAAAGAAGGGAATTCTCATACATTGCTGGTGGGAATGCAGGCTTATACAACCATTCTGGTGATCAGTTTGGCAGTTTCTAAAAAAGTTAGATCAAAATGCCATATGACCCTGCTATACCAATTCTGGGAATAATCCTCCCCAATGTAGAAATTCACTATACTGACACAAGCACAACCATGTTCATAGCAGCACTATTTACAATAGCAAAGTCATGGAATCAACCCAAATACCCAATGAATGGATAAGGAAAAATGTGCTCCATTTATACAATGGAATACTACTCAGCCATCAAAAAAGATGCATTAGTGAAATTTGTTGGAAAATGGATGGAATTAGAAAAAATTATATTGAGTGAAGTATCCCAGACACAGAAAATTAGACACCATATGTACTCTATAATAGGTAGATCCTAGTACTAAACCCACTTAATGATATATTCAAAGATAAATCTCTGTAATAATAGGTAGATCCTAGTACTAAACCCACTTAATGATATATTCAAAGATAAATCTCTGTAATACCTTATAAACAAAGGGGAAAGGGAAAGAGAGTCCCCCCCAGAAAAAAGGAGAGAGGAGATCATACATTAGTAGAGAAAATAGGTCACCATCAAGTATTGCATGTAAATAGCAAGACATCTGGTGAAGCTCACTCTCACTTCCCTTCCTGGTCACTTGCAATTGAACAGGTTTGATCTCACCAATCAGGGAGGGTAATAGGGACTGTCAGATAGATGGTAACCATCCTGCAAATGGGACTCTGAACACTCCTCACTGCTGTGTCCTACTGCTATTCTTCCATCTACTTTTGAGTCTCCTCTCATATTAAGATCTGCATTTAAACAGTCCATCATTTTTGGCTAGGAGGTGACCTTTGATATCAATCAGGATGCAGCCAAGGGCAGTGCAGGAAAAGGAAAACTGAAGAAAAAAAAACCAACCATAATTTGGAACACCAAAGATCCAACATTAATGACCTGGAAACAGACCAGCCAAATCTCTCCCCATCTTAAAAATCAAGGAATCTTGAGGGAAGAGGGAGTGGCAAGATGGTTAAGAGTCCAAAGATGGGGAGGACTAACGATATGCAAGATACTCCTCACAAGTTAGGGTTGCAGGACTTTGCATCTATAACTGCAAATCAGACTTTGCCTGACCTCCACAATGGCTCATATGTCAAAGACCCACCCAAAGTCTAGCATGGATCACAGGGAAGAAGGCTCCAGGCAGTAGGATCCTTAGAGTCAAGGTATTAACAGTCATAATAGAGTTCCCATACTAATGGGAAGCTCAACAAAGAACTCCAGGAGGACTCAGAGGGAGGTTTGGCATTTACACAAAAGGATGCTCCAGGGAATGGGAGGAAAGGGAGGCACTGGGAGAGAGATAGGAAAGGAGGGGGCGAAATGAAGGGGCAAGTGCAAGAGGGAATGCAGATGGGAGGTGTGAGGGAGAAGATAGGGCATCTATTGAGCTTGGATGATTGGGAAAAAAGATAAAATGTGGGAGAAACAAAACTATGGCCAGAAACACCTTCACTGTCATTGCTGCTTGGCCACACTTCACCTGTAGAGCTTGGGCATTCTGTGAAGTTGATGGGAGGAAAGGAAAGCAAGAATGGGGGAACCTTTTGACAGCACAAGCACTGTTTGAGCAAAAAAATCCTTGGAGCCGAGTTATCTGCCATGCAGGGGAAGAACTATAGACCCATCTTGCATTTACAGACTAAGAAACAGAAGAGGAAGTAACAAGCTGTAAGTTCATCTAAGTTTCCTTTTTCAGATCTGCCAACCAGGGATTTCTGCAAAATTGTTGGGATATTTGGGACAAGCTATTCTCAGAATGTAGGATGACCTGAAGAAGTCTGGTAACTTGCCTCATTCAAGGAGATTATCGTAGATGTACCTCTAGAACCGTGAATCCTTAGGGAGACATGTGAGAACCAATAAGATAGGAAGGTTGCCATTGTGGGAAAGGTGTCAATTGAACAGGAGGGACAAACAGTATGTGAAGGGGCTCAAGGAAGTAATAATTTGAGAAAATAAGTAGACTTGTTACAGTAGAATAAAGTTAATATAACATATTTATAGGTAACGTCCTCTAGTGAACATGACTTTATGCTACTAGTCATAAGAGAATCCCCTTTGTCTTTGCCTATAATGTCGAAAGAACTTTTCAGAGTCTTGTGGTTCCATTGCCAGTGCATTCCCACTAGATATTTCTGAATGGTTCTTGGATCACAAGATCATTTAGGTTGCAATCCCAGTTTTTTTAATGAGTCACTAGGTAACTTGATTCAAAATTTGTAATGTGAGTGAGCCATTTTCATGTATATCTGTATGTTTAGCGCCCCAGGGCCTCAAGGACATATCAATACAGGAAGAGGTGGTAAGAGATTTAGAATCATTAGGGAAATATGGGCCAAGCAAGATAGGGACAAGGGGCAGTCACCAAATGAGATTAGAGGAGAGACAGAAAGAGACATTCAAAATGAGAGGACCTGTTTGCCATAGTCAGAGACTCAAACTTACACTCTTACAAGAACTATGGGGAACCAATGAAACTATGGACTCCTTAATATTTGTAGATGCACATTTATCAACAGTTATAGGAAATGGGCTCTTTTAGGCTTGTTCTGCAAGAGAAATAAGGTTTACTCTCCTGTGTAGAAGTTCAACTCCTCTAGTGTCATTAGCATCATCTAGACCTAATTCTAGAACTATATTTTGACCTTTAGCTTGCTAGAAAGCACAACATGAAGATAAAAGACGCAATGTAAAACAGCAAAGATTTAACAAGAAAAAACTACTGGAAGTAAATTGTAAAAAGTGTATATCACTACCAAAGGCATGTTTTGTACTACCAAGCTGAAGTTTCTACATGAAATAAATAAAGGCATACAAGAGACTTGAATGTCAATTTAAAAGTGCAAAACATCAAGTTTCAGTATGAATGTTTGTCATGCTTGCTCTAATGCATATGTGTATTATACAAAGTAAGGAATATAAAAATGTAAAGAAAAAATAAATATACATTTTACACACAAGAAATTCAATATCATTATCTAAACATTTCATGAGTTGATCCATAATATATAATTAATGTGGATGTCAATGTTACTGGAAAGGGTTACTAATCAAAGCCTAACTGTACCTGATGTAGAACAATTGTTACGGATTTTCATATTGGTTGTATTAATTGTCCATCACCTTTAAGTTGTATTCAATGTCAAATCTCTGCCTATTTACACACTCCTCCTGAGGAAGGGCCTTTGGTTATAAGAACACTGACTTTCAAGTATTATTTACTAACTTACCTAGAGTATGCTACATCACGTTGATCTATACTTTGCTACTTCCCCATTACAGATTTGAAGTTTAGGTAGTGTAGCTGTTACTCTCCATTGCTCCATTCAGACACATGCAACTTAAGGAAAATGGGGAGGTTTATTTGTCATACAATTCCATTATAATATAAAAATTATGGCTGGTTGGCAGGAGCAGGAGATGACTTATGTCACTGAGGACATCATGGGGGCTGAGAGAGCACAACTTTAAAGCCACAAGAGTTGAGTCCCAGAAGAAGCAAGGCTGGATGAAATAATCTCAAGGCTCATCCTATGACCTGCCTTTTTCTTTTTTTTAATTTTTTTTAATTTCAGCTCATACAAACTTATTAGGTACACCAGTTCCCTCCCTCCCTCCTCCTCCCTCCGTACCCCCTGCTCCCCCTCCCCACTCCTCTCCCTCCCCATCCCCCAGTGCCTCCCACCCCAATTCCCAGAAAGTCCTTTCTTGTGCATGTCTGATTTTCCTCTGGGCCCTCCTCTCTGATGACGTACAAGGACCCAGTGGCCTTTCCCTGAACCCTTTCCCGTGTTCCCCTTAGGTATAGGAACACTGCTGTGGCTGCCAATCCCTTGCCTCCAAAGATCTTGATGCCTTTAGCAGATGCTAGACTTTGTGAGGTTAACAGTGTGTTGGACAATGCGCAGGGCATGAAAAGTCCAATTATGATTGCTTCAGCCCTAACTAGTATAGAGTATCTTACATATCATTGCTCCTCTCATTCTTTTGCTCTTACACTCTTACTGCCCCTTCTTCCGCAAATTTCCCTGAGCTTCAAGATGGGGAGATACTAAGCTGGCCTAGTTCTAGGTGGTTGATATAGAGTCTCTGAAGTTCTGGATTGTGGTTTGTTGATTTTCTTTTGCAGTTTTGCTGCTCCTGCAGCAATGCCCTGGTGGGCATTGTATGTTACCCCCTCTTAGAACAGCTTTCATTGTGTCCCAGAGATTTTGGTAAGTTGTATTTTTGTTATCATTCACTTTCAGGAAATCTTGAATTTCCTTTTTAATTTCTTCCTGAATCCAGTTCTCATTCAGCATCACAGTGTTAAGTTTCCAGGAGTTAATGTATTTTCTCTTGTTTGATGTGTTGTGGATGTCCAGCTTTAGGCCGTGGTGGTCTGATATGGCACAGATTAGAATTTCAACTTTCTTGTATATGTGTAGATTCATTTTGTGACCCAATATGTGATCTATTTTGGAGAAAGTGCTGTGTGCTGCTGAGAAAAATGTGTATTCTTTGGTACGTGGGTGAAAAGTTCGATAGAGATCTGTAAGGTCCATTTCTTTCAGGGTTTGATTAAGTTCCAAAGTGTCTCTGTTAAGCTTTTGACCTGTTGATCTATCCCATGTTGAGAGGGCGGTGTTGAAGTCCCCAAGAATTATCATTTGGGGGTTGATTTCTTGCTTTAGACGCTGTAGGGTTTTCTTAATGAATGTGGAGGGGCCCGTATTGGGTGCATATATGTTCAGTATTGTGAAGTCTTCCTGGTGAATTGTACCTGTGACTAAAATGTAGTATCCATCTGTGATAGTTAAGCCTGGATGTCATCCTGACACACCCGGTATTAACTAAGCTGGGCTGAGACCACGTCTGGAGAGGATCAACTGAGACTACTTGAAGGATACCCACCCTAGATCCTATCAGGACCTCCAAAGCTCTCAAAGGATCCTCCCAGTACTGCATCATATAAAAAGGAGCCACCAAGGAGAACAAGATCCCTTCTTGCAGCTGTGCTAGGAATCGTTCTTTCTTCTGACCGCCCGGTTCCTTCGACCTTCCAAGACTCCAGGAGTTCTCCAGCCTTCAGCCAGCACCTACTTGACTACCGAACTGAGCAACTAGCTGTTGGCAGCCATCGTTGGAACTACCTCGGCTACCGACAGCCTTCGCTGGACTACCTCAGCCATATCTGTAAGCCAACTCAATAAATTTCATATATATATATATATATATATATATATATATATATTCGTTCTGTGAATTCTGTGACTCTAGAGAACCCTAACTAATACACCATCCGTGTCTCTTATAATTTTCTTTGGTTTGAAATCCACTTTGTCTGATAGCATAATGGCTACCCCTGCCTGTTTTCTGCTTCCATTAACTTGTAGAATTGTTGACCAGCCTTTTATTTTCAGAGCGTGCCTATCTTTTGTGATGAGATCGGTTTCCTGCAGGCAGCAGATTGATGGATTGTGATTTTTAATCCAAGTTTGTAATCTGTGTCTCTTGATCGGTGAGTTAATTCCATTAACATTTAGTGTTATAATGGTGAAACTATTTTTGATTCCAGACATTTATTATGTTTAGTAGTTTTTATAAGTATATTACTTTGCTTTTAATGGTGTTATACTTGCCTTCTGCTCTCCTGGATATGCCTGTTTTTTTCTTCACGCTTGAGTATCATTTCTAGCATTTTTTGAAGGCCTGGTTTGGTGGACATGTATCCCTTAAAATTGTCTTTGTGCTGGAAGATTTTTCTTTCTCCCTCGATCATGACCGATCGTTTTGCAGGGTAAATCAGCCTGGGTTGACATTTTTGCTCATTCAATACTTGAAGTATGTCTCTCCAAGCTCTTCTTGCTTTTACTGTTTAGACTGAGAAGTCATTTGTTATTTTAATAGGTTTACCTTTAAAAGTGACTTGTTTTATCTTCCTTGAAGCTCTCAGCACTAGTTCTTTATCTTGAATGTGGAGTGTTTTGACTATTATTTGCCGTGGCGAGCTTCTGTTTTGGTCATATCTGTTTGGGGTGCGGAATGCCTCTTGTATATGGATGGGCCTCTCTTTTTTTAGATGAGGAAAGTTTTCCTTGATGATCGTTTGAAAAATTTCCTCAGGGGTGGTATTTTGAGATTCTTGTTCTGGTATTCCATGAATACGCATGTTAGACTTTTTCAGGGTGTCCCATATCTCTTGGATATTTCTCTCAAGCATCTTCTTGGCTTTAACAATCTCTTCCATTGAGCTGGTTAATACTCCCACTTTATCTTCAAGATCTGAAATTCTGTTTTCTGCTTCGTTATTTCTGCTGATAAGACTCTCTGTGGAGTTCTGGGTTGAAGATAACTTGTCTTGTAGCTCAGTTTTTAAATTTTTTTTATTTATTTTTTTTAGCTCAGTTTTAAACTCTGCTTGAGTCTGCTTTAACTGCTCTATGCCAGTTTTTGATTCTTGCACTGTTTTTCTCAACTCCTCCAGATGTCTGTTGTGTTCCTCTTCAAAGCGATTGATTCGATTATGTAATTCCTCCCGGATTTCCTCTTTCATAGTATTGAAGGTCGTTATCCTGGGTCAGGCTTTCTTGGCCATTTTCCATGGGTTTGTTCTGGTTGGAGTCTAACATTATGGGATTAATTCTTTCAGTGGGAGATTTGTTTACTTGAGTGTTGTGTCTCATGGATTTGCACTTAGACTTTGGCATTGTCAGTTTAACTCTTAAGATCTTTTAATTTCTGTGCGTTTTTCACTAAACTGAATTATTTGGCCTGGGGCTCTGGGGGTGGGCGGGGACCGATCTTACCTGGGTCGCGGCGCGGTGAGGCCCGGCTGGACCGCGCGCACGAGTCCCAGGCGGCTGAGTGAGTGGAGGGGAAGGGGGGATGGGGCGTCGGCGGGGCGCTATTTAAACCCGGGCCACCCGAGGGCGGGGCCGGGCGCAGAGGGGGTGTCCTCTCCTCCTCCCAGGCCCTGCGCGTGCGGCTCCGGCTAGATGCGGGGGGGGGGGGGGGGGGGGTCCACTCGGGCGGCCTGGGGCTCTGGGGGCGCGGGGGGACCGATCTTACCTGGGTCGCAGCGCGGTGAGGCCCGCTGAGTGCTTTCTTATAGGAGAAAGCTTTTATGCATACCATGAATTTATATGGTTTCACATTTGTGTGTACCCTCTGGTGTGCTATGAGTATTTACTTGTAAGTGAAAGCTTCTTCACACTCTGTACATTTGTATGCTTTTTGCCAGTATGACTTCTCTGATGTTTAGTAAGTCCTGAAGTTTATGAGAAAGATTTTCCAAAATCTGTACACTCAGATGGCTTCTCACTTGTTATGAGTTCATTGATGGACAGTTAGTACTTGTTTTGAGCAGAATGATCCTCCACATTCTATACATATACAATATAGATGCACAGTGAGTGTTCCCTTATCAGTGAAAGATCTTCCACATTCTGTACACACATATGGCTTCTCACCTGTATGAATTCTATGATGACTCTTCAGTCTTGATTTACTTGCGAACACTTTTCCACAGTCTTTACATGAATGTGGATTGTCACGCATATGAACTTTCTGATGTATGGTGAGTGCTTGCTTCTGATGGAAAGACTTTCCACATTCCATACACTCATATACATTCTCACCTTTATGCATTTTCTGATGTACAACGAGTGCACCCTTTGAGTAGAATGTTTTTCCATATTGTGTACACACATATGGCTTATCTGTATGAATTCTCTGATGATCATTGAGTGCTCGCTTATAGTAGAAAGCCTTTCCACATTCTGTACATGGTTTCTCCCTGGTATGAATTCTCAGATGTTACATCAGTTTAGACTTATTTAAGAAACCTTTTCCACATTGTGTACATTTAGATGGTTTATCACCAGAATGAGTTCACAGATGTTGAGTCAGTTTTGACTCATTCAAGAAAGCTTTTCCACATTGTGTACATTCATATGGCTTCTCGCCTGTATGAATTCTCTGATGTCCAGTGAGTGCTTGTTTGTAGGAGAAAGCTTTTTCGCATTGTGCACATTTATATGGCTTTTCACCTGTATGAATTTTCTGATTTGCAGCAAGTGTGTCCTTTCAAGAAAATGTTTTCCCACACTGTGGACATTCATATAGCTTCTCACCTGTGTGAATTCTCTGAGGTCCAATGAGTCTGCCTTTAGAGTAAAACGCTTTCCCCCATTGTGTACATTTATATGGTTTCTCTCCTGTATGAATTTTCTCATGTTTATTGAGTATATCCTTCCAGGAGAACATTTTTCCACATTGTGTACATTCATATGGCTTCTCAACCTGTATGAATTCTCTGATGTCCAGTGAGTGTTCTCTTACAGGAGAAAACTTTTCCACATTCTGAACATTTGTATAGATCTGCATCTGTATGAATTTTCTGATGTATTGAGTGTTTCCTTCCAAGAGAATCCTTTTCCACATTCTGTATATTCATATGGCTTCTTACGTGTATGAACTGTCTGATGGCCATGAGTGTTTGCTTATAGGGGAAAGTTTCTCCACATTGTGTACATTTATATGGTTTTTCACCTGTATGAATTCTCTGATGCAAGGTGAGTGTATCCTTCCGGGAGAATGTTTTTCCACAGTGTGTACATTCAAATGGTTCCTTACCTTCATGAATTCTCTGATGTACAGTGAGTGATAAGGGCTTATTGTATTGTCTACATTGGAAAGTTTCCTATCTGTATGAATACTGTGATGTTCAGTAAGTATTTGCTTATGCAAAAAAACATTTTCGCATTGTGTACATTCAAAAGACTTTCCATCTGTATCAGTTTTCTGAGGTTCAGTGAAACACTTGTAATAACTATGATAATTACAAGATTGAGAGGTCTCAATACTGGTGTGTTCTGGCTTCTGAAAAAGTATCTTGCCATGCACTGTAGTATCATAGCATTTTGATACTAAGTGGACTTCATGTTGTGCCTTTAGTTCTGCCTAAAGAGAGAAAAATTTGTTACATATATTTTATCCAAGTGGATTTTCAAAGATCATGAACCCTTAAGTTTTTTTCAAAGATTTTGTTTTCAATAAACTATTTCCTACAATCAAGTATTTTATTGAACAAGGTTACTGCTGAATACAAACTAACATAACTTTCCCACTGTTTATCTTCCTAGGACAAAGGACAATGGCACAACTTGCTTTTTATGTAGGTGCTTGGAATCCAAACACAATTCAGCATACTTTAAACAGCAACCCCTTTTGTACGTGTCTATCTTCTCAGTTCAAACTAATGTATTTAAAATACATTCTTGAATACTTTCAACTGTTTATATTTACACTGGAAATAGTAAAAGTTCATAGGAAATATTTCACTTACTCCAATAATCTTTTCAGAACCTGACCACAAGTGTCTTCTGTGATATTCCTGAAATATGTCAACTTGGGCAATAGCTTTATGATCATCTAAATAAGAAAACTAACCTCATCAATGTTTCAAATTAAAGTTCAAATGTACATAGAAGTGCTAATTCATATTACTTTGATATTTTCATTACATCACTGTTGAAACGTGAAAAAATATTGCTTTACTATTACTAACAGATTTCTACAAAAAATTTTCACAAGTCATTTCTTGGTTGACCATTTCTCTATTACATAGTGACACAATATTATAGTCTACCATATCTTCTCCACATGGGAGATATGAAGATTTTGTCATTTAGCATCATCTGGCATGCAGTCCTGGTCAAATATTCACTGTACTGAACAGGACTATAAGATAAGGAAAGTTTCCTAAGCCCGTACATTTAAATTTGCTAACTTAATCTTGGGAAAAAGAATGCTTCATGAGCTCTTAAGCAGTCATCATTCCCACAGTATAGATGATAAAGCTTACAGGAAATATTTTTTCTAACTTTATTTGTGTGTACATAAGATGGGACTGTGTGTCCCCTACCTCCTTTTTGCTTTGCTATGGGATTTCTGAGGCTCAGCCCACTAGGGCTACAAGTGCAAGACACAATCATTTCTGCCTAGCATTTTTATGTGGGACCTGGGATTGGAACTCAGGACCTTTTGCTTCTGAGGCAGAATTTTAACCCAAGCCATTTCTACAGACCAGCAAATGCTTTTTCAAATGTATCTCATTTTTGTTACAGCTTCCACCTGTATGGTTTCTAAAATTATAAGAAACACATTTAAAAAATTAGTTACAAAAGCTCATTGTGCAACTGAATTTTCCTTTACAAAACCGAGAATTTGAAATGCAAATTTGTAAGATTATTGTTTGTACACTGATTGTATAATGTGATGGATAGTTTCTAATCATTCCTATATAATTGGAATCCTATTCTAACTGAATAGTCTTACTTTAAATCTATGCTCAATGTTCCATTAAACACCGTGACCTGATTCTTCTTTGTTGAAGATTGATTCTATACTTTTACATGCATATCACTTTCATCAGATGATTGCAATGCTGAGGACAAAGGATGATACCATATCTCCCTTTTTGTAAATAATGCCTCAGTAAATATCAGCCTGAAGGCAAATGTATCCATTCTGTAATCAGATAACATGAATATTTGCTAATTCAATTATTTTTTGCACATGTGTGTACACTACATGAGTGTGAATGTTTCTGATAGTGGGCTCAGTGAGTGCTTGTGGAGACTCAAGTGTGACTTCAGGACTCATCCCAGATTACTTCTACCTCCTTTTTGATTTGCTCTGAGGTTTCCCAGGTTCTACATTCCAGAGCCCAAACTGTAGACTGCTGTTTCTGCTTGGAATTTTATTCATGGGATCCAGGATCCAAAATTCAAGTCTTCCTGTTTATAGGGTAGAGTCATCGCGCCAACCCTAGTTCAATTTTTTAATCAGGAATGACAATACTACATTGAATGAGTTTCTGGTAAACATTTCCTCATAATCTGTACTATACGTAATAATTCTGGTTCTCTCTACTGGAAAGAAAACGAGGACACCGATATATTCAGAATGTCTCATGTTTCTTGTAGCTGTTTTGTCATATGTATGATAATCTGGATTTTAACTAATTAGTGAGGAATCTTCATGAACTTTACCCATTTGTTAGGAGAAAATAATGCATGCTCACATTTACTCACAGTTTTCATTTAGGAGTCTATCCATCATGAGATGGCCAAGAGCCTAAGGAAGAAGGAGCACAACATCTTGGTTTGAGTATCAAGTTGTCCCACACAGGTATATACATTTGCATATTAAACTGTTGCTACTGTTTGGGAAGAATGTGGCAGCTTTGAGAGGTGAAATCTTCCTGGAAAGCTAGAAATGGGTGGGAACATAAGGTTTCGTGGATTGGACCAGTCTCCAAAGTTTGCTCCTGTCCTCTCTGCCAATTGATGGCTCTGGTGACCTGTTCTGAGATTCCTGCTTCTGTCTGTAGTCATGCTTTCTACTGTTTGAATCTCATCATAATGGATTACATATGTTATCTGCATCAATAAGCCGAATAAATCTCCATTAACTTTCCTATGAGCATTATCTCACAACAATAGAAACAGTAATACTATATGCAGATTATTTTTCACAGAACCATAATTAACAGAGCCTTTATGCCAATACAGGCTTTTCCTCATACTGTTGAGAGGGCTAGAGAGATGGTTCAGGGAATAAGACCCTGCTTCACAAGCAGAAGGACCTGAATTTCAGATCCAGGATTGCATATAAAAATGATAAGAGAAAATGGTGGTGACCTGCATGTTCTGCTCTGAAAGGCTGAGACCAGGAAAAATCAGAGCAAAGCAAAAACAAGATATAATAAAACAGGAAGAATACTGATGTCACTCTTGGGCCTCATAGGAAAACAGAGACAGCCCTATGACACATATACATACATATACACCCTACACAATATTATTGAAAAAAATATGATCTTAAGTGTGGGAATATACTGGGGACTGTCCTATATGTTATTCAATAGTGTGTCATCAGGCTTGGCATTGAGGGATTTTACCTGCTGAGGTAAACCCCTCTGAATGTATTCTGAATTCTAATCACCCAATATTTCATTTATTTTATTAGTATTTGTAGTTTTAGAGAACTCTTGAAATACTTAATAATATTTTTTAATTACTTTTAGAGGCCTTTTTTAATCATTAAAAATTTACTCAGGATGATGTTCAGATAATACAGTGTTGACTTAATATTCACATGTACATGCTGTGAACAAGCCATTCCTCCCCCAAAAAATTAAAGACAGAAAGCAAGCAAGCACATTTGTAGATTTTTTCTTAATGAATGCCTCTTTATAGCAGTAGAATTCTTCAACTTGTTTACATGTAGTATACGTTTATATTTCATTCTTTTGTAGCCATGGAGAAAGGGCTGGAAGTGTGAATTAATTCCCTCTTTTCTCAGGACAGCCTGTTTCTTTTGAACGTTTCAGCTAGCTTTACACCTCATTCACATTGAGTATTCTTTCTCTCACTCCATTTTACTGATGACACAGATGTGCAGATGTCAGAACATTCAGAAGGAGATTCGCTTCTTCCATAAAGTGGAATCCATGCATTGAACTGAAGTCCCAGTTATGCATGCAAGTTCCTTAACGTGCTGACTGATCTTACCAACTTTTTGTCACTCTCCTTGTAATATATTCTCTTTGGGGTTACTCGTAAGTTCCCCATTCATATCATTATAAGGAGAAAGCATCTAACCTGCAATCTTATCCTGAAACTTGATGGTCTTTTGTGAGTTAGTTATATATGACACATATCCACATCAAAATAATTTCAATAAATATTGTGTTCAGGGCACTGATTACCAATTTTCCTTCCACTACACTCATAGTTATTATTGCCATTTGGTCTATGTATCCAATTTATTAAATGTCACATTGAGAAAATAGTGAACCAAGGTTAAACAAAAATGGATGGATAATATTTTAACAGGGAGATCACATAATGCTTTTCTAAAATAAAACCTCATATGTATCTTCCGTTTTCATGACAAACATTCTGGTAGATCTGAAATCATTTTATAACTTTGCTTCATATTTCTCACAGTGAACACAAGTGAAGCATTTGATTGGTACTGGTACCAAGAAAAATCAGCCTTGGTCATCCACAGTGACATACACTGCCCTCTGACATACACACACACACACACACACACACACACACACACACACGAAATAAATACATAAAGAAAATATTTTTAAAAAGTAAAAAAAAAAGGAAACATTCTTCAACACATACCAGGAAATAAAAGAAAAACATGAGAAGGGTTAAATAGAACAATCTCTCCAGAAACAAGAAAGACTAAGCTTTAGACCCACAAGAAAAGTTGTATTCCATCTGAGGTTTAAACAGAAGTGAGTAAAAACAGCTAAACATCACCAGTAAATGGTAGGATACTTTGATACTACATTTCCTGGCTCAGAATGCAGTCACTGACCTGGGAGTCTCCACACCAAGTCTGGAGAACATGGCACAAGCCCACGCTCTAACTGGAAGATCAAGTCAGATTTGGTTATGCTATGTCCTGGAGGGAGAAAACAATTTTCAAATGAAGCCAGAGTGCTGAGTCAGGTCCAATGAAGAAAGACAACTGCTCCAATTCCTGAGCTAAACTGTGGTCAGTGTATTACAAGCCATGCTTACAATGTGTGCACATTCAGGTTATTCACTGACTAATCTACTACCTTACACCCTACTGAACTATATGATCAAATGCAAACTTCACTCTCAGTGTCATGGCTCAGTGAGTAAAAGAAGACCATGTGAAAACATGACAAGCAGAATTTAATCCATGGAAAATAGACAGCAGTCACATGAAAAAATTGTCCCCTATCACCACATATGTGGTATGACACTTCAGTGTCAGTTGAATCCATCAAAGTAATAAAGGATGCCCAGCAGCTTTGACCCTGAGCTCATACACCTGAAACTATGGTAGAATTAAAACCAAAAAAAAAAAAAAAAAAAAGCCACAGAAATGTCAAAGAACAGGAGTTCTTTGTATATTATATTGCACAAGACAAAATGTGGCCTTACAAACAAAAGGCCTAGTAACAAATTTTATAAGGACAAACATCGATCATATGAGGAAAATTTACTAAATATGAGATTTGAAAGGACAAGGTGTAGAGAAAAAATGAATTAAAAAAACCAATTATTTTTAAAATAACCAAAGTTTAAAAAGTTGACAAAGTATATGGATGCATATTTTTAAAATTTGCTTGATGTTTTATATATGAATATGGTGAATTTAGGATATTTTTACTCCTTAATCTCCAGTCATATCTCCCAACCTCATCTCATTATAAACTTTCTTCCTCTTTCCCAGTTTACCCTTCTATTTTCTTGTCTTTTCCCATGTGTGAATTAAGTTTCAATTGGATTCCATAATTATATTTTTTCTTGATGGCTGTATAGTATTCCATTGTATATGTACCATATTTTCATTAACAAGTGGATCTTTTACTACATATTCATTACATATCATAAAGCAAATATATCCCATATTCCTGTTCCAGAAGAAAAGAAACTGCATCAAACTACTGATGAAGAGAAAGACATTTTCATGACAGAAGTGACATGCATATTTAGGTTCAAGAAACACGAAGTAAACCTTAATACAGTTGAGCATAAAAATTATCTATCATATTATAGTTGTGCTGACACACCTCTAAATAAAGAGCGGTGAATCTCTGCAGCCATGTGCTCATGCCATGATGTTGTCCCTACCACAGGATTAAGTTGAAATGGTCAATTAAGTACAGACTGCAACTTTAAAAGCTGTAAGTCAAAAGAAACCATTCTTTCTTAAAGATATCATCATTCATGCATTTTGTCAGAGGGATGGAAACTATACATTCAGTTGACTGATTTTCAACAAAGGCCTCAAGAATTCAGGCTTGGAGAGATGGATCAGGTATTAAGCTTCTGTTTAGCCTAGCAGAAGTGCTAAGTTTGGATCCTAGATTCTGTGTTAAAAAAACAGGACAGAAATGGAAAGGACTGAAGTTTTGAACCTGGAAACCAACCATGGGATACTATGGAGCAAAGCATAAAGTTAAGTAGAGAAGTCCAGGATGATTCCCAAAATCACCCTTGGTCCTCCACAAGCACACAGATTGGTATACACAGATGCACGCACACACACACACACGCACGCACAAAACATAAACATGCAAAAGAATATACTTTTTGCCCTATTCAAAAATCAAATAAAAATGGACCTGAAACTATAAAACTGAAGATCCTAGAACAAAAATAAAAGAGAGAGAGATGAGACAGTTAAATTAACATGAGTGGAAAACAGCTACCAGATTTATAAATCCTTATATGAGATTATATTAATCTCAAAATTACCCATAGAGAAAATAAACCACAAACAGAAGATATCAAAACACTTTATATTTCTAGAGGTCATTCACTTCCAAAACATAGAATATATGAACACCTAAACTTTAGGGAAGAAAACCAATGAAGCTAAATCCAGGTAAATGACCACAGTAGACTTTTATCAAACTCATTGCAAAATACTTCTATAAACATAGCAAAAAGCGCTCTCCACCCCTAGTCATCAGGCTAAAACCAATCAAGTGACAGTGAGTTGTCATTTCTCTAAAGTGAAACAGTTACTTAAGATACTGAATGATACGAGCTGAAAAAAATCCCATAAGCTGATGATAGCCAGATAAATAAATACAGCCCAAGACTTAAACAAAACATCTAAACCATTCCCTCCCCAAAAGTCAGAGAACAACCCTCTGGGATTATATGAATGTAAAAGATTGAATGAGTTTGGAGTGCAGCAAGACATGATCTTCTGGACATGACTGACTTGTTGCATGCATGGCAGCTATATGAAATTCCACCAGGACTGCATAGGATTTAGCCTCTTGACATGTGACCATAGAAAGGGATCCAAAGATCTTAATAGGCACTACAAAACCCTGAGAGACTGCTTAGGGTAAATGATGGATAGTAGAGAAGGAAAGATGCTTTCCTCAAAGATGTACCAAATGGTACAGGATTCATGTTCCAGTAAGTTCTAAGGAACATGCCACCAGAATTTTGATCTTTGGAGTACAAATGTGAGTAACCTTTGATTATAATTAACTCCATTTGAAATATCCCACAATAAACAAATAAGAATACAGGAAATTATAATATCGTCAAGATGATCTGGAAAGAAAAATTGTATTATTAATCAACAACATACATTAATATTATCCATGAGTTTAATAACATGTATGCATGTTCTGAACAAAACCCTCTATGGGACCTAGAGTTCTTTTTTTTAATATTTTTATTATTATTTATTCAAGTGTGTGTGTGTGTGTGTGTGTAGAACCACGGGCGAATTTGGGAACCACCATGGATGCCTCCACGTCCTCCTTGTTTACTCTGCCCTGGGATTCACAGGCTCCGCCCTACCAGGACCAGAAACGCAGGCTGCCCCACTTTCGCCCAGCATCTATATGTGGGGTCTTAGGATCAGAACTCGGGACCTTCCGCCTGCAAGGCGGAGGCCTAACCCTGGGGCTTAGATTTCTTAAGAGGACTTTATTAACCACCTTTTACCTTTAGGAAGGTTTGAGAGTCATTTGATGTAAACACAAAACAATTAGATCACGTAATACATTACATAAAACCCTCAGAGACACATATGACATGTGGCCAGGGCATGACCATTCACTGAAAAAAACATAACAATCAGATTTAGAGAGGATCTAAAGAATGTGCACTTTAAACTGAGAATAAGGGATAAGAAGGTAGGATGAAAAAGGATGGAATTCTAGATAAGGTTGAAGCCAAACATTGATCTGCATATGGGTGGGGATGACATAGTAAGATGAGCCCCAAGTCAGTCTGCAAACTGGTGGGAATAGGGTGTGGGAAGAAAGTGGCAGGAAAGGGAGGCTAAGGCCAGTTTTAATAAAATCTTTTGGGAAGGTTTTAATACATGCAATGGCCTGGTGGTGAATTCTCAGCTGATAAGAGAAAAAGGAGACTTTTTTATTTTTCTGAAGAAGGCGCTCAAAAGAACTCTTAAGGAAATTCACTGGACAGGGGGAAGAAAAATCCTAGAAGACAGAATGAAAGGATCAGGCCTGAAGGCAGCAAAGCTTACAGAGACAGATTCAGAGGCTTAGGTGACCTACAAAGGCCAAACAAGAGGGGCAAGATGGAGAAAAACCTAGAAGGCAATTGAAAACATTAGGTCTAGAAAACTCCGGTCTTAGTGCAGTAAATAAAATAGTATAAAAAACAACAACTAACAATAATTCTTACACTAAACAGATCAGAAGAAAGCAATCGGTCCTAAAAATTATGACAGTGATACACTTATCCAAAAACATCAGACTGTTGTAGTTCTCCAGCATCACATCCCTGTAGAGGGTCCTCTGACCAGCATCCAGGTACTGCCACTCCTCCCAGGTGAAGTCCACAGCTATGTCCTCAAAGGACACTGAGGCCTATAACAACATATGTCTTTTTAACCCAATTCCTTATCCTTGGGAACAGAAAATGGAGCTCACTCCATGCGTATGTGCCAGAGTCGTATAGAAGCTGATATTTGATTTTAACAGGGGAGAAAGAAAAATAAATACAAACACATTATTCATCATAAAAAAGTGATTCATGAAAACAGGAAGAGTTTTTAAAGGAATTGTAACACAAATGCAACCTGCCATCCAGGCTTACCCCATAAGAAACCTAAGTTCACCAAGCCTTCTCATTAAGGGTCTTCACTCCAACATGGGCAATTTAAGGAAGATGCACTAAACCTCCAAATCAAACAGCTAAGAGATCAGGGAATAGAGAAAATACCATGGTTTGAAGTGGGTTTGAAGCTGCATAGCTACTTCCATAGTCCAAGAAGTCCAGAAGGAATGCAGAAAAGGGTGAAAAAGAAGGCACAAATGTAACCCACATGAGGTCAATCAACCATGTACAGTTATCTATTCATGTGAACGTCACAAATAGAATTTGGTTCTTCAAATATCTGCTCCAGGAGATATGGAGGGAAAAAAATACAAAACGATGTCAGTTTGAAATATACCATGAGAAAGAAAAGAGATGATCGTACTGTGGAAAGAGGACATTAATTTTCAGAAATTCTTTCAAGAAGGTGGTATTTTAAGAATGTGTCACCAGGGGCTGGAGAGGTGGCTCAGGGGTTAAGCCTCCGCCTTGCAGGCGGAAGGTCCTGAGTTCGGATCCCAGATCCCACATATAGACGCCGGGCGGAAGCGGGGGCGGCCTGCGCTTCCGGTCCTGGTAGGGCGGAGCCTGTGAATCCCCGGGCAGAGTAAACAAGGAGGAGGTGGAGGCGTCCGTGGTGGTTCCCGAATTCGCCCGTGGTTCTACATACACACATGCGCGCACACATACATGCACAATTGAATAAATATACATAATAAAAAAATTAAAAAAAAAGAATGTGTCACCAATCATAGGTGACACATTTGAAACCAGTTTCTCATACATTTGGAAAGTTCAGTGTGAACAGGTGACCCATAGAGAGGTAGGGAGAAGAGAGTAGACCATCTAGACATCAAACCTTCCATTGCTAATGCTGGAGGGAATGATGATGTGGCAGTTGTAATATTCTGGAACAGCAAAATATTTAAAATAATCATATGGACTGCTGATAGGTCTTACTCGTGACCTCCTTTCTGTTCACATACACATATACATGCCACCTGTATGTACACTTGGGTTTTCTCTTTCAAATAAATAAAAATAGTAAGTATAAAAGAACATACCAACTCCCTCCCCATGCTGTTTAGAAACATTGACACTTTGCCCACTAGTTCACAGATTTCCCTAGGTGATAACTGGCTGGAGATTCTAGGTACAGAACACAGGATTACATACCTGTCCCTGGAGTGTTGGTAATAGGAAATGAAATCCCTCTTTCCTCTCTCTGAGTCTAGGGAATCTGTATTTCTCAAATTTAAAGTAGGTCCAACTGCTTTCTATCTGCATTAATAGGGAATCCTTATATATCTTGTGTTATATGGGACACTGAGTACTGTTTGTGTGTGTGACATCTGTGCTTTCTAAGAAAAGCAGCCATAGAGCACCACAAGGTTCTTAGAATGCTGAATATCTATGGTCATTTGGATATTGTGAATTGAAATCATATTATCAAGATATCTACAATGGTCACTGGCACAGTTAAAAGTAGCACAGAGCAATAGGGGAGTTTACTGAGATTGCTGGAGACATAGAAGTTCCAGGTATGTGCACATGGAATATCTCCAGGACCCCAGAGCAGTCACGGCCGAAGCCCACAATAAATGGGAAGATTACATGTATTTACTGCATAGGACAGTTAAAGCATCTTGAGTTAAGAATTTTACGAGCTGAGTGAATATATGGATAAATATTATCACTGCCGGTCTCAAGACACACTAAAAATGCATCAGTGAAAAGGTGAACTAACATCTTTTCTGTAAAAAAACATTTCCTTAAATACCTGGTCTTTATGCAACTTTATTACTTCACTTATTTAAATCTTACAGATATCTATCCTTCATAGGTAGAAGATGAAAATTTCTTATAAAAAGAAAAAAGAAATATAAAGACCATTGTTCCTAAGAATGTGATCTGCCTTCACCTTCACCTCATTCTCTGACTTTTGACAAAATTTAAAGGCTGTCTTTCTCTGATGTAGGTTATGAACAGACAAACTTGGTCTGTCTTAACTTTAATACCAGCAATATAAACATTAACATCTAAAACAGTGAAAAAAACCTGTGGAGTTATTTTTAAAATCCCATTTTTTTTTTACTCAGAAAAAAAATCACAAGACATCTCACAATTCACATTCCTAACTTGGGAGACACCTATTTCCTGACTTTTGAGACTGCTTTCTTTTCAAAGTAAAATTTGCCTGAGTTATGAATTACTGAATGATAGACAGGCTCTCACAACCTGTGCAATTTCATATACTAAGGTACTGAAACTAATGAACAGATGAATCAGTCTTTCACAAATTGCGGCTCCAGCTAAAGCTCCCTCCATCACAGCATGGGGCTTCTTCAGGGTGGTCCTTGATGGCCAACAAGCACAGCATATTGGTTGATGGGGAGTTGATGGGGTAAAGAACTACTCAGCCCTCTGGTGGGGTTCCAAGCTTTGTACTCCGTGGTGGCTACAATGTCTGGGATGGGAGAGGAAAGGGCTCCCATAATAAGTCAGAAAAGAGTAACTGCCTGCCACTGTGGTCTCTATTTTGGCTCTTCCTGCGCAACATGACACCCTGGCCCTCTACTTTGTGTAAAAACATCTAGAGGTACAAATAGATCCAAATATGTGTTTTCTTTAAGATTAATTTTTTTCCAACAGAAAACAAATTGTACCTCTGTTTGCTTTCAGCAATGACACAAGCTCCTCACAAAAGCCCTTCTCTGCTGCAGCAGAAGCTAAAGAACTCTCCCAGGGTATTTTCCTTTAATATGCAATACATGTGATTCTGTTTCTGGTATGTGTAAATATGTGTAATACTTGTTTCCATCATGGCTGGCCAGGTGCTATGAATGTCTGCTTTCATCTGTGCCATATGTGAGATACAATGGATAAGAATAATGTAAAGTGCTTTATACCAAAAGATTATGATATATACAAGAATATAAACAGGTATGGAAATTTTAATCACAGTCACTTAAGATCTCTTTTCAATAGTATTCCATGTCTTCAAAGACTACTCCCCGAGTCTTCATTTAAACATAAGAACTTTAAAAAAAAAACTGTTTTCAGGATTCTAACAGGTATTTCTTATAGAATTACTATATGACTAAGAGTTACAATAATTGTATGTTGATTATATGGTGGATTGTATGATGATTATGTGATATTGAGTGCAAGATTTCTTAGAACAGAACAATTATATGGTAATTACATATTTTATATGTACTTAATGATTGGTATAAAAATTGGGTCAAATGCTATGTTAGATTGTAACTATTAGAGTTAATATGTCCATAATTATCTTAACGAGGGTTTAAAAACTCTAAGCCCCAAAGGAGCTTTTGCTCAAAAATATACAGGGACATTTTAAATCTGCAAATAATGTTAATATGGTTCATTGACTAATAAAAATAATTTTCTCTCAAGAATACCTGGTGAATACCTGGTCTCGGGGCTAGAGAGGTGGCTCAGGGGTTAAGCCTCTGCCCTGCAGGCAGAAGGTCCTGAGTTCGAATCCTAGACCCCACGTATAGATGCTGGGCAAAAGCAGGGGCGGCCTGCGTTTCTGGTCCTGGTAGGGCGGAGCCTGTGAATCCCGGGGCAGAGTAAACAAGGAGATGAAGGCAGTCCATGGTGGTTCCCGAATTTGTCCGTGGTTCTACACATGCACATGCGCACATACACATACATGCACAATTGAATAAATAATAAAAATATTTTAAAAAAAAGAATATCTGGTCTTTGTAATATATCCTAATTCTCTACATTCTTACCTGTTTATTTGCTTTAATAAAGGATTCAGTTGCAGTTTTCCTACACAGTTGCTGATAAATGACCATCAAACAGCGTGTAAGGGAACAAGGGATTTATTTTCTTACAACAGTACAGTTACAGTTCTTAGTCCAGCCTGATAGGAGATCATGCACTAACACCAGGGCCGAGGGAACTGGCCATACCATCTCAATGTAATGACTGAGAGAGAGATGATCCTTACTTGCCAGAACAGCATGTCTGGCCAAATGTACAGAAGGATGCCTACTTTCTCAACTATCTCTCGGTATCTAGGGCCTAGTACCACCCACCGTAGGCTGGGCCTTCCCCATCTGCTAGACAATCTCCTGCAGGTTTGTCCTATGCCTCTGGTCCTGGTAGGGCAAAGCCTGTGAATCCTGGGCAGAGTAAACAAGGAGGACGTGAAGGCGGTCCCAAATTCACCCGTGGTTCTACACATACACACACACACACACACACACACACACACACACACACACACGTATACACACATGTGCACATGCCCGCAATTGAATAAATAATAATTAAAAAAAAATGGTTCTCAGGGGCAGGTATACACAGTGCCCTCTGATACACATACACACACACACACATCCATAATGGTCATTTATTTGGCTTTATTACATTTTCCAACACCTGTTAATATTTTTTTTCTGGTTCAAGGTGTGCCATCTGCTGTTACACAATTAGAAACCACATGGATTGTTGGACATAAGAACATGCCACATTCCTTCCTCTTCTGCCTTTTTAGGTTTTTCACAGATTTTAAAGACAGATAATGGACCAGTTTATACATGTCATACCTTCGCCCATTTTGTTAAACAATATATTTCTCATAAAACAAGCATTCTCTACACTCCTCAAGAACAAGGATTCACTGAACATGCTAATGATTTCAAAATTAAAGAGGGAGAAAGGACCTCTACAGATACACCTCATTCAATTCTTTCATCTTACACACTGAATTGTTTGAATCCAGGCAAAGATGGCGTTCCAGCAGCAGGACACCTTTGGCATGCAACTTCAGGCCTAACCAAATCCAATGCTCCACTGGAGTCGCGGGTTTCTTTCTGTTTCTCCATCAACAGGCCCACCTTTGTGGATTCCTGAGCATTCAGTCCACCCATGAAAAGTCACCACGAGTTTTCCCAACAGGATCAAGATGTATGTAGCGACAGACTAATCCAAGAGTTACAACAACCTATGACCCCCAGGCATCTCTTTTTGGCTATTCTCATACTGCTTTTTCCTTTGACATTTTAGGCTAAGTATCATATCTTCCTGTTGCTCGTGCTGCAGTTTGGAGAAAAGCTGATGTTCCAATTGGTCGGTGCTTGGATACAAAATAGGTTTTTTGTTTGTTTTTTTTTTACAATAAATTCATGAGCTCTAACTAATTCTAAAGGACAATTCACAAATTAGACTTGAAAAGTTAACTGCTGCTCTCCAAATAAGTGTTTATATAATTAAAAATTATCTTCATGTTACAGATGCTAATGACTGTATTTTCAATTTAAAATTTTCTCTTGTGTCAACCCACCCTATGCTTTACTTTTGTTTCCTGAAAATGGATGATTTTCTGTTGACTTATGTTCGCATTTATTCTATCAGGTGTATTTATTGTTTAACTGCTAATTGTATTTTTCCCAAACATAAAGTAAAGTTAATATAGGTGCTGAGGTAGAATTTATAATTAGGACAGAATTCTGGCTCACTTAAACAGCATATAAAATCATAATGGTCTTAATATCATGCCACTCCTTTGCTAGAATTTATGTCTAAAAATTTAATTAGATTTTTCTACCTAGATATAGGTAGATATATAGATATTCCAGATCTGTGAATAAAATCTGATCAATTAGTTTGACACTTGTTGCTATAGAGTTGGCTTAATTGCCTTTACTGTGATCCCTGCCTTGCTCAATTACAATTCAAAATCTACAATTTATTATTTTAAGGTCTCTCTTTTTAATAAAAATGGGGGGTGGGGGAACTACAGGAGGCACCAAAACCTGAACTTCCTCTCTTAAGAATGATGCATTAGCATCTGGGATAGTTGCAGGAAGATTCCTCTCCATTGAGTCTGAATCTCCTCCTGTTTATTTTCTACTAGATCTGCTTTGGTTTTTCTCTGCACCGTTGACACCAAGACCTTCTCCACAGCTTCTGCCCTGTGCATTTCAGACCATGGGAATATGTTAATCTATGGATCACAAGTTTACATACATAGTCACAGCAGCTAGGTGTCATAGCTGCTTTTGCTTTGGAGCCTAGATAAGCTTTACACTGTGTATGTTTAACATGATCCTATGAAGAATTTTACCTGTTGGTCTCTGGTTTTTCCCTTTATATACTGGTGTCTGCTACAAACAAAATCAGCTTGGATGATTTCAATGAAGGACATCTTACCACCTTCTGACATAGCCTTAATATTAGGCCAGAGGTTATAAAAACCCTAGATGAAAAGGTAGGAAACTCCTTCAAGCTGATTAGGATAAGACAATAGTTCCTAAACAGAAATCCAATAGCACAGTCACTTGAACCAACACTTAACAAATAGGATCTTATGAAATTAAAGAACTTCTGTTCAGATAGATTGTAAACCAAGCAAAAAGACAAACCACAGAATGGGAGAAAATCTTGACTAACCACATATCATATACAGCTCTATTATCCAGAGTGTATAAAGAACTTAAAAACTAAACATCAAGGAGATCAATAGCCCAATTAAAAAATGGGCCTTGGAACTCAAAAGAAACTTTTCCAGGGACGAAATTGAAATGTCTTAACAATATCTTAAAAATGCTTCATATCCCTAGCCACCAGGGAAATGCAAATCAAAATTTCCCTGAGATATCATCTCACCTCGGTCAGGATGCCAAAAATTCACAATACAAAAAACACCAAGTGCTGGAGAGAATGTGAAGAGAAGGGAACTCTCGCACACGTTGCTTGTGGGAATGCAGGCTTATACAAGAACTCCAGCAGTCAGCATGGTGATCTCTAAAAAGGTTAAAGATTGAAATGCCATATGACCTGCCATACTACTTTTGGGAATAATCCCCCATAATGCAGAAATTCCCTTCAGTGACATGAGCACAATCATGTTCATTGTAGCATTATTTACAATAGCAGTGTCATGGAATCAACCCAAATGCCCAACATTTGATGAATGAATAAAGAAAATGTGGCAAATTTATACAATGGAATACTACTCAGCCATCAAAAAAAGATGAATTAATGAAATTTGCTGGGAAATAGATGGAATTAGAAAAAATTATGTTGCGTGAAGTATCCCAGACACAGAAAGTTAGACACTGTATGTACTCCCTAATAGGTGAATTCTAGTACCAAACCCACTTAATGACATATTCAAAGGTAAATCTCTGTAATATCTACTGCAATCACAAAGGATTATAAACAGGAGGGAAGGGGAAGGAGGACCTCAAAAGAAAGGAGATAGGGGATCAGGCTTCAGTAGAGAAAATAGGTCACCATCAAGTACTGCATGTAAGCAGCAAGTACAGCTCATTCTCACTTCCCTTCCTGGTCACTTGCAACTGAACAGATTTGATCTCACCAATCATCAAGGGTATAAGGAGTGGCAGATAGATGGCGACCATCTAACAAATGGGACACTGAATCCCCCTCACTGCTGTGTCCTACTCCCATCTACTATTTTTCATATTCTTCCATCTACCTTTGTGTTCCTCTTATATTAAGATCTTCATTTAAACAGTCTTTTATCTTTGGTTAGGATGTGATCTTCAATACTATTCAGAATACAGCCAAGAGCAGTGCAGGAAAAACAAAACTGAAAACAACAACAAATCATAATTCAGAACACCAAAGACCCTACATTAATCACCTGGAACCAGACTAGCCAAATCTTTCCCCATCCTAAAGCTCAAAGAACCTTGCAGAAGAGGGGGCAGCAAGACTGTAAGAGCCTAAACATGGGAAAGACCAACATATGCAACATACTCCACACAAGTTAGGGCTGCAGTAGCTATAATCAGATTTTTGCCTGACCTGCACAATGGCTGAAATGTCAACGACCCCCCAAAGCCTAACATAGATCACAAGGAAGAAGGAGGCTCCAGGCAGTAGGATCCTTAGAGGCAAGGGATTAACAGTCAAAAGAGTTCCCATACTAACAGGGAGCCCAAGAAGGGGCTCCTGGCTATGCCACTGAGTCTTGAATCATCACTAGGGTAGAAAACTCTGAGGGAGGTTTGGCATTAACACAAAAGAATGCTCCAAGGGATGAGAGGAAGAAAGGAGGAGGCACTGAGAGAGGGGAAAGAGGGAAGGGAATGAAAGGAAGGGGGAAAGGGGAAAGTACAAAGGGGGATGATTGGAGAGGGGAGGAGGAAAGGAGAGAACAGGGATACCTATTGAGCTTGTATGATTAGAAAGAAAATAAAATGTAGGGGGAAAAATAAAATGTGTGGTGAAGGAATAATTTCAGTGTAAATACCTCTAAATAGAAGAAGAAACATTCCTTCCTCTGTGGGCAAATTATTTGAAATTCATTTCTTGCATTTGGCAAAATGCAAAATTCTGGAGAGAAAGATTCAACAAGATTTTGGAGAGAGGAGCACATTTCTCTGCTCTTAACTGCTCTATCTTCTATCATGTTCATTCCTTCCTTAGGCCAGGCCTCCAGTCACATCTTCAGAACTACACCCTAGAGCTCCTTTCCTTCTTCACAAATGGCCCCATCCACAAGTTCTTACAAATCTCTTCCTACAAAAACTGTTTTCCTAAACTCTGCTTTGCCTCAGAACCCCTTCTCCCACTTAGTTCTAAAAATTATGACTGTAATTCTTCACACTAACCCGCAAATCATTGTTCAGTCCCTCACCTCTTCACTCATATATCACTTCATCCTTTGACACTCATCTCCTCTCTCTCAAATCCTCCCTCATTTCTTTCCTAAGGCCTTGTTTGCCTTCTTCTGGCCCTGGACATTTCCATTCGAATATATCTTGAATAAGATCACTGGGGTCATGGCTCATGGAAGAATCCTTAGTTAGTATGCAAAGTCCATCTAGGTTCCATCTCTAGGTTCCATCTCTAATACCAAATACACACATACATGCACACACACATACATACACACAAAGAGAGAGAGAGAGTCCCTAAGAAACACAATACTGTGATGCACAAGGAAAAAGGAAAAAACCAAAGGATGGAAAACCAGATTTGCAGACACACAACCACATGAGAGAGGGAACAAAGGGATTCTATGAGTCTTAATGGAAGCTTAGTGATGCAGTTCTAACTATTGTGCCCTCCAGTTTCAAAGTCTCATCCTCTGCTCCATGTGCATGAGCTCCAAGGAATCAACTCCAAAGAAATACCAAAAGCTGGGGACTGTGAAGACACAGCACAAGTAATACAATTGTGCTCCAGGTAAAGACATCTCCAAATGTCTTTAATCAAGCTGGGTTCATTCCTATCCTGACATATGGGACAAAGTAAAGGTGCAAAGGGAGCAATCGGAATATCCAAAGGTCTATGGGCTCTAGGTTCTAACTAAAGCCTGTTGATCAATCCACACATCTTGTTCCTTTATCTTTCCTTCTACTCTCACTATCAATGGACATTATTAGTCTTTGTATCTAGAATTCTCTTGTGCCTCAAAAGCTTAGTCTCAGTGCAGGGACCACAACTCTATGCACATATTAAGTGCTATTGCACATCTGCCCCACCTCTAAGCGTACCAGAGAGTAACTAGCATGAGCTCCCAATTCTCATCGATTTATGCCCTAGGCTTCTCTATTCACTGTTAAAAAGGATACAAAGCCTTTTTAACCAAAGTTAAAAAAGATACGAGGCAAAAGGATCCCAAGCTCTTGCACACAAATTCATCCTTCGTAGCAGACACACACCACACAAACACATGCAAGGAAATGACTCAGTGAAGGCAAGTTCCTAAATAAGGTCAACGCTAGGAGGTGGCAATCCTGATCAAAACCCATTCCCTAGCAGCAACAGGACCTGAATTCAGGAAAGTTCTCAACAACAAAAGGTACTAACAGACCAGATGACAGGAGGAAAAGATGGACCAGTGACAGCAGAAACAAAAGAGAGATAGTGTTCACACACCTAGAATTAGACACTCAAGAGAGATATTCACACACAAACATGAACAGTGGTGAAGGAGGAGTCAGTCCCTCAAGTGTGTACACAGGTCCCTACTGCAGCTCAAGAACCAGCCCACTAACTCACCATTTCAAGCTTCTGGGGCATAAGGTGTCCTCCCTTGGATCTCTCCTTCCCAATGTGTCACAGGAAATCTAAGAAATCTTCTAGTTTATACTTGGAAAAGGAGTAAGGACAGAATTAAAGCTTAAATATGTATATAAACTATAAAAATAAGTGTTCCTTACTATTTTACTATTGTGTAAAATAGCATGATAAGGAAGAAACGTTTTCTGTATTTGTCAAAATTTCAAAGCAAATGTTACTGATTGTGCTAGAATTCCCGTCTTAGTCTTAGTTTTAGCCAACAAGACACTTTGAAGACTCCACAGTGAAAAGATCCTTACTCTCCCCAGTTCTTATGACTCCTAGCCCACTTCAGTCCTCCCATAGGTCACACCTTCACCCTTCATATCTTCTCAAACCTTCCTCTCTCTTCCAGAGAACTGGCCTCTACTCTCCCACCTTAACAAGCTCTTCCTTTACAGCCCTTTCCTCAACTTCCATCCCTCAGACCTCTTCCCTTACAATACCAATATTTAAGAGATTGTGTCCCCTCCCTTGGCACTTCACTAACTCTCTTATAAACTCACTCTTCCTTCACTCTCCTCCCACCCAATACCTCCATACCATTTCTCAGACCCTCACATTCTGTCTCAGGGAGTCACGTCTTCCCATGGACACTGATTTTCTCCATCAGGCCCTTGACCTCCAGCCCGCAGTCCACAGGCGTCTTTGTAAAGCCCTCACTTCCACACTCACATCCAAGCTGTGGTCTCACAGACCCTTTCACTCCTCATCCCTCCTCAGACACTGTCGACACTCACTCAGCAACAGATGCATCTTCCATCCCCTCTCATGCTGGTGCACACACAGCCTTCTGGGGTCCTCCAATGGCCAAGCCACTGTCTTGTCTGTCACCCCCCTATGTTCTCCCCACTGACGTACACATCACATGGAAAGTGAACCAAGCTCCACAGCATACCCATGTCCTGATTTCAGGGTCTCAGCAGGGAGCAATGGCGAGATTTAAAGCAGATAAGCAAGCAAAGTCTCTCTTGCCTTGCTGTGGCCCCACTTCACTGGCCAGCAAGGGGAGGGACGGAAGACATTTTCCATTCCTCAGAAAATAAACTGTATCACGAGACTGTAATTTAGCTTCTTTGAGGTTCTACAGAAAGTATACAACTGGAAAAAGAATCCAGGGCCTGGCACCCATTGAGTACACTATCACTGAACTCTTTCCAGGTAGGTGGTTTGACACCTGAAAGGGTAAGTGAGGTACCTGCAGATGCAGTGAGTGGCACTCAGTAACTCAAAGTTCATCTAGTAGGAGAACTGACTTCTGACTCTGCCTTGCAGCATGTCATGGCATGCATGGGCAAAAGGGCCTGATTTTCATTCTTTCTCTAATACATAAAATTAAAAAACTGTCCCCTGTTAATTCTTTTCTTTGGAGGGATATTTTTAACATGCTATTTCTTTTTTTATTTATTCAATTGTGTGTGTGTGCGTGCGTATATGTGTGTGTGTGTGTGTGTGTGTGTGTGTGTGTGTGTGTGTGTGTGTAGAGCCATGAGCGAATTTGGGAACCACCATGGACAGCCTCCACCTCCTCCTTGTTTTACTCTGTCTCGGGATTCACAGGTCTACCAGGACCAGAAACGCAGGCCACCTGCGCTTCTGCTGGGCGTCTACACCTGGGGTCTAGGATCCGAACTCAGGACCTTTCGTCTGCAAGGCAGAGGCTTAACCCCTGAGCCACTTCTCCAGCCCCCTTAACATGCTATTTCTATATGCCCAGATTGACCTTGAATTCAGTGAGCAGCCCAGGTTTCTCTCAACCTTGTCATGTTTCACTTTAACACAGCAATGTAGGGGATATGTAAATGGTCACCAGGAGGAAGAAGCCTTCTGAACATGGCTGCTTCTGGAAGCCTTGTCATGTTTCTTCCTGCCTCAGTCTCCTCAGTTGCTAGGATACAGGTCTGGTCTACCCTGCCTGACTTGGGAGGGAAGATTTGAACCCTGATCTAGAACCCATCCCGAGTTTCACTTTAACACAGCAATGTAGAGGATATGTAAATGGAGGAAGAAGTCTTCTGAACATGGCTGCTTCTGGAAACCTCTGACCTTGGTTAATCACCAGCTGTGTTTAGCCAAAGGGGGAGAGGGGACTTTTCCCACACTATGTACTATCTCAAGTTTTACTGTTTCAGGTGATGGCACTGAGGATGCATTAGCAGAGACAAGGACAAAAGGGGGAGTGATATAGGGTTCGATATGTCCACAGCTCCCAGCACTTAGGAAACTGGGGCAGAAAGAGTGCCATAAGAGGTTCCAGTCTGGAAAAATAAATCTTGTCTTCTCCCCACTGCCTCCAAAAAAATCCTGGAAATGTGAGTCATGACATGTTAGAGTAGCTAGTTTTTGGAGGTTTGATGCTTTGGTTAACAGACAGACCCAGGCACAGATACACACACAAACACACACACACACACGCACAGAAATGTAACCCAGAGATGAGCTCACAAGTGTGTTACTATTGACAGAAGTTCTAATGACAGAAGGCTGCTAAGAAACATGAGGATCACGTGGGCTAGTGCTAGCAAGTAAGAAGCTGATTACGCCTTAGTATGAAAGCCTGAATAACGGTCGCTGAGATAAATGCAGAGAGCACAGACACTCGGGGACCGACAGCGAGTGGCACAAACCCCAAGAGCTTTCAGCACTCAGGAGGCGCCAGCAGGCTGTAAGCCCCAGTTCTGTCCACCTTGGCACAGAGCCGCGCGGATCCAGGACACCAGGGAGGCAGCCGGGGACGCTCGAGGGCAGTGGATGGTCGCTCCAAGCCCCTCGACACCGGCCAGCCACGGGGGAGCACACCCACCTTCCCTAGCCGCGCCGCGCCGCGCCGCGCTTCGCCGCCGCCCGGCCAACTTTCACTGACCCATGAATCTGTTCTTCGCATTTTGAACTAAGCAAAGTTGTTTTCTGGCACCTCGAAATGAGAAGCTGCAGTGGAAAAAGTCATGTACCATACACAGATGTCACACAGCTATTGTAATGGAGAACACTGAAACTAACAGTTTTCCCTTTAAGCGAGTGTGCACATGTGTGTATGTGTGTGTACCCATATATGCATGAATATGTGTGCATACTAGAGGGCACTTGAGTGTTTATGTCCTTTAAAACCCAAGAAAACAGTGGAAATCACCTTGGATTGCTCTACCTTCTCATTATTTTAGTCTGGGGTCTTCAAGGCTCAGCCTTCTATGGCAGAACTGCAGCATTTCCTTCTTGTGTTTTTAGAGGGATCTGAAATCAGGTCGTCCTGCCTCTGAGGCAGAGGATTTAACCCCTGAGCCATCTCTCCAGTCTACAATGATTGTTATTGTGCTACATAAGGTTTTCATCATGTGCTTAGCAACTGTCATTTTTTATCTCCTGTGAACTATGTTGTATGTAAAAGACAAGAGACAATAATAGTATAAAGTACTATGTGGCAGATGCCTAATATACATAAATGGATATGAATATATATGGATGAATATAAAAAATTTAAATACAACTAAGTATGACCTCTCCTTTATAATGTTTCCTACATTTTCAAAGATAACTCTCAGAGTCTTCATTTAAATGTAAGGGTTTTACAGATTTCAAGATTCTAACAACTATTTCTTACAGGATTGCCATATAACTAATAATGACATAGAATATTTACTAATAATTGTATGATAATTATATGATAAATAGCTAAGAATTATATTTATTACATACTCAATTTATGTTATTGGTATATAATGAATGAATGATGCTAATAATTAACTAGGCCAAACACTGTTAAATTTTTTTTATTATTCAATTGTGTGTGTGTATGTGTGTGTGTGTGTGTGTGTGTGTAGAACCACAGGCGAATTCGGGAACCACCATGGACCACCTCCACATCCTCCTGTTTACTCTGCCCTGGGATTACCTGAAACGCAGGCTGCCCCACTTCTGCCTGGCATCTATACGTGGGGTCTAGGATCCAAACAGAAGACCTTCCATCTGCAAGGCAGAGGCTTAACCCCTGAGCCACCTGTCTAGCCCAAACACTGCTAAATTTTAACTATTCTTGAGGTATTATCACCATGACTGCTTCAACAATGGTTTAAAACTCTTCTGCACTTTACGTTTTAAACTTTCATGTACTTCTTGCTAGAGTCAACACTAACTCTAAACCCTTAATACTGGAAAAACAAAGATGTAAAAGGTATAAAGAGAGTCTTTTTAAAATTCTAAGCCCCAAAGGGATTTATCTTCTCCAAAATATACAGGGACATTTTACATTCACAGCCAACATAAGTATGTCTTATTACTTAATTAGGGTTTTTCTTGGTCAACTTGTTCATGACACCCTGATCAATAAACATAAGATATTACATTAAAAAAACTGTGTCAGTGGAAGTGAAACCTTCATACTCTAAAATCCACTGATAAAAAGAAAAAAGGCAAAAAGAGGAGGCACAGAGATTGTTCATGTGGGGAAAAGTGGGTATGCATAGGTTTGTGCTAATGTGAATAAACAGAATTTGCTTCCTTAAAAAACTGTCCCAGGTGGCTGCAGAGATGGATCAAAGGATAAGACCTCAGAAGCAGAAGGTCCTCAGTTCTGATTCCAGACCCCACCTAAAAAACACCAGAGGGAAAAGGCAGCAAGAAGTCTGCATTTCCCACCTGATGGGCAGAGCCTGGGATATTCCTGAATGAAGCCAAAATGAGGTAGAAACAATCCAGGAGGATTCCCTAAGTCAATCTTGTCTCTTCACAGTAACACACAGTGCCTCTGACAAACACACACACACACACACACACACACACACACACACACACACACACACTCTAAATAAAATTTAAAAAATATGCTCTAGGATTTACAGAAAAAAATAAGAAAATACTGTCCATTTCAAAAATACTGTGAGGAAGTAAAGAGGTGGTTTTACTGGTGAAAAGGGGCCATTAATGCACAGAAATTCTTTCAGTAAGGTAGCAATTTTAGGAGTGTGTCAGCAGACTTAGGCGATGCCTCTGAGGCCCTACTTCTCATCCTTGGAAAGCTAAGTAAACAGGTGATTTATAAAGGCATAAGAGGTTGGACCATTCAACAGTTGACCAGTGGATAAGGAAACTGTGGTACATCTATAAATGGAGTACTACTCAGCCATAAAAAATGATGAATTTGCCGGGAAATGGATGTCATTAGAAAAAATTATATTAAGTGAAGTATCCCAAACCCAGAAAATTAAGCACCATATGTACTCCCTAATAGGTGGCTCCTAGTACCAAACCCACCCAGCCCACCTTGAGACACTCATAGATAAATCTATGTATTACCTACAGTAATTGCAAGGATTATGAACAGGAGGGATGGGGTTGGAGGGCCACACCAGAAACAAGGAGAGAAGTGACCATGTTACAGTAGAGAAAATAGGTCTCCATCAAGGACTGCAAGGGGTGACATACAGTGCCCAGTAGGATGGAGTGAAGGGCATTGCAGGAGCAGCAAAACTGCAAAAGAAAATCAACAAATCACAATCCAGAACTTCAGAAACTCTATATCAACCACCTAGAACTAGGCCAGACTAATCTCTCCCCATCCTGAAGCTCAGGGAAATTTGCGGAAGAGGGGGCGGTAAGAGTGTAAGAGCAAAAGGATGGGAAGAGCAATGATTTGCAAGATACTCCACACAAGTTAGGACCGAAGCAATCATAATTGGACTTTGCATGCCCTGCGCAATGTCCAACACACTATTGACCTCACAAAGTCTAGCATCTGCTAAAGGCACCAAGATCCTTGGAGGCAAGGGATTGGCAGCCACAGTGGTGTTCCTATGCTTAAGGGGAACACGGGAAAGGGTTCAGGGAAATGCCACTGAGTCCTTGTACGTCATCGGAGAGGAGGGCCCAGAGGAGAGTCAGGCATGCACATTAAAGGACTCTCTGGAAATTGGGGCGGGAGGCACTGGGGGATAGGGAGGGAGGGGTGAAGGAAGGGGAGCAGGGAGTTCGGGGGGAGGAGGAGGGAGGGAGGGAACCGGTGTACCTATTAAGTTTGTATGAGCGGAAATAATAATAAAAAATGTTAAAAAAAAAAAAGAGATTGGACCATTCAAACCCTGCTTTCCTCATACTGGCGGCGATGTTCCTGTGGGAGCTGAAATGATTCTAGATAATCAGCGTGCACTGGATCTAACTCGTGACTTCATTTCCCTCTTCTCACTCCGCAGATTTGCTTGGTCCCCAAATATCCTTTTAGCATCAAACATTAAAGTGGTTCACCTGTTTTTCACTGGTGCACCGCCATGGACGTGTTCGGTGACCACGGTGGGCAGGGCTGTGTGTTCCTAGTTTTACATTAAATGAACTGCAGGCTAGAAGTTGTGATCCTTGTCTCTTTCACTCTGATCCCGCCACCTCCTGTCACTAAGGGATTGAGAGGGTGAAACATGTTGGACCGTCCAGTGGGTGGTGCTGCTGTGGACTGTCCAATCAGATGCAGGCACCCGAGGCTGTCCTTCCGCCCTGCGCGCGCCATCTTTGACATGCAAAGGTTCCCGGGGCGCTGCAGGCGGGCGGCCCTCAGGGTCTCGTCCTGGGCGGTGAATCTGCTCCGTGGTTCGTGAGTCCGGGGACGTGCGGTGAGCGCAGCGGGTCGGAGCTCGGGGGGCGGGCAGCCGCGTGTCCTATGGCGCTCCGGGTTCCACGTGGGCGGGACGGGGGCTGGGCTGGCTGCGGCGCGGGGCCGGGAAGCTGCTGGAGGGGGGCGGCGCGGGGGGCTGCGCGGGGCTGGGCCGGGGACCGAGTCCCGGGCTGGGGGTCCGGCCGTCCGCGGGGCCTCGGGATGGCGGGAGGCGGCTCGGGCAGGTGCGTGTGTCGGGGCGTTCTGTAGCTGCTGGCGGGGCGTCAAGGGCTCGGAGCTGCCGGCGTTACGGGGTCCATAACCCACCCAATGAAGCACACATAACAAGCTTGACTAGAAGATTTGCCTATTCAAGTGGACCAAGCAGGATGAAGATTCGAGACTCCCGTAAGGGCGGGGTGTAGTTTTTATAGTAATTTCTATAGTTTTATAGTAGTTTCTACGTACTAAGCTGGTACGTGCTGTCCAGCCAGTGACCTCAGCGGGCGGTTTCAGACAGGAGAGTGAGTGAATCACCCTTAAGTGGTTGTGACATAGCTACTTGGAGTCCAGAAACCACAGACCTACGAGTCACTTAGTGGTCGCAGTGGAGATTCCGCTAAGGAAGAGGGGAGAGGTAGGGTCTTATGGTCAAGCTGACCAAGACTGCAACTCATCATGAGAACTGTTGGTCAACAGATTGTGAGAGTAAGTTTCGACTATTCCTATGCAGAAGCAGTTAATAGAAGCCAGGGGAGCAGATAGTCTCAGGTCAAAAATTTTCCACAGCACATTTTCTATAGCACACCGCACAGTTTCATCACAGCACACAAAGAATGGGGTCCTCTTTTTTAACCACCTCACAGGGAGGGGGGCGCGGCCATCCATTGCCCTTGGGCGCCTGACTGCCTCCCTTGTGTCCTGGATCCGCGTGACCCTGCGCCAAAGTGGACAGAGCCGGGGCTCACATCCTGTTGTCATCTCTTGAGATCTGAAAACTCTTGGAGTTTGTGTCTATAGCTGTCCGTCCCCCAGTGTTTGTGCTCCCTGCATTTCTGAGTCTCTGTGACTGTCAGTCTTTCATACTAATGCATGAGCGCCTTCTTATTTTGCTAGCCCTGGCCCACGTGATCATCATGTTTCTTAGTGGCCTTCTGTCCTTAGAACTTGGGACTAGTAACCCACTTGTGAGTTCATCACTGGGTGACATTTCTGGGTCTGTCTTTTAACTAGGTCATCAAACCTAAATACTAGCTATCCCACTCTCTTTGACTCACATTTCTAGGATTTTTTTGGAGGGGATGCGGGGCAGAAACGATTTCCTTTCTTTCCAGACTGGGACGATCTTATGGTATTCTTTGTGCCCCTGCTCCCCAAGTGTTGGGCGTTGTGAGCATATCCAACCATTCTGTCCCTGTATTAATTCCTTTTTCTCCTCAACTCTGCCAATGCATCCTCAGTGGCAGCACACAAGACTTAAAACTTGTGATGTTACCTAGTGTGGGGATTTTTTTTTTTTCCTTTCCTGGTTTTCCCTATACACAGCTAGCAATTAACCAAGGCCGGATCCTTCAGAAGCAACTTTGTGCAAAGTGAAACCCCAATGGGTTCTAGACCAGGGTTCAAATCTTCCCTCCCACATCAGGCAGGGTGACCAGACCTGTATCCCAGCAAGTGAAGAGACTGAGGCAGGAGGAAGCAAGTCGAAGTGGAGAGAAACCTGGGCTGCTGGGTGAGTTCAAGGCCAACCTGGGCAACTTACAGAAATACTGTGTTAAAAAAGAAAAAATCCCTCCAAAGAGAAGAATGAACTGGGGACAGGATTTTGTTTTGTTTTGTTTTGTTTTCTATTAGAGACAGAAGGAAAATAAGGCCCATTCACCCATGTATGCTTCAAGGTAGAGTCAAAAGTCAGTTCTCTTCTACTAAATGGGCTTTCAGCAGTTGAGCTCCACTCACCCCATCTGCATATACCTTACTCTTTGAGGTGTCTCACCACCTCAGGAAAGAGTTCAATGATTGTAATAGTTACTCCTAATGTTAGACCCAAAGGGCCGAAGCCTAAAGGCCACTAGGAAGTGGACCCCCATAGAATACTCACAGACACGGGTTCCATGCAAAAGCAAAAGGATTTTATTCCAGCGCGCTGGGGTCGCCCCATACGTGAGATGGAGAGACGACCCCGAGCTCAAGAAGCATACACTTTTTATACCCTCCTCACAGGGAGGTTATGTAATGTTACAAAATTATTGGCTATCATATTAGTTACAATAATAATACAAAGGCTTTGGCAGTATTTGGCATAGCTGCATGTACTAGACCTTAATGGGGGAGCATTTCCTGGAGTTCTGTGTGGGGAGGGGGCAAGAGGGCTTAGGCGGCATCTGCACGTACTGAAAACATTTCTCCAAGACCTTGAAGGGGGAAGATTCCTGGAACCAACTTTGAGGGTGGGGGTCTGGGTGGTCTAGTATCTGGGTCTGGCTGGTTTGGCATCTGGCCTTCTCACAGGGACCTTAAGAGTGGAGATATTTCAGTATCTAGCCACCCATATTAGACTTTTGTTTTTAGAACTCTGAAAACTGCTGACCACCAGGCTGTTAGTCATGACTTCATTATTTGTCACAATTTCTGTAAAAATTTTTTTTCTTCCACATTCCCCCCTTTTTCTTTTGGTGAAATTTTAATCTTAAAATTCGGAGGACGTTTCCTGGTCTACTTGGGGCATGGGTTGGTACTGTTGTCTTAATACCATTACTGGTACTGTGTTGATGTGTTCTCTAATAAAAGCAAGCATGTGAGTTAAAATGCTATTTGATAATTTCTGCCTGTGTTGCAAGGCCATCCAAAACTATCTCCAGGTCTTTCTCTGAAAACTTCCCCCCCATATTTTATATTTTAAGGCCCAATTATGGGCCTGAAGCAGAATAGGTTGTTCTCTGGGAGGACTGGAGTCATTTCTTCAGCAGGAGTGTTCTTTCATGGTGATCCCAGCAGTGGTGGATGGCCTTTAGGAACTCTAAAGACCTTGAGAGACCCATCCCAGCATGGCTGTTCTAATCCTGCCTCATTCCCCCATAAACCTATTTGAGGACTCAGACTGCTCTGGGGATAAAGGGCGATGATTTGCTCTAGCTGCTTCTTGCTGACTCAGGGCGAAGGAAATGAGAGCAGCCTGATATCCTCATCTATGAAATGCTGGGATGGTCTAGAGGTCTTTTATAGATGGCTTTAAGGTCCATCTAAAAGAGACAAAACACAGGTTAAACTTTCAAGATCTACACAAGGATTAGACCTTTGTAACTGGGAAGGCACATGGGATAAACCACATAAGTTCAGCAATCTCACTGTGGGTACAAGCAAGAGTTAGTGTGGAACATCATGTTTGTAGGGTGTAAAAGCCAAGAGCTAAACATTATTTTGTCTTTAGGGCAAGACTACTCCTCAAATCTAAATAAAAAGCCAGCATAGATTTATTTTCAGAACTAATCTTCCTAACACTTGGAGTTTTGCTGTTTTTCCTGGTTTAACTCCTTAAGTTTGTCATTCTATTTTACTTTGTAACTGGTGAACCTGTTAACTGCTGCTGTGAGAGAACAATCAAAATCAATCAACTTAAGGGAGAAAGGGAGGTTTATTCAGCTTAGGGTTCCAGAGGGAAGGTACAGTCTCTCAAAGCAGAGGTGGCATGACTGGCTGGCCAAAGCTGGAGGAGGCTAAGTCACTGCAGACATCTTGGAAGCTGAGAGCTGCAGACTGCTTGCTGCAAAGGCAGACTTCTCCTGGAGGTAGGGTAGGACTAATCCACCTCAAGGTCCACCCCTTGTGACTGCCTTCCTCCAGCAAGGCTCCACCTCTCAAGGTGCCATAATCTTGCCAAATACATGAGACTGTGGGGAACACATTTCAAACCATGACAATGATAGTGTATATAGTGAGTGCCAGGCCCTGGATTCTGTTCTTACTCATGTTCTCCCTGTAGAGACTCAGAGAAGCCAAATAAAGCTCTTGTGACACAGTTTATTTTTATCAAGAATGCAACATGTCCCCCTGCTGATGGGTGAGCTGGGGCCACAGCAAGGCAAGAGTGAGAATTATCTTTCTGGGCTGCTTTTTTTTTTTTTAATTTTTTTTTATTTATTCAATTGTGCGTGTATACGTGTGTGCACGCGGGCGTGTGTGTGTGTGTGTGTGTGTGTGTGTGTGTGTGTGTGTAGAACCACGGACGAATCGGGAACCACCATGGACTCCTCCACCTCCTCCTTGTTTACTCTGCCCCGGGACTCACAAGCTCCACCCTACCAGAACCGGAAACGCAGGCCGCCCCCGCTTCCGCTGGTGTCTATACATGGGGTCTAGGATCCGAACTCAGGACCTTCCGCCTGCAAGGCAGAGGCTTAACCCCTGAGCCACCTCTCCAGCCCCTCTGGGCTGCTTTAAATCCTGCCATTGCTCCCTGTTGAGATCCTGAAATCAGGAGATGGGTATGGTGTCCAGAATGGGATGTGTAGGTCAGTGGGCAGAACATAGAGGAGTGACATACAAGACAGTGGCTTGGGCATTGGAGGACCCCAGAAGGCTGTGTGTGCAGCAGTGTGAGGGGATGAAGACTCATCTGTTGCTGAGTGTCCACAGTATCTGGGGAGGGATGAGGGGGTGAAAGGATCTGTGATGTGAGTATGGAAGTGAGGCTTGGAAGTGAGGACTTTACAAAGACGCCTGTGGACTGCGGGCTAGAGGTCAAGGGCCTGATGGAGAAAGTCAGTGTCTGTGGGAGGATGTGACTCCCTGAGACAGAACGTGAGGGTCTGAGAAATGGTATGAAGTTATGGGGGGCGGGAATGAGGGAAGAGTCAGTTTGTGAGAGCGTTGGTGAGGTGCTGAGGGAGAGGATTCATTCTGTCTTTATCCCTATCCTTAGGGAAGGGGTCTAAAGAATTAAAGGTGAGAGAAGACCAGGTAAGGGTGGGAAGGGAGGTTGGAAACCACTTCTCTGGAAGAGAGAAGAATGTTTAAAGATCTGAAAGGTGAAGGCATGCCCTATGGGAAGACTGAGTTAAGATGGGAAGACAGGGAACATGAAGAAAGAATTGGAAGGGACGGGGTACTTCTGCTGTGGATCTTTAAAGTCTCTTGTTAGCTGAGAGACAAAGAAAAGAATTTCAGCACAATTAGCAATATTTGCTCTGATATGTGGACACATACAGAAAACCTTTATCTTCTTTATTGCGCTTTTTAAAATAATTTTAAAACAGTAAGAAACACTCATTTTTCTAGGTCATATGCATATTTGAGCTTAAATCTGTCCTTACTCCATTTCTAGTTATAAACTTGAAGATTTCTTGGATTTCCTGTGACCCATTGGGAAGGAGAGATCCAAGAGAGGACACCTTATGGCCCAGAAGCTGGAAATGGTGTTTGTGGGCTGGTTCCTGAGCTATGGAAGAGACCTGTGAACACACTTATGGGTACTCCTCCTTCACCACTGTCCATGTTTATGTGTGAGTATCTCTCTGAGTGTCTAATGCTAGGTGTGTGAACACCAGCTCTCCTTTGTTTCTGCTATCACTGGTCCACCTTTGCCTCATGTCACCTGGTCTGTCAATTCTTCTTGTTCTTAAGAACTTTCCTAAATTCAGGCCCTGTTGCTGCTAGAACATGGGTTGTGGTCAGGATTCCCACTTCCCAGGCAGTTGACCTTATTCAGGAACTTGCTTTCACTGAGTCATTTTCTTGCATGTGTTTACATGTTTGTATAGCATGTGTTTGCTACCAGGAGGGAATCTGTGTGCATTGGATATTTTTTTCACACTTCTTTTTTCTTTTCTTCCTTTTTTCTTTCTTGAGGAAAACATTGTAGAATTTGGGATCCCTTTGCCTTTTTATTAGTGCTGTGTGTCTTTAGTACTGGCTTTGTATCTTTTGTAGCAGTGAATAGAGGAGCCCAGTACATTGATTGACAAGAGAGGGGAGCCCAGACTAGTTAGTATTTTTTCTGCCTAGCTTTTCCTAGTCTTCCTGCAGCTGCTTCCTGGCAGTAATTTAGAGGTGGGGCAGATGTGCAGTAGCACTAAATGTGTGCATAAGGGTGTTTTCCTAAGCCTCAGACTAAGCCCTTAAAGCACAAGGTAATTCCAGATATGTAGATCCTAAGTGACATGGAAACAAATTTCCAGAGATGGGTGCAAGATATGAGACACAGTAAGTGGTATCTATTGACCAGCAGGCCTTAGTTAGGACACAGAGCCCATAGATCTCTCGAGGTTCAGACTGACTCATTTTGCTTCTTCATTTCACCTCATATGTCAGGATAGGGAAAATGCCAGGTGGCATAAAAGCCTTGGGCAGGTGCCTTTAAGTAACTGGAGAGTTTATACAGTGTTTCTCTTGTGCTGTGTCTTCTCTGAGGAGATTTGGAAAGAACCTTGTGGATGGGGCCTTTTGTGAATGAGGAAGAAACTTTAGGGTATGGATCTGAAAGTCTGCCTGGAGGCATGGCCTAAGGAAGGACAGAGCAGGAAAGAAGACAGACAATTAAGAGATGAGGAAAAAGGAAGCAGGCTCTTCTCTTTGGAATCTTGCTGAAATTTTTACCTAAAGAGAGAACTGAATTCTCAAGTTATTAGCAAAGCTGCAGGTTGCCTACATAGGGGTAATGTTCTTTCTGCTAAGAGGTATTTGCAGTAAGATATTTATGTAGCCATGTCTTATCCTTAAGTCTGAAGCATATATAGTGAGTATGGCCATATTCCCTTCACAGATATATGTTTGCCAGGAGGATTTGTGTTAGAGCACCCTCTTAGGGTAAGAGATACCTCGACGTCCAGCAGCTCTTAGAGGAGGAAGAGTCAAGATGGAATTACTCACCTTCCAGCTGTGTCTTCCCACAGTTCTGCTTAGCAAAGGTTCTTCTAGTCCTCTGAGATATCTACCTTCATACTCTCTTTTATATTGATTGAGTTGTAAGCTAGCAGATTCCCATGTAGTTGTGCATACAGCTTTTATTTTTGACACTTCTTCCTACAGCTGGCTCCTCATCTACTTTGTCTCCTTATATCCTTCTTGCTGAATATTTTTTGTCCCCTATAGGCACCTTCCTCATTTTACTACTGTTCCTTGTATGTCTTCCCTTACACCTTTCTTTTTAGTTTTGCGATACAACTTAAATATGCCAATCTGAGGAGTTTGGCTCTGGATCTACATGTGAAATAGAGTATATAACATTTGTTTTTTAGGGTCTGGCTTATAGTTCTTCTAGTTGTATCCACCTATGTGGAGTTTTGTAGTTTTATAATTTTTGTAGTTGAATGATATTCTATTTGTTCCTGGTCTTTAACCCTTGTCATGATTAGGCACAGGTGTCAACTTGACAATTGAGGGTTTGAGCTCTGGACTCTGCATCAGCAACCATACAGGCAAACTGCAGCAACCCTTTTCTGTATTACTTCTGGAAGTTTTAGACTGTGGGAGTGGACACATGCCCATTCCACACCATGTTTTTTTTTCAAACCATGGCATTTTTCCTGTTCTCTGATCTTTTAGTCGTCTGATTTTGAGGTTTAGTCTACTTTACTTAAATTGACCATGTTGAAGTGAAGAGTCTCAGTGAGTAAGCTTGGAATTCCATTAAGGAGAGCTGGGATGGCAGGTTACATTTGTGTTACAATTCCTTGGAAAACTTGAATCCTGTTCATTGAATCATCTTCTTAACATAGGTGTTGCATTTAGCTTGCATGGTTGCTGATAAAACTAACATCAAATTGCTTAAGGAAACAAAGGGTTTATTCTTTTACAACAATCTGGTTACAGTTCTTAATCCAGCTTGACATGAAAGCTCACACCAACACCAGAACTGAGGGAACTGTCCACACCATCTCTACATAATGATGAAGAGAGGGACAATCCTTACTTGTCAGGTGTCTTCTAGCCTTCTCCCTTTTCTGAGGTTTGTCTGACCAAGTGTACAGAAGGATGCCAATTTCCTCAACCAGTTTTCTATATTTTATTCACCTGTCCAGGGCCTAGTTCTACCCATTATGGGTTGGGCCTTCCCCATCAGCTAGACAATCTCCTGCAGGTTTGCTCTGGGCTTAATTCAATTACTGATTCTCCCCTGTTGCAAATCATTGTCAACTTTTATAGTCCTCTAACACACATGCACAGAGTGAGCTCCCATTTTCTGTTCCTAGGTATGAGTACTTGGGTTAAAGAAACATATGTTATTACAGGAGTCAGTGTCATTTGAGGGCATAGCTGTGGACTTCACCTGGGAGGAGTGGCAGTACCTGGACGCTGCTCAGAGGACTGTCTACAAGGATGTGATGCTGGACAACTACAGCAGTCTGATGGTTTTGGGTGAGTTCATCTTTCCTGTAACTTATAGTACCAGTTACTTTCTTTCAACTTGATTAATATGAGAATTATTGCTAGCTGTTATTTTGTATTTTCTTTTTTTGTTTTTATTTTATCTCTGGTTTGTATGCATACCTGTATGTGATGTTTTGCATATGCAAATATGAACACCATATTGTACAGGTTAGTGGGCGTGAGGTGTCTTCTAGCCTTCTCCCTTTTCTGAGGTTGGATTTCTTATTTCTACCATATACTGGTGCTCAAGTGTTTGTAGAATTCTCTCTCTGTGCCTCCCATTTCATCATAGGAACTCTGGGCTCAGAGATGTATCCTCTGTAGCCAGATAGTTTTGTGGTGTTTGTGTGCTTGATCTCATGAACTCTTGCATAACAAACAATTTTTCCATTCTTCCATCTTTTCGAGCATCATTGTTCAGTTTTAGTACTAATTCTTCCTGACAAGTGTAACTAACTCATATCCATAGTGGCATATCTCTGTACAGAATAGAGTGGCTGCTGTACTTATGAAATATTATTTAGAAAGTATGTTGGTTTAGATATTATTGGTTTGTTTTTAGGAACATCAAACACTTTCAGAACTATTTTGTAACATACAATTCATTGTTGTCATCCATGCATTCATTACTATAATATATAATAAAAATATGTAATAAAAAATGGCTTCCCTGTGGACCCAAGTAAATGCTACTATGCTTCCTTCATCCTCCTCTTTTCCACACTTTTTCCCTCACTTTAGCCATCACTGTCCCTTTCTCTGCCTTGATGTCAACTTTGTTTCATTAGTAGCTTTGAGAGTATAGGGTATTTTTTTAAATTCTTTTTAAAATTTTTTTTTGTTATTTATTCAATTGTGCGTGTATGCATGTGTGTGTGTGTGTGTGTGTATATGTGTTGTAGAACCACAGACAAATTCAGGAACCATCAAAGACTGCCTCCACCTCCTCCTTGTTTTACTCTGCCTGGGGATTCACAGACTTGGCCCCACCAGGACCAGAAACGCAGGCCGCCTCCACTTCCGCCTGGTGTCTGTACGTGGAGTGTAGGATCCGAACTCAGGACCTTCCACCTGCAAGGCAGAGGCTTAACCCCTGAGTCACCTCTCCAGCCCTGAGTGTAGGGTATTTTTACATCGGTGATATATGGCATTCATTTTTTAAAAAAAATTTTCCTGGGGTAGCGTAGATAGAAGATGCATCTCTTTATCACAAATATGGAGTGATGCATAAGAAAGTGTCTGTGTATTTCACCTTGGTGAATAAATGGTATTAATGGGGTTCTTTGAGAACAAAGTTCTCAGTGGCTGTTTGTGAACCTAAGTTCTGGGCAGAAGCTGCAAGGCTGATTGACTGATCAGAGCCTCAGTGATGTGGACAGATCTGCCATGTCATAAGAAGGAAGCTAGATCATCCTGGGCCATCTTTAGCCCTTTCAGTTGTCATCTATTACATTTCTCTGTATGTGACATAACATCCTGGTGACTGAGACCCTCAACTCTAAATAAACCATTATTTCTTTTTTTTTTTTTTTTTAATTATTATTATTTATTCAACCGTGTGCATGTGCATGTGTTCGCGCGCGCGCATGTGTGTGTGTGTGTGTGTGTGTGTGTGTGTGTGTGTGTGTATTTGTGTGTGTGTAGAACCACGGACGAATTCGTGAACCACCATGGACGCCTCCACCTCCTTCAGCCCCAGGATTCACAGGCTCCGCCCTACCAGGACCAGAAGCGCAGGCCGCCCCCGCTTCCGCCTGGCGTCTATACGTGGGATCTGGGATCCGAACTCAGGATCTTCCGCTTGCAAGGCGGAGGCGTAACCCCTGAGCCACCTCTCCAGCCCTATTTCTTTTTTTTCCCCTCCATTTTTACATTGTCATCTGTGTGTGTTCTCAAAAGGATGATAGGCATCATTCCACTACTTCAGATTTTTATTTTCTTTATTTTAGGAATGGGATAGCTTGATTATAATGTGATAGAGAATAATTTTCTGGTGAGTTGTGTTGGTGTTCCTTCATGTTTCTTGAACGTGGATGTGCATGTTGCTCCTGTCATGTAATTGTCATTTCTTCTCTGTTTTACAGTGTCTTGCTTTATGTATCATCACTTGCTCTTTGGATAAGTTCACTTTAATGCTTCCCTTCACATTTTTCTTATTTTTTTAACCATATATTTGTTGTGTGCAATATCACACCTAGGAAAAAACCATTCTTCTATTTTGTCCATTCCTTAGGCTATATGTAGAAGGATACTGACTCTAGTTTATTAATGGTTTAATAAATATGAGACATTGTGTATTTCTATTTTTTTATTTCAGCTCATACAAACTTATTAGGTACACCAGTTCCCTCCCTCCCTCCTCCCCCCCCCCGTACCCCCTCTTCCCCCTCCCCACCCCTCTCCCTCCCCATCCCCCAGTGCCTCCCGCCCCAATTCCCAGAGAGTCCTTTCTTGTGCATGTCTGATTTTCCTCTGGGCCCTCCTCTCCAATGACGTATAAGGACCCAGTGGCCTTTCCCTGAACCCTTTCCCGTGTTCCCCTTAGGTATAGGAACACTGCTGTGGCTGCCAATCCTTTACCTCCAAGGCTCTTGGTGCCTTTAGCAGATGCTAGACTTTGTGAGGTCCACAGTGTGTTGAACATTGCGCAGGGCATGCAAAGTCTAATTATGATTGCTTCAGCCCTAACTAATATAGAGTATCTTATATATCATTGCTCTTCCCATCCTTTTGCTCTTACACTCTTACCGCCCCCTCTTCTGCAAATTTCCCTGAGCTTCAAGATGGGGAGAGACTAAGCTGGCCTAGTTCTAGGTGGTTGATATAGAGTCTCTGAAGTTCTGGATTGTGGTTTGTTGATTTTCTTTTGCAGTTTTGCTGCTCCTGCAATGCCCTTCACTCCATCCTGGTGGGCATTATATGTTACCCCCTGGCCAGAGACAAAAAGCTGTTAGAGTCTTGTGATAAAAGCACATTCAAAGGTAGATGTACTAAAAGTGGGAAACCATACTAAGGGAGGGATCTATCACCCATTTGCAGAATGGTTACTTTTTATCTGCCAGACTATATGCCCTCCTCTTCTGGTGAGATCACACCCCCTCAGTAGTAAATGATCAGGAACAAAAGTCTGTGAACTTAATCAGATGTCTCATTACTTATTTGGGTCCTTGGTGGAGGCCTATTTTCCCTGCTGTAACATGGTCCCTTCTCTCCTTGTTTCTGATGTGGCCCTCCTACCCCATCCCTCCTGTTCATAATCCTTGCAATTACCATCTCTAGGTGGGCTGGGTGGGTTTGGTACTAGGAGCCACCTATTAGGGAGTACATATGGCGCTTAATTTTCTGGGTCTGGGATACTTCACTTAATATAATTGGTTCTAATGACATCCATTTCACGGCAAATTCCAGTAATTCATCATTTTTGATGGCTGAGTAGTACTCCATTGTATAGATGTACCACAGTTTCCTTATCCACTCTTCAACTGTTGGAAATTTGGGCTGATTCCATGACTTTGCTATTGTAAACAGTGCTGCTATGAACATGGTTGTGCTTGTGCTATCGAGGTGAACCTCTGCTGTATGGGGGGTTATTTCCAAAAGTGGAATCGCAGGGTCATATGGCATTTCAATCTTTAATTTCTTCAAGAATCTCCAGACGGCTCGCCAGAGTGGCTGTATGAGCCTGCATTCCCACCAGCAATGTAGGAGAGTTCCCCTCTCTCCACATCCTCTCCAACATTTGTTGTTGTTTGTATTGTGGATTTTTGCCATCCTGACCGGGGTGAGATGATATCTCAGGGAAGTTTTGATTTGCATTTCCCTGATGGCTAAGGAAGTGGAGCATTTTTTCAGATATTTGTTAGACATCTTAATTTCATCCCTGGTAAAGTTTCTTTTAAGTTCCAGGGCCCATTTTTTAATTGGGCCCTTGGTTCCCTTGGTGTTTAGTTTTCTAAGTTCTTTGTGCACTCTGGACAGTAGAGTTCTATCAGATGTGTGGTTCGTGAAGATTTTCTCCCATTCTGTGGGTTGCCTTTGAGCTCGCGTTATAATCTATTTGAACAGAAGCTCTTTAATTTCACAAGATCCCAACTGTTGAGAGTTGGTAGCAGTGACTGTGCCATTGGATGTCTGTTTAGGAACTGTTGGCCTAGCCCAATCAGCTCGAGGGAGTTCCCTATCCTTTCAACTATGGTTTTTATAGTCTCTGGCCTGATATCAAGGTCCTTGATCCATTTGGAATTAAGTCTTGTACAAGGTGACAAGTACGGGGCCAGCTTTAATCTTCTGCATGTGGAGATCCAGTTTTGCCAGCACCATTTGTTGAAGATGCTGTTCTTTTTCCATTGGATTCTTTGGGCCCCTTTGTCAAAGACCAAATGGCTGTAACTTTGTGGGCTTATATCTGGGTCTTCAATCCTTATCCATTGATCTGTGTGTCTATTTTGGAGCCAGTACCAGGCTGTCTTTATAACTATGGATTTGTAGTATAGACTAAGGTTTGGTATGGCAATACCTCCAGCTGTGTTTTTGTTACTCAGGATTGTTTTTGCTATCCTGGGTCTTTTGTGCCTCCATATGAACTTTGAGATTGTTTGGTCAACTTCTTTAAAGAATTGCTTTGGGATTTTGATTGGTATAGCATTGAATCTGTATATTGCCTTTGGTAGGATGGTCATTTTTACGATGTTGATTCTGCCAATCCAGGAACAAGGGAGGTCTTTTCACCTTCTGGTGTCTTCTGCTATTTCTTTCTTTAGGGTTTTAAAGTTTTCATTGTAAAGGTCTTTTACCTCCTTAGTTAGATTTATACCAAGGTATTTCATTTTTTTAGGGGCTATAGTAAATGGGATTGTTTCTCTCAAGGCTTTTTCACTTCTTTCATTCTGGTCATATAGGAAGGCCTCTGATTTTTGCACATTTATTTTGTATCCTGCCACCCTGCTGAACTTCTCAATTAGTTCCAGGAGCTTCCTGGTGGAGTTTTTGGGATCACTCAGGTATAAGATCATAGGCTATCTTTATAACTTTATAACTATATAACTTTATATAAGAAATAGGGATAGCTTGACTTCTTCCTTGCCAATTTGAATCCCTCTTTTGTCCCTTTCTTGTCTTATGGCTTCAGCTAAGACTTCAAGTACAATATTGAATAGAAGTGGTGAGAGTGGACAGCCTTGTCTAGTTCCTGATCGAAGTGGGAATGCTTCCAATTGTTCCCCATTGAGCATAATCCTTGCTGTGAGCTTGTTGTATATAGCTTTTATTATATTGATAAAGGTTCCTTCCATTCCCACTGTCTCTAGCGTTTTGATCCTAAAAGGCTGTTGGATCTTGTCAAAAGCTTTTTCTGCATCTATCGAGAGTATCATGTGGTCTTGGACTTTGGACTGGTTTACATGATGAATTACATTTATTGATTTGCGTATGTTGAACCAACCTTGTGTGCCAGGGATGAAGCCTACTTGGTCCCCGTGAATGATCTTTTTAATATGTTTTTGAATCCGATTTGTTAAGACTTTGCTGAGAATCTTTGCGTCTGTGTTCATCAGGGAGATCGGCCTATAGTTTTCTTTTTTAAGTGAATCTTTATTAGGTTTTGGGATTAGCTTCATAGAAAGAATTTGGTAGTGTTCCTTCCTTTGCTATTTGATGGAACAAATTAAGGAGTATTGGTGTTATTAACTCCTTAAATGTCTGGTAGAACTCTGTGCTGAATCCATCTGTCCAGGACATTTTTTGGTGGGAAGATTCGAGATTACTTCCCCAATTTCCTTATATGTTATAGGACTATTTAAATAATTCACAACTTCCTGATTCAATTTAGGTAAGTTGTGTTTACTTAGGAATTCATCCATCTCTTTTGTGTTGTCAAACTTCACAGAGTATAAGTTTTTGAAATATGATGCTATAATTCTCTGGATTTCTTGGGTATCAGTAGTGATACCTCCATGTTCATTTCTAATTTTGTTAATTTGGGTTTTCTCTCTCTTGCTTTTGGTTAGTTTAGCTAGGGGTGTATCAATCTTGTTGATTTTTTCAAAGAACTAGCTTTTTGACAGGTTGATTTTTTTTCTATCGTTTTCTTAATCTCGATTTCAGATATTTCTCCCCTTATATTGCTAATCTCCTCTCTTCTACTACTTTTGGGATCAGATTGCTCTAGTTTCTCTAAAGCTTTAAGCTGCATTGTTAAGTTGTTTATTTCTGATGTTTCCATTTTTTTGACGTAGGCATTAAGAGCTATGAACGTATCTCTTAGAACAGCTTTCATTGTGTCCCAGAGATTTTGGTAAGTTGTATTTTTGTTATCATTCACTTTCAGGAAATCTTGAATTTCCTTTTTAATTTCTTCCTGAATCCAGTTCTCATTCAACATCAAAGTGTTAAGTTTCTAGCAGTTAGTGTATTTTCTCTTGTTTGATGTGTTGTGGATGTCCAGCTTTAGGCCGTGGTGGTCTGATAGGGCACAGGTTAGAATTTCAACTTTCTTGTATATGTGTAGATTCATTTTGTGGCCCAGTATGTGATCTATTTTGGAGAAAGTTCCGTGTGCTGCTGAGAAAAATGTGTATCCTTTGGTGCATGGGTGAAAAGTTCGATAGAGATCTGTAAGGTCCATTTCTTTCAGGGTTTGATTAAGTTCCAAAGTGTCTCTGTTAAGCTTTTGACCTGTTGATCTATCCCATGTTGAGAGGGCGGTGTTGAAGTCCCCAAGAATTATCGTTTGGGGGTTGATTTCTTGCTTTAGACGCTGTAGGGTTTTCTTAATGAATGTGGAGGGGCTCGTATTGGGTGCATATATGTTCAGTATTGTGAAGTCTTCCTGGTGAATTGTACCTGTAACTAAGATGTAATATCCATCCGTGTCTCTTATAATTTTCTTTGGTTTGAAATCCACTTTGTCTGATAGCATAATGGCTACCCCTGCCTGTTTTCTGCTTCCATTTGATTGTTGAATTGTTGACCAGCCTTTTATTTTTACAGCGTGCCTATCTTTTGTGGTGAGATCGGTTTCCTGCAGGCAGCAGATTGATGGATTGTGATTTTTAATCCAAGTTTGTAATCTGTGTCTCTTGATCGGTGAATTAATTCCATTAACATTTAGTGTTATAATGGAGAAACTATTGTTAATTCCAGACATTTATTATGTTTAGTAGTTTTTATAAGTATATTGCTTCGCTTTTAATGGTGTTATATTTGCCTTCTGTTCTCCTGGATATGCCTGTTTTTTTCTTCACGCTTGAGTATCATTTCTAGCATTTTTTGAAGGCCTGGTTTGGTGGACATATATCCCTTAAAGTTGTCTTTGTGCTGGAAAATTTTTCTTTCTCCCTCGATCATGACAGATCGTTTTGCAGGGTAAATCAGCCTGGGTTGACATTTTTGCTCATTCAATACTTGAAGTATGTCTCTCCAAGCTCTTCTTGCTTTTACTGTTTCGACTGAGAAGTCATTTGTTATTTTAATAGGTTTACCTTTAAAAGTGACTTGTTTTTTCTCCCTTGAAGCTCTCAGCACCAGTTCTTTATCTTGAATGTGGAGTGTTTTAACTATTATTTGCCGCGGTGTGCTTCTGTTTTGGTCATATCTGTTTGGGGTGTGGAATGCCTCTTGTATATGGATGGGCCTCTCTTTTTTTAGATGAGGAAAGTTTTCCTTGATGATCGTTTGCAAAATTTCCTCAGGGGTGGTATTTTGAGATTCTTGCTCTGGTATTCCATGAATACGCATGTTAGGCTTCTTCAGGGTGTCCCATATCTCTTGGATATTTCTCTCAAGTATCTTTTTGGCTTTAACAACCTCTTCCATTGAGCTGGTTAGTACTCCCACTTTATCTTCAAGGTCTGAAATTCTGTTTTCTGCTTCGTTAGTTCTGTTGATAAGACTCTCTGTGGGGTTCTGGGTTGAGGATAACTTGTCTTTTAGCTCAGTTTTAAACTCTGCTTGAGTTTGTTTTAACTGCTCTATGCCACTTTTTGTTTCTTGCACTGTTTTTCTCAACTCCTCCAGATGTCTGTTGTGTTCCTCTTCAAAGCGATTGATTCGATTATGTAATTCCTCCTGGATTTCCTCTTTCATTGTATTGAACATGGTAATGATCATATTTTGAAAAACTTTATCCTGGGTGAGGCTTTCTTGGCCTTTTTCCCCGGGTTTGTTCTTGTTGGAGTCTAACATTATGGGATTAATTTCTTCAGTGGGAAATTTGTTTACTTGAGTGTTGCTTCTCATGGATTTGCACTTTGACTTTGGCATTGTCATTTTAACTCTTAAGATCTGTCAATTTCACTAAACTGAATTGTTTGGCCTAGGGTCCTGGTGGGCGGGGCCCGAACGGAGACTTACCTAGGTCGCGGGGTGAGGCCCAGGTGGACCGCGCGCGTGTCCCGACCGGCGGAGTGGGGTGGGGAATGGGAGGATGGGGGCGTCGGCGCGGAGCTATTTAACCCGAGGGCAGCTGGGGCGGGGCCCGGGCGCAGGGGGAGGTCCTCCTTGTCCCTCGGCCCTCGCGCGGCTCCGGCTGGATGGTGGGAGTCGGAGCCGGGTCCCTGTGGGCTGACCTGGGGTCCTGGTGGGTGAGGCCCGAAGGGAGACTTACTTAGGGCGCGGGGTGAGGCCCGGCTGGACCGCGCGCGCGGGTCACGACCGGCTGAGCGGGGTGGGGTGTAAAGGGGTATTTCTTAAGATTATTTGTTTTTGTGTATTACATGTGAATGTGCATGCCATGATATGCATTTAGATGTTTGAAGATATGTTTGTGGAATTAGTTGCCTCCTCTTACCTTTGCATGTTTCCTATGGCTTAAACTTACCTCATCTGTCTTGTGTAACTGTGGTAGTTACTTTCAGATGCCAGTTTGACAAATGAAAGGTGAGCCTTTCAGGCATATCTGTGATGAATTAGCCTGTGGTAGATTATCAAATTGATGTCAGAACCCTCAATTCATAGTGAATGTGATGCTGTCTAGAGTAGAGTAAGTGGAGACAGCTGGCTCAGTACTTTGGCATGCAGGCAACCTGACAAGAAAGTAGCTCTGGTATGGATATAGTATAGCCACTCCCTTGGCTTCTGATGCTGGGTGAACTCTCCTGCCGTGCTGATGAGTGTGATCACATATCATGAGCAGCAATAGAACCTCTTCTTTCCCTAAGGTATTTTGGTCATGTATTATATGTAGTAGAGAATTTGGGACAGAGAGCTGTGTTGCTGGTCTTGGATATTTTGTTTTTCATAAGGTGCCATGTACACGACTGTTGTGGTATTCAAATGATTGTCTTTGTTCAAATGGTTGGTTGTTATTCATTATGTGGATTTTTACTTTTTATGGTTCTATTTTGTTCTGTGTTGTTGATGCATTTTGTACCAATGTTGATTAGGTATATTGCATGTACAGTTTGCCTGTATGTCCATGTCTAATTGTGAAATAAATCACCATGATGCTGGTTTGTATGATGACAGCTGAGAACATTGTCATCTGTGCGTGTTCTCAAAAGGATGATAGGCATCATTCCACTACTTCAAATTTTGATTTCCTTTATTTTGGAAATGGGCTGGCTGATTATAATGTGGTAGATAATAATTTTCTGGTGAATTGTGTTGGCATTCATTCATATTTCTGAATGTGGATGTGCATATTGCTCCTGTCATGTAAATGGCCTACACTTAATTGATAATTTAACGCACTTCCTTTTGTTTTGGAACAGTCATGTGGCATCTGTTTGCTTTATAAGTTGTAATGTATGTGTATTTAAAGATCCATATTTTAATGAAAATATGGTACATAAACACAATGTAATGCTATTCAATCATCAAGTAAGTGAGTGGATAAAACTGGCAAGTATGTTATTGAATAAGATGTCTTAGACAAATGCTTCATGTTTTCTCTTGTATGTGCATGCTAGCATTAAACTTCTGCTGCACTTAGTTTGGATTCCTCATAATAGTTAGAAAACTTGAAAGACATCAGTGAATACCTTAAAGAAAGAGATACAAAAAAACCTTGTCAGGAACGTGGAAAGGGGAATAATAGGGATTGGGAGGGATTTTTTAAGAGGGGGAATGAGGGGATAAGATACAGAAAGAGTTGCAGGATAACAAACAGCACTGATTTGTAGGAAATCGCCTATGTTATAGATATATCAATAAAGATTTTTATTTAAAATATTGAGAACACATACACTATACAGGGAAACACAGAGAGGTGAAGATAGGGCAAAACAAAAGATAACATAGAAGGTACCAATCAGAACCCATAGGCACTTAGACAGTATTCTAAATAACACAGGTATATAATACTTCTTTTTGTTTTGTTTTGGGTTTTTTTGTTTAATTTTTCTCCCTAATTTTATTTTTTCCTAATCATAGAAGCTTAATAGAGCCTCATCTTCTCCCTCCTCCCTCCCCCATCGTTCCCCATTGCATTTTCCTCCCTTCCTCCTTTCCTTTCACCTCTCCCTCCCTCCCTCCTCTTCTCCCAGTGCCTCTGAATTCCTCCCTCCCATCCCCTGGAGAACCCTTGACCACCTAACCTCTCTCTGACTCTTCCATCCTAGTGAGGATTCAGGATTCATGGCATAGCCTGGGGTCTCTTCTTGGACTCCCTGCTAGTATGGAAACTTTATTATGACTGTTTAATGCCTTGCCTCTAAGGATGCTACTGCCTGAAGCCTTCTCCCCTGTGATCCCTGCTAGACTTTATGAGGTCATTGACATGTCAGCCATTGTGCAAGTCAGGCAAAATCCTGGCTGCTGCAGCCCTAACTTGTGTGGAGTTTTTTTTTTTCTTGTGGAGTATCTTGCATATTGTTGGTCCTCCTCATCTTTAGGGTCTTACAATCTTGTTGCCTCCCTTCTCTGCAAGGTACCCTGAGCTTTAGGATGGGGAGAGATTTGACTGGTCTGGTTCTAGATGAATTGTGTAGGGTCTTTGGTGCTCTTAATTATGGTTTGTTGTTGTTTTTAGTTTTGCTTTTCCTGCACTGCTCTTGGCTGCATCCTGATTGGTATTGAAGGTCATCTCTAAAGGTCATAAGCAAAGATAAAAGACTGTTTAAGTAAATATCTTAATATAAGAGGAGACTCAAAGGTATAATAGGAGTAGAACACAGCAGTTGGGGTTGGGGGTGTCAGTGTTCTGTTTGTGGGATGGTTACCATCTATCTGTAGTCCCTAAATCCTCCTGATTGGTGAGATCAAACCTGTTCAGTCCCAAGTGACCAGGAAGGGAAGTGAGAGTGAGCTGCACCAGATGACTCACTACTTACATATGTTGGGCCTCATCAAGACCCTGGGCAAGGCCTGTTGGAACTTCCTGAGCTGGCTAGAGTTTCATGATCTGTTTAAGCTGCCTCACCAGCATAATTCAGCACAGCCTTGTGGCTGATGCAATACAGCCTTAGATTGCAACAGCAACTGGCCCATAGTAACGCCCCACTAGCCCATAGTAATCTCATGAGACTACAAATCTCACGAGACTATGCCTTCTACAGTTGGTGCTGTTAAACTGCCTAGCTAAGAGGGCCAATCAGCAAAGACTCATGCTAGGATTTATGGGATGTCGGGTGGGGTATATAAGGGCCTGACTGTTGGAATAAAGTTGGTTCCTGCTTTGACAGAGCTCCCTGCCTGGTGTGTCTTTCCCCGGTGGTGAGGGGGTCTGCCAGCGACACTCATCATCCTGCTCAGCCCCAGGTTGTGCCTGGCTGGACCAAGCACTCCCTTCCCCACTAGCTGCTGAGAGCCCGGCAGACATACAATACATGACCGTGGCTTATTTTCTCTATTGAAGTGTGTTCCCCTATTTCTTTTCTTTTTTCTTGTTCTCCTTCCCTCCTATTTATAATTCTTTGTAGTTATAGTAGGTTTTACAGAGATTTAACCTTGAATATGTCATTAAGTGGGTTTGGTACTAGGATCCACTTATTAGGAAGTACATACACTATTGGGCCTCCAAGCCTGAGGCCTGCTGGGAATTCCTAAGCCTGGCTGGAGTTTCAGGACCTGTCCTTGAGTTCTGAAACTTCTCTCTGACCCACTCCTCCCCTCTCTGATGTAGTGCTGCTGTAACCTCCCCTCACTGACCTGGACACATCTCTTTGGCTGCCTTTCTCCTTCACCACTCCTCATGCCACCTAGCTCTCCTCCCCGCAGCAGGACTCTATATAAACTCAGATGCTATTCAATAAAGTTGAGATCCTGCTTTGACAAGTCTCCAGGCCAGGTGTGTTTCTCCCCGTGGTGAGGAGGGTCCGGCCCAGGACACTCATCACATGCCCAGCCCCCAGGGATATTTGGCTGGACCAGAATCCCTCAATCACACTGGCTGCAGGCCTATCCTACCCTCTGCAAACTGGTGCTCCGTTTGAGGCCAACCTCAACTCGCTGGCGGACAGTCAGTCTTTTGGGTGAGTGTATCCCCATAAATTATGGGGCAGTCCTAGTCTTGGGCTGATCCAGCCCTGGACTCCTTACGACTGCTCTTAAAGAGCCAAGGCTTAAACCTCACTGACAATCAGGCACAGCAATCATGGTCCTGCTTGCTTTAAGTGGCTCCTTGGCTGCCTGAGAGTAGTCTCTTTTACTGGAACACATGGAATAGAATAGAGAATTTGATTAGGAGAGCTCAAATAGAAAAAGGGGAAATTCCTCCTTGGGGGGGGTCATCCTGACTGTTTCTGCCTTAAAGGGCTGTTTTCCATCCAGACCCCTGAAAGAGAAGAAGGAAGCTCAGGCTCCTACTGAGAACAAAGATGAGACAGAAACAAAGCCGAAGCTCAATTCTAGCCGGAGTTCTCCCGATCTGACTCTCTTTACCCCTCCCTAGATCCTTTCGAAAGCACTCCTTGGTCCTCAAAAAGAATGCCTCCTTCAGACCCTCCCTCTCCCTCCTCAACTAATCCTTTTTATCACTCCTCTGTGCGTCAAACGTTGGAGAGACTGCTGATTACCACCTCTGGGCTGACCCCAACGGAAACCATGGAGAGGTGCACCCCCTAGTGGTGTCTGTCTTAACTGCTAATCTTCTGGGCCAGGATATTCTTGGTGAAGCCGAGGCCTATATTGGTAAGAGTTTTTATGAGGATGTACTTGATCATGAAGAGTATGAGCAACAATTTGAAGCCGGCAGAGTTAGTCATCCAAATTATAGGGATAACCCTTATTTTGAGCATTTGAGGCAGAATCACCCTCCGGTCCATCCCCAATCCTAGAGGCTACTGCTCGCCCCCTGAATATTTCGGGAGACCCCATATGGGTTGAGCAGTGGCCACTCCCTGCTTTCAAATTACAACAACTTCATATTCTTGTAGAACAGCAGTTGTCCTTGGGACATGTATGACCATCTACTAGGCCCTGGAATTCCCCTGTTTTTGTTATTAAGAAGGCTAGTGGCTCATGGAGACTTTTGCATGATTTGAGAAAGATAAATGAAAGAATGGTTCCTTTTGGGACCCCTCAAAGGGGCTTGCCCTGGATTCCAGCTATTCCTAAAGATTATTATTTGACTATTATTGACATTAAAGATTCTTTTTTCTCCATTCCCTTTCACCCAGAAGGTGCAGAGAAATTTGCAGTCTCCGTCCCCTCCATTAACTGTGGGGGGCCAGATTTAAGATATGAATGGACTGTTCTACCTCAGGTAATGGCTAATAGCCCCCCATTTGCCAATATTTTATGTCACAAGTTTTTTCATCCTTTCTTGGCCACCCCAAAATTTTATTTTACATTTACATGGATGACATAATTTTGGGGGCTTCCTCCCCAATGGATCTCCAAGAATTAACTAATGAGTGCCTGACTACCTGGAGGCCAACAAGTTCAGAGTGGCTACTAATAAAATTCATACTGTTCTTCCCTTCAAGATACTGGGCTCTGTACTGTCCCTCAATACAGTTTCCCCTATCAAGCCTCAGTTACATATCCAAAGACTCTTATACCATGCCCCAGCTACAGAAACTCCTGGGAGAAATTAATTGGATGAGGCCATGGATACCCATCACTACAGAGGGACTGTCTCCCTTATTTGATCTTTTAAAGGGTCCTCCCAGGTGACACTCAACCCTTATCATCATAAGATTTTTCGAAATATTCAACAGGCAATAGACCTTTCTGCCTTAAAGAGATATGACCCCAGCCTTCCCATTGTCCTTTACCTTTTTTCTGGAGAGATATTATGTACTGCCATGTTGGGGCAAGGAGATGATCCCCTTCAATGGATACACCTCTCCATTGGGGGAGCCCCTAGAGTTTATTCTATGACTGATCAAATTGCTGACTGTATTGTTAAAGGCAGAGATGCTTGCACCTGATTATTTGGCCTGGAACTTCACTCTCTTATTGTTCCTTTTAAGCTGTCAGACTTTACCTGGCTCCAGAGAAATAATGACAAGGTCACCTTAGCCCTTGAAGGATATTTAGGGAAAATTGATTGCCATTATGGCCCTCACAAATGGATGAGTTCATTTTCCAAGCTGAATTGGAAACCCCCTAGGCTCTTTCTACCTCAACCTGACCCTACCTTTCTTACTGTGTTTACAGATGGTGGGCGCTTAGGAGCCTCCTTAGTAGCTTTTCCTCTTCATAAGAAGGGCAACCATTGCTTCCCCTTAAAAGTATCGTCCATGAGGTTGAGGGCTCAACACAATTTAAAGAGCTGTTTGCAATAGTGCTAGCACTGAACACCATACCGGAGCCCTTTAATTTATTTTCGGATAGCCTTTATGTTGTTAATCTACTGCCCAATCTAGGTGATGCCTATTTTAAATTAGATTCTAATCATATTACTCCAATAATGCTACAGGTTCAATTGCTCTCAAACAAAGACTTAACCCCATCTTCATCCAACACCTTCGGGGTCACCAAAATCTGCCTGGGTTTCTATCTGAAGGAAATGCCCTGACAGATAAGATGGCATCTGCTTTAACTCTTCAAGAGGCGACCAGCTTACGCCGGTTAACTCACATTAACTGGAGAGGTCTCCATCACAAATACCCTTTGGTGCCCAGCAAGGATCTTTAAAAAATCATCTGTATTTGTAAATCATGCCAACCCTTTCTACAACTCCCTCCTTTATAAAAGATGGGAGTTTACTCCTGTGGATTGCGACCTAACAACCTTTGGCAAATGGATGTTACTCACTACCCTCCCTTTGGTAGACTAAAATATATTTTCTTCACTATTGACACTTTTTCTCATTCTTGCTGGGCTACAGCACATGCAAGGGAAAAATCTAAACATGCTGTAAGCCATATGTTACAATGCTTCGCTGTTCTTGGTTTGCCTGATCAACTTAAAACAGATAATGGCCCTTGCTTTATCAGTCAGGCATTTGCCAAATTTCTCCAGACCTGAAATATTACCCACCCCACTGGCATCCCTCACAACCCTAGGGGACAGGCAATCATAGAACGTCATAATCAAACTCTTAAAGCTCAATTACAAAAACAAAAGGGGGAATCCCTTCCCCAACATGATCAGTTAAAGAAAGTCCTGCTAACACTCAATATTTTAAATTTGGCAAAAACAGACCCAGAAACACCATTCCAGAGACATTGGACTTCTAAGATCTCATACAAGTCCATTCTGGTCCATTGGAGAGACCCCCCCTGACAGGGGCATAGAGGGGCCCCGATCCTTTCATTACAGCCAGATGAGGGTTTGACTGTGTCTTCCCCCAGGATGAACAGCGCCCTATTTGGGTCCCCACTCGGGATCTGCAATACTTCCCTCAGGAGAAAAATAACACAGCCCCAGGGAGCGCAGTGCCCCTGAGGGTGGCACTTCTGCTCTTTCCCCAGACCCCAACGATGACACTGTTGATCCTGACCACCAGCATGATGATGATCTTCTCCCTGCCATATGATGGAGGATTTGGGGATCCTAAAAATGCCCGGGCCATCCTTAGTAACCAGGCAGGGAAGCCCTGTGACTGTTCTGGGGGAACATACATCTTCCTTCCCTCAGGGGACATACCAGCCGGACAGTTGAGTGCGCTGGCAAGAAAGCCTACTTTTGGAAGGCAAGGTCATCTTATAGTGGGGGAGGCAATGCCATTTGGAGGTATGTTACCAAGCCCAAAATAATCCCGGTTGTAGGTAACTGCCCGGGACCTTGCCCCTGCTCCACATTCTACCCAACCATGCGCTCCTCTTGTTATTCTACCACCCAACAATGTTTTAACCAGACTACCAACAAGACATATTGGCCCCCTTTCTCCCTCCTGCCCAGCCTTTGTCCACCCCACTGTGCACCTGCCCATCTGCCATCCCCAAGTGAGCCGCGCCCCCCCCCTGGCCCCAGATCCCCAGGTCGCCCCATGTACCAGCGGCACCCAGGCTGCTTCGGGTTTGGGCCATGCTCCGGGCCCCAGCCCCTTTCTTCCTCCTGCCTACCTGTCCGTCCAACTGGACAGGACTTGCTCACATTCCTCCATCCCCAGAGCTTGGCAGGGCCACTAAGCCAAGTCCCAGGTCCCAGGTGAAGAATTCTGCCATCAACATAAGCCCCTCTGCCTCTCTGGTCCCGCGGGAACCCACACACGTGGTCTACACTGCTAGATACACTGCTACTCAGAATTTAATGGAATCCAAAGAAAACTCAAGCAAAGTTCTAAGCGTTAAAGGCCATACATCTGAAAACCTCTACAATCATCCTATCACATGGGAGAGAGTCTTCACATCCAGCCCAAAGATAAGTAAACCTCCTTTTTTTTCACCTTACAGATCCTTTCTTTTTTTATTATACATATTTTATTATTATTTCCGTTCATACAAACTTAATAGGTACACCACTTCCCTCCATCCCTCCTTCTCCCCCCGAATCCCCTGCTCCCCCTCCCCTCACCCCTCTCTCTCCATCCCCCATTGCCTCCCTCCCCAATTCCCAGAGAGTCCTTTATTGTGCATGCCTGACTATCCTCTGGGCCCTCCTCTCAGATGACTTACAAGGACCCAGTGGCATTTCCTTGAACCCTTTCCCGTGTTCCCCTTAAGCATAGGAACACTACTGTGGCTGTCAATCCCTTGCCTCCAAGGATCTTGGTGCCTTTAGCAGATGCTAGACTTTGTGAGGTCAATAGTGTGTTGGACATTGCGCAGGGCATGCAAAATCCAATTATGATTGCTTCGGCCCTAACTTGTGTGGAGTATCTTGCATATCATTGCTCCTCCCATCCTTTTGCTCTTACAATCTTACCGCCCCCTCTTCCGCAAATGTCCCTGAGCTTCAGGATGGGGAGAGATTAGGCTGGCCTAGTTCTAGGTGGTTGATATAGAGTCTCTGAAGTTCTGGATTGTGGTTCGTTGATTTTCTTTTGCAGTTTTGCTGCTCCTGCAATGCCCTTCACTCCATCCTGCTGGGCACTGTATGTCACCCCTGGCCAGAGACAAAAATTGTTAAACTGGAGTCTTATTATAAGAGCACATTCAAGGGTAGATGTAATAAAAGTAGGAAACCTCAGTGAAGGAGGGGTCAGTCACCCATTTGCAAAATGGTTACTTTTTATCTGCCAGACTATATGCCCTCCCCTTCTGGTGAGATCATACCCCTCAGTTGAAAATGATCAGGAACGAACGTCTGTGAACTTAACCAGGTGTCACATTACTTACTTGCAGTCCTTGATGGACGCCTATTTTCTCTGCTGTAACATGGTCACTTCTCTCCTTGTTTCTGGTGCGGCCCTCCAACCCCATCCCTCCTGTTCATACTCCTTGCAATTACTGTAGGTATTACATAGATTTACCTTTGAGTGTCTCAAGGTGGGCTGGGTGGGTTTAGTACTAGGAGTCATCTATTAGGGAGTACATACGGCGCTTAACTTTCTGGGTTTGGGATACTTCACTTAATATAATTCTTTCTAATGACATCCATTTCCTGGCAAATTCCAGTAATTCATCATTTTTTATGGCTGAGTAGTACTCCATTGTATAGATGTACCACATTTTCCTTATCCACTCATCAACTGTTGGACATTTGGGTTGATTCCATGACTTTGCTATTGTAAACAGTGCTGCTATGAACATGGTGGCGCTTGTGCTATCGAGGTGAACCTCTGCTGCATGGGGGGTTATTCCCAAAAGTGGAATCGCAGGGTCATATGCCATTTCAATCTTTAACTTCTTTAAGAATCTCCAGATGGCTTCCCAGAGTGGTTGTATGAGCACTGTAGGAGAGTTCCCCTGTCTCCACATCCTCTCCAGCATTTGTTGTTATTTGTATTGTGGGATCCTAACCAGGGTGAGATGATATCTCAGGGAAGTTTTGATTTGCATTTCCCTGATGGCTAAGGAAGTGGAGCATTTTTTCAGATATTTGTTAGACATCTTAATTTCATCCCTGATAAAGTTTCTTTTAAGTTCCAGGGCCCATTTTTTAATTGGGCCATTAGTTTCCTTGGTGTTTAGTTTTCTAAGTTCTTTGTGTACTCTGGATAGTAGAGCTCTATCAGATATGTGGTTCGTGAAGATTTTCTTCCATTCTGTGGGTTGCCTTTGAGCTCGTGTTACAATCTCTTTATCTGAACAGAAGCTCTTTAATTTCACAAGACCCCAAATGTTGAGAGTTGGTAGCAGTGACTGTGCCATTGGATGTCTGTTTAGGAACTGTTGGCCTAGTCCAATCAGCTTGAGGGAATTCCCTATCCTTTCAACTATGGTTTTTATAGTCTCTGGCCTTATATCAAGGTCCTTGATCCATTTGGAATTAAGTTTTGTACATGGTGACAAGTACAGGTCCAGTTTTAATCTTCTGCATGTGGAGATCCAGTTTTGCCAGCACCATTTGTTGAAGATGCTGTTCTTTTTCCATTGGATTCTTTGGGCCCCTTTGTCAAAGACCAAATGGCTGTAATTGTGTGGGCTTATATCTGGGTCTTCAATCCTTATCCATTGATCTGTGTGTCTATTTTGGAGCCAGTACCAGGCTGTTTTTATAACTATGGATTTGTAGTATAGACTAAGGTTTGGTATGGTGATACTTCCAGCAGTGGTTTTGTTACTTAGGATTGTCTTTGCTATCCTGGTCTTTTGTACCTCCATATGAATTTTGAGATTGTTGGGTCAACTTCTTTGAAGAATTGCTTTGGGATTTTAATTGGTATAGCATTGAATTTGTATATTGCCTTTGGTAGGGTGGTCATTTTTACGATGTTGATTCTACCAATCCAGGAACATGGGAGGTCTTTCTACCTTCTGGTGTCTTCTGCAATTTCTTTCTTTAGGGTTTTAAAGTTTTCATTGTAAAGGTCTTTTACCCCCTTGGTTAGGTTTATACCAAGGTATTTAATTTTTTTAGGGGCTATAGTAAATGGGATTGTTTCTCTCAGGGCTTTTTCATTTCTTTCATTCTTGGCATATAGGAAAGCCACTGATTTTTGTACGTTTATTTTATTTAAAAAAAATTTTTTTTAATTCAATTGTGCGTGTGTGTGCCCGCGTGTGTCTGTGTGTGTGTAGAACCACGGACGAGTTCGGGAACCACCATGGACACCTCCACTTGGACCACAAATGCAAGCGGGGGTGTACATTTATTTTGTATCCTGCCACCTGCTGAACTTCTCAATTAGTGCCAGGAGCTTCCTGATGGATTTTTTGGGATCCCTCAGGTATAAGATCATGTCATTTGCAAATAGGGACAGCTTGACTTCTTCCTTGCCGATTTGAATCCCTTTTATGCCTCTTTCTTGTCTTATGGCCTGAGCTAAGACTTCAAGTACAATATTGAATAGAAGTGGTGAGAGTGGACAGCCTTGTCTAGTTCCCGATCGAAGTGGGAATGCTTCCAATTGTTCCCCATTGAGTATAATCCTTGCTGTGGACTTGTTGTATACAGCTTTTATTATATTGATAAAGGTTCCTTCCATTCCTACTGTCTCTAGCATTTTGATCATAAAAGGCTGTTGGATCTTGTCAAAAGCCTTTTCTGCATCTATCGAGAGTATCATGTGGTCTTGTACTTTGGACCGGTTTATATGATGAATTACATTTGTTGATTTGCGTGTGTTGAACCAACCTTGTGTGCCAGGGATGAAGCCTACTTGGTCCCCGTGAATGATCTTTTTGAAATGTTTTTGAATCTGATTTGCTAAAACCTTGTTAAGAATCTTTACGTCTGTGTTCATCAGAGAGATCGGCCTATAGTTTTCTTTTTTACACTTGATCTTAGCCAAAAGGCCGAGAAGCGATTATAGTTTTCTTTTTTAATTGAATCTTTATTAGGTTTTGGGATTAAAACAATATTAGCTTCATAGAAGGAATTTGGTAGGGTTCCTTCCTTTGCTATTTGATGGAACAAATTAAGGAGTATTGGTGTTATTAACTCCTTAAATGTCTGGTAGAACTCTGTGCTGAATCCGTCTGGCCCAGGACATTTTTTGGTGGGAAGTTTCAAGATTACTTCCTCAATTTCCTTATATGTTATAGGACTATTAAAATAATTCACAACTTCCTGATTCAATTTAGGTAAGTTGTGTTTACTTAGGAATTCATCCGTCTCTTTTGTGTTGTCAAATTTCATAGAGTATAAGTTTTTGAAATATGATGTTATAATTCTTTGGATTTCTTGGGTATCAGTAGTGATACCTCCATGTTCATTTCTAATTTTGTTAGTTTGGGTTTTCTTTCTCTTGCTTTTGGTTAATTTAGCTAGGTGTGTATCAATCTTATTGATTTTTTTCAAAGAACCAGCTTTTTGATGGGTTGATTGTCTCTATCGTTTTCCTAATCTCGATTTCAGATATTTCTCCTCATATTTTGCTAATCTCCTCTCTTCTCCTACTTTTGGGATCAGATTGCTCTAGTTTCTCTAAAGCTTTAAGCTGCATTGTTAAGTTATTTATTTCTGATGTTTCCATTTTTTTGATGTAAGCATTAAGAGCTATGAACTTACCTCTTAGAACAGCTTTCATTGTGTCCCAGAGATTTTCGTTCGCTTTCAGGAAATCTTGAATTTCCTTTTTAATTTCTTCCTGAATCCAGTTCTCATTCAGCATCATAGTGTTACATTTCCAGTAGTTAGTGTATTTTCTGTCGTTTGTTGTGTTGCGGATGTCCAGCTTTAGGTCGTGATGGTCTGATAGGGCACAGGCTAGAATTTCAACTTTCCTGTATTTGTGGAGATTCATTTTGTGGCCCAATGTGTGATCTATTTTGGAGAAAGTTCCGTGTGCTGCTGAGAAAAATGTGTATTCTTTGGTGCGTGGGTGGAAAGTTCAATAGAGATCTGTAAGGTCTATTTCTTTAAGGGTTTAAGTTCCAAAGTGTCTCTGTTAAGCTTTTGACCTGTTGATCTATCTCATGTTGAGAGGGTGGTGTTGAAATCCCCAATAATTATTATTTGGGGGTTGATTTCTCCCTTTAGACGCTGTAGGATTTTCTTAATGAATGTGGAGGGGCCCATATTGGGTGCATAAATGTTCAGTATTGTGAAGTCTTCCTAGTGAATTTTACCTATGACTAAAATGTAGTATCCATCTGTGTCTCTTATGATTTTTTTTGGTTTGAAGTCCACTTTGTCCGGTGGCACAATGGCTACCCCTGCCTGTTTCCTGGTTCCATTAGCTTGCAGAATTTTGGACCAGCCATTCATTTTTAGGATGAACCTATCTTTTGTGGTGAGATGAGTTTCCTGAAGGCAGCAGATTGATGGGTTGTGATTTTTATCCAAGTTTGAAATCTGTGTCTCTTGATTGGTGAGTTAATACCATTGACATTTAATGTTATAATGGAGAAATTATTTTTAATTCTGGACATTTTTTATTTTTAGTGAATTTTGTAAGCTTATTATTTAACATTTATGTTTTTGTGGTATTATACTACCCTTCTGTCCTCCTGGATTCGGTTGTTTTTTTCTTCAAGTTTGCGTATCATTTCTAGCATTTTTGAAGGCTTGGTTTGGTAGACATGTATCCCTTCAAGTTGTCTTTGTGGTGGAAAATTTTTCTTTCTCCCTCGATCATGAGAGATAGTTTTGCCGGGTATATCATTCTGGGTTGGCATTTTTGCTCATTCAATATTTGAAGTCCATCTCTGCAAGCTCTTCTTGCTTTTGCTGTTTCCATTGAGAAGTCATTTGTTATTTTAATCGGTTTGTCTTTAAAAGTGACTTGTTTTTTTTCTCTTAAAGCTCTCAGGATCTTTTCTTTGTCTTGAATGTGGAGTGTTTTTTGACTATTATTTGCCATGACGATTTTCTATTTTGGTCATATCTGTTTGGAGTGCGAAATGCCTCTTGTATTTGGATGGGCGTCTCATTCTTCAGTTGAGGGAAGTTTTCATTTATGATAATTTGAAAAATTTCCTCAGGTGTGCTATTTTGAGATTCTTGCTCTGGTATTCCATGAATGCTCATGTTAGGCTTCTTCAAGGTGTCCCATATCTCTTGAGTGTTCCTCTCAAGTATCTTTTTGGCTTTAACAACGTCTTCCATTGAGCTGGTTAATTTTCCCACTTTGTCTTCAAGATCTGAAATTCTATTTTCTGTTTCATTAATTCTGCTGATAAGACTATCTGTTGAGCTTTGGGTTGAAGATGACTTGTCTTTTAGTTCAATTTTAAAACCGGCCTGTTTTAAACCTGGACTGTTTTAACTGCTCTGTGCCTATTTTTGTTTCTTCAACTGTTTTTTGAACTCCTCCAAGTGCCTGTTGTGTTCCTGTTCAAAGTGGTTGAGGCGGATGTTTAACTCCTCTTGGATTTTCTCTTTCATAGTATTAATGATGGTAATGATCATACTTTGAAAGTCGTTGTCTTGGGTCTGGCTTTCTTGGCTGTTTTCTGTGAATTTGTTCTGGTTGGAATCCATCCTTAAGGGGTTAATTCTTTCAGTGGGAGATTGGTCTCCTTGGGTTTTGTTTCTTATGTATCTGCACTTTGACTTGGGCATTGTTTTGTTGTGTAGGACCATTCCGTTTCTGTGAGTTTTTCACTGAACTGATGTAGTTGGTATTGTTACACTTGCCAGTTATTACTAGTGCTTGCCTTGGATTGGGTATGTTTGTGTATTGTTATATCCTAGGTAATGCTATTAGGCTGTTAGTACATCAGTTAAGTCAGATTAAGTAACCAGGGGGTGAATATTAGTATGGTAGTGCACTTTTACGATTTAGTATCTTGGTGATATGTGAGGGTGAGTGGTGTATTCCCTGTAGTTGTATATGTTTTTGGGGTGGCTGTATGATGAAATTGATCTACAGCAATTGATACTAGAAAGGATCAGTAAAGTGAAAGAAAAAAAAAAAAGGTTTACTTATTTTTGGGCTGGATGTGAAGAATCTTGCCCACCTGATATAAAGATTGAAGTGGAGTCCAGCTGCATGTCCTGGACCAGATGGATTCAGCACAGAGTTCTACCAGACATTTAAGGAGTTAATAACACCAATACTCCTTAATTTGTTCCATCAAATAGCAAAGGAAGGAACCCTACCAAATTCCTTTTATGAAGCTAACATCGTTTTAATCCCAAAACCTAATAAAGATTCAATTAAAAAAGAAAACTATAGGCCGATCTCTCTGATGAACACAGATGCAAACGTTCTCAACAAAGTCTTAGTAAATCGGATTCAAAAACATATCAAAAAGATAATTCACAGGGACCAAATAGGCTTCATCCCTGGCACACAAGGTTAGTTCAACATACGCAAATCAATAAATGCAATTCATCATATAAACTGGTCCAAAGTCCAAGACCACATGATAGTCTCGATAGATGCAGAAAAGGCTTTTGATAAGATCCAACAGCCTTTTATGATCTAAATGCTAGAGACAGTAGGAATGGAAGGAACCTTTATTAATATAATAAAAGCTGTATACAGCAAGCCCACAGCAAGGATTATGCTCAATAGGGAACAATTGGAAGCATTCCCACTTCGATCAGGAACTAGAGAAGGCTGTCCACTCTCACCACTTCTATTCAATATTGTACTTGAAGTCTTAGCTGAAGCCATAAGAAGAACATAAGAGGGATTCAAATCGGCAAGGAAGAAGTCAAGCTATCCCTATTTGTAGATGGCATGATCTTATATCTGAGTGATCCCAAAAACTCCACCAGGAAGCTCCTGGAACTAATTGAGAAGTTCAGCAGGGTGGCAGGATACAAAATAAATGTACAAAAATCAGTGGCTTTCCTATATGCCCAGAATGAAAGAAGTGAAAAAGCCCTGAGAGAAACAATCCCATTTACTATAGCCCTTAAAAAAATGAAATACCTTGGTATAAACCTAACCAAGGAGGTAAAAGACCTTTACAATGAAAACTTTAAAACCCTAAAGAAATTGCAGAAGACACCAGAAGGTGGAAAGACCTCCCATGTTCCTGAATTGGCAGAATCAACATCGTAAAAATGACTATCCTACCAAAGGCAATATACAAATTCAGTGCTATACCAATTAAAATCCCAAAGCAATTCTTCAAAGAAGTTGACCCAACAATCTCAAAATTCATATGGAGGCATAAAAGACCCAGGATGTATGTTACCCCTTGGCCAGAGACAATCCTGAGCAACAAAAACACTGCTGTAGGTATTACCATACCAAACCTAAGTCTATACTACAAATCCATAGTTATAAAAACAGCCTGGTACTGGCTCCAAAATAGACACACAGATCAATGGATAAAGATTGAAGACCCAGATATAAGCCCACAAAATTACAGCCATATGGTCTTTGACAAAGGGGCCCAAAGAATCCAATGGAAAAAAAATAGCATCTTCAACAAATGGTGCTGGCAAAACTGGATCTCCACATGCAGAAGATTAAACTGGACCCGTACTTGTCACCATGTACAAGACTTAATTCCAAATGGATCAAGGACCTTGATATAAAGCCAGAGACTATAAAAACTATAGTTGAAAGGATAGGGAACTCTCTCGAGCTGATTGGGCTAGGCCAACAGTTCCTAAACAGACATCCAATGGCACAGTCACTGCTACCAACTCTCAACATTTGGGGTCTTGTGAAATTAAAGAGCTTCTGTTCAGATAAAGAGATTGTAACACGAGCTCAAAGGCAACCCACAGAATGGGAGAAAATCTTCATGAACCACATATCTGATAGAGCTCTACTATCCAGAGTGCACAAAGAACTTAGAAAACTAAACACCAAGGAAACCAATGGCCCAATTAAAAAATGGGCCCTGGAACTTAAAAAGCTTTACCTACCCTAATAGGTGACTCCTAGTACCAAACCTACCCAGCCCACCTAGAGACACTCAAAGATAAATCTCTGTAATACCTATAGTAATTGCAAGGATTATGAACAGGACTGATGGAATAGGAGGGCCGCACCAGAAACAAGGAGAGAGGGAACCATGTTACAGCAGAGAAAATAGGCCTCCATCAAGGACTGTAATTAATGAGACACCTGTTTAAGTTCACAGACATTCGTTCCTGATCATTTACAACTGAGGGGATATGATCTCACCAGAAGGGGAGGGCATATAGTCTGGCAGATAAAAAGTAACCATTTTGCAAATGGGTGATTGACCCCTCCCTCACTGTGCTTTCCTACTTTTATTACATCTACCTTTGAATATGCTTTTATAAGACTCCAGTTTAACAATTTTTGTCTCTGGCTAAGGGGTGACATACAATGCCCATCAGGATGGAGTGAAGGGCATTGCAGGAGCAGCAAAACTGCAAAAGAAAATCAACAAACCACAATCCAGAACTTCAGAGACTCTATATCAACCACCTAGAACTAGGCCAGACTAATCTCTCCCCATCCTGAAGCTCAGGGAAATTTGCGGAAAAGGGTGCGTTAAGAGTGTAAGAGCACAAGGATGGGAGGAGTAATGATATGCAAGATACTCCACACAAGTTTGGGCCGAAGCAATCATAATTGGACTTTGCATGCCCTGCGCAATGTCCAACACACTATTGACCCCACAAAGTCTAGCATATGCTAAAGGCACCAAGATCCTTGGAGGCAAGGGATTGACAGCCACAGTAGTGTTCCTATGCTTAAGGGGAACATGGGAAAGCGTTCAGAGAAATGCCACTGGGTCCTTGTACATCATCGGAGAGGAGGGCCCAGAGAAGAGCCTATCATGCAAATCTCCGGGCATTGAGGGGGAGGCACTGGGGGATGGGGAGGGAGGGGTGAAGGGAGGGTGAGCAGGGGTGTAGGGGATGGAGGAGGGAGGGAGGAAACCGGTGTACCTACTAAGTTTGTATGAGCAGAAATAATAATAAAAAATGTTAAAAAAAGAAAAACAGGACATATTGGTCTGCCATGTGCCAAAAGGGGAGAGAAACCTTGACACAGGACAGTATAACTGGAGACTCTGTGTCTGCTGTCTCCCCCTGTTTTGGCAAGGTGGGACACACAGTTTGCTGGGACTTAAATGGCCCCATAGGATTCTCAGATGGGGGAGGGGTTCAAGATGAACTTAAAGAACTTCAAGTTAAACATAGGATAGAGAGATTCCTTCAGGATATGTACCCTCAACTTAATTACAACCCTATAGCTCTCCCGGGGACACGGGGAGAACTTTTTGTAGACCCTCTTACTGAATTCTTATTACAAATGACTTTTACCCTTCTAAATTCAACAGCACCGTCTCTTGCCCAGGATTGTTGGCTCTGCCTCAGGCTTGGACCTCCCCGGCCTCTGGCCCTTCTGAGCTAAGGCATCCCAAGGCCTTACCTCCCCTACTACAAACTGCACTAAAGGTCTTCCCTGGCCTGTTCAATTAACAACAACCTCCCTCAAGACCACCTGCCTCTGAACTCTACCATCTCCAGATAATAACAGCGTGGATCTTGGAGGCGTGCATCCTTCCTTTTGCGCAGACAACCTCACTGTGAATAATTCCGAGGTGCCCAGAGGCCGGCTTTATTTTTGTCTGTGGTAGGGGAATGGCTTACTCCTTCCTGCCTTCTAATTGGACAGGCTTTTGCTTACCAGCTTCCCTCCTCCAGATATTGATATTATAAGAGGGAGTGAACCCTTATCCATTCTCTCCTTTGACCTTATCAGGGGGAGATCTAAAAGAGCCCCTCCTTGTGGGGCTTGGTATTACAGCAGGGGTAGCCACAGGCACAGCAGACCTGGGCACCTCCTTGGGCCTTTATAATAAGCTATCCCAGAGACTCATTGATGATGTTCAGGTTGTGTCTGAGACTGTAATTGAACTACAGTCTCAACTCTCTGGCCGATGTTGTTCTCCAGAATTGAAGAGGATTAGATGTTTTGAAGGCCAAAGGAGGAGGGCTTTGTTTATTTCCACAGGAAAAGTGCTGTTATTATGTCAACAGATCAGGAATTGTTCAAGATAAGATCAAGAAGCTCCAGGATGATCTAGAACCCCGATGGCATGAGTTCTTGGACAGTCCTTTCTGGACTGGCTTCCATGGCCTCCTACCCTACCTCACTCCACTCTTTGGCCCCCTAGCCACCATACTTCTTTTTGCAGCCACTGGACCTTGTGTGATTAATGCCCTTGTTCACTTTATTAAGAGGCAAATTGAATCTGTGCAGCTTCATCAGGTCCAGGTCCATTACCAAAGACTCTCCACGGAGGAATCCAGCCTCCACACTGAACCCCTGAGCCTGATCTGACTAGGCATGACCTGAGGGCTGGTGGCCAGAGACGGGTAAGTGGGAGCCCAGCCGGAGATCAACCTACGACAGGACTTGTAACACTTGAAGCTACAAGCTCTCATGACAGGTAAGATTCTGGAGGGGAGGCTTCTACACCTAAGACAGGCATAGTGGCCCAAGGCCATATGGTCTGGTCTGCCCAGTCACAGGTGGCCTCCTGGATCGTTTCATACAAAAACAAAAGGGGGAAGTGTTTGGCCTCCAAGCCTGAGGCCTGCTGGAAATCCCTAAGCCTGGCTGGGTTTCAGGACCTGTCCTTGAGTTCTGAAACTTATCTCTGACTCTCTCCTCCCCTCTCTGATGTAGTGCTGCTGTAACCTCCCCTCACTGACCTGGACACATCCTTTTGGCTGCCTTTCTCCTTCACCACCCCTCACACCACCTAGATCTCCTCCCCCCAGCAGGACCCTATATAAACTCAGATGCTATTCAATAAAGTTGAGATCCTGCTTTGACAAGTTTCCCAGCCTGGTGTGTTTCTCCCCGGCGGTGAGGGGGGTCTGGGCCACGACACTCATCACACGCCCAGCCCCGAGAGATATTTGGCTGGACCAGAATCCCTCAATTGTACTGGCTGCAGGCCCATCCTACCCCCTGCATACAGCGTCTAACTTTCTGTGTCTGGGATACTTCACTCAATATAATTTCTTCGAATTCCTATTTTCTAATAGAGTTATTTATCTCCTTGGTGTTTAGTTTTTTCTTTGTGCACTCTGGATAATAGATCTCTATCAGATATGTGGTTAGTGAATATTTTCTCCCATTCTGTGGGTTGCCCTTTTGCTTAGTTTACAATCTCTTTAGCTGAACAGAAGTTCTTTGGTTTGTTGAGTGTTGGTACTAGTGACTGTGCTATTGGATTTCCATTTAGGAACTGTTGGCCAGCCCAATCAGCTAAAGGGAGTTCCCTACCCTTTTAACTAGGGTTTTTATACTCTCTGGCCTACTATTAAGATCCTTGATCTATTTGGAATTAATTTTTGTGCATGGTGACAAATACAGGTCCAGTTTTAATCTTCTGCATGTGGACATCCAGTTTTGCCAGCACCATTTATTGAAAATGCTGTTCTTTTTCTATTGGATTTTTTGGGCCCCTCTGTCAAAGATCAAATGGCTGTAATTGTGTGGGCTTTTATCTGGATCTTCAACCCTTATCCATTGATCTACATGTCTATTTTGGAGCCAGTACCAGGCTGTTTTTTATTACTATGTATTTATAGTATAGATTAAGGTTTGGAATGGTGATAGTCTAGCCGTGTTTTTGTTATTCAGGATTATTTTTGCTGTACTAGGCCTTTTGTGCTTCCATATGAATTTTGAGATTGGTCAATTTCTTTAAGCAATTGCTTTGGGATTTTGATTGATATAGTGTTGAACCTGTACATTGCTTTTGGTAGGATGGTCATTTTTATGAAGTTGATTCTGCCGATCCAGGAGCATGAGAGGTCTTTCCATCTTCTGATGTCTTCTGTAATTTCTTTCTTTAAGGTTTTAAAGTTTTCATTATAAAGGTCTCTCACTTCTTTGGTTAGATTTTTACCAAAGTATTTCATTTTTTTAGGGGCTAGAGTGAATGAGATTGTTTCTCTTAGGACTTTTTTGCTTTATTCATCCTTGGTGTATAAGAAGGCCACTGATTTTTGCATATTTATTTTGTAATCTGCCACCCTGCTGAACTTCTGTATTAATTCCAGGAGTTTCCTGGTGGCGTTTTTTTAGGATCACACAGGAATATGATCATGTCACCTGAAAATAAAAAATCTCAATTTCTTCCTTTCTAGTTTGAATCCCTTTTATCTTCTCCTATCTTATGGCTCTAGCTAAGACTTCAAGTCCAATATTGAATAGAAGTACTGAGAGTGGACAGCCTTGTCTAGTTCCTGACCGAAGCAGAAATGCTTCAAGTTTTTCTCCATTGAGTATATCCTTGTTATTGACTTGTTGTATACAGCTTCTGTTGTTATGTTGATATAAATTCCTTTCATTCCAACTGTTTCTAGAGTTTTGATCATAAAGGATGCTGGATCTTGTCAAAAGCTTTTTCTGTATCTACCAAAAGTATAATGTGTTCTTGGACTTTGGATTGGTTTATATGATGGATTATATTTATTGATTTGTGTATGTTGAACCATCTTTGGTTGATTCTTTGTATTATTTTCTTTATCTCAATTTCAGATATTTCTCCTCATATTTTACTATTTTATGCTTATCTACTGCTTTTGTGATTGAATCGTTCTTGGTTCCTTAAAGTTTTAAGTTGGATTGCTAAGTTGTTTATTCGGGATGTTTCCATTTTTTTAAATAAACATAATGTGCTATAAACTATCCTCTTAGGACCGCCTTCATTGTTTCACAAAGATTTTTGGTGGGTTGTATTTTCATTATCATATATCTCTAGGAATTTTTTATTTTCTCTTTAGACTTCTTTGTGAACCCATTCCTTATTCAGTATCATGGTGTTTAATTTCCAAGAATTTGTATATGTTCTGACATTTGCTCTGTTGTGGATGTCTAGCATTATTTCATGGTGGTCAGATAAAGTACAGGATTTTATTTCAACTTCCCTGTATATGTGGAAGTTTGCTCTGTGCCCCAATATGTGGTCTGTTTTAGAGACGGTATCATGGGCTGCTGAAAAATGTCTGTATTGCTTTTTGTTGGTATGAAAGATTCAGTAGAGGTCAGTCAGGTCCACTGGGGTTATGGTTTGATTAAGCTCTGGTGTATCTTTCTTCAGTTTTTTGCTTGTTGACCTATCCAATAGTGAGACCGGGGGTTTGAAATCCCCTACTCTTATCATGTTTGGGTTAATTTATCATTTTAAATGTTGTAACATATGTTTAATGAATGTGGTTGAGCCTATATTAGGTGTATATTTTCAGTATTATGAAGTCTTCCTTATGAATTGTTCCTTTGACTAATATGTACTATCCTTTTGTCTCTCTTCTTTTCTTTTGAAGTTTATGTTGTCAGTATCAGAGCTCCTACTCCATCTTGTTTTTTTTTTCCAATCACTTAACAGTATTTTTGACCAGCTTTTTGCTCTGAGAATGTGCCTGTCTTTCATGGTGAGATGTGGTTCCTGAAGGCAGCAAATTGAGAGGATGTAGTATTTGATCCATGTAGTCTATGTCTTGAAAGCAGTCTATGTTTTATGACTCAAGAATTTATTCCATTAGCAGGTAGGTTTATAATTGAAAAATGCTTATTGGTTCCTGTCATTTTCTGAGTTTTGTGGTTTTTGTGTGTGTATTTCTTTGCTAGAGAGTTGTGTTGGTGTCATTCTTCCCTTCTTTCCTCTTGGTTAAGTTTGTCCTTTTCTTCACATTTGAATATCTTCAACAGCATCTTTTGTAGATGCTGGTTTGGTGTTCAAGTAAGCCTTCAGCTTGTCTTACGGTGGAAAATTTTTCTTTCACCCTCAATCATGACTGATAGTTTAGGGGGGTATATTTGTTTAGGTTGTTATTGGTGCTCATTCATGACTTGAAGTATACCTGTCCAAGTTTTTCTGGCTTTTATTTTCACTGAAATGTCTCCTGTTATTTTAATAGGTTAACCTTTAAATGTAACTTGGATTTTTTTTCTCTTGATTGTCTTTGTCACATATCTGTATTGTTTTGATTATAATGTGTCATGGCAAGGTTCTACTTTGGTCATATTTGAATGGTATATGATATGCCTTTTGTACCTGCATGCAGATGTCTTTACTTAGATGTGGAAATTTTTCATTAATGATAGTGTGAAAAATCTCCTGTGGAGTGTCTATATGGATTTTTTTCTGATATTCCATGAATGCACAGGTTTGGTTTCTTCAAGGAGTCCTATAACTCTTGAATATTCCTCTCCAGTACTTTTTTTTTTTTTTTTTTTTTTGGCATTTCCAACGTCTTTAATTGAACCAATTTGTTCTATTTTGTCTTCTAGTTCTAATATTCTATTTCCTGTTTCTTTGGTTCTGCTGGTAAGACTTTCTGTTGAATTTTTTATTTTAGCTAGCTTATTTTTAATTTTAAGCTTAACCTCTGTATGAGGTTTTATAAAAGTGCTCTATGCCAAATATTCTCTTCATCTGCCTTCTTAATTTTAATTTCATCCAGGTGCCTGTTGTGTTTCAATTCATTTTAGCTAATGTGGTTATTTAACTCCTGTCAGATTTCTTCATTGTTTTCATCATGGTAAAGACCATGCTTTGAAAATCATAGTGTTGTTGATTTTGTTTTTGATTAATATCAAAACGGTTGATTTGGTAGGGATCTATTGTTATGAGGTCAATATTTCTTGATAAATAGTTGGCCAGAGAAATTTCAACACTCCACCACCACCACCACTACCAAACTGGAAGATGTCACAGAATATGGCCCTATTGCTGAAAATTCAACACATGGATCACAGGAACAGATAAAAGCTATCTAGAACTGATCTAGAAATTTCCTTCTCGCTGAGCAACTTCCTGGTAATGAAATATACTATTCAAGCTACTGCAGGGTTGGGGGAACCAATAAACACTCTCATTAATCTATGAGAAGGGTAAGGTACAATAAAAATCACCCTGGAAATTGATGAACATTAATGTGATGATGGCATGTATGTCAAGGGCATAACCAACAGCTTTCTGATTGTATTTAAGACCCACTTTTCAGCAGGGTCACATTGCTGGTTTTGTAAACAAGAACTTATGGTCAGGGAGGATTTAAACATGAGAGAAAGTGAAAGCTGTTAAGGCTTAGCTATAAAAACACTACATCAAACTGCTTTACAACAACTATCATGATACCTGTATTGTTAGAGTAGTAACATTCAGCACTCAACCTAGAACATTCCTTGTGCAATGGAAGGGATTTTTTTAACTGAAAATCTCAACTGGACAAAATGTAGAAAAGAAATGACAGCAAACTGCTCAGCTGTAACAGTACCTATAAGCCAAATACACTCTTCCTCCACCCCACCTATCCTACAGCTCAGGGAACATTCGGAAAAGGGAGCATTAAGTTTGTATAATCCTGAAGTGGTACAGGAGTATGAGCAGACATTTATCTTGTGGATACAAGAGGACTGTTATATACATAAATATCATGCATATATATGCATAGAGATATGTAAAGAGTTTGTTTGTCAGCATTTCATCATGCCAAAAGAAATGTCTTAAAACCCAACACCTCCCTAGGAGACTGTTGCTTGGAAAGTGAAGAAGCTTTCCTCAATGCTATACCCATTGATAGATGACTCATGCTCCAGCAAGTACCCAGGCACATACTATCAAAGGCAAAAATGAAATCCAGTAGATCACACATGGGAAAAGACATGGAAATAAGGAGGGAAACTGGTAAAGAGGAAGGAAGAAGGGTTGTAATGGGAAGAGGATGCTGGTGGGACTGGGAATTAAAGAGTGAAAATATCATAAATTTACTATATTCATGTATGAAACATTGAAAGAATAAAAAATCCATCTACATGTTTTGTCAAGTTTTTAAACTTGGGTTAAAATAACTTGCTTTTGTACTAATAATGCTCCCTTACAACTTGTCAGTTAAACTATGGACTCATTCTTATTACTATTTTTCCTCAAATTGTTGACTGAGTTTTGTCCTCATGAAATCTCTACTAGGCATTTTGTATGTAAGGCAATCCTGCATCTTGTACAATATGTCCCAATTATTATATGTTGTCTTTCTCACTTCATTGTGATGTTTTCACTCCTGTGTTTTTTGTTTTGTTTTATTTTGTTTTTAACGTTCTACCCTGTTTTCAGATGTATGATCACAGGGTTAAAATGGCTAGGTCTCCTATTTTTACTTACTTGGGTTGTTTGACTGACACTGAAGTGCCAAACCACATATGTGGATATTGGGGACAAATTTTTTATGTGACTACCTTCTTTCCACTAAGCCATGGCACTGATACTTGGCATTTGCATTCCACCATTAGATTCTGTCATAGATCATACAATTCAATGCTGTATAAGGCAGCAGACCAGTCACACTGTCCCAGCATGGTTTATAACACACTCACCATGGCTCAGGAACTAGAGCTTTCTTCCTTCTTTAGCGAACCTGACTCAGCATTCTGGCTTCAATTAAAAATTGTTTTCTCCCTACAGGACACAGCATGACCAAACCTGACTTGATCTTCCAGTTGGAGCATGGGCTTGTGCCATGTTCTCCAGAGTTAGCGTGGAGACTCCCAGGTCAGTGACTGCTTTCTGAGCAAGAGAATGTTGTGACAAAATATCTTATCAGTTACTGGTGATGTTGAGCTGTTTTTCCTGTTTCTGTCTAAATCTGAGGTGGATTAAAGGTTTTCTTATAGGTCTGAAGCTTGGCCTTTGCTATTTCTGGGGAGACTGTTCTGTTTAATCCTTCTCAGTTTTTGTTTTGTCCTGATGTATTGAAGAATGCTTTCTTATATTACCACCAATTCTATCCCTTTACAGACCATCTTAGTCTTTTTCTTTTTGACATTTTTTGAAATTTTTTAATTTTATTATTATTTGTTCAATTGTGCATGTGTGCGTGTATGTATGTGTGTGTGTATGTATGTGTGTGTAGAACCACGGGTGAATTCGGGAACCACCATGGACGTCTCCACCTCCTCCTTGTTTACTTTGCCTCAGGATTCACAGGCTCTGCCCTACCAAGACCAGAAACACAGGCCGCCCCTTCTTCCGCCTGACTATACATGGGGTCTAGGATCTGAACTCAAGACTTTCCGCCTGCAAGGCAGAGGCTTAACCCTTGAGCCACCTCTGCAGCCCCCTCTTTTTGACATTTTTGAGGATACATGTTATGTATCCAAAATGCTCTCAGATATCTTTTATTTCTGAGGCTAGTCTTGACCTCCTGCTCTTCTTTCCTCTACGGCTAATTCTCTGATTACAAACACTTTCCCCCACATCCTTTTGGTTTTCTTTATTGGTTTATATTCTCAGATGTCCTCTTCCATGTCACTTTATATCACAGTTTTCATTAGTACTTAGTTGTTGTATTCTTTCAGTACTTAATCTGTGATGACATTATAGGCCTTTGTCTTTGTAATTGTCATGATACCGGAAGCATTCAAATGGATCTCCTTTTGATCCACTTGTATTTCATTGTGAGAAAAGTGAAACAAAGGTGCAATATGATTCAATACCCACATGAATGTTTATTGGTAGAAGAAAAAATACGTGGGTTTTATTTTAAGAAAGGCATTGAGTAAATTTACTCTGAAGGTATTATCCATTTTTGTTTAACCTTGAGTTCACTATTTTCTCAATTTGACATTTAATAATCGGGCAGATGTAAACTGAAAGGTGATAGTATAATGAAAAAAAATTGGAAATCAGTTACTTGAACACAGTGTTTAATGACATTATTTGACATGCACATGTCCATATATAAGAAACTGATGAAAGTACATCAAGGTTCATGGTAAGACTGAAGATTACATGCTTTCTCCTTATGATATAAATGGGGAGCCTAAGAGTAACGATGAAATGAATGTGTTACAAGGAGAGTGAGAGAAGGTCAGTAAGGTAGCTGAGCATGTTACGGAGCCTTCATGCAAACCTGGTACTTCAGTTCAATTCTTAGAATCCACATTGTGGAAGGAGAGAATCTGCTTCTGAACGTTCTGACCTTTACACATATGTCTTCAATAAAATGGACAGAGAGAGGAAGACTACTGGATACTAAGAATAAGTTGTCAGTATATCTGAAACCTTCAAAAGAGATAGAAGATACAGAGAAAGGAGGAAAATAGTCCATGATTCAAATCTTTTTTTCTCAGGCTACATCAGAATGGAAAGCTAAAACTAAACTGTAAATGTAAGCAATTTAAAGAGCCCTGTTGTCAGAGAGTCCTTTCGGGCCTCAAGAAAAAAGATTCGTTGTGCTTTCTTTTTTTCTCTTTTTTGGGGAGAAGGAGTGGCTTGAACACAGTAGCCAGTGTGCAAGTTAAACCAGTATTCTTTTATCTGAGCTTTTTTCTTATTCCGAGTACCATATGAAAAATGACCATGGGGAGATGAAAATAAAGAAAAGCAATAACATTTAAAATGCCTTCCAGGGCTAAAGAGATAGGTCAGGGGTTAAGACTCTGCCTCACAAGTATAAGGTCCTGAGTTCATATCCAGGGTCCTACATGAAAACTCCAGGTAGAAAAGGCAGAGAGCTATAAGTCCATCCTTGTGCTTGGAGTCTGGAAAATCCAAGAGTGATTTGCAAAGTCATCCTTGGCCCTCCACAGTGACACACAGTGCCCTCTGATACACACACACACACATATACATACACACATGTGTGCATGCACATAAAATAAATAAAATAAATTTTAAAAAATAAAATGCATTCTAAAAGCAGCTTTTAAAGAGAATATTTCTAATTATTTCAAGGATTCTCTAATTGAAACTGAAAAACTAATAGAAGATATGAAGGATGAGGAGTGGTTACATGTTGGAACATGTTCAGAGCATTAAAATGGCTCAACTGGTGAAAGCCCTCAATCCCAAGCCTGAGAATCTATTTTTAACAGGAGAAAATTACTTGATGGAATGGACAGAATCAATGAATACTAACAGAAATACCAAGTTATTGGTCAAAGGCAATAACAAAGCCCCATCAAGTAGTATAGAAGGCAGCCCCAAGTACATTATCAAAATTATAACCATGTCTTTTTCAATAATATTGTGTATATCAGAGGGCATTGTGTGTTTGCCTATCGAGGCCCAAGGGTGATGTCTGTAGTCTTCCTGGATTACTCTACTCCTTTTTGTTTTCCTCTGGCTTTTCCTGGACTCAGCCCTCCAGGTTGAATGCCACTTGGGTCTGAACTCGATTCCTTCTGTTTGTGAAGCAGTCTAGCCGCTGAGCCATCTCTCTAGTGCTCTCAGCAATATTAAGAAGAGACTGTATTGGGAAAGAGGCTCTGTTGATTCTGTTCCCATACAAAGTAATCTAAATATAGTGTTGCAGTTATTGTTTCTGTTCTGTGAGAAAAAAGCTCATAGGAAACTTAAGGGAGAAATGGAGATTTGGGTTCTGGTTGCAGAGAGACATAGTCTATTATGAGATTCAAACAGTAGAAGGCTTGACTACACGCTGAAACAGGAGACTCATTCATGTCACAGAATCATCAGATGGCATGGCAGACAGAAAAAGAGCAAATTCGGGAGGCTAGTCCAGGCCACCAAACCTTAAGTCCCACCCCCTGTGACTTGCATTCTTCAGGAAGGCTTTACCCCCCAAAGATTTTACCACCTTCCCAAACAGTAGCAACAATGTAGGATGCAAATGTGTGTGCCCGAGTGTGGCTATTGATAGTCAAACCACAGCATTCTGTCCTTTCTCCCACTTAGGCTCTTGGCCATCTCATGATAGATGTACTCATAAAAGAAAAACTGTGAACAAACGTGACATTATATGTAGATATATGTCTGCTTCTCCCTAAGAATGGGAGAGTTCATGAAGATTCTTTACTAATTAGTTGAAGTCCATATTATCATACATGAGACCATGTATCCAGCCAAAGCAGCTACACAAAACACTGAGTACTCCACATATATTTTTCTCTCCAGTAATGAAACAACCAGACTTATTAACCACACTGGAGATTATAAGCAAACATTTGCCAGAAACTCGTTCAATAAACTATTATTCTTATATTAGGATTGGAAAGTTAAGAAAGGGGTGGAGAGATTAGAAAGGTAGAGTTAAGACTCTACCTCATAAGGAGAAGAACCTGAGTTTGTATCCTGGATCTCATATGAAAGTGCTAGGTGGAAATGATAGCCTGCACCTCAAACTCTGGAAGGTGGAATTTGGGGAAACCCCAGAGCAAAGCAAAAAGGAGGTAGAAGCAACCTAGGATGTTTCCTGAAGTCATCCTTGGACCTCCATAGGCCCTCACAATGTCCTCTGACACACAGACATAGACCCAAGGCACACAATGGGAAAAAAAAATTGAACTGGCAAATCATTTTCTCCACCACAATTCATGTGATCTGATTACAATATGGATACACTATGTCTTCAGACCTGTATTTACTGTGCCATTATTTGCAAAAAAAAAAAAAGATAACAGTTTCATCCTTTGAACTCATCACAATCATTATCTGATCAAAATGAGATGCATGTAAAAGTGTAGTTATTCAGTCACAAATAAGAATTGAATCATGATGTGTAGTGAAACACTGAATATAGTTTTAACATTATTGACCTTACAAAGTCTAGCATTTGCTAAAGGCACTATATGCTTAACGGGAACACAGGAAAGGTTTCTGGGAAATGTTACCGGGTCCTTGCATCTCATCGGAGAGAAGGAACTAAAGGAAAGTTTGACATGCACATTAAAGGATGCGCGGGGGGGGGGGGGGGGACCTGGAGAGGTGGCTCTAGGGGTTAAGCCTCTGCTTTGCAGGCAGAAGATCCTGAGTTCGGATCCTAGACCCCACGTAGAGACGCTGAGCGGAAGCGGTGGGGGCCTGCGTTTCTGATCCTGGTAGGGCGGAGCCTGTGAATCCCGGGGCAGAGTAAACAACGAGGAGGTGGAGACAGTCTATGGTGGTTCCCAAATTCTTCCGTGGTTCTCTACACACACATACATACACACATGCGCACACATACATGCACAATTGAATAAATAAATAATAATAAAAATTTTAAAAAGATATGTTGTCAGAAGCCACAACACACCAGTAATGAGACATCTCAGTCATGTGAGTAGTGTATTTATTATAATTGTTTCACTGAACCTCAGAAAACTCACGCAGATGTGAAGGTTTTTGAATGCTCACAGTAAGGAAAAGCTTTCTCCCATAAGCACACACTCACTGCACACCAGAGAATTCACACAGATAGGAAGTCTTCTCAATGCACCCTATGTGGAAAATTTTCTTCTATAAATTCTCATTCACTTTACATCAGAGACTTCATACAGGTGAGAAACCATATAAATGTGCACAGTGCGAAAAAGCTTTCTCCTGTAAGCAAACACTAATTGGACATCAGAGAGTTCATACATGTAAGAAGCCATATGAATGTCCACACTGCAAAAAAGCCTTCTCCCAGAGAGGAATATTCTGAGAATTCATACAGGTGAGAATCTATTTGAATGTTCCGAATGTGGAAAATCTATAGGAAGCAAGCACTCACTGTGCATCAGAAAATTCATAACGTGATAAGCCATATGAATGTATGCAATGCGGAAAAGTTTCTCCTATCAGTACTCACTTACTGTGCACCAGAGAATTCATACAGGTGAGAAACCATTTGAATGTACACTGTGTGGAAAAACTTTCTCCTTTAAGCGAATACTCATGCAACATCAGAAATTTCATACAGGTAAGCCATATGAATGTTGACAATGCAATAAGGCCTACTTCCAGAGAGGGACCTTCAATGTGCATCTGAAAATTGATACAAGTGAGGATCTATTTGAGTGTTCCAAATGTGGAAAATCTTTCTCCTGGAAACCAGCACTCACTCTGCACCAAAAAATTCATACTCATGAACTTCTATATAAATGTTCAGAATGTGGAAAGTCTTTCAGCCAGAAGAAACCATTCACTGCACATGAGAAGAGTCATACTCCAAAGGATCTATATGCCCGTAGAGAATGTGGAAAAGCTTTCTCTATGAAGTCAGTGCTCACTAGACATCAGAGGATTCATACAGGTGCGAAGCCATATGAATGTCTAGAATGTAGAAAAACTTTCCCTTACAAGCAAGCACTCATATCACACCAGAGAATTCATACAAGTGAGAAGCCATATAAATATACACAATGCGGAAGAGCTTTTAGTAGTAACAGGACACTCAAGAGACACCAGGTATGTCATACAGTTGAAAAGCCTTATAAATGTTCACAATGTGGAAAAGCTTTCCTGAGGAAGTCATATCTGACCAAACATGAGAATCCATACATGTGAGAAGCCATATGAATGTAGAGAATGTGGAAAATCTTTCACAATTAAGTCAGTACTCATTCAGCATCAGAGAATACATAAAGGTGAAAAGCCATATGAATGTACAGAGTGTGGAAAAGTTTTCGCTGATAAGTTTAGACTTGCTATACATCAGAGAAGATATACAGATGAGAAGCTATATAAATGTACAAACGTGGAATATCTTTTAATGAAAAAAATGTGCTCACTGTATATCAGAGAAACCATACAGGTGAGAAGCCATATGAATGTTCCGAATGTGGAAAAGCTTTCTTTGACAAGTGAGTACTCACTGTACATCAGAAAACACATACAGTTGAAAAGCCACGTGAATGCACAGAATGTGGAAAAGCTTACACTGATATGTCAAAACTCAATAAACATCAGAGAAAACATACAGATGAGAAGCCATATAAATGTATGGAATGTGGAAGATCTTTCTGTGAAAAGAATGAACTCACTGTACATCAGAGAAGACATACAGGTGAGAAGCCATATGAATGTAGAAAATGTGGGAAATCTTTCTTTGATAAGCAAGTATTCACTGTACATCAGAGAAGACATATAGGTAAGAAGCCATATGAATGTAAGAAATGTGAGAAAGCTTTCTTTGAGAAGCAAGCACTCACTGTACATCAGAGAACACATACAAGTGAGAAGCTATATGAATGTACACAGTGTGGAAAAGCTTTTGCTGATAAGTTAAATGTCAATAAACATCAGAGAAGACATGCAGATGAGAGGCCATATAAATGTATAGAATGTGGAAGATCTTTCTATAAAAAGAGCATACTCACTGTATATCAGAGAACCCATACAGGTGAAAAGCCATATGAATGCACACAGTGTCAAAAAGCTTTGCTTATAAGTCAACATTCACGAACCATCAGAGAAGACATACAGGTGAGAAGCCATATGAATGTGCAGAATGTTGAATAGCTTTCTTTGAGAAGAGATTACTCACTGCACATCAGAGAAGACATACAGGTGAGAAGCCATATAAGTGTATAAATGTGGAAGATCTTACTATGAAAATCATGTGGTCACTAGACATCAGAAAACCCATAGAGGTGAATAATCATATGAATATACAAGATGTGGAAAATCTTCACTGATATGCACAGATTCTCTGAACATCAGAACAACCATATACAGTTGAGAAGCCATAGGAAGTTACATGTAAAAGACCATTTTCTGATAATTGAACATTAAAAGAGGCAAATTTTATTTCTGCAAATGGGTACATAGCCTCTGGCCATGGTTTCTGAATTGCTTCCTACAAGGTCCTGTGTTTGATTCTTCACTTGGAGGTTGGTATTTGTGAAGATTGTTGCACTTGTAAGAAGCAGTGTCTTGCTGAAGGAAGGGAGGTCACAGGAGTGGACCTCAGATGAAACCAGCTTCCTGCTTCTCTCTCCAGGCATGTTTTAAAATACGAGATTCCCATCATAATGAACTGTTGCCCCTCTGGAATGATAAACTACATAAATACCCATTCCAACCATATTTCCCAAACTTTGGGTGCTAATGCACATGCTGTAAAGAAGACAAATGACTTTAGTATGTGGATATAAATAAGCTCTTCTCTCCAAGTGCCACCACCTGAACTGGACTTGGACTTTTAGTCAGGCATTCAAGGTGCTAGCCTTTCTGAGGTTGCTCATAGCCCAGACAGCAAAACCCAAGGAGGGAAGGAATGAGGCCACAAGGAAATGACCAATGCAGCTTTGCCACTCATTTCTGTGGACACAATTCACCCGTGCTAGCCCTTGGGTGACTGAAGAGGATGTGATGACTTACCACATGATCCTGCAGCCCCAGGTGCCGTGGGTGAGTAAAAGTCAGGAGTCTGGCATGTCTCAGGGACTGATTTCACCAAAGTGCACTTGGTTCATCGTGCTGGCCATCAGGTATGGGAAACAGGGTGCCACTGACCCACCTTCAAAGAACACTTTGAGGGAGGGAAATTTCAGAGGGACACCTAGCAGAGTTCCTGCCAAGTATGTTTCATAGAAGAGGCACATGGAAGAACAAGGGTTGGACAAGAAACAGGTCCCTTTCAGGATGTTGCTTGATGGACAATGTATGTGTTTCTTCTACCCTGTACCCACTCCCACATGTTGAAATGATTTGTGGTCTGAGGAAATACAATTTTCAAAGGATGCAGCCTAAGTTCTCCCAATATGTCCAATTTAAGCTTCCTGGTCAGGATTTATTTCAGGGGTCACTCCCTCTTTCCTTCATTCACCTGCCCTATCCCAGCATGAAGATGACACAGTCGGCAAGTTAAAAACACCTCTGACCCTCTTCTCCTCTTGTCCCTTGTCTAAATACTTTCTGAAATACTTTCCAATATCTTTAGAAATGGTCTGCTTCACTGCCCACCAAATATTTAGTGTGATTCCTGGTGCCTGATTCATACCTGGCTGGCTGGAATGACCTGCATTTCTCTAGGCACAACTAGCTGAAATTCATTGTCCCCCAGGCAAGGAAGAGCTGAGCAGTACGCTGGATTTACACATGATGTCCCTCATTCTGGAGAACCAACATGCCCTTCCAAGCAATGGAAACGATGGCAGTACATGAATTGTCAAACCAACAATTAACCACTTCTGCATACCTCAGGCTTTTAGCTCTTTTGTCTGCCAAAGCTTAACAACTATCCTGTTTCACTGTCTCTGGCCATCAGCCATCTCAACAGCTTATCTATCACCTTCCTCCTTAGTGCATGACTTTATCCTGGATAATGATTGTCCTAATATCTAGGAGTTGTGGCCCATTTTCATTGGGCGCAGTATATCTAGTACACTGAGCTAGTTATTGGTCATGATTCCTACATCAAATTCCTCACCCACAACTGCTCGAAAACATGCAAGGTATGAGTACAATAACAGGGTCTGGAAGCTGCCTTCAGTTATAGTGTTGTTCCTATATGGGCTGTTTCTTTCTGTTTTCTCTCTTTCTCTCCACCTTCAATTGGTCTTCTTTGGCTTCTCAGAAGCACTCTGTCCTTCTTTTTCTATTCTCTCCTTATTTTGTATGTGCTCCCCTGTTTTCTCATTTACAATTAATGCAATCTTTTAGGTTTTTCTGCAAGCTTTATTACCCTACATGATACTCTCTGGGGATTTTCATGTTCTATTTATACTAAGTACTTTCTTCTGTAGATATTAAAGCAAGCCAAAAGACCCCAACCACTCTTGGTTGGGCACCTTAAGGAAATTTCGACTTGGTGCTTCTCATTGGGACTCTATGGCCTTGGGACAGAAGCATGTCCAAGCTGCTGTCAGTCCTCTGGAAGTCTGCATGCTTGTGCTTCCCTTTACTGAAGCTTGCAGGATGCCTGACCCCAATCTCCTGAAACAGCTATTTTCTTGGTCAACAGAAGCTGTGGGATGGGCTTGAAGAGAAATCCCAGCAGCTGCAGATAGATATTTTTTTACATGGGAGTTCTATGCAGGATAAAGTTCCCTGTGTCTTCAGGCCTTTGCTATTGGACTTTCTGACTTGAGGTGGAAAAATAGAATGGGGTTTGCTTGGGGTCCAAAATGGCAATCCCACGGATCCAGGAGGTGAAGATAAAGGTTGACAATGCCCAGGGACAGATAAGTTTGTAGTTAGTGTGCTTCCCAGGTGTCCAGGCAAAAAGTGAGGGAGCAACACAGCATGGGGCTGCATCATTCTGCTGGAAGGAAACAGGCTGGTATATAAAGGAAGCTTGTGCCATGCTGGGGGCTCTTGCATTCTGTGCTTCTGGGAGTTGTACATTTGCTCACCTGGGATGGAAGCGGGCAGTTCCATTAAAAGGGGGTGTGTGCTCAAGAAATTCCCACCCTGAAAAGATGTGTTCTGGCAGTCTGAACAAAGAAGGCACTACAAGCAGCTTTTGTCTAGAACCTCAATTCTGGGATAGGCACTGGGGAACAATAGGCTGAAAAATTCAGAGTGCCAGGGTCCTACATCCAGGTCTGGTTCCAGAACCAATGGCAATGACAAATCCAGCCCTGATTCTTACTGTTCTCTCATGTCTCTTCTCCTCCCCCCCCTCCCCGTTTCTCTCTAATCTGCATGGTTTCTTAAGTAGCAACAATGTAGGTAATAAGCAGATCTGCTACTCCTGCCTTTATGGTTGTTATAGTGAATTCCCTACATTGATGGACTCTATCCTCTCCACACTAGTAAGGCAAATAAGTTGTAAAGTGCTGGGCTGATTTTCCCAGGCACACACTGTGACGACTCCAGGCCATCGGGGTGGAGAAAGGCAAATGTGCTGCAAGCCCTTTACCTCCTCACCCAAATTCAGGGGACTCCCGACACAGCAGGGAGTCTGTCAAGGCGAGACTCATTCACTTACTCATTCACTCAGTTACACAGCTGCTGACTGTGATGACAAAGATAAGTAAAGCCTGACCACCCGCACCTCTGCCTCAGACCTCCAGAGACTCAGCCACGGACGGGGAGTTTGTCAGAGCAAGATCTCCGTTTATTGGGGGTAACAAATCAGCTTATTTATGTGTGTCACTGTGGAAGACCTAGGGTTGACTTCAAAAACCATCCTGGATCGCTTTTACTTCTTTCTTGCTTGGATCTGGGATTTCCCAGGTTCCTCCCAGGGCCAGAAGTACAGGCTGCTGCCCTTTCCAAAGCTTGGCATTTTTTACATGGGACCTGGGATCCAAACTCAGGACCTTTTGCTTACAAGGCAGAGTCTTAAGCCCTGAGCCATTGCTCCAGCCCAACAAATCAGCTTATATAGACAAAGAATCAAAATGCGCGAAACACCAGCCAATTACCTTGATGGTCTGTATAGCACATACTCTGCATAGGTCAGACTAAACATAAATCTATGTTGGCTCCTATAAGCCAGTTAGGACTCTGTAATGTGAGCAGGGTTACGCCTAGGACACCAGCTCCCAGCGCCATCTTTGGTTCCATGTGCTAAGCCATGCCCTGCTCACTCCCTCCCAGACCCTTATCTCTGGGTGAGCCCAACAGTAAAGGTCCAAATATTTTATGTCAGCAACTGAAGAATAAATGGGGAAACTAGTCTTTGTCTTTTGATAGAGGCTCTTTATCAGATAGCTTATTTTTAACCTCTGAATCTGATCATGAAACCGAAAACCATGTTCCACCTGTAGGTCCATGAAACAAAAGAATTACATTTCCAGTTAACTAGAAAGGTTTTTTTTGTAGTCTCCCTGAAAAATGCATTCATAAATGTCAATTTTGAATATATTGACATAATCATTTTTCTTTGGCTATGAGAGTTAATACAACCTCTTTTATATCACATGTCTTTTTGTATTAATTCAACCTGGATTGAATTTCCTAGACAATGGTCATCAATTTTGGCTCATTTGAATTGTTGATTTTGTGCTAAACAAATGAATTTTCCAACACTAACAGGAAGTTATAGAAAAGAATAGAATCATTGCCAAGAGTAATGTAATACTATGTGTATCATTGACAGCACAGTCTATTGAGGCCCTCATGTGAAGAATATAATGAGCTAATAAACTTTCAGCTTTTTAAAAAAAATTTATTGATTCATGAAGAGAGAGAGAGAAAGTGTGTGTATGTATCAGAGGCCACATGTGTCCCTGTGAAGGACCAAGGGTGACTTCAGGAAGCATCCTGGATTGCTTCTACCTCCTTGCCTTGCTCTGGGATTTCCTAGACTCTGCCCACCAGGACCGGAAGGGTAAGCCATCACCATTTCCACCTGGTGTTTTTACATTGGATCTGGGATCTAAACTTAGGACCTTCTGCTTGCAAGGCAGAGATTTAACACCTGAGCCATCTCTCAAGCCCAGCCTTCAGCTTTTTGAGGAAAGCAAGAGATGTAAGTGAAATTTCATTAAACATGAGGGTCAATACATTAGTGTTGTCGATTATTTTCAACACAATATTGCATTATAAATAAAAAAATTAGAATGGAGTTAAATATCTGATCTAACCTCAGAATACACCTTCAGTACTATTGTGTCCCATGTGTCTTATAAAGATGATAAAGCTTTAACAGACTTTTCTAATCTCTACTAATTCAGTGACTAGAAGAAAAGCACACCTGCATTCTGCTTCCATGATGCAGGAAGTGGACTGATAACAAACTTTTGATGCAGGGGCTAAAGGGACGAATATTTTCCTGATTTAGCAATGTTGGGAAAGAACTGATAGCTACCCTTCTGCCTACTTTGTATGCTTCAGGATATCAACTGGGGAAGTTTGTTGTGCTGTTCTTAACCTTGAGCAGACCATGCTATTCTCAGACTTCTAAGACAGAGATTTTTCTCCTGAGCTATTGCTTTGTATTTGTGATAAACTTTCTGCTGAACTGGTCTAATACATAAGGCTCTCTGCTTTTCTCAGGCAGAAAAGTCACTCAAGAGCCAGTCAAGTACAGAGTTCGCTGGTTTACTGTCCTGAATTCAGCCTCAGTTTCTCAAAATCTACCACAATGGGAGGGCAACCACACACACCAGGTCATGTCATACTACATATAAAATATTCAAACAAATAGAAAGCCTTAAAAACGTTAAAATGACTTTTTCAAGAGAAAAGTATGTAAATTAGGAATTCTAATCTGCATTAATTGCAAGATAGAAGGCATAAATCTTAATTTTAATGCTGATTGAAGAAATGGAACTCACAAAAATAATTTGGACACATGGTATGAAATCATATATTAATTAGAGGGGAGAATAATGAAGTCTTTAGAACTGCATAAATAAAATACCCATCTAAGGTTGAAAGGGAGTAAAAGGATGAAAGGATTCACCAAAGACATCAAGTGTGCATAATTGTACCCATGTTCAGTACAGCTGTCTGGTGTGGTACATTAAACATATTTAGGGCATGTAACTGAAATAGAGATCACAGACTAATAAAGAGGCATGTTTATTATCAACATTTTAGAGTTTTTATGATCCCTGTTTTTGTTGATGCCCTCCAGAGGGAATGAATCCAGATGTTGAAGCTCACCAGATATAGTGGTTAGCCTTCTTTTGTACCATTCTTAACTCACAGAATTTCTTTTCATATATCATAAACTTTCAGTTGTAAATCATTTTTTCACTGTGGTTTTCCACAAAATGGAGATAATAATGCTGCTTATCTCTTTAAAACACTTAAAAATATAAATGAACATAATATTGTGTAAGTTCCATTTACCAAATATAACCTTAATGATATCTCAATTTCAGCTCATTAAACTTTTGCTTCTAAGTATAATTATTTCCCTCTATGCATCGAATTACATGCATGGAATATAGTATTGCCATTAGAGCACACACACACATGTATACATACCCACATGTAAAACATGCACACACACACCAAAAGACTTCCATTTTAATTACACGAGACATTTACAGTCATAAATTTATTCTAACCTTCACAAAAGATCTCATTATAATTGCATCCGCTTGTTAGATTTCAACATACAAATTTTGGAGAGACTCATGTCCATTAAATTATTGCATTTAACTTAAAATAATTATAAATATATTACTTCTTTTTAGGTTTGAGGAGCTACCAGTTTATTCTCTTCTTGTTTTTTGCCATTGAAGAAATCAACAGGAACCATGCATTTTACCCAACGTATCCTTGGGATTTGATTTATATAAAGTTCAAAATACTGAGTGTAACACAATAGGTGGCTGAGAGGGAGAGAAAGGAGAGTTCCTAATTATGCCTTCAGGAAAGAAAGTAAGTATGCAGACTGCTTATAGAATACTTCTAGAGATTCCCCAAGTAAGAGTTGGTAGGACAGAGTCAGAGGGAAAAAAATTTTGTTTCAGTGATACTGTCATGCTTCTATAATATTCAGGAGATGACTCTTGTAAATGGATTGAGGTATTATTTTGCCAGTGGAGCTAATATTATGGGAAAAATTATCCCAATTTTTCCTCCCAAAAGTTAGCTATTATGCACACTAACAGTTAAATCTTTATTCTAAGGAATTTTTAAAATTGTTTTATTTGATCTAGCTTAACAAGTATTTGAGAACTTATCTCTGTTTCCCTCCATCGTTTTCTCCTTCCCATCCTATCCCTTCTCTTCATCAATCCATCCCGCTCCCTCTCACCCTCCTGCTTGTCCATGTCTATGGACCCCAGGGTTCCCTCTGGCTTGTCTACTCTTGTGGGGGTTGAAGCCTTTGTAGATACCAAGTTGCCTGTCTTTGGGCCACCCCACTGATAGGGGCACTCCCCTTCACTCATCCAATCCTAGTCCCCAAGGTTTCCACCTCAGGTAATTATCTTTCCTGAGTTCCTTGCTCATCTATGGAGGCATATTGGTATGTCAGTCATTATGCAGGTCTGAGATAAACAAGTATCATTGCAATGAGATTCTGGATACAGCAGTCCTTCCTTGAATGGAGTGTCTTATCTAATGGTGACCTTCCCATCTTTGGGTTCTTACAGTCTTACTGCCTCCTCTTAACTAAGAGGTTCCAAGCACTTCCCTAAGCTTTAGGATGGGGAAAGATTAGTTTGACATGATTCTGGGTGAATGTTGCCACATTGCTGGTACTCTGCATTATGGCTGGCCATTGTTGTCAATTTCACTGCTCGTCTACTGCTGATATTTTAAGCATTAGAAAATACAGCACCCACCTGTGTTCTCTGCCATTTTGTGCAAAGCAAGGTAGCCCCCACACTCCCTGAGCATCTTCACTCCTAATTATATTGTCCCTTGACTGTAGCCATATCTTCAGATCGGTTCCAGCGATGAGGATGCAGTGGTGGTCCCCGTGGCCTACCAGACTTTCTTTCTCTGCCTCTTGGTACGGGCCTCAATCAGAATTGCATCCCCAAGGATCCAGCGCCCCCAAATTTCTGAGGCCAGATGGAAGCCTAGGCATGAGTGCTCCTGGGAGGCACCAAACCAAGAGAGTGGTGAGTCCCATAGGGCACCAGCACCATTTGTCCTACTACTAGCAGCACCACCAGGGTAGGGTCTCTTTTCTGGCCAACTGGAGGCTCAGGAGAGAAGATCATCCCCTCAGAGTGATTTAAAGCATACTTGTCTCTCTTGAGAAGACCTGGAAAGACAATATATATGCATGCTGTTGGTTGCTTGTGAGTAATCTAACTGCTGATATCACAAAAGATGCCATAAAAATCCTAGAGAAGTTTTTAGCCAGCAAAAATAAAACGTGAATCTAGAACTTTAGCTGAAGTCGCCAAAACTGAGCTCCATGATATACCTGTGAATGAAAGATAGCTAAGGGGTTGCTTGGCCACAAATGGTGCTGTTCTTGTTGTCCATAATCTTTCACTTTATGTTTCCAATAAATTTTTGGAAAAGGCCTTTAGCTAGTCTGGTCCTATTGAACGGGCTGTTATAATTGTGAATTGGTAATTTACAGAGAATGGTATTGTTGAATATGCATCTAAACCAGCAATTGGGAAAACATTTGAAAGATGCAGCGAAGGTCTTTTCCTGCTGACAACTCCTTGTCCAGTCATTGCAGATCTACTTAATGTTCCTGGATCGGTAGAATTAATATTGTGAAAATGGCAACCTACAAAAAGTAATATACAGAGGGGCTGGAGAAGTGGCTCAGGGGTTAAGCCTCTTCCTTGCAGACGGAAGGTCCTGAGTTCGGATCCTAGACCCCACGTATAGACGCCAGGCAGAAGCGGGGGGGGGGGGGAGTGGCCTGCGTTTCTAGTCCTGGTAGGGCGGAGCCTGTGAATCCCTGTGAGGTGGAGGTGGTCCATGGTGATTCCCGAATTTGCCCGTGGTTCTACACACACACACACACACACACACACACACACACACACACACACACACACGCATACACATACAATTGAATAAATAATTTAAAAAAGTAATATACAGATTTAATACAATTCCAATCAAAAGACCAACACAATTCTTCACAGAAAACAATAAGATAATCTCAAAATTCATGTGGAAGCACAAAAGACTCTGGGTAGCAAACACTAGCCTGAGTAATAAAAACTGCTGGATGTATTAACATACCAGACCTTAAACACTACTACAAAGCCATAGTCAAAAAGAAAAAAACAAACAAACAAAAAAACTTGGTACTGGCTTCAAAACAGAGACATTGATCAATGGATTAGAATTGAAGAACCAGACATAAGCTCATATACCTTCATCTTTAATAAATGGTCCTGGGAAAACTGGATATTTAGATAGAGAGGAATAAGCCTGGACTCATATTTGTCAGTCTGCACTAAAATTAACTCAAAATGGATTAAAAAAAAAAACTTCAGTGTTAGACTGCAGACTGAAACACTTACCAGAAAGAATAGAGAGCAAACTTGAATGAATTGACTTGGGTAAACATTTTCTAAATATGACTCCTCCCCCCAATGCATAAGAACAACGCTTAATGAGTGAGATTTCATGAATTAAAAAACTTCTGTTCACCAAAAGATATTGTTAATTGAGCAAAAAGGCATTCCACAGAATGAGAAAATATTTGCTAGCCATATATCTGACTGATAGAGGTCTAATATTTAGAGTATTCAAATAATTCATAAATTTACAAGGAAGTAAACAACCCAATTAAAAAATTGGGCTTTAAAACTAAAAAGAAACTTTTCACAAGACAAAAGTCCATAAAGTATCATAAAAACATTCTACCTTCCTAGCCATTAGGAAAAATCAAATTGAAACCACCCTGAAAGATCATCTCACCTCAGTTAGAATGACTAATACAAAACACAAATTACAGCAAATTATGGCCAGGATACAGTGAAAATACCTCCCTTGTTCATTGCTGGTGGAAATACACACCTATGTAAACCCTTTGGAGATGAGTATGGAAGTTCCTAAAATACTGAAAATCACACTATTATATGACCCAGCTATACCACTTCTAGGAATATCCCCAAAGAATAATACATCCTATTGCAGAGTTAGTTGTACGTTTATGTTTATTGTAGCCCTATTCACAGCAACAGAGAAATTCAATCAGCCTAGATTTCCAACAATAAAAGACTAGATTATAAAAATGTAACACAAATGCACAATGGAATATGGTTAAGCATTCAAGAAATATGAATTAATGAAATTTGCTTGTAAGTGGATGAAAATGGAAGAAATTATTTTGGTAAATTATCCCAGATGCAAAAAGACAGACACTGTGTGGTTTCCTTATGAATGGATGCTGGCATTGAACCTTCAGAATATTTCACTAAAATGGAAAATTCTATAGCACCCACAATCTACAGAGGAAAATGTCAGGGATTAGAAGAGCCTAAAAAATGGAAAGAAAAAATAAACACAGGCAAATAGATGAATAAGGCAATTATGGAAGGAAAGTTTTAAAGGTGAGGAAAAGAAAGTGGATATGATAATTAAGGATGGGCAAGCAAGTGACTGGGGGAAAAGCAGTAGTCTCATTCAGCTATAAATGCTACAAGCTTAAACATCTTTGGCAGGAAGGATGCAGGGGAGCAAGAATGGTATGTAATGCCTGCAGGCATTACTCTCTGAAGGAGTTCCAAACCCCTCTTATTGTCACAGAACACATGTCTTGTAATTCAAGTATTTCCAAATAACAGTGGAAGGGGAGAAAATATACACTACACAAAACCAGAAATCTTAGTGTTAACTATAAATACTTGATAGTAAGCTACCATCTGAACATCTCTTATAATAGTACCCTTAATAAGCTCTCAGCACTCAACCACAATGCTTCCTGTTGCTATGGAAGAATAGAGTTGAAGAGAATCATAACAGGGCTGAGCACAAAGTATTGGTGACCTTGGAATGCTCAGCTCTAATTAGTCTGTCGAACTCTCTTCCCATCCCACGGTTCAGAGAAACTTGGAGAAGAGGACTTCATAAGATTGCCAGAGCCTGAAGGTGGGGAAGAGTACTGCCTGTCACGACAGTCCAGTCATCATAGGGCTGCTGCATCCAGAGCTCACTAAAATGAAATGCACTTCCCTCAGATCCTCACAGAGGCTGACAAATCAACATTCCCCCATGGATCAATGAGGATCTCAGGAGAAATAGCTACATCAAGAACATTGGGAGAGGTGCTAGGTGAGAGGAGGAAGCATCCCCACTCATAGATCTGTCCATTTCAAGGCCCTATGTCCTACCAAACATACCTGGGCTTATACCAATGCAGGCACCCCAAAAAGAGGCCTGTAGTCCACATTTGCAAAGACACATGATAGCAGGAGGGACATGGCTAAAATGGTGAACATAAGGGTGGGTGAATGAAAGGTGAGAAAGAAGGTGTGGGGGCAAGGGCTCTTACTCATTCAGTTTATATTCAAAAACTTCAAAAAATAAAGAAATAAATAATAGAAAAAAACAAAATCCAGCATCAACATGTCACCTTTTAAGTATTTATTGTGTGTATGCCTGATATTTTTATGTGGGACCTGTGATCTGAAGTCAGGACCTTCCACTTTTGAGACAGAATCCTAACCTCTGAGCTATCAGTCCAACCCAACTTATCCACTTTTGATTCATTAGATTTTCTGTTTTCTCCTGTAAAGTATGCAAAATTATGCACTTAGTTAATTTTGTTAAAACCATTTTATATTGTATGTACTTGAATTGCTACATATTTTTGTAATTTGCAGCACAGACACAGGGACATGGAACTACCAAATTGTAGATTTGACACAATCATTTTAATCATGAGGCCACAGAAGCTATTTTCCCAGGCATTATGCCAGTACAACACTGGGCCTGTCAGCAGTCTATAATCATTGGGAAAGAGGATCATAGTATCTTATTTCTATCTGCTGAACTATTGGCTGTTCACATATTCTCGGAACAGGAGCATCATTGCCTTAAATTTATGTTCTCCAGCTTCTCCCCAAGACTACAAGGATAATTCCAAATACATTATCACCTAGGTGTTCCTTAGTAGATTCAGTCCCTCAGAAAACAAAACACGGCTTCCTTTTCCCTCATGGGACTCTATGTCTGGTGTCATGAGTTCCTTTCCATAAGTCTTGGCTGTTTTCTAATCCCTCATGAATTCATATCTGTGAGTTCCAGAGATGAGAGGTAGATTTCAACAGCTAATATTAATATCCATAAAGCTTCAAATGTGCAGACCATCTGTCATAGTTAGGCACATGTGTCAACTTGAGAGTTGAGGGTTTGAGCTCTAGGAACATTTGTATAGAATTAGTGGTTGAGTTAAGTCCAGAGCAAAACTTCAGGAGATTGTCCAGCTGATGGGGGAAGCCCATTCTATGGTAAGTGGGACTAGGCCCATTTACTGAGTGTACAACTGAATTTGGACTACAAAGTAGTACTTCCATTTGAGGGAGGGTGTTTTTTTTATTTATAAATTAATGGTCCAAATCCAGTAATACATAAGGAGTAATCCATTGAGAATAGCCATTAATATCTCTTCACATAGCAGTAACAGCCAACTTAAAAGACATCTGAGGGGCTGGAGAGGTGGCTCAGGGGTTAAATCTCTGCCTTGCAGGAGGAAGGTCCTGAGTTCGGATCCTAGACCCGACGTACAGATGACGGGTGGAAGCAGGAGCGGCCTGCGTTTCTGGTCCTGGTAGGGCGGAGCCTGTGAATCCCGGGGCAGAGTAAACAAGGAGGAGGTGGAGGCGTCCATGGTGGTTCCCGAATTCGTCCGTGGTTCTACACACACATACACACACGTGCACACACATACACGCACAACTGAATAAAAAAAAAAAAAAAGAAAAGACATTTGAGCATTTCCAACAGCAGGAATATCAGTCAATGAATATTTATCAGAACATGATTGTAGCTTTTTTTTATGGGAAATAATTATGTGTGACTGAGAGTGTGTTTAGTGATTCGCGTTCTCTTTAGTTTCGGGCATCTCCCCTGATGCTGGTGAGTGATTGTGTGTCTCCGTATGTGGGCGTGTGTGTCCATGGCTTGGAACACGGATGTTCTTGCACCCGTGTACCCAGCGAGGCTCCTTATTTCTGGCCCGGCCTCTGGCAGGTGGACTCCTACCTCTGCACACAAGCCAGTGGAACCGAAAGTGGGCGCGTCCACAAGGGGCTTCGAAGGACATTTGCCAGTACGATGACGTCCAGTTCGAAAATAGGGGAGCCTAGCCCAGGGAAGAGCAAAAGGCTATCCTAGGTGATAGGGTAGGGCTCAGTTTGGGACAGAGAGGTGGTTGACCCCGGTTCTTTAGCTGGAGTGGAGGGAGGGGGCGCAGAGAGCACAGGAAGCCTTCGTGGGGATTGTGTGGCAGGGCCCAGGCACACCAGGCTAAATGCTGAGGAGGTAGCTATCAGAACTGTTGTGCTGAGCAGCCCTGGGAAGCCTGACCCTCCTCCCTCTGCGGATCCGGTCTCTGCACCCAAAAGGGCTTTAGCAGGACCCCAGCCACACTCTGCCTATTGGAACGGTGACCTTCTCGGGCAACTGCCAGCCTTCGGGGACACTTGGTGTATCTCCCGGGACCGAGGACCGTCCCCCAAGTCGGCCCGTCTGCCAAGGGAAGGGTCTCTCCCTTCTCAGGCTTTGGATAAGAACTTTCCAGAGAGGCAAGGCCCTAATGGAACCCAGGGACCTCCGGCTGTCTGCCACGGGATCCCATGAGGCTGAGCTTACAAGGGGAGAACGTGTCCTTTGGAGGGGACGTGTCTATGTCCTCTGTTCTGCTCCCTACCACGCCCATCGCCTTTTCTTAGGTTTCCCCTAACCTCCCGCCCCGCCGCCCCAGGCCACCTTTCTTTTTCTGCATTTATGGATCTGATGGAAGGACAGCGGAGAATGGGATGAAGTCCCCGTGTTAGGTTGGGGGCTGGCGCCAGCTTGCCCCTGAGCATATATGTGGGAAGGTGGAATTCGAATCTCAGGATGAGCTGGAGACTCGGGAAGGGCGAAGGTAGTTGAGTGACCCGAAGGCCACGGGAGGTGAGGACTTGGGATGAGGGAAGAGGTGTCCCCCTTTGTGTGTGTGTAAGGGGGAGGGGGCGAATAAGGAGTTCTTTAGGAAGGGGGCTAAGTTGCCTAGACGAATGGAGCCAAGATCCAGGAGGAAAGCCAAGGGGAAGGCCGTTCACTGCCATCCACCATTTCATGCCAACGTGTGGACTCCAGGGAAGGGGCGACGTGAGGAGCATTTTCTACCTCTGTCCTGCCAGTCGAGCCAGGGCAGGTGGTGTGGATAAAGAAGTTCAACTCACTGAAGTATCCCAGACACAGAAAATTAAGCGCCCTATGTACTCCTCAATAGGTGGATCCTAGTACCACACCCTCTTATTGACATACTCAATTTAAAAAAATTTTTAAAATTTATTATTTATTCGATTGTGTGTGTATGCATGTATGTGTGTAGAACCACGGACGAATTTGGGAACCACCATGGACGTCTCCATCTCCTCCTTTACTCTGCCCCAGGATTCACAGGCTCCACCCTACTGGGATCAGAAACGCAGGCCGCCCCGCTTCTGCCTGGTGTCTATCCGCAGGGTCTAGGATCCGAACTCAGGACCTTCTGCCTGCAAGGCAGAGGCTTAACCCCTGAGCCATCTCTCCAGCCCCGACAGACTCAATTTTAAACCTCTGTAATACCTACAGTAATTGCAAGGATTATAAACACCAGGAAAGGGGAAGGAGGGCCCAGCCATAAACAAGGAAAGAGGGGATCATGCTACAGCAGAGAAGAGGCCACCATCATGTACTGCAATCAATAGTGAGACATCTGGTTAAGCTCACAGATTTTCCTTCCTGGTCTGTTGTACCTGAAGGATTTGGTCTCACCAGTCAGGGTGGGCATAGAGACTGGCAGATAGATGGTAACCATGTTGCAAATAGGAGAATGACACCCCCCCTCCCTGAGGTCTCCTACTCATTCCATCTACCTTTGAATCTACTCTTATAGTAAGACTCTATTTTAAAGCCTTTTATCTCTGGCTAGGAGGAGACATCCAATACCCATAAGGATGGAGCCAAGGGTGGTGCAGAAACAGCAAAAATGGAAAGAAAACAATAAACCATAATTCAGAACATCAGAGACCCTACATTAACCATTTGGACCCAGGCCAGCCTAATCTCTCCCCATCCTAAAGCTCAGGGAAATTTACTGAAGAGAGATTGGTAAGATTGTAAGAGCCTATAAATGGGGAGGAGTAAGAATTTGAAAGATACCTCACACAAGTTAGGGCTGAAGTAACCATAATAGGACTTTGCATAACCTGAGCAATGACTGACATACCATTAACCCCCCCCCCCTCCAAGTCTAGCATGGATCAAGGGCACTAGGATCCGTAGCAAGGGACTAAGAGTCACAATACTGTTCCTGTACTAAAGGGGAACACAAGAAAGGGTTCTACGCAATGCTACTGAGTCCTTACACCTCATGAGAGTGGAAGTCCCAGAGGGAAGCTTGACATTCACACCAAAAGATGCTACAGGGATGGTTGAGGGAAAGGGGCAATGGGGAAGGGAGGAAGGAAGGGAAAGGAAGTGGAAAATGGGACAGGGAACAAGGGGTTCCGGGGATGTGTGGAAAGAGGGAGGGTCCAAGGTACCTATTGAGTTTGTATGACAGGAAAACAGCCCGCCTACCCCTGAGCTTATGTGCAGAGGTGGGATTGGGATCTCAGCATGAGCTCGAGTCTCAGGAAGGGTGAAGAGAGTTGGGTGACCTGAAGGCCAAGGGAGGGGAGGATCTGGGATCAGGGAAGAGATTCCCCTTGTGTGTGTTCGTGTGTGTAGTGGGGGGGGGGAGGCAAAGAAGGAGAACTTTAGGAAGGGAGATAAGTTGCCTAGACAAATGGTACCAAGGTCCTGGAGGAAAGGGGAGGGGAATGCCATTCACTGTCATCCATGATTTCATTCGAAGGTGTGGACCCCAGGGAAGGGGCAACGTGAGGAGCATTTTCCACCTCCATCCCACCTGTGGAGTCGGTGCAGGCGGCCTGGATAAAGAAGTTCACCTGTGCCCAAGCCGAAGGGGGAAAGGTGATGCCTTTCCCTTTCCCAGAGAAATCACCCCCCCCCCTTTCTAGGAGAGTCTTTCGTTCTGGTCTCCTAGAGTGGCAGAGGTTCAGCCAGAGCAGCTCAGGAAGGATTAAGGCAGCTTGGGAGGGGCGGAAGGAGAGGCATCTCTGCCAGGGTCAGGGGAGGCGCCATCCTGCCTTGGACAGTCCTGTCGGGTCCTGGTATGGGGAAGGGGGGAGGAGGGAGGGAAGCCGAGCCTGTCCCTTGGGCAGGGCACCCCTCCGACAGGAGTTCATTTTCTGAGCATGACTTTCAGGTAGTCTTTGAGGACCTTGGCCATGAGCGGAGCCACCTTGTAGTCAGCGGGTTGGCCGCCGCCGCCCAGAGAGGCAGTGCTTGCACAGGTGAGGGAGGGGATGGCTCAGCTCGGATGGGTTTTCCCAGTGGTGCACTTTCCCATCCCCTGCCCTAGCGGCAGGAGTCCTGATGGCCAGCGACTTCTTTCACAGAATCGGTGCAGGAAGAGGAGGCAGAGGAAATGGTGGTGGGAGTCAGCTGAGCCTATGGAGCCCAGGGCAGCTAGGCTCGCGCGCCTAGGATTCTGGTGCACACGTCCTGCAGTCGCCACTCCAGGGACTCCCGAGGTGGCGGGGCGTCCCCCTGCAGGGCATTTTCCGCCAGTCTCTGCCGCGTGTGCCAGCCTTGCTGTCCGCTCAGGGCCAGTGGCGTCGCCTCCCCTGCAGCAGCAGCGGCCGCGGTCCTCACTAGCTCACCGCAAAGGCCTGAGGCCTGGTGGCTGTCTCTGGTTGACCTCTGCGGGTATGCAGCAGGGCATAGGGCCAGAGTTTGACCCATGCCTTGGGGTACATTCTGACTAGAGCCTTGGTCACCACTGCCTCTCCTTGTGACTGCACAGAGGAGAGTGCTTGGCCCCAAGGAGTGCACCAGGAACCAGTGATGCCTTGGGGGTTCTACTGGCAGCCAGGAGGATCTGGGGTACGGGCACCCCGCTGTTTCAGTGGGAGCCCTCCCAGGTTTGGCTGCGACCCCCGCAGGCGGTCCCCCGAGTGAGCCTTCAGCAGACCCGGCTGCATCCTTTGCTGGTGCTCTCTCTGGGGGTGGGGATGGGGGGAGACAGGCAGTACTTCCCCAGGAAGTCTTGTTCTTCTTGTTAAGACCAGCGGGAGTCCAGGGCCACCAGAAGAGCCTGGGGGAGAGGCTCCGTGAGACACTTCTAAGGACGCTTCCCCTGCCAGGTGCCAGGCTATGTGTGGCTGCGGGGTCTCGGGTCCTCCCGTGGGGGGGAGAAGAAGTGGGAGGCGTGCACAGGACGCTTGCATGCTGAATCGCGGGCAGGCCTCCTGCTGCGTGAGTTGGTACCGCGCCCTGGGCGGGCTACTATCCATTACCAGCTGTCCTGGGCGCTGTGTTTCCTCTTCTATCCCTGCAGAGCAATGGGCAGCTGTGCCAAGTCTGATCGCTTGGGCTCCCTGAGCAAGTCATGGAGCTCCAGAGCCATCCTGCCAGTGCGCTGAAGCGGCTGGCTCCTGTCAATTCGCATAGGGGCTCTGAGATGCCCTGGGCTCCTCTGGAGGTCCTTTGAGCATGAGAGGAAGTGGGTGCCAGCCCGGTAGGCCTCTGCCTCAGCACTCTACCAGGCAAAAGAAAGGTTTACGTTAAATATACAATGGTCCAGAATATATATACTGATGTTATGATTTGAAATGTGGCCCCCGCAGTCTCGTGTGTTTGGCAAGGTCATGGCACCTTGAGAGGTGGAGCCTTGCTGGAGGAAGGCAGTCACAAGAGGTGGCATGCCTTGAGGTGTATTAGTCCCACCCTACCTCCAGGAGAAGTCTGCCTTTGCTGCAAGCAGTCTGCAGCTCTCAGCTTCCAAGATGTCTGTGGTGACTTAGCCTCCTCCAGCTTTGGCAAGCCACCCATGCCGCCTCTGCTTTGAGAGACTTTACTTTCCCTCTGGAACCGTAAGCTGAATAAACCTCCCTTTCTCCCTTAAGTTGGTTGACTTTGGGTGTTCTCTCACAGCAAATAGTTAAGAGTAACTGATACAACTGACATACCAAAAGGGAGTAATAAGTGCATTTCCAGGAAAGATCAGTCCAAAGATCAAAATCAGCAGGACACACTCCAAATTTGGAAGCTCTTGAAGTAATCTCAGTTCTACAGGGCTTTGTATCCATACTTCCAGAGTAGCTTTCCATAAATCACACATTATTCTTTTACTGGCTCCTCCCATGGTATACATCTTTCCTTGCCAGATGTCCCACATTGGTTCTGGCATCTCTAACAGCTTCACCGATGAATGGCAAACCAGGCCTTAACTCCAAGCACAAACTACCCTTCTTAGGCCTCTAACTGCAGGCTTTCTGCCATATACTGCCTGGAGTTTGTCATTTTCTTGGAGGAGGGATTGCCAAACCTAGGGGGATGGATCCACAACCTCCTCCTCATTATATCTCTGAGGCATCTAAACCAGTACCATGTAGATGGTGTTGCCACCTTCTGTTACAGCTTTGGGTTGGACACTGCCCCATCAACTCACAGTTTCTAGTGTTAACTGTAGGTAAAATCTGTCTTGGACAGATTTTTTTGATTTATTTTTCTTATGTCACATTTGTTTGCCTAATCATACAAACTCAATTTTTAACCCCCCCTTCTCTCCCCCATCCTGTCATCCCCCATTGTACTTCCTCCCTTTCCCCCTTTTCTACATCCTCCTTCCCCTCACCCAGCACCTGCTGTTTCCACCCTGCCATCCCACAGAACAGCCATTAAAGAGGGCACTAAACTTCCCCTTAAGACCTCTGCACTACTGAGGGTTCAGGACTGGCATTGCCCAGGGCCTCTTCGTGGGGCTGTTGGGCAGATACTCAAGAGGAGCAGGCAACTCCTTTGGAACGCTGACCTTCAAGTCATCCCTATGAAAAGAATTTGCATTCTTGTGGTAGATCCTTCCCTGTTGGGGTACGGCTTCTTCTATTATCTTCTCTCTATTTCACAAGACTTCATGTTATGATACTAGATGCACTTGACCTTAAAGCCAGTTACCACACTTCTTGGTACAACTTTCTGTAAAAGTTACTCTTTTCTGTTGCTGTGGGATTACCTTCAAACTCAAGATACTTCAGGGAAAATTTCTTCAGCTTATGGTTCCATTGGGGACACATAGGCCATCATGGCAGAAAACGCTTGGATAGCTGGCAAAGCTGGAGGAAGCCTAAGTTTCTGCAGACATCATTAAGGTTGAGCCATGTCTTAACTTTATTTTATGTTTCACTGGGTGTAACCAACACCTTCTTTCTGATTCATAGCTTACCATTCTTTCTTGAAGCCTAGTAGGAATTTTCACCACACCCCATAAGAACATATCATAGGTGTTTTCAAATAGACTCTAAAATTTTATTATTTTCCTAAATCACACAAGCTTAATAGTTGCCCTGGTCTTCTACCTCCCTCCACCCCTCTCCAGTCTCCCTTACCTCCCCCCCCCATTTCTTTTCCTTTCACCCTCTCCCTCCCCTTCTCCCAGTGCGTCCCTCCCCCCCCTTCCATTTCCTGGAGCATCCTTTTGTGTGAATGCCAAACTTTCCTCTGAGTCTACCACTCTAGTGAGGTGTAAGGACCCAGTGGCATTGCCCAGAACCCTTTCTTGGGCTCCCATTAGTATGGTAACACTATTATGACTGTTAATCCCTTGACTCTAGGGTCCTAGTGCCTGTGATCCATGCTAGACTTTGGGGGGCCATTGACATGTCAGTCATTGTGCAGGTCATGCAAAGTCCGATTATGGCTACTGCGGCCCTAACTCAAGTGGAATATCATGCATATCATTGGTCCTACCCATCTTTAGGCTCTTACAAACTTGCTGCCCTCTCTACTGCAAGTTTCCCTGAATTTTAGGATAGGGAGAATCCAATCAACTCTTTTATAAAATAGTTTGGTGCCTGTGCCCTGGGTGAACGGGGCTGAGGGGAGCGGTGCATTCCAATGTCAAAAGAAAGGCCCCTTTGTCCAGGAGAGTCCTACAGTCCTGTGTTAGTTAAGGTTCCCTAACTACTATAGTTCACAATGGTATCCAACTCCTAGGGAGGCACAGAGTGGAAGGCATCTTTACAAGTAGATCTGGCACTGCTGGTGCACAGAATTGGGGAGGCACCATCCTGGTAGACCTCACAGCTGTTGAAGAGTTGAGTGGAGCCCTAGGCAAAGCCCCCTATGCATGAATCTGCAAGGACTTCACTTTTGGTAAATGGCTTTCCTATAGTCTCTGAGGGTCTTGGCCATGAGTAGAACCACCCTCTTAGGGGCAGGTTTCCTTCCTCCCAGGGAGACAGCACTTGTGATGTGGGGTCCAGCAGGGACTGATGCAGTTTCACAAGGAGAGGAGCTGTTGGAGTTGCTGGAGCTGGTGGAGCTGCTTCCCCTGCAGCCACCAGCAGAGACTCCAGAAGTCAGCAGGGAGGAGCAAGCAATCTGTCCTCTGGTCGACTTCTGGTTGTCCTGAGTCATTGGCAAAGGGGCTGCATTGGTGGCTGCTGGGAAGAGGAGCAGCTTGGCCTGGTGGCCAAGCATCTGATTCTGTTGCTCACCTCCTGTAATTGCTGCTCCAGGGACTTCTGAGGGATCAGGGCTGTCACACCGTAGGGCTGTGGTTCCTGCTGCTTGTCCATGCCTGCTTCTTTCAGGCAGGGCATTTTCCATCTGTCCTCAGCCTGGTGTGCTCCTAGTACTGCCTCCCATGGGCCACGAACCTTGGGACCTTCCAGCAGGCACCTCCCAGCAATGGGTCACTTTGTGGCCTTGCACAGGGTGGCCTCCACCTTCACTTGGCCACCAGAAAGGCCCTGGTTGCATCTCTGCTGCCGCCTGCTGAGTGGATGGCTTTTGGGTTTGGAACCAGAGTAGGCCATTATCTTGGAGTACATTCTGGTTAGAGCCATAGATGCCTTAGCCTCTGGTTCTGAGGACATAGAGGAGAGTGCTTTGCCCCAGGAGGTGTACCAGAAACCAGAGATGCTATGGGGGTGGCCAGGTGGCCAGGAGGATAGGAGGTCTGGGCACCCCAGGGTTCCGGTAGAGGCCCTCCCTGGCTTGGCCACGTCCGGACAACAGGACCTCCATGTGGGCCTGCAGTGGATCGTATTCCTTCCCTTCCTGGTGCTTTCTCTGGAGGGGTGCAGGGGATATTTTCGGAGGAGGTCTTCATCTTCTTCTTCTTTTTGGGATGTGACAAGCAAAAGTCCGGGGCTGCCTTGAAAGACTGGGGTTGCATCTCCGCAAGACAATCACGAGGACATTTCCCCTGACAGGTGCCAGCTGTTCAGGATTGCCGGATCCAGGCTCCTTCTGGGGGCGGGTCTCTGACTTGTGCTTGAAGCGGGGAGGGCTCTCCTGCCTTGGGACTTGGCGCTGTGCTCCATTCGGGCATATGCCCTTCGCAGGCTGTCCTGGGTGCTGTCCTTCCTTGTGTCTCCCTGCAGGGCAAGGGGGCGGCTCTGCCCTATCTCCAGCTGCTTTGTCTTCAGCAACCAGTCCAGGAGCGCCAGAGCGGCCTTCCAAGTAGCCCTGGAGTGGTATGTGCCTGGCAATTGCCATTTTCAGATGTGGCAGGAGCATGTGGTGATGCCAAGAGCCAGGAAGGGTGCCATCCTCCTGGGCCTCTGCTTTCTGGTAGCAGCCCTCTGGCTTGTTGCAAGGGGTAGCACCCACCTCTTGGAGGAGCCTCTTGATTTGGTGCAGCTCATGCCAGGCTCTCCTGGTCTCCATGGGCTCAGGCTCAGCCCTCTGGCTCTGCCAGAGGCTCTGCCTTGGCAAAGTATCTTCCAGGCTCCATTGGGACCCTCTTCTGGAACTTTTGCATCCTGCTGCCCGAATAGAGGTCTGACCTCTAGGTCCTGCTACTGCTGGCTAGGCTCAAGGTCAGGCCCCATCTCAGCCAACTCATTCCATCGGATGGCCAAGCCCTTGGCAAAAGGAATGAGAAAGGGATGTCTGCGCAGTTGCTCCCCTAGCTCTGGGAAGCCAATTTCCGCCAGAGCATCCGCCACTACGGGCAAAGAAGAGATTTTCTTTAACGTCTTCCACAGCTTCTAGGGTACCTGACTGCTTGTCAGGCTCACCCTCAGTCTTCTGAGGGTTTCCAGTGGTACCACAGGCTCTGCCTTCATGTTCTCGGTAGCAGGGAAATGAACTATCAGTGGCACATGTGATAGTTAGCCGGGCTGAGCCCTGTAAAAATAATACCGGGATGCAAGAACGGATGAGAACTTACACACAGTAAGGATATCAAGCAGCTGACAGAATGCTTTTGCTAATCAGACTACTGCTGTTTCCAGCTGCTCTATCAAGCTTGCTTGCTATGCAGAAATAAGATCACATGTTTGTCACCTACTGCATGTTGTTGCTATACAGAAATGAGACAGCACATACAGCATGGAATGCACAAACTTCCTTATTTACATACTAGCTGTCAAGGAGAGAATGGTTTGCTACATCTTTATCTCCTGCAGTCCTGGTATATACCAGTCTGGAATAAAGCATCTCTTAAATGTTAAACATGTTAAACTGACTCAAGCTAACCCTCCTTCTCCCTCTGTTTTAAGGGTTCAGACAAAGACTCTTTCAGGATTCCCAGTCTACTAACAAGGCAACTCCACTGTCCCAAGAACACTTTATAACCCCAGCTTGTCTGCAGCTCCCAGGGACTTTCACCCACTGGGAAGGTGAAAGCCTTCCAACTCCATTCTCTGGCCAATCGTCCTGAACACATACTTTGTCCTATAAATGACTTCAAAACTATATCTCTCTCTCTCTTTCTCTCCCTTTCTCTGGATTCCATCTGCATCCCTGCAAAGGGTGCTTCTCAGAAGAGGTTTAAAGTGAAAAGTTGAAATGCAAGGACGGATCCTCCATAATGTAAATTTTGTACTTACCAATGACTGCTTTCTTAGAAATGAGTTCAAGGAAGGCTACACTGTGGTGGACAGCTGTTCTTTGCTTGTCCCAAGCCCTGACATGCAACCAGGCTGAAGCTTGCTGGAAAGTGCACTGATGTTCTCTTCTGGTACTCCTTTTCTGTAGGAGGAGAGAAAGATAATCCTACACCCACTGGATTATTTTATGGAGTGTTAAACAAACCAACCAAATCAATGGCTCTTTAACTGCATAATCCAAGGATGGATTTGCCAATAATTGAGAGAGTCAAATGGTGAATAAATCCACTGCTACCTAACCCAACACATAGACAATCAAATCAGTGTCTGAACCAGCAAATAAATTCATCAATGAATAATCTGCAGATGATTTTACTCCTAACCTTTGGGATTAGAGGATCATATGGTAAATAAATAAATCCTTGGATATCATAATCCATGAATAAGTGAAAGTCCACCTGAATAAATTGTAATTCAGTTTACCATTGAATAATCTCCAGACATCTTGACTCTGATCTATGAGTGTTTAGGTTTCTTAAATCTTTTTACAGAAACCAAAAATTGTTGCTAGTGGGGCATATCTACATGGATGGGTATATTTAGTGTACCTATTTGGAACCATGTATAGGAGTTGCAGTTACATCTCAGTTATTGTGTTGTGTATTTTAAAATTTGAAAGAAAAACAATTCTGAGCAAAGCCAGAGTGAATCCTGAACTCATAGAAGCTTATAGGCTGAGGGGTGGACAGCTGGGAGGAAAGTGAAAGTGAAAGAGGAATGGAGGGGATTATAGGGAAGGGGGAGGGAGGCGAAGCTGGAATGAAAACTTAGTTGCTTGTAAAGTAGAAATAGAAAACCGGGGGAAGAAAACCTATGTATGTCTTATCATGGGGTAAGGAGGTAGGGGGATGTAATGGTTTGAAATGTGTCACCCATGATCTAATGTGTTTTGAAAGCCATGGACATTTCAGGGTGGAGCCTTGCTGGTGTTCACAGGGGTGGGCCTTGAGTTGGATTGTAGCAGATCTCTACAGCTCTCAGCCTCCACAATGGCTGTAGTAACTTAGCCCACCTCTTCCATGACTCTACCTCCCCCTGACTGTAAGCTAAATAATTCCCTTTCTCCCTCCAGTTGTTTGGCTTCTTGTTTACTCTCACACAAGAGAAAAGGTAACCGTTATAGGCTAGGTCTACTAGATTCCGAGGATAATCCCCAAACAGGAATCACAAGCATAGCATTGGATAAACTCAGTGAAACAGAAAACATAAGGGTATGAATACACTAGGATGACTTGCGTGAGGAGGGTCTGGAAGTTAGCTGGCAGAGAGAGAAAACGTAAACAGCCACCAGAATTTTTCCTATCCATGTATCTATTTGCAAAAAGAGAATTCTTTTCTGGGGGGGGGAACACTTTTTGTGTTTTATAAAAAGGATATGTTCTTTTATCTATGGACAGAGATTAACTACTCTGATCCACAAACCCATTTCCTCACCAACTCCAAATGTCCACATTCTGTGTTCTTCCACTTTTACACACAATAATCCCAAATACTTCATAAAAGCAATAAATTCTCCTTATATAAAATTTCTCGTGTAACTCTTCGTCTTGATCCATTAAGGGCCATTTAAATATGTATAATATACATGTACCCACATGAGATTTTACTACTTTATTCATGATATTTCATGTAATTCTGGGAAATGATATGTTCTTCTCTCTCTCGCTTTTCTTTCGTGGTTTTAAAGGCTGACTGTTTCTTCAATTACAAAAATCATAATGAATATACATTTTAATATTTTTCACTGTTCAATTAAAGAACACAACAGCACCGAAAGAAAGAAAAAAAAAGAAAAAGTAGAAAAGGCATTGATATAGATGCAGAGCACTTAGGGCTCTGTGACTTTACAGGGACATTCTTGCCACCCACCAAGTGGGTTTTGAGTGGATCTCAGGTCTGCAGATTGTGTGCAGTTGCCTTATATGTTGAGTTCCTGAAAAAATATTTCCGAGCATTGTCCCTAACTTCATGCTCTTAAGTTGATTCACTTTCCTCTTTTCTCTTTTTCTCTTGAACACGTTGCAAGGAAAATGATGTCCAAGAATCTGTCACAGAAGAGATATGCCCTGATTGCCAAGCGCAGAGCTAATGTTGGTCTAAATCTTCCCGTGAGACAAGGGATTAGGATGCTTCCCATGCAGACAGCGATGTGCCACGAGAAATGGAAAGAGAGGCTATAGAAACCCCAGCAGCTCTGTGCCTTCAGAAGGTTGAAGGGATACCAGATGCAAGGCAAGAAGAAGAGTGGGGCTATCTATTGGATTTTACAAAGCAAGAAAAATTTGCCTTGCCATGCTCAGAAATCCCAAGACCAACAAAGGGCAAATAAAGGGTCTTGCCCTGATTCACCTCTGGTTCACCCCCTTGCTGAGGGGAGTTGAGACCACCAGGTCCATCTTCCAACATCCTTCTAGACAGACAGAAGTTACTTATGCTGACCTCGGGAGGAAGATCAGGAAAGTGACAAATGCCAGGAAGAGATTGGTAAGGCCTTGGAGGAAGACAGGCTAGCCAGGAAAGCAGAGAAAGAAGAGCCGACTGAATAGCCTGAAACAGACAAAACAAAACAAAACAAGAAAACAGCCTGAGGGAGAACTGTTCAGTAGATATTTAAAATCCTAAAAAAGATTTCTGAAGACACCAAGTGGAAAGGGCTCTCATGCTCCTCAACTGGTAGAGGAATCATCATAAAAGCAACTGTCAAACTGAAAGCAATATACAAATCCTTACATACCATCAAAATGCAAGCCGATTCTTTACAGAAATCAGTAAAGGACTCAAAAGTCATATGGAAAAATGAAAGTTCCAGGATAGCAGAAAAATGCTGAGTATTACAAGTATCAACTGTCTGGAGCTATGTCCATAACATAAATTATCTATCCTACAAATCCATTGTAATAGAGACCGCATAGTCCTGGCCTCAAAATAGACACATGGGAAAATTCATAGGGAATGGAAACTCAGACTGAAGCTCATACACATACAGTCAACTGATTTCTGGCTAGGTGCTCAGAAAACCATTTGAAAAGGACCGCTCTTCAACAAACGTTGCTGGCGAGTGTGGAGCTCTACAGGCAGAGATTGAAACTGGACCCTTACTTGAAACCATAAGAAAAGCAAGTCTAAATGCCTCAAGCCTTAATATTACCCAGAGACTATAAAAACCTTACGAGAAGAGTAGGGGAGTCCCACGAAGTGTAGGCCAGGGCAACATTTTCCAAACAGAAATCCAAACGCACAGGAAATAGGACCAACACTCAACCCACCTAGGTCAGCTGATCCCAAGGCGGCCAAGCCCTGGCAAAGGGGACGAGGAAGGGTGTCCGTGCAGGTGCTTCACAGCTCCGGAAGCCAATTTCCGCCAGAGCATCTGTCACCACGGGCAGCGGAAGAGACTGTTTCGATATCTTCCACAGCTGCTGGGCTCCTGACTGCGGGCCAGGCTCGCCTCGCTCTGAGGAGGGTTCCCGGTGAAGCTCCACAGCCTCGCCGCCAGGTCTAGGTCCTAGGGAGAAGAGAGAGAGTTCGAGCGACCCTCCCTGTACTTGGACAGGCACCCGACGGCCTAGCTACGATGGGCTGGAGCCTGGGGGCCGCCCTCACTTTCATTGGCCAGCATGGATCGACCTCCGGGGATCCCGGGTCTCGCGAGGAGGGCGTGCCAGGGGAGGGGGCGCCCCCCCCAAAGCACGCAGCCCCCACACCGCCACACCATTTCACCCACAGGAAACTGTGCCTCGGGATGATCAGAAGCATTTGCACCCACTCGCACACCTGCGAGGCTAGGTGTACTTACCTCCCTCGGCCAGGACCACCACAAGCACCCGAAATGGGCACCTGGAGAGCTCAGTGGGGTATGCCTGAGTCTTGCAAGAGTCCTTTCTCTTCCTCATCACCGAGCATGTCTGTCTGCTCTGCGGACATCCAGGGAGCTTAGCGAGGGACATAGCCCTAGGGATCTCCAAAGTCACATATCCCATGCAGGATCCCATCTGCTGACGACTCCCACGAACCTCTTGGGCTTGCTCGCTTGGTTGTTTCTTTCAGATGTCCTCACTGTACCAGCGGTGGTTTGTGGGAGGCTGTGGCGACTTGGGTTCAACATTCCTTGTCGATCTCTGCACTGCTGACCACATATTAGTCAGTGTGTGTCTTTGTGCGTGTCTGTTCGTGAATCCCGATCTCTTCAGTTCCTTGGCTTCTCTCCTGATGCTCTGGTAGGTGTTTCTGTGTCTCCGTACGTGAGAGTGTGTGTCCATGTGAAGGTCTGTGTGGTGGAGGAGGAGGTGGTTTTCTTGCATCCATGTGCCAAGTGAGGAGTCTCCTTATTGCTGGCCAGCCTCTGACTACTGTACTGCCTCTGCACACAAGCCAGTGGAACCGAAGAGGCATGCATCCACAAGGGGCTTCTATGGACATTTGCCAGTGTGATGATGTCCAGTTGGGAAATAAGGGAGCCGAGCGCGGGGGGAGCAAAAGGCCATCCTAGGTGATGGTGTTAGGACTCAGTTTGTAGCTGGGAGGTGGTTGACCCTTTCATCTGTAGCAGGGGGAGGGGGCTTTGGGGTTTGTGGAGGGCTGGGGGGGACGCAGAGAGCACAAGGAGCCTTGGCGGGGATTGTGTGGCAGGGCCCAGACACACCAGGATAAATGCTGAGGAGGTAGCCATCAGTACTGCCATGCCAGGCAGCCTAGGGCGTCCTCATCCGTCGGTGGACCCAGTCTCTGAACCCAAAAGGCTTTAGCAGGACCCCAGCCGCACTCTGGAGATTGGAATGGTGACCTTCCTGGTCACCTGCCATCTTTCCAGAACACTGGGGCGAATCTCCTGGGACCGAGGACCCTCTCCCAACTCGATGCCTCACCCAAGGGAAGGGTTGCAAGTCTGCCCATTCACAGCAGTTCATTCACATCTCCCTAGCCTGCATTCTCTGGTCAGTGGTTCCAGCTTCCCTCTGGGGTCACACAAGGCCTCCAGACTTTCCCTCTCCTGCCCACCGGGCTCTCATCCTCCTTTCTTTATCTTTCTTTCTTTCTTTGTTTATCTTGCTTTCTTTCTTTGTTTTTCTTTCTTTCTTTCTTTCTTTCTTTCTTTCTTTCTTTCTTTCTTTCTTTCTTTCTTTCTTTCTTTCTCTCTCTTCTCTTCTCTCGTCTCTCTCTTATCAACAACCCCTCTATCTCTTCCTTTCTTTCTTCTTCCTTTGATTCTCTCCTCAGTATCTCCTTCTCAGCATCAGACCAGAATATTACAGACGGAAGGCCCCAAATCGGATGTCTCCAGGACCATGAGGCTGAGTTTCAAGGTGTGACTCCTTGGTATTGGAAATGTCTCTGTCCTTCCTTCTGCTTCCTACCACACCCATCCCCTTTCTTTCAGGTCCCCCGACCAAGGCGCACTCCCAGCCACCCCAGGCCACCTTTCTGGTTCTGCACGTAGGGATTGATGGAGGGACGAGGACATCGAGATGAGTCCCGCTTTAGGAGGGGGCTGGCATTGGAATCTCACGGTTGGCTGGAGTCTCCGAAGAGTAAGGAGTTTGGTGACCTGAGGCTAGAGAGGGGAGGATTGGGATCAGGGAAGATGTTCCCGTGTGTGTGTTGTGTGGTGTGTGTGTGTGGTGTGGGTGTGTGTGTGTTGTTGTGTGTGCGGGGGGAGGGGCACATAAGGAGACTTTAGGAAGGGAGATAAGTTCCCTAGAAGAATGTGCTGAGGTCCGGAAGAAAGGGAGGGGGGGAAGGCCATTCACTGTCATCCATGTTCATGCCAAGGTGTGGACCCCAGGGAAGGGGGACGGGAGGAGCCTTTTTCACCTCCATCCCCCAGCGGAGTCGGGGCAGGCGGCCTGGTGATAAGAAGTTCAGCTGGCCTGTGCCCTAGGCGAAGAGGGGGAAGCGATGCCTTTCCATTTCCCAGAGAAATGCCCCTCCCTTTTCCAGGAGAGTCTTCGTCCCGAGCTTCCGCCAAACTGTAAGGTATAATCAGGTGGCTTGGAACGGTGGTGGAAGTAGAGGTATCTCTGCCAAGAGATACGCGCTCTGGACCCGTCAGGGGAGGCGCCATCCTGCCTTGAGGTCCTGCGCTGTCCTCCTTGGAGGGGGCAGGAGGGAGGGGAGCCAACCTGTCCCTTGGGAGGGCACCCCTCCCACGAGTTCACTTTCTGAGCATGACTTTCAGGTAGTCTCGAGGACCTTGGCCATGAGCAGAGCCATCTTGTAGGCAGCAGGTTGGCCGCCGCCGCTAGAGAGGCGGTGCTTGGGCAGGAATGGGGGGGACTGCGAAGCTGGGCGGGCGCTCCCTGTGGCCCACTTTCCCATCCCCTATCCCAACGCAGGGGTCCTGGCGGCCAGCGACCTCTTTCGCAGAGTTGGTGGAGGAGGAAGAGGAGCAGAGAAATGGTGGCACAAAAGAGGGTCTACTGTGCCTGGCAACGCAGGGCAGCTGTGCTCGCCTGCCTAGGATTCTGGCGCACATGTCCTGCAGTCTCCACTCTGGGGACTTCGGAGGGGGTGTGGCAGTACTCTGGCAGGGCATTTTCCGCCAGTCCTCTGGCCCTTGAGCCAGCCTTGCTGCTCTCTCAGAGCCAGGGGCGTCGCCTCTCACCCCCCCATCCCCGCCCCGCGGACTCGCATTCTGCTGCAGAGGCGGCCGCGGTCTTCACTAGCCCACCACACAGGCCTGGGTGACCTGGCGGCTGTCACTGGCTGACCTCTGGCGGGACTCAGCGGGGCAAGGGCCAGATGTGACCCATTTCGGGTATGTTTGGCTAGAGCCTTGTCAACACAGCCTCTCCGTGTGACTGCAGGGAGGAGGGTGCTTGGCCACAGGGAGTGCACCCTCAAAAGTGATGCTTTGGGGGTCGACTGGCAGCCAGCAGGTTCTGGTGCAAGGTCACACCGGTGTTATGGTGGAGCCCTCCCAGCTTGGCTGTGTCCCTGCAGGCGGTCCTGCCTTGAGCCTTCAGGGAACCAGGCTACATCCTTTGCTGGTGCTCTCTCTGGGCACAGGCATACTTTCCCGGAAGTTCTGTTCTTATTGTTCTTCTTTTTCGCAGGAGGAGACCAGCGCTAGTCCAGGGCCACCAGGAGAGGTTGGGGGTTAGGCTCCGTGAGATACTCTTAAGGATGCTTCCCCTGCAGGCGCCAGGCTGCGCGGGGGTGCGTGGTTAGCCTCCTTCGTGAGGGGCTAGGAGGGGGGGGGTGCACGACTCTTGCTTGCAGAATCAAGGGCAGCTCTCCTGCTGCGTGAGTCGGTACCGGCCTGGGCGGCCTACTGTCCATTGCCAGCTGTCGTGGGCGCTGTGCTTACTCTTCTCTCCTTGCAGAGCGATGTGGCAGCTGTGCCCCATCTGCAGTTGCTTGAGCTCTCTGAGCCAGTCACGCAGCTCCAGAGCCATCCTGCCAGTGAGCTGGGAGTGGCTGGCCTGCCAATCCACATAGGGCTGTCAGATGCCCTGGGCTCCTATGGAGGTCCTTTGAGCATGGGAGGAGGGGGGTGCCAGCCCGGTGGGCCTCTGCCTCAGCTCTCTACCAGGCAAAAGAAAGTTTATGTTGAACATTCAGTGGCCCCGAATATAAACTACATTCCAAAAGGAGGAATGAGTGCATTTGCAGGAAAGACCAGTCCAAGGAGCAAAAACCATCAGCATGTACTCCAAAGTTTGAAGCTCTTGAGGTCATCTCAGTTCTAAAGGGCTTTGCGTCTACATTTCCAGCGTGGTCTCCATAAATCACACATCGTTCTTTTACTGGCTCCTCCCATGGTATACATCTCTTCTTGCCAGGTGTCCCACATTGCTTCTGGCATCTCTAACTTCACCGATGAATGGCAAACCAGGTCTTAACTCCACAGCACAAACTGCCCTTCTTAGGCCTCTAAACTGCACGCTTCCTGCCTCATACTACCTGGAGTTTGCCATTCTCTTGGAGGAGGGATTGCCAAACCTGGGAGCATGGATTCACAACTTCCTCCTTATTGTATATCTGAGGCCTCTAAACCAGTACCATGTAGATGGTGTTTCCACGTCCTGCTACAGCCTTGGGTTGGACACTGCCCCTTCAACCCACCGTTTCTAGTGTTAACTGTAGGTAAAATCTGTCTTGGGCAGATTTTTTTGATTTATTTTCCTCATGACACATTTTTTTGCCTAATTATACAAGCTCAATTGATATCGTCCCTTCCCTTCCCCATCATGTCATTCCCCATTGTACTTCCTCCCTTTCCCCCTTTTCTACACCCTTCTCCCCCTCACCCAGCACCTCCTGCTTTCCACTCTGCCATCCCACAGAACGGCATGAAAGAGGGCACCAAACTTCCCCCTAGGACCTCTGCACTACTGAGAGTTCCGGACTGGCATGACCCAGGGCCCTTCGTGGGGCTGTTGGGCAGATACTCAAGAGGAACAGGCAATTCCGTTGGAACTCTGACCTTCAAGTCGTCCTATGAAAAGAATTTGCATTCTCATGGTGTGATCCTTCCCTGTCAGGGTAGGGCTTCTTCTATTATTTTCTCTCAATTCCAAAAGATTTCATGTTATGATATTAGATGCACTTGATCTTAAAGCCATTTTCCCCACTTCTTGATACAACTTTCTTCATTTTTTAAATTTATTTTTTCAAGTGTGCATGTGTGTTGTGTGCGTGTGTGTGTGTGTGTGTGTGTGTGTGTGTGTGTGTAGAACCACGGGCAAATTCGGGAGCCAGCATGGACCGCCTCCACCTCCTCCTTGTTTACTCTGCCCCGGGCTTCACAGGCTCTGCCCTATCAGGACCATGAACGCAGGCTGCCCCCGTTTTAGCCTGGCGTCTATATATGGGGTCTAAGATCCAAACTCAGGACCTTCCGCATGCAAGGCAGAGGCTTAACCCCTGAGCCACCTCTCCAGCCTCTGATACAACTTTCTGTAAAAGTTACTCTTTTCTGTTGCTGTGGGATTGTCTCCAAACTCAAGATACTTCAAGGGAGAAGGATTTGTAGCTTATGGTTCCATTGGAGAGATATGGTCCATCATGGCAGAAAAGGTTTGGATGGCTGGCAAAGCTGGCGGAAGTCTAAGTTTCTGCAGACATCATTGAGGTTGACCCATGCCTTATATTTTATTTTGTGTTTCACTGGGTATAAACAACAAGTTCTTTCTGATTCATAGCTTACCTTTCTTTCCTGTAGCCTAGTAGGATTTTTCACCACACACCTTGAGAACATATCAGAGGTATTTACCAATCAATTGTTTTTATTGTATTATTTTTCCCAAATCATAGAAGCTTAATAGTTGCCCTGGTCTCCTACCTCCCTCCAACCCTCCCCAGTCCCCCTTTCCCCCTTCCCCCATTTCCCTTCCTTTCACCCCCTCCCTCTCCTTCTCCCAGTGCCTACCTCTCCCCCCTCCCATTTCCTGGAGCATCATTTTGTGTGATTGTCAAACTTTCCTCTGAGTCCATCACTCTAATGAGGTGTATGGGCCCTGTGGCATTGCCCAGAACCCTCTCTTGGACTCCCGTTCTTATGCTAACACTATTATGACTGTTAATCTCCTGCCTCCAAAGGTCCTAGTGCCTTTGATCCATGCTAGACTTTGTGGGGGTCATTGACATGTCATTCATTGTGCAGGTCATTGAAGTCCGATTATGGCTGCTGTGGCCCTAACTCGTGTTGAGTATCTTGCATATCGTTGGTCCTCCCCATCTTCTGGCTCTTAAAATCTTGGCTCCCTCTCTACTGCAAGTTTCCCTGAATTTTCGGATGGGGAGAGTCCAATCAACTCTTTTATATAATCGTTCATTGCCTGTGCTGTGGGTGAACTGAGGAGAGGTGGTGGTGCATTCCAATGCCAAAAGAAAGGCCCCTTTGTCCAGTAGAGTCCTACAGCCCTATGTTAGTTAAGGTTCTCTAACTAGTGTATTTCACAGTGGTATCCAACTGCTATGGAGGCACAGAGTGGAAGGCATCTTTGTAAGTCGATCTGGCACTGCTGGTGCACAGAGTGGGGAAGGTACCATCTTGGGAGACCTCACAGCTGTTGAAGAGTTGAGTGAAGTCCCAGGCAAAGTCCAGCCTATCCCTTAAGCGTGTCTCTGCAAGAAGTTCACTTTTGGTAAATGGCCTTCCTGTAGTCTCTGAAGGTCTTGGCCATGAGTGGAACCACCTTCTTAGGGGCTGGTTTCCTCCCTCCCAGGGAGACAGCACTTGTGTGGTAGGGTCCAGCAGGGGCTAATGCAGCCTCAAAAGGAGAGGAGCAACCCTCCACAGAACAAAGCCCCCTTCCCAACCCAAACCCACCCCACCGCGACACCATTTCACCTACAGGAAACTGTGCCTCAGGGATATCGGAAGCAATTGCTTCCACTCGCTCACCTGTGAGGTTAGGATTAGGGATCAGAAAAGAGTTTCCCCCTTTGTGTGTGTGTGTGTGTGTGTGTGTGTGTGTGTGTGTGTGTGTATGTGTGTGTGTGTAGGGGGCAGCAGGCGAATAAGGGGGACTTTTGGAAGGGAGATAAATTGCCTAGACGAATGTGGCCTAGTTCTGGGGAGAAAACGGAGGGAAAGGCCATTCACTGTCATCCAGGATTTCATAACATGTGGACCCGACATAAGTGGCGATGTGAGGAGCATTTTCCACCTCCGTCCTGTCAGGAGAGTCAGGGCAGTTGGCATGGATAAAGAAGTTCTGATCGCCTGTGCCCAATGCAAAATGGGGCAGGCGATGCCCACGCTTTTCCCAGAGAAGTGCCCCTCGTTTCCAGGAAAGTCTTTCACTCCAGGCTCAAGGAGTGATGGATGCTCAGAAAGAGCAGTTCAGGGTGGAATCCAGAGACTTGGAAGAGACGGAGATCAGAAGGATTTGCACCCACTCTCACACCTCTACGTGAGCTTCAACCTCCCTAGGCCATTAGAATTGCCCTGCTGGGCAGCCCTGGGAGGCCTGTGCCTCCTCCCTCCGTGGATCTGGTCTCTCCACCCAAAAGGGCTTTAACAGGACCCCAGCTACACTCTGGATATTGGAACAGTGACGTTCCCGGGCAGCTGCTATCTTTCGGGGACACTTGGTGCATCTCCCAGGACCGAGGACTTTCCCCCAAGTCAGCCATCTGCCAAGGGAAGGGTCTCTCCCTTCTCAGGCTTTGGACAAGAACTTTCTAGAGGGAAAACCCTGATGGAACCCAGGGATCTCCGGCTGTCTCCCAAGGGATCTCATGAGGCTGAGCTTCCAAGGGGGGATTCCTTTGGAGGGGACATGTCTATGTCCTATATTCTGCTCCCTATCACACCCATTGTTTTTTCTTAGGTAACCCCACCCACTTGCCCGGCAGCCCCAGGCCACCCTTCTTTTTTGCACTTAAGTACCTGACGGAAGGACAGAGGAGAAAGGAATGAAGTCCCCGCGTTAGGCTGGGGGTTCGCACCAGCTTGCCCCTGAGCCTATATGTGGGGAGGTGGGATTCGAATGTCAGGATGAGCTCGAGACTCAGGAAGGGTGAAGGTAGTTGAGTGACCAGAAGGCCAGCGGAGGCGAGGACATGGGATGAGGGAAGAGGTTTCCCCTTTGTGTGTGTGTAAGGGGGAGGGGGCGAATAAGGAGGACTTTAGGAAGGGAAGTAAGTTGCCTAGAGGAATGGGACCAAGATCCAGGAGGAAAGCCGAGGGGAAGGCTATTCACTGTCATCCACCATTTTATTATTATTATTATTATTATTTATTCAACTGTGCACATGTGTGTATGTATGTGCGTGCGCGCGCACATGCGTATGTGTATGTGTGTGTGTGTGTGTGTGTGTGTGTGTGTGTGTGTAGAACCACGGACGAATTCGGGAACCACCATGGACACCTACACCACCTTCTGCCCCGGGATTCATAGGCTCCGCTCTACCAGGACCAGAAGCGCAGGCTGCCCCCGCTTCCGCCTGGCGTCTATACGTGGGATCTGGGATCCGAACTCAGGACCTTCCACCTGTAAGGCAGAGGCTTAACCCCTGAGGCACCTCTCCAGCCCTGTCATCCACCATTTCATGCCAACGTGTGGACCCCAGGGAAGGGACGACATGAGGAGCATTTTCCACCTCCATCCCACCAGCTGAGTTGGGGCAGGTGGCGTAAGAAAATTAAGTGTCCTATTAAGTAGGTGGATCTTAGTACCAAACCCGCGCAGGGGCAGGGGGGGACTGCGCAGCTGGGCGGGGCGTTCTGAGCGTCCTCTCTTCTGGACCACTTCCCCATCCCCTGCCCCAGCGGCAGGGGTTCTGATGGCCAGGAAACCGCTTTCAAAGCTTAGTTGGAGGAAGGAGCTGCGGCAGCGCTGGCGGCGGCAGCTGCGGCAGGATAGAAATTCAGCTGCTCCTGGTTGGCCTGGGGTAGCTGGGCCGCCGTGCCTTGGATTCTGGCGAACGCCTACTGCAGTTGCCACTCCGGGGACTTCTGAGGGGGCGGGGCCGTCCCCGGCGGGGCATTTTCCGCCATTCCTCTGGCCCGTGTACCCCCTTGTTGCCTGCTCAGGGCGCGAGGGGGTCGGGAACCCCGGCGCACTCGCATTCGGTGGCAGTGGTGGCCAAGGTCCTCGCTAGTCCACCGCATAGGCCCCGGGTGGTCTGGCGGCTGTCTGTGACTGACCTCTGCAAGGATGCGGCGGGGCATGACTGCCTATTGGGTTTCATTCTGGCCAGAGCCTCGGTCGCTACTCTAGATGTGACTGCTCAGAGGAGAGTGCGTGACCCCACGGAGTGCTCCTGGAACCAGAGTTTCTTTGGGGGTCGACGGGCGGCCAGAAGGGTCTGGGGTGTGGCCACCAGCAGAAGCCCTCCCAGGCTTGGCCGTGTCTGCTGCAGCCGGTTCCCCGTGCGATCCTGCAGCGGATCAGGTGCATCGTTTCCTGGAGCTCTCTCTGGTGGGGTGCGAGTGCTACTTTGCCAGGAGGTCCTGTTCTTCTTGGTTTTCCTTTTTTTCGTGGGAGGAGACCAATGCGAGTCCAGGACTGCCTGGACAGCCTGGGCGTGCGGCTCCGTGAGGCACTCCTAAGGATGCTTGCCCTGCCTGGGCCAGGCTGTGCTGGTTGCGGGGTTCCTACTGCCCCCAGGGGCCTGCGCCGGACTTGCGTGGGCTGCTCTTCTTCAGCAGGAGTCCCTGTGGCGCCCTGGGCGGGTGTCTGTCCTTCGCCAGCTGTCGCAGGCGCTGTGCATCTTATGCTTTTGCTGCAGAGCAAGAGTGCGGCTGCACCCTGTCTGAAACAGCTGGGTCTCCAGAGCCAGTCCTGGAGCGCCAGAGCGGCCCTCCCTGTGGGCCAGGAGTGCTCGCGCCTGCCAATGGGCATCAGGGCCCTGAGATTCCGAGGCTATGTCTAGAGGTCCTGCCTGCAGGGGACAGGGCGGGTTCAGGCCCGCTGGGCCTCTGTCTCAGCACTCTGCGAGGCCCTACCTTGGCGCGCTAGGTTACAGGATGTCCCGCAGGACCCAGGACATCGCATCCTCAACCTCTGCTGCAGCCTTTGGGTCCCGGTGCTCCCAAGGAGGCCTGATGACCTCCTCCTGGTCAAGCCCCACCTCAGCCAGCTCGTCCCACTGGGTGGGCAAGCCCTTGGCAAAGGGATCTGAGGAAGCACAGGTGCTTCACCAGCTCCGGGAAGCCAATTTCCTCCAGAGCACCTGCCACCGTGGGCAGCAAAGAGATCTGCTTCAACGTCTTCCACAGCTGCTGGGCTCCTGAGTGCTGGGCAGGCTCACTCTCAGTCTCAAGAGGGTTCCCGGTGGAGGCACCACAGGCTCTGCCGCCATATCCTCCTTGGTCCCCGGGGAGAAGATAGGGGTGGGGAGCGACCTTCCCTGGACCTGGATAGGAGCGAGGGAGTCCCCTGGCTGCTCCTGAAGTGCTCTTCTACTCTGACCCTCCCCACCCACGTGGATGGCCCCGCTGATGATTGACTGGAGCCTGGGGGTCGCCCTGCCTTTCATTGGCCAGCTCTGGCTCCACATGGAGTGATCTTCATCTCGGGAGGAGTGAGCCCAAGAGGAGGAGGGCCCCTCCATCCCACAGCACAAACACACACACACACACACACACACACACACACACACACACAAACACACACACACACCCTGCACCCCACTCGACCCTGGTTTACCCACAGGAAACTTTGCCTCAGGAATATCAGAAGACATTGGGGGTCCTCTGGAGCTGGTCCCTTCTCCCCTCTTGCCCATAGTACACTCACCTCAGCCTCCAGAACTGTGTGAAAATAAACACGTGGTTCAAGGCTCTGCGTTATATATGCCCCAGAAGCCCCAGCTAGGTGGACTTCAATCTCTCTAGGCCTGGACCACCACGAGCACCTGAAATGGGCTGCTGGAGGGGTCAGTGGGGCGTGCCAAAGTCCTGAAAGAGTCCCGCACAAAACAACATATCCTTTCTCTCCCTCATCATGGAGCCTCTCTGTCTCCTCTACTGATATCCAGAGGCCCAGGCAAGTACATAGCCCCACCCTCAATACCCCCAAAATCACATATCCCTTGCTGAATCCCATCTGCGGATGACACCCACCCACACTTCCTTAGGCTTTCTTGGTCAGTTTTTTCTTTCAGACGTGGATTTCTGGGGGGGTTATGGCGAGTGGGTTCATCATTCATTGCCCATCTGTGCTCTCCAGGACACGTACATGAGTGAGAGTGTGTTCCATGAGTCCTGATCTCTTTAGTTTCCGTTCTTCTTTCCTGATGTGTGGGTGGGTGATTCTGTGTCTCCATATGTGGGAGTGGGTGTCCATGGCTTGGAACATGGGTGTTCTTGCGCCCGGCCTTATTTCTGGCCCAGCTTCTGGCTGGTGGATTTCTGCCTCTGCACACAAACCAGTGGAACCAAAACCACGTGCATCCACAAGGGGCTTCAAGAGACATTTGCCAGTGTGATGAGGTTCAGTTGGAAAGCAGAGGAGCCTAGCCCAGGAAAGAGCAAAAGGCCATCCTAGGTGATAAGGTGGGCCTCAGTTTGGGGCAAGGAGGTGGTTGACCCCATCGTCTTTAGCTGGAGTGTGGGCAGGGGATGCAGAGAGCACAGGGAGGCTTCGTGAGGATTGTGTGGCAGGGTCCAGGCACACCAGGCTAAATGCTGAGGAGGTAGCCATCAGAACTGCCATGCTGGGCAGCCCTGTGGGGCCTGACCCTCCTTCCTCTGCGGATCCAGTCTCTCCACCCAAAAGGGCTTTAGCAGGACCCCAGCCACACTCTGGATATTGGAACGGTGTTTTTCCCGGGCACCTGCCATCCTTCGGGAAACACTTGGTGGATCTCCCGGGAACAAGGACCATCCCCTATTTGGACAAGAACTTTCCAGTGGGAAGGCCCTGTGGAACCCAGGGACCTCCAGCTGTCTGCCACGGGATCCCATGAGGCTGAGCTTGCAAGCAGGGACTCCTTACTAGGGGACATGTCTATGTCCTTTGTTCTGTTACCTACCACACCCATCGCCTTTTCTTAGGTTCCCCCAACCACGTGCCCCACAGCCCCAGGCCACCTTTCTTTTTCTGCACTTATGGATCTGATGGAAGGACAGAGGAAAACGGCATAAATATCCCACGTTAGGTTGGGTGCTAGCGCCAGCTTGTTCCTGAGCATATATGTGGGGAGGTTATATTTGAATCTCAGGATGAGCTCGAGAATCAGGAAGAATGAAGGTAGTTGGGTTACCTGAAGGCCACATGAGGCATGGACCTGGGATGAAGGAAGAGGTGTCCCCTTTGTGTGTGTGTAAGGGGGAGGGGGCGAATAAGGAGGACTTTAGGAAGGGAGGTTAGTTGCCTAGACGAATGGGGCCAAGATCCTGGCGGAAAGCCGAAGGGAAGGCCATTCCCAGTCATCCACCATTTCATGCCAATGTGTAGCTCCCAGGGAAGGGGTGACGTGAGGAGCATTTTCCATCTCCATCCCACCAGCTGAGTCGTGGCATGTGGCATGGATAAAGAAGTTCAGCTCACCGAAGTATCCCAGACACAGAAAATTAAGCACCCTGTGTACTCCTTACTAAGTGGATCTTAGTACAAAATCCGCTTAGAGACATACTCAATGATAAATCTGTGTAATACCTACGGTATTTGCAAAGATTATAAACAAGAGGGAAGGGGAAGGAGGGCCCTTCCAGAAACAAGGAAAGTGGGGATCATGCTGTAATAGAGAAAAGAGGCCACCATCATGTACTGCAAGTAAGTAGTGAGACATCTGGTTAGGTTCACAGGATTTCCTTCCCAGTGACTTGCAACTGAGGGGGTTTGACCTCACCAGTGAGGGAGGTCATAGAGACTGGCAGATAGATGGTAACCATGCTACAAAGGGGAGAATGACCCCCCTCACTGAAGTCTCCTACTCTTATTCCATCTACCTTTGAATCTACTCTTATTGTAAGACTCTATTTTAACAGCCTTTTATCTCTGGCTAGGAGGAGACATCTAAGACCCATAAAGATGGAACCAAGGGTGGTGCAGGAATAGCAAAACTGGAAAGAAAACAACAAACCATAATTCAGAACAGCAGAGATGCTACATTAACCACCTGGAAACAGACCAGCCTAATCTCTCCCCATCCTAAAGGTCAGGGAAATTTACTGAAGAGAGACCGGTAAGATTGTAAGAGCCTAAAGTTGGAGAGGAGTAAGCAGATGCAAGATACTCCACAAAAGTTAGGGCTGAAGTAACCATAATAGGACTTTTCATGACCTGCACAATGACTGACATAACATTAACTGCCCCCCCAAAGTCTAGCATGGATCAAGGGCACTAGGATCCTTAGAAGCAAGTGACTAACAGTCACAATAATGTTCCTGTACTAAAAGGGAACACAAGAAAGGGTTCTAAGCAATGCTACTGAGTCCTTACACCTCAGTCCTTTCTGGATTAGTCTTTTCATTGCATCTGCAGGTACTCAGCACAGAATCCCCTCCCAATGAGTCTTGCCATCCACCTGTGATGCACATACATACACACACACAGGTACTATTGAGTAAATCATAAATTTTTTTAAAAAAATGATAGGAACCATGGCTTTAATCCCCTCTGACAGCTAGTGTCTGTGGTCTGCGGAGCACAGAAAAGTATCATTTAATCAAGAAACCAGGCTTTGTTGTGCTCTGCTTCACACAGACCTCTCCTGACTCTCTGCCATCCCCTGTGGGTTTTCCTCCTCGGTTCCATTGGAGGGCAGAGGTGTGGCAGCCCTGACAACAGCCTGAACAGTGTGTGTGCAATTGCTGTATCATGCATGCTCTAAACGCTGGTTAAGCAGGATGCTGATATTACTGTGAGTATATGCAAGACAACTACACGAGAACAGCCATGCAAGTGAGGGGGTTGCAATCTACTTGCAAAGAATAGAAACAGAGTCCAGGTGCATGCTCTTCATAGAATTCAAAGCTTTGGCATGGTCCATAGACCCCCAGTTCCACAAACACTCTGGGAAACTGTGAAAACCGCAGATTCCAGGGCTTATGATGCAGGGGCAGATTCCAGGGCTCATGGTACAATTGCAGGTTCCAGGGATCATGGTACAACTGCAAGGTGTGCAGTGCTAGGGCCCAGCAATCTTCGACCGGACTGAGCACCTGAATGTTTCTGCTTTTTATATCAAGGTCACTGCTTGTCTGTCATGTGAGAGGTGTGAGCTGATATCCCAACATCTCCATCCTCCAAATCCTTGCCAGCTTTCCATTTGACCCTTGAGCCATGGTTCATCTATGACTTTCCACTGTGGTTGCCAGCACCTTTTCTGTATTTCCCTTTGTTTCTGGTTCCAGGGCTGAAACTCTGGAGCGAGCTCTCTGCCTTAATTTTTGAGGCAGGGTCTCTCACTGAAGTTGGAGGTCAGTGATTCAGCCAGACTAGATGGCCACCTCCTTGCACAGAGATTGCAATTACATGCTGCCTACCTTTGTAGGTGAGCACAGAGTCCAGGCTTGGGCAGCTGTGGTGGCTGCTCTCCAGAACATGCCAAAGCTGTCCTGATTCATGCCAAGGAAGAGCACTTCTCTCGGTGGAGCGCCCGCAGTTCTCTCTGCTCCCAGTGTGGTCTCTGCCTCTAGGTGCTTTAGAACGACAGTCAAAACTTGTGGTCTGGTCAGCCCCGGGAAAGGGCCACCTGTGTACGTGCTGGTGGCCAGTGTGGCCAGTTCCACCGTTTAAGTCTTTGTTCCTGAACAATAAAGTGGACACTATCTTTCCCCTCATGGTGTCTCTAGTGCCTGTATTTCTGTCCCTTAGCGACGGCGGTGTCCTCGCCCCTGTCGTGTCCCGTGAATAGCTCTGGCTGGGCCACTGCAACGACCAGCAGAGCTCCTGGTCACTGCTGCCAGGCAGCCACTGCAACGCACCTTTTTTCAGGGGGGCCGCCCATCCACCTCAGATCTTCATGAGCTTGTGGCAAGCACTTTGCTGACTAAGCCACTTCCCCAGCATCCCAGCCCTACATCCCTTCAAAGTTCCTGACAGCATTGTGAGCATGATGTCAGAGACAAATGAATGGACTCCAACCCAGTCTTTAAAAGCTCTGTCTCTAAAGTGCTGGGAAGCTTTCCATCACTGTGACAAATATGCAGGAAAATCGACTTAAAAAGAGCACATGTTTACTTTGGCTCACAGTTTCCCAGGCTCTGCCCATGGTTGCTTGGCCCAGTGCTTGGGTCCTGAGGCAGAACAGTTAATAAGCACATTAATAAGCACAGGAGCGTAGGCAGGAGAGTAGCTCACCTCAAGCCTACCAGGAAGTGAGGAGAAGAGGCCATTCCCAGTATCCCCCGTGAAGACGCTCCCCACCCCATCCCCCACCCTAACTCTTCCACAGGGCCCCACCTCCTAAAGGTTCCATTGCTTCCCAGGAGCGTCAGGGGCTGGAGACTAAGCCTTTTAACACAATGGTCCTCATTGCATGTCCAAATGGTGGAAGGTGCCCAAGTAGAAACATCAGGTTGAAGTTGGAGAAATGCTAAGCATAAATTTCAGATGAAGGGTTTCACCCTTAACATCTATGAGTTCTGTAATGAAGCATAAAATATGTGTACCCCAATAGAACAGATACAAATGGAAGGTATGCAAGAACCTCTTGAACCTCCTTCAGTTCTACTATTCATACATTCATTCATTCGTTCATTCGTTCACTCATTTGGGGTGTGTGTATGAGTGGTGTCCGTGCATGCAGCTCATGCACCTGTGTGGAGGCCAGAAGGGGGAGCCTTATTTCTTGGAGGCAGGGTTTCTCTCTCTGAATCTAGAACTTGAATTTTTAAGCCATGCTGGAAGCCAGAAAACCCCATCAATCCTTCTGTCTCTATCCACCTCAGTGCCGGGATCATGGATGTGCACTGGGCACCCCTGACTTTTTGCATAGTACTGAAACTTGAACCCCAAGTCCTCAGCCTTGCACAGCAAGCACTCTAACTGCTGAGTCCTTTCTCTACATCTTGCATATTGTTTTTAAAGTGCTTATTTTCCTAAATGTGTTGTCATTTCTTCTGTGCAAGATTGATCACAGTAAGCAAGGAGAGCCAGGCAGAGCTGATGGGGATGTGGGAAGAGGGTAGGCCTGTGCACTGGAAGAGGTGGAAAGCTTGATTCAGCATGGTCTGAAAGCTGGTTGTACCATGGTTCCAAGGCCTTGAAACTGACCCAGAAATTCCACTGGCCAAGCTTTATCTTAAAGAAATAGCAGAGCATGTAAGAAATTGCACCTGTCTCTTGCCTGTGATGTATCATGGCAGAAATAAAGTGGAACACTACTTCTTCAGAGAAAGGGAACTGCTGTGATATAATAGTAGGCCATTAAAAATGAAGAAGGCAGGAGGAAGATGAAAAGATAGATTCTGAAGGAAAAAATTACAAATCACCTTTATTTCTTTTTGTTCAGCTACATTTTTCTAAACTTTTTTATGGATAGTTTTTTTTTCTAAAATCAAAAGGCATGGATACTTAGGTCATAACAGACTAATGCTATTTCATGCTGCAAATCCTACTACATTTTCCAAGTGATGTTACCCTGGTTAAGTTCTAGTCATACGTAATAATTAACCTCATTTGTCAACCTGGATCGATCATCTTAATCTCTTACTGCCATGACTTCTCCACCATGATGGACTGTATGCTCTCAAGCTACAAGCCAGAGTAAACATTTCCTTCTTTAGTCTGTTTTTCTCAGGTTGTTATCACAGCAACAGGAAAGCTAACATATCATAAGCCTCAGAGTTAGCATACATACTTAATTTCTTCACTGTAATTTTCAGAGTTAAACAGAGTAGATGATATTATCCTGTGGCACCATCAATTCGGGGAGACCCCAGCCCGGGGTCCCAAATCCAGGAGGCCTGGCTACAGACAAGCCTGAACAAGTTCCTCTATGCCCCAGACACGCCCCAATAGAGGAACCATACAGGCAGTGGGATGAACAACCAATGGGAAGGAGGGATGAACAACCAATGGGAAGCAGCCATCTAACCTGCCCCTGAGATGGACACCTAGGAAACAGTTGGATGATTGGTGGCTGTCCCCCGCGGAGGGATGGCAACACCTGATTGGATCTTGACCCTATAGAAGCCCAAACGCTTCCTGACTAAAGCTGAGTCTACAGCTGAGATAGTGGTGGAAGGGTGAGATGGAGGCAGAAGGAGGAGATGGTGACAGAAGGGGAGATGGAGGCAGAGGGGAGAGATGGAGTCAGAGGGGAGAGATGGAGGCAGAGGGAGGAGGTGGAGGCAGAGTCTGGAGCCAACTGGTCATCTGCTGGTTGCTTCTGTCCTGACTCCCAGGTTTTGGGTGGTGAGCCCGCACACTGGAGGCTGCTGCGGAATTCCTCCTCCTTCTCCCGGCTGGCCTGGTAGTCATTAGGCAACATTGCTCTGGCAAGCATTAAGACCTGAGTACAGATTCCCAGCACCTGTGAGAAAGCTGAGCCCAGTGACATCGGTAACTCTGGTGCTGGCAGTGGAAGGTTAGATGTTGGGGGAGGAGGAGATGTAGGGGAGGGGGAGATGGTGGCTGTGGGGGATATGGAGGGTGAGGAGGGTGAGATGGAAGTGGAGGAGAAGATGGTGGCAGAGGGGGAGATGGAAACGGGAGGCGAGATGGAGGGGAAGATGGACGGGCAGGAAGAGATGGAGGCAGAGGGGAAATGGAGGGGCAGGGGGAGATGGTGTTGGAAGGGCGAAATGGAGGTGGAAAGGGGAGATGGAGGCAGAAGGAGGATGTGACGGAAGGGGGAGATGGAGAAGCAGGGGGAGATGGAGGAGCAGGGGAGATGGTGATGGAAAGGGGAGATGCTGATGGAAGGGGAAGATGGAGGCAGAGGAGGCGATAGAGGCTGAGGTAGGAGATGGAGGTGGACGGGGAGATGGATGCAGAGGGGGGAGATGGTGGCAGAGGGGGGAGATGGTGGCCGGGAGAGGAGATGGTGGCTGAGGGGGGACATGGTGGTGAAAGGGGGACATGGTGGTGGAAGGGGGAGATGGTGGCAGAAGGGGAGATGGGGGATATCTGGAATACATTGATTAGGAGACTATGTCTCACAAAAACAAAGGGGCAAGGGGCTGGATAGATGGCTCATGGATTAAGCAGAAGGATCTAAGGTCAGGTCCCAAGATCCCTGATTAAAAAAAAAAAAAAACCTGAGCAGTTGTAACAGCAGACTGCACTTCTGACTGTGGAAGGCAGAGCCTGGAAAACCTCAGAGCAAAGCAATAAGGAAGTAGAACAATCTGGGATGATTGCCAGAGTCACTCTTGGGCTTCCACAGGCACATACAGTGCCCTCTTCTATTTACACACACGTATGTGCACACACACACACACACACACACACACACACACAAATTAATTGTAAAATAAGGTGATGAGTGATCAAAGAAGACAGTACCTAATGTCAACCTTTGTCTGCCACACATTTGTACACATATGTGCATACACATCTGCTTTTCATGTGCATTTATAAACATGGACATATAGCACATGAGTGCACACACAGAAATAAAATAAATGGATAATAAATCCCTGGATTTTGCTTCACTTCAAAAAAATAAACAAAAGCAAAAATTCCAAGGACCACTGTGCCATTGCTGGCCAGGAATGCTGTAGAAATGAATGTCCCTAGTTTGGGGTACTTGGCCAGCCAGCATGCTCTTGGAGGAGTAGAGCCGTGCCATTCAGTTCAGCTATTGTCTCCATATGACAGGTGGAGAGGTGGAGACTCACAGGGTCATACACAATGGGTGATGGAGTTAGGCCTACTCATAATCCCAACTAGTTCAGTTTAGCACAACAAACTCTCAACTTCAGTAACAAATCCCAGTTTGTCCCCTTGGATTCCCACACATTTATGATATTTAAGTCTCTCTGAAGTACCCATCTTGCATGACTAGCACAAGTTACTCAGAGTGGCAGATTATATTTCCAAAGAAGTCTGGTCCAGTGTCTCTTGCCTCATGTGCTCTTAGAGGAAAAATCGGCACCGACTGAGTGTATCTGAAGCAACACCATGTGAGTGCAGAAGCTACATTTCATAGATAGATGCAGGTAACAACTTGACAATGGAAAATTTGAGCTCTGAGCACATTTGTAAGGAATTAGTAATTTAGTCCCAAGCACACCTATAGGAGAATGTCTGATCAATGGACGAGCACAGACCATGGTGGGTGGGGCTAGTCCCTGGGCTGATTCAGGGACTTGGCATTCTTTGGCATACTTTGACCAGACACGCTGCCTGGCAAGTGAAGTTTTCCCCTCTGTCACCGGTCCTGTGGATATGGCGTGGCCAGATTCTTGGTGTAGCATGAGTGTCTTCTGTGAGGAGATATAGCCAAATCATCATAAAACAGAATCAAAGCTCTTGTTTCCCTAAGCCATTTGGTGGTGAATTTGTCAGAAACACAGAGTAACTGTGACAGAATCATCAAGTGTTCAGGCCTCTACTTGCTCTCTTGTGATGTTCTGCATGGAGTCCAGCCACCATGCTGTGAGGAAACCCAAGCATCCTAGGAGGGGCAGCATGACCATGAACAGAAGCCCAGCTCTCATCCCAGTCGGACCCCCTGTCGTTAACACAAGCTGGATCTGTCAGTCCTGTGAGTTACCATGGAACAAGACCCTCAGCAACATGCCCCGCTGGTGCAGCGTTGAGAGGAGAGAGCTGCACACATTGGTCTATGTCCAGGTCGAAGACTTGACAGCCAAACAAATGATTATGTGTTGGTACAAACTGTTCAATCTATTTCCCATCTGTTCTGATATGGTGTTGCAGTTACTCTGCTGCATTGTTGCTGATAAAAATCGTGACAAAGCAGTCTAAGGGAACAAAGGGATTAATTTTCTTTTATTATTATTATTTTTTATTTCTTCCACTCATAAAAAGTTGATTAGTAGCACATTCCTTTCCTTCCCTACACTCCTCCCTGGACCCTCTTGCTCCCTTCCCCCTTTTCCCCTTCCTGTCCCCGCTGCCTACCTTTCTCCCAGTGCCCCCTCCCCCCATTCTGGAGCATTCTTTAGTGTGCATGTCAAACTTCCCTGTGGGTCCTCCCCTCTGATGAGGCGTAAGAACTCAATGGCATTGCCTAGAGCATTTATTGTCTGATGGTGGTCGAAGCATAAATTATCTGAAGTTTCACCTTTAATGTGGTGAGGAAGGCTCCTTGCTGCTTTTTTTTAAATGAGAGAAACCTAAATGCCTCAATCTATGTTTGGTGTGTAACACGCAAATACTCTCCAAACAGTTTTGAATAAATGACTGAGTGTGAAAAATGCATAATATTTTATATTTGCAGGTGCAATTGAAAGGAAAGGTTGGAATTTTATAGAATTAAAATCAGTCCCATTTTTCCCCCAAATGCCACTGTAGTACTACTGAGATAGCTCAGCAGGTAAGGTGCATTTGCAAACCTGGCAATATGAGTTCCAGAAATGCATGCTTGTGCACTCAATTTCTCTCTCTCTTTCAAATAAATAAATATACATTAAAATGCCACTGTGAATATATTAAACAATACTGAATGGTACAAATGATTTAGATGCTAAACATTACACATATATTTCAACACAAACATACAACGAGAAACCATAAGAAAGTTAAGTAATACATGGCAGTTTTGTTCATATAGCCATAGAACTACTTCATCTGGTAAAGTACAATGTGACCTCACGAGGCCAGGGGTGTTGGTGACTCGACAGGGGTCAACACAGGAGACAGTGAGGGGGAGGGGTCTGACTTAGGAAAAGTTTTAGATAGACTCAACAAAACTGCTTATGGAATGAGTTCATGAGACAGAGAGGATATGGGTGGCTTTCAAGGTTTGACCTTGAATGACTGCAATGCCCAGTTTCTGCCATTGACTTGCCTAGTGTTGGAACCAAAGTTCCTGCACCTGATCGAGCCCCTCAACTAAAGACACGGAGATGCCAGAATCGATGCAAAGGCAAGAGGCTTTAATCACCAGCGCGCTGGGGTCACCCTGCTTTTCGGGAGCAAGAGTGGCCCCGAGAACTTAGGGTTTGGGTTTTTTATAGGGCAGGGAACAAATTTCAAACAGAGCAAACCCAGCAAACGGGATGAAACATCTGGTTATTGGTGATAAGGATGGCTCAAGGGGTGAAGTACAAGTCAGTATGACTAAGGGGTAAGGTACAGGGCAGTTCATCAAGAGTTAGCATGACTAAGGTCAATTCACAAACAGGATTTCATGTTCATGTCCACACATATTTATGTCCACATTCCCCCCTTTTCCTATAGTAAAATTCAATCCTGAATTTACAAGAGGCGATGTTGGGACAGAACTCCCACTCGGAAGATGACCCAACTCAGTAGACCACACTGACAATGAGATCTTTGTAAACTGCAGACTTTTGTTATATGCTATCTAGCATTTTCTGTAATCCATGATTTTTCTCTTTTAATATCTTTGGTGCATCTAAAACCAGAACCACGTGGATGACTTTATAACAGTGCTAAAATATTTTATTCTATTAAGCCTAAACCTAGAATATTCGGGCATTCAGGCATGTAAACAAAGAAATGTCTAAAATAATATTAGTATTAAGCATATCAGAAATCTTAGTAGTTACTTTGTGGGTGACTAATGAACTTGTCATTTTCCTGATCTTAAACATTTTAGTAAAATCAAAAGTTGACAAAAGCCTAGGAAGGAAGTTGAGCACTAGAATTTTGTGCTCCCTAGTCCATTAACATAGAAACAAAGAGGCTTCCCATTTGCATGTTAAACCCAAGGTTCTCATGAGATGTTTAACCTGGCACTTTGGACTTTCACTGGTTACCAGCTGCAAACTCCTTTTCCATCGGAGGGAAGCTATGAGTTTCAGGCCATTACATTGATGTCCATCAGGGTGCTCAACCCCTGGGCCCTGGGGTGCAGGGGGCAATCTTTTCTCCAGTGGAAATTCCCATGTTTGGGACATAGGCCACATGAAAGCTTCCTGTGCTCACAACCGTCTCAAAGCGCCCAGTCCAGTCATATTTAAAGCATCTTTTTCACCTTTCCCCTGTCGGAAGAGGTCCTGGGTTATCTGCTTGGGATGCCTGTTTAATCTATCCCCTAAGGCAAATGTCAAGTTCTGATTTCTTTGCTTTCTGTTTTTTTCTCTTTTTCTTTTCTTTTTTTATACCAAGTCCTAGGTCACCTGTCCTATTTTAAAGTCCTAGGACAAACAGAAATAAAGGATTTTATCTCCAAGACAGAAATGAAAGCTTCCTGATGGTGCCAACCTCTCCCTTACAGATGAGGATGCTATCCTCCAGATAGGAGTTTTGCTGACATGGAAGCTAAATGAAATTTCTGTCTGTTTCACCTTAGTCTTGAGGACATTGGGAGGCAAAGCTTTTCCTGAGTTACTAGCTGGTACTTTTGGTATAGATCTCTGTAGTCTCTTAACTTTCTGTCATTTGTTTGCTATTGTTTCTCTAGTTGGATAATATCATAACTTAAATACAGTTCCTGGACACAGGAGGGGGAAATTTCTCTTTTGGCTTCAGTTTAGTGAACCTGGACTTGAGGAAAGGCTGCATGGCTTAGCAGAGTTCTGTCAAACACTATATACACAGTGTTGTCAGCAAAGACATCTATTGACATTGCCTGTGGTATGGTCGGGGGATGCCAGCGCTTCACCTGATGCCACCAGAGCCCCACTTGATGACATTAAAAGGGGAGAGTCCATGGTCCATACATGCCTGAAGCTTCCTGTATTCCCTATGCTATTTAAACAGCATAGTCATTGTCTTTCCTTTTGGGGCAAACAGTTCTAGGAATTCCCTTCCATTGACTAACAAGAGCTAAAGTCACATTGATCCCCACTGCACTACGTAGACAAAGAGCTAGAGTCACATTGATTCCCCACCACACGACGCAGACAGACAAAGGTTGGGAATCCCTCCAGGAGAGATCATTCAAGTACTAGTCTGGCCACACTCTTTGCAGAGTCATGGGTGATAACTTGGCCATAGTGGGTTCAGCGGTTTTGCGACTTGCGATTGGATTCTAATCCAATCCCACCCTAGCTCATATGTTGTCACCATGGAAACGCAGAACTGGTCCATTCGAATCCCATGGCTTTAAGAGATCTTAAGGATCTCGCTGTGGGACTACAAACTCAAGCACAGAGGCATGACAGGTTTCCCACCTCAGACCGACACTCACTTACATATTCATACAGAGGTTAAAACATTCCCTCCACCATTTTGCAGGTGACCTTTTCCTCCCCCTCCAGGAAAGGCCTGCTCCAAAAGGTGAGTAGAGGTTGGTTTAACAGCTGGCCTTGAGTCTGCTCCAAGCTGCAGCTGAGGTGGCATCATCGGGCGGGGCCTCGGTTCCTCCTGTTGGTCTGATGCTGAGCAGAGCCCTGCTCTCTGGGAACCCATTTCCCAGGGAGCAGATGAGGGCCCTGCCAGGGCTGCTGCAGGTCCTAGTAACCAAATTCTTATTTAATCAAAACAAGCAATTGAAATACATTTGAATACATGAAGCTTAATTCTTAATTTTTAATTTCTGAGGCTCAATGCTTTTTCTTTTATAATATGGAAGAAGCATAATGCATGACATTTCTTTTAACCATCATCTCTAATTTTCAGTCTTCTCATAAACCTAACATTCCACAAACCTTTACAACATACTTTAACGTTCTTTGTAGGTAACCAACTCATAAATCTCCTGCGCATACTTTAACATTCTAAGTAACATATCTTATTTCATAAACCTTCTATTAAACCTTCTTTACAATTAAGTACTATATATATTTTTTTTTCCTATTTGATGGCTTCCTGCTGTTTTCACATTAGTTATCCTATAAGAAATGTCCTTTAAAAGAGGCAGTAGACTTCATCTTAAAAATCATTATATAGCAGAACACAGGAGTACACCTGGGAACAGGGAATTAGAAAGCAGATGTATCCTCAAGAAAGGGAGCTCGTACATACCAGGAGAATGAAGAAATTCCAATGAATTTCTCAGAAATCAGTTTTCCTTTCTGGCTGTTAGATATGTTGATATTACACATGGGAAAACAAACTTTTAAAGAAATTACAAAAGTGATGTTATCAGATCCTAGGTAAAAACACAATATCATCTTTTGTGAAGCTTCATAGAAATCAAGATAAAACCAAGTATTTTGGTCAGTACGTACTCAGGTCTTTTATGTTGTCAAAATGATTCATTCTTAAATGTGCACGTGCATTTAAATTGAGCATGCCAAATAATAAAGAGTCAAAAAAAACCCCAAAATATAATTATAAGCGCACAATAATTTGAAGTGGCCACAGCTTTGTTATTTTGAAATATAAAACACACATATGGGAAACCCAGATAACTAAACAAGTCAAAACACTTAAAGTAACTCTTAAAATGAGATCATCATAGACACAGCACAAATAAACGACAGACAGTTCTTCTGGCCCTTCCAGTACAGAGGGGGCAGAGGCTTTCTTTCCTTAGTTGCTTTAGAAATTAAAATAGAGGTGTTATTAGGTAAATTAAGAAGAAGACAGTTTAAAACACACATCTGCTGGCCTTGAAAGTGAGCCTATTTATCAGAACAGGGAGTGATGAATTTTCCTTTCCTGATTTCAACATTTAGATTTCGAGTTCTTTCCCTACCTGCCACCCTCTTTTTCTGACACCTAAGCGAAACCAAAGACAGAAAAAAACGTAGTACACAACAATCAGACACACTGTAAGCACAGATCTCCCTGCAAGGCTTCTCCACGTTAGAGCAAACGCTTGCGAGCCTGGGAGAGAATACCTCGGAGACAAGGGGCCATATGTCCCTGGCTCCTGTCCGAATAGCTGGATCATCCAGCTCAAATGCTATCCCTGAGTGTGGAGTGTCCTCCGTACTCTTCGAGGTGTATCAGTACGTCTACCCACCTCTCTAAGGGTATAGCCCAGATGCCGGTCTTGGCACCCACAGTGCTCCGGCTACCAGATGCTGGTCTCAGCACCCACAGTGCCCCAGCCACTAGATGCTGGTCTCGGCACCCACAGTGCCCCAGCCGCCAAAATTCAGAACCCAGAAAAAACAGGATTAGACAACCAGAGCAAGGCAGACACAACAGCATGCACAGAGATACTCATGCACCCTTTTGTCTCGAGACGGCCTCCTATCTGCTCTTCGTGATCTCCAGTGAGGGCACTCCCTTCCCGGCCAATGCACCAGATGCTGGAACAAAGTTCCTGCACCTGATCGAGCCCCTCAACTAAAGACACGGAGTCGCCAGAATCGATGCAAAGGCAAGAGGCTTTAATCACCAGCGTGCTGGGGTCACCCTGCTTTTCAGGAGCAAGAGTGGCTCCGAGCACTTAGGGTTTGGGTTTTTTATAGGGCAGGGAACAAATTTCAAACAGAGCAAACCGAGCAAAATGGGATGAAACATCTGGTTATTGGTGATAAGGATGGCTCAAGGGGTGAAGTACAAGTCAATATGACTAAGGGGTAAGGTACAGGGCAGTTCATCAAGAGTTAGCATGACTAAGGTCAGTTCACAAACAGGATTTCATGTTCATGTCCACACATTTTTATGTCCACACTAGTGTTTGGGGACAAGCTACTTAAACTCTCTGATTCTCATCTACCCAATGGAGATGTCAGCAAGGAACGGGCACATGTTTCCAGGAAGAACAACACAGCCTTACTCTGTGGTGTGCACTGATTTCCATGTTCTAAATGCTGCCATAAGCTAGCAACTGCTTAGCAGCTAGCTTGAGAAATTACTTCCACTCAGGGATTTGAACCAGAATAGTAATGTTAGGGAACTTGCTGCCTGCTAAGCCTTCCTTGGGATTATCTATTTGGTTCTCAAAAAGTATGAGTTGGATGTTATTATCTTCTCTGTTTCAGGAACAAGGAAATTGAGTGGTGGAGGGATTGGGGGACTTACATGTCAAAGCACTGGCACCCCTTCTCAGCTCCAGAAAACTGCTTACCCTGTTCTTGAGTGGAATCAAATAAGACATGTCCTCTAAATAGTAGCTGGTATACAGTAGATGCTTAACTAGCATTCTTCTCCTTGTTTCTCATTTCTATTGGTAGAAATTTCTATTGGTAGAAAAATTACCTGGACTGGATCCCAGACATCTATGGAAAGCCCTAGAACAGGTTTCTAGAATTCATTTCTTCTTCCTTCTGAAGATGAACTGATAAAAAGCAGAGGTAGATAGGAAGAAGCAACATGTCCCCCTTCCTGTATTTTGTTATTATCCTCTGAGGAGCACGGATTTGGAATCTAAGCAGGTCTTTCCTGTTTTTTGTTAAGCAGGATGAATAACTATCCCTAATGTTGAGAAATCATTTAGTAGTTCAAAGTGAAATCTGCAATTCAAAGCATCCTGATCAATGATTACTATGGATTATCAGACTTATCTGTGAGAACGTAACTGGGCAACTCAACTCTTTCCAACACCTTGGTGGATACATTAGAAACTTTCTGCAAGGAATTCAGACTCAGGAGTTCAGCTGGCTCAGGAAGCCTGTTAACTTACATATAATAGGAAGCAGATAGGAAAGGCTTGGGCAGTAGGTGCACCCTGGCTTTGCATTTCTGAAGACCTCCTCTCCGCACCCCTGGGGATGCATTTTGTCTGCAGGTCAACTGACTGCCACCTTCCAGGTGCCATGTTCCGACAAATATCCAGCAAAAGAAGAGACTTATCTAGGCCTTGTGTCTGCAGAGAAGCGAGGACAGCTCATTTTAGCCTTGGTTCACTTCTGCACCCTCCCTCCATGCAGTCCCACAGCAACAGAAACAAAGCTGCCATGTCATCTTGGGCGAAACACGAATTAAGGGAACCCACACCTGTGATCAGGTTTCACTGTTATCTTTCATGGATCCTGGTGAGCTCTTCCTTGCTCAGAATCTCTTTGAGATGCAGTAATCTTAACTTTCTGCTCCCTAGCGTGGGTTCCCTTAATTCGTGTTTTCCCCAAGATGACATGTCAGCTTTGTTTCTGTTGCTGTGGGACTGCATGGAGGGAGGGTGTAGAAGTGAACCCACTCCTGTGATAGCCAACAAACTCCCAACATAACAACACTACTGCACACTTGAGGACAGAGCCCACAAAAGCCCACAAAATAATCACTCCTTAAAGGTTCTGCCTCTTTTTACTCACTCTCCTGTTGGAAATTATATTTCAATAGAACCATTCAAACTGCAGAAGAAAGACACCTGTATGTCTTTAAATTGGTACTTACTTGCTTAAGGAATGGAAGCAATTAAATATGGAACCATTTTTTAAAAAATCTACAATGGACTTCAAGATTCAGCTTGGAAAAGAAAGCTTGGGAGTTGGGGGGGAGGACAACTTGCCTGTCAGGTCAGCTTTTTTCTTGTTGGGTGGAAGTTTTGTCCTTTCCTTATTCTTCTCAGCTGCATCACCCGTAATCATAAATAACAGATTATAGTCATACCTTGTTTCTGTTTTTTGAGTCTGAGCCAGGCCTACATTTCCCTTGAGTGAATCTTGAGTCTGAGGTAATTATTTCAACCCTCATGCAACTAACTACCCAGCATTCCACCTGCAGGACCCAGTGACACCTCTTTCTATGCAAACTGTTATTGGAGGACTCTCATCCCTTCTTGGCTTGAGGTGGGATTCACTGGCATTGGTTCAAGGGTGGGCATGTGCTATGGACTGAGTACCCTTATTCCTCAGATTCTTATGTGGAAAACTCAGTCCCCAGTACCGAAGAAAGCAGCTGTCTTTGGAGGCAGGCACTTTGGAGAGGTAGTTAAGCAAACAGGAGCCTGCTAGGATGGGCCTTAATGCAATGTCACTGGTGTCCTTACAAGAAGCAAGGCATGTGGACATAGACATGCCACCCCAGAGGTGTGCGTGCATGGGCAAAGAGACCGTGTGGGGATACAGAAAGTGGCCACCTGCAGGCCACATGGAGAAGCCAAACTGCCCATACCTTGACTACTTAGGACTTCTAATCTTAGGTACTGTTAGAAATAAGTATCTGTTATTTAAATCATCTATCTGTGGTATTTGTGCATGTGTATGCATGTGCATGTGCATGTGTGTGTGTAGGCAGAGGACAACCTTCAAGTGTTGCTTCTTGCCTCTCTATGCAGTCTGAGACAGTGTCTCTTCTCGGATCCTTTGTAGTCCAGGTTTGGACTTTTGGACAGTATCTGCCTCCTATTTCCCATGAGTCTGCAGGGAATGAACATTTGTGCCTTTTTCTCTGGGCATTGAAGTGCCATCTGGGCATCTGAACTTAAGTCCTTATTGGTGAAGGTCAAGCACTCTATCCACTGAGTCACCTCACTAGGTTAATATGCCATGCTGTGGCAGACCTGCTTGTTTATTTTTGCAGCATGTGCATATAGAGTTGGCTCTGTCTTTACTATAGAAGGTGGAGGAGGGAGCCTGGAAACAAAGCAGAAGGCAGAGAGAAAGGAGCTGGATCAAGCCCAGCCTGGGACCTGTCTGACCAGGCCTTTCCAGCTCCACACGCCAAGCAATCTCTTTACCGCTGATTGAGTCTCCATTTGCAGAAACCCAAGGTCCCCAGCTGGGACATCCACTTTGTGTTTATAGGCCAGGGAAGAAGCTGTCCTCAAGAAATTTACATAAGCAGACCTCTGTGTTTTACAAGCCTAGGCTCCTTGAGGCAAGTCAGTTTTATTGTTCTCAAATGCCAGGAAATGAATCCTTCCTGTGTTGAAAGTTGGAAAAGAAAATTAGCCTGATTTCAAGCATGGATTTGCACCTTGGAGTTGAAGGCCTAGGAAACAGAGGTGCTGTAGGAGCCCTCTAGAGGCAAAGCCCTGGGCAAGTAGAGCCAGCAAAGGGGTCATGGAGGGGATTTATGTGAAAATAAAAATGCAAACACACACACACACACACACACACACACACACACACACACACACACAAGCATGCGCATGCACACACAAATAGTAAGACCACTGAGGCTGGGGGGAGGGCAGCAGAAAGGTCCCTGGAGGATTCCCAGTGAGGGAGGAGGCATCTGTTCTGGGCTGATTGAGCAGGGCAAAGTGGGCAAGCCAGTGGGCTTTGTTGGAATTCACTTGCCTAGGCACTTGCCAAAGTCCCTAAAGAAGCTCACATGAGAGAGCTTGCATGGAACCATCCTCAGCCCATGGACAATCATTTCATAATAGGAGACTTTCCAGAAGAGTTCTCTGTGAGTGCTATGTGAGTGTACAGTGTGTTAATTAATTTCCTTAATTAATTCCCCAGTCAGATAGGAGAATGTCTAAAAACAGATGGCATGGAAGCCTGGTGTCAAGATTCTGTGGGTCTTTAAGATAAGCTTCCCTTCCCCCAGCACCTAGCTCTCCGCCCACGCGCATTCTAAAACTTCCTGCTGGTGCCAGCCCAAAGGCGCCAACCTTGTTTACCCGATCTCGGGCGGGACGTGCCGTTCCACCCTCCACCTTGGGCAGTACGGGAACTGCCCAGAGACACCACTATCAGCAAAGGAACATTTGGTGGTCAACTTTATCACCCCATAACTCAACTGCCCAGAGACACCGCTATCAGCAAAAGAACATTTGGTGGTTAACTTTATTGTGTGCCGTGTTCCCATAGAGTTTGCTGTGACTGCTTTCATTATAAAAACCCTACCCCGATCTCAGTCGGGCCGCTCCTTCCTTGCTTGCAAGAGGGACGGTCCTGGCGAGCCAGAATAAATCTTGCCTTTTGCCTCTTGCAGCAACCTCTCGGTCCTCGTGGTTCTCGGGGTCTGGGTGGGTGATAAACAGGGACTTCGGTTCCAACATATTGGGGGCTCATCCGGGATGCCCCCAGCCCCAGAAGGAACAGCGACGACCCAGGGTTGAAGGTAAGCGTGTTCTTGTCTTTGTCTTTGTGTTCCTCTAAGATTTTCCTTTCATTTTCGAAGGAACGCCGTGGACTCGGCGTGAGGGCTGTGCCCTTTTAAGGGGTGAGCAGACGTGCTCTAGGGTACCCTGTAGAGCGAGGAGGACGCTCCAAGCTCGGGGACAGCAGGCCGTGAGTTAAATTAGACTCATGGTGAGACTATTCGGGGAAGGAGGCCATATCAAGGACCTCTGGGACCCCCGAGCCAGGTTACTGCCGGCATCTTTTGCTTTTGATTCTCCACCCGGAACAGGAGTGCTCCGGCGGACACTTGTTGATTGGAGGTCTTGTCATGTTGTCAGTTTTGTGTTGGTGTCTTTTAGTGTGTTTCTGGTATATTTTTGTTATCAAGAGATACGTATCTTGGGACAGGTTCAGACTACTCCTTTGGACTTGACGCTGGGGCACTGGAAGGACGTTAGGGAAAGAGGACATAACCTATCTTTCAACTTACAAAAAGGAAGGTGGCAAATCTATTGCAGAAATGAATGGCCCACCTTCAATGTGGGGTGGCCGGCTGATGGCTCCTTTCAGAAGGAATTAATCTCTCTAGTCAAGAAGCAGGTTTTCAGGACGGATCCCATGGACACCCCGACCAGGTCCCATACATTGTCACCTGGGAAGACCTAGTCCAAGACCCTCCCTCTTGGATGAAATCTTTTATTCCCCAACCTCTCCCTGTTTTAACTCTCTCTACTCCTGCTTCGGACCCTAAGTCCAGACCACAGGTGATTCCTGAGGATGAGACCCAGAAAGAACTGCTGGATCAACTGCCACCCTACCCAGAACAACGAAGAGGTCCAGAAGAGCTGCCTGGACTTCCTCCTACCCCCCCTTCTATCCCCTCCACACCACCTTCCGCTCCTCCTCCTTCTTCACCCTCTACTTTTTACCCATCCCTAGATCCCTTCCTGCAGGGACCTGTGGCAGGGACAAGACGAAAGGTCCAACTGGATAAAGAGGATATCCCTACGTTGCCTCTATGGGAGTATGGCCTTCCTGATGATCAGGGAAATCAGCCCCTTCAGTACTGGCCTTTCTCCTCCTCTGATCTTTACAATTGGAGGAATCAGAATCCCTCTTTTTCTGAGAACCCAGATGCTTTAATTTCTCTCATAGATTCAGTGCTTTATTCCCACCAGCCAACATGGGAGGACTGCCAGCAACTGCTGGGGGCCCTTCTCACCACAGAGGAAAAACAAAGAGTTCTGCTGGAAGCCCGCAAAAATGTGCCTGGGGAGGATGGAAGACCTACCATAATTCCCGCCCTCATAGATGTGGCTTCACCCTTAACAAGACCTAACTGGGACTACCGGACCCCTGAAGGTAGGGAGCGTCTCAATGTGTATCGCCAGACTCTAATGGCAGGTCTCCGAGGTGCAGCCAAACGACCCACCAATCTGACTAAGGTAAGAGAAATATTACAGGGTCTGGGGGAAGCTCCTGCTATTTTCTTAGAACGGCTTATGGAAGCTTTTCGCAGGTTTACCCCCTTTGACCCCACTAGTGATGAACATAAAGCGACAGTAATGATGGCTTTTATTGACCAGTCAGCTAAGGATATTAAAAAGAAATTGCAAAGAATAGAAGGATTACAGGATAAGTCGCTGAGGGACATAGTGCAGGTAGCTGAGAAAGTATATTATAATAGAGATGTTGAGGAAGAAAAGAAAGAAAAGGAAAAGGACTTAAGAGATAAGAGACATGAGAGGAAGCTCACTCAAATCCTGGCCGCGGTAGTACAAGATAGACCACCAAGACAGGGAGGCAGGCAGGGACACCTGGGCAACAAGGAACATTCTCAGAAGACCGACCGGAACCAATGTTTTCGATGTGGAGAAAAAGGACACTGGGCCAAGGACTGTCCACAGAAACCCAAATTTCAAAGGCGACCTGTAAGTAACCCCTCAAAAATATTAACCCTGGGAGAAGACTCGGACTAGGGGGGACGGGGTTCAGCACCCCTCCCTGAACCCAGGGTAACCTTAATGGTGGCGGGGAAGAAAACAGAGTTCTTAGTAGACACAGGGGCCCAACATTCGGTCCTAACACAAGATCAAGGAAAACGATCTGGAAAGACTTCTTGGGTACAGGGGGCAACAGGGAACAAGCAATATTCATGGACTACCTGAAGAAAGGTGGACCTCGGCGTGGGCCGGGTATCCCACTCGTTCTTAGTCATCCCTGACTGCCCATACCCACTCTTGTGACGAGACTTATTAACAAAGGTGGAAGCCCAAATCCATTTCTCAACAGAAGGGACTACTGTAACCAACGAACAAGGACAGCCCCTTCAGATTTTAACCCTCAAACTACAAGATGAATATAGACTTTTCGAGTTTCCACTAGAAGAGACCACAGAGATGGCTCCATGGTTGCGGAAATACCCAAAGGCATGGGCAGAGACTGGTGGTCTAGGGGAAGCTGTTAATCAGCCACCTGTCCATATAGAATTAAAATCTCAAGCACTGCCCATAGCTGTCCGCCAATACCCAATGACTGCTGAAGCCAGAGAGGGAATTAAACCCCATATAGCTAGGTTGTTGGAAGCAGGGGTCCTCCGCCCATGCCGGTCAGCATGGAACACACCTCTACTACCGGTCCGGAAGCCTGGCACCAATGATTACCGGCCTGTGCAGGACTTACGAGAGGTAAATAAATGGACAGCCGACATTCACCCGACTGTCCCAAACCCATATACTCTCCTAAGTTCTTTGCCACCAGACCAAATCTGGTATACGGTGCTGGACTTAAAGGATGCATTTTTTTGCCTAAAACTGGCCCCGGCCAGTCAACCACTCTTCGCATTCGAATGGAAGGACCCTGAGACCGGAACCTCTGGACAGCTCACATGGACCATGTTGCCACAGGGATTCAAGAATTCCCCCACCATCTTCGATGAGGCGTTGCACCAGGACCTCCTCTCTTTCCGCACTCGGAACCCACAGGTAACTCTCCTACAATACGTAGATGATCTACTGCTGGTGGCCCCAGACGAGTCCACCTGTCGGGAAGGCACCGAGAGACTCCTGAAAGAACTGGGAAGCCTAGGATACCGGGCATCAGCGAAGAAAGCCCAGATCTGTAAAACAAAGGTCAGTTACCTGGGGTATCAGCTGGAGGGAGGAAAGCGTTGGCTGTCGGAGGCACGGAAGCAGACTGTGTTTCATATTCTGCCTCCTCAAAATCCTAAACAAATGAGGGAATTCTTAGGCACGGCAGGATTTTGCAGACTCTGGATACCAGGGTTCGCGGAATTGGCAGCCCCCCTGTATGCGTTGACTAAGAACAGTGTCCCATTCACTTGGACTGAAAGAGAGCAACTGGCCTTTGACCAAATAAAACAGGCCCTTATGACAGCGCCAGCTCTGGCCCTGCCAGATACAACTAAGCCCTTCCACTTGTATGTGGCAGAGAATAGGGGCATAGCAAAGGGGGTGTAGACTCAACAATTGGGACCCTGGAAGAGGCCGGTAGCATACCTCTCCAAAAGATTGGACCCGGTAGCTGCAGGATGGCCAGCTTGCTTGCGCATAAGAGCTGCTACCTCAACGTTAGTAAAGGATGCCGATAAATTGACTATGGGACAGAATCTGACTGTGGCGGCCATCCATGCCCTAGAAAATGTCATTAGAAAACCACCGGATCGTTGGCTCACCAACGCCCGAATGACTCATTATCAAGTGTTGCTGTTAAACAATGACAGAATAACGTTTGCACCAGCAACTGGACTTAATCCCGCCACCTTGCTGCCGGACCCAGACCTATAGCCCCCGATTCATGACTGTCAACAAGTCCTTGCTGGGGCCCATGGCTGGCGGAAAGACCTGACCGACCAGCCCTTGCCGGATGCAGAAACTACCTGGTTCACGGACGGCAGCAGCTTCTTGGGCCAAGGAGAGAGGCGAGCCGGGGCTGCAGTGGTGGACGGAAAACAGGTCATCTGGGCATCAGCCCTCCCGGCAGGAACGTCAGCACAGAGAGCAGAGTTGGTCGCTTTGACAAAAGCCTTGGAGTTGGGAAAGAGACGGCGGATTAACATCTACACGGACAGCCAGTATGCATTTGCAACCGCTCATGTACATGGGGCCATTTATCAACAAAGAGGACTGCTGACCTCAGAAGGTAAGGCCATAAAAAATAAACGGGAGATCCTTGACCTTCTGGCTGCTCTACATCTTCCTGCAAAGGTGAGTATAATACATACCCCGGGACACAAAAAAACTAAAACTCTGATAGCATTGGGAAATGATATGGCAGATAAAGAAGCAAAGAAAGCTGCCTATCAGTCAACTTCTATTCTAATATTAGGAACCCTAAAGCCAGTCTATGAATATACCCAGAAAGACCTGCAGTTAATAGAGAAATTGGACAAATCCTATGATGATAAATTAGGGGCCTGGAGAACCCCTACTGGACAAATTATACTCCCTCAGAAAGAAGCTAAAGAATTAATCAAACAAATGCATCAATGGACGCATTTGGGAGCAGCAAAAATCAGAGAACTCATTAAGGAGTCTGACTTTCTGATACCAAAGGCTGCCAGGCTGATCTATGAGACGATCATAGCCTGTGAGCCTTGTAGTCTGGTAAATGCCCAACCTACTGAAGGAGTCACAGGACAGAGACTGAGGGGCGACAGACCAGGAAGGTATTGGGAGATAGATTTCACAGAAATTGTGCCTGCTAAATATGGATACAAGTATTTGTTGGTATTTGTGGACACCTTTTCTGGCTGGGTGGAAGCCTTTCCCACCAAAAACGAAACTGTGTCAACAGTCACCAAGAAGATCTTAGAAGAAATCTTCTCCCGTTTCGGAATTCCTAAGGTAATAGGCTCAGACAATGGCCCTGCGTTCATTGCCCAGGTAAGTCAGGGAATGGCCAGGTATCTGGGGATTGATTGGAAACTTCATTGTGCATACAGACCCCAAAGTTCAGGTCAGGTAGAAAGAATGAATAGGACTCTAAAAGAGACCTTGACTAAATTAATCATGGAGACTGGCGGCACAGATTGGGTCACTCTCTTACCTTTGGCTCTTTTTAGGGCACGCAATACCCCATCCAAGAGACTGGGACTTACCCCCTTTGAGATTTTATATGGAACTTCACCTCCAATAACTCAGATCAAAGACACAGGGCTACCCACTAATGATATGTCTTTGCGTACCAGGCTGGAAGCAATCCAGGCTGTACAGGACGACCTTTGGAAGCAGGTGGCTGCCACTTACCAGCCTGGAGAACCCACCAACAAAAGACATGACTTCAGCTGCGGAGACCTGGTGTACGTGAGAAGACATCAGACCCGCAACCTAGAGCCCCAGTGGAAAGGACCCTATATGATCCTACTGACCACCCCTACCGCTGTGAAAGTTGAAGGCATTGCCGTGTGGGTGCATGTCTCTCACATTAAGAGAGCCCACCTCCCACCCAAAGATGACAGCTGGATCATACAAAAGACTGACAACCCTCTTAAGCTTCACATCCGTCGCGGTTGTGCTGACACTGCTAAGCCAAATCCAGCTAAGTAATGGGGCCCTAGACTCTAATCCTCACCAACCCCATAAACTAACTTGGGAAATAACAAACCCAGGGACAGACCAGACCTATCCCTTGGCCACATCAGAGTCCCCCTTATGGCATTGGTGGCCAGACTTAACTTTTGACCTATGCCAACTAGCTACTTATGACTGGGCCCGTACGAGCGACACCTGCGGAAAACCGAGACAAAACGTAGTCCATTACAGTAAAAGAAAAAGGACACTCATTTTAGAGGGAGTCGAAGAAAGTCGACCACCCTGTAACAACCATCCCACATGGTATATTTGCCCCGGCCCTAGAACTTGGGGATGCGGTGGCACGGAGTCTTATTTTTGTTCCCAATGGGGATGTGTGACCAGTACAAATGGGGGATGGGCAACCAAAGACGATGACTTAATTAGGTTCACAGATCCCAAAGATGGAATTTACAGCCACATAAACATTACCTTCACTACAAAGGGAAAGCAAGATCGTAATTGGATTACGGGGAAAACCTGGGGGCTACGATTATATGTACACGGAACAGACCCGGGGTTAATATTTACTATTAGATTAAAAATAGAACCAATAGTTCATAAACCAGTGGGACCCAATAAAATTGTAACTAATTCTAGAATAAAAAGTAAAGCAAAAACTAAAAAACCGGTCTCCACAACAACAGCCGCCTCAACCGACAATCAGACTGCCACTCAACCCACTCAAGTTAATAGTTTAATCCCATCTACAGAAGATCCATATAAAGCTCCTCCTTGCCAGACAGAGAGGTTTAAAAATTTAATTAAAGGAGGATATAGCCTGCTAAATCAAACCCATCCCGAGCTAGTATCCAACACCTGTTGGTTATGCTTGAGTGCGGCGCCCCCGTACTACGAGGGAATTGCCTACAATGACTCGGTATTTTACAATAACTCGCATGACCAATGTAAATGGGAAACAGGAGGTAAAATTACCCTAGAAGAAGTGTCAGGACAAGGACTATGTATAGGAACGGTTCCCTCCAAATACCAACCTCTTTGTAACTCTTCCATACAGATAGATCGAACTATAGGGACTTATGTTGTGCCCCCTAAAAATGCCTGGTGGGCTTGCAGCACAGGCCTCACCTCATGTATACACACAACTGTGTTTAATTCAACTAGTCATTTCTGTGTATTAGTCCAGCTCTTTCCCAGAATCTATTACCATCCTGAGTCAGACTTAATAGATGCTTATACGTTTGGAAGGGCCCCAACAAGATTCCGGCGCGAACCTGTGAGTATTACCCTCGCCTTACTAGTCGGGGCAGGAGTACTGGCAGGAATAGGAACAGGAACAGCTGGACTGGTAACTTCACAAACTAAATATGAAAATTTAAGACATGCTATTTCACAAGATCTGCTGGTATTACAAAAGTCTATAACCCGACTTGAAGAGTCTCTTACTTCCTTGTCAGAAGTAGCTTTACAGAATAGAAGGGGATTGGATTTACTCTTTCTCAAAGAGGGAGGACTTTGTGCTGCACTTAAAGAGCAATGCTGTTTCTATATAGACCATAGTGGGGAAATTCGTGATGCCATGGCTAAGTTAAAGGAAAGACTAGAGAACAGAGAAAAAGAATATAGAGCATCACAGAGCTGGTTTGAAAGATGGTTTACCGCCTCCCCTTGGCTTACTACTTTACTTTCTGCCATAGCGGGCCCCCTAATAATCATAATACTCATTTTAACTTTCGACCCTTGTATTATAAATAGGCTCTTGGCTTTCATTAGAGACCGACTTAATTCTGTTCAAGTCATGATCTTAAAACAACAGTATGCAAATGAATTTGCAACTGTAGAAGAAAAAGAGAGATTTCTATGAACATATTTGTTCTGTTCATTCCTTTCAGCTGGCAAGGTGATGGATGCGGGCCCCTACTCAGAATCCCCCACGTCGACCCCTCTCAGCAGGAAGAAGCCAAAGAACGGTCGTCGCCCGAAATCCCTGTAGAGGGCCCCACTATCCGATCACCACTGCCCAGCCACCTTTTAAGATTAAAATATATGAACAAGACAAAAGGGGGGAATGTGGGACTTTAAGATAGGCTTCCCTTCCCCCAGCACCTAGCTCTCCGCCTGCGTGCATTCTAAAACTTCCGGCTGGCGCCAGCCCAAAGGTGCCAACCTTGTTTACCCGATCTCGGGCAGGACGTGCGGTTCCGCCCTCCACCCTGGGCAGTACGGGAACTGCCCAGAGACACCGCTATCAGCAAAGGAACATTTGGTGGTCAACTTTATCACCCCATAACTCAACTGCCCAGAGACACCGCTATCAGTAAAAGAACATTTGGTGGTTAACTTTATTGTGTGCCGTGTTCCCATAGAGTTTGCTGTGACTGCTTTCATTATAAAAACCCTACCCCGATCTCAGTCGGGGCTGCTCCTTCCTTGCTTGCAAGAGGGACGGTCCTGTCGAGCCAGAATAAATCTTGCCTTTTGCCTCTTGCAGCAACCTCTCGGTCCTCATGGTTCTTCTCGGGGTCTGGGTGGGTAATAAACAGGGACTTCGGTTCCAACAATTCCATCTGATCGGAAACAGGGTGCCCACTGGCCATCTCTTTGGGCTTGTAGTTCTGAGCCAGGCAGATTGAAGATCCTGGATCAGGATGAATCTCAAAGTAGTTTCATTTTCAGAGCTTTCTGGTATCCAGACCATCTTTAGTGGTACCAGAGCCCTAACTCACTGAATCGTCCAGTCAGCTTTTGTGTGGATTCTGGGGTGACAGTGTGCAGACCAAACACTATCAGAGCCCTCCCTCCTCCAACAGCCTGTGTCAAAGGGTCATATGGACCATGTGATGATTTTGTTGTGGGACAATTCCCTCCACTCAAAATGGAGAAACTTCATCTGCTTGGGTGTAGAGAATGAGGAGAATTTATTTAAAAGTGTATGTACCCAGGTTGACTCTGGAAAGCTCCGTTGAATTTAATAAGCTTTTTAGGTCACAGTCTACTTTACTGTATAGCAAGGATGGGGATGGGGTTGGTGAGATAGCAGTTGAGAAGCAGTTGACACCTACACTAAGCCCTACACATATATGCACACACACTGCTAGAGAATAATTATTCTTTTCTCTGAGAAGATGGAGCATGGAACAAAACCCTATACATTCTGAATCTGTGTTGAGTAAATAGAAAGGAGTTAGAGGTTACTCCCTTGGAAGTGGTGTGCCTGAGGGTTTAGGGAATGCCAGGTGAGGGACAATTCTTTGTCTCTGTAGTTCTTAGCTTCACATCACTGTGGTATGGGCTTAGTCTCCAAGGGGAAGAGGAGCAAGGCTTGGTTCTTCTTTTGCTCATGCATACTTTTCCAGAATGGGGGAGTAAGGCTTAGTGTAGGTGTTTCTATCCAGCAAGAGTCTTTCACCCCTAGAGTGTATCAGAATGGCCCTGATTACCCACAGAGCTTGCTGTACTGCTGAGTTTTCACTCTCTGATTCAGCAGCAAAAGAGGAGTCTGGGGTTGAGAAAATGCCTTTAAACATGTATATGAACAAGCTGTAAGAGTGTGTGTGTGTGTGTGTGTGTGTGTGTGTGTGTGTGTGTGGTGTTTAATGGGCTAATGGACATGTAAGAAGACACTTTCTATTTGAAATAACCTGACTAGAACATACTCATGCTAAAGTCACGTGAGTATGCTAGGGTCAGAAGGAGGATTCTGTGCACAGCTCAACTCTATCTCTAATCAACACTGCAGAATGTGGCAACTGGAGATGTGACCCAGAGGATAAAGTACATGCCCTACCTATGTGGACAAAGAGGTGGAGACAACGAGTGTTTGTAGTCTGTAGATGGGAATATAGATTGGTTGCAGTTATTATGGAAAACAGTAAGAGCCGGTTGGAATGCCAAGGCAAGAAGGTCAAGTCTTGTAGCTATAGGTTCAAAGTACAGGAAATGGGTTCAGCCTGCGCTCCCATATTCAGTACAGCATTATTCACAATAGATGAGATGTGGGAAAAAATTAAGTGCCTGTCTATGGATGAGTGCACAAAGAAAATGTGGAACGGTTGCTTAGATGGCTTGGTGGGTAAAGCCACTTGTGCAGAATCCCCAGGGCCCAAATGGTGCAAGGAGAGAACCCAGTGTATTCTTTCCTTCTGTACTAGTTACTCTTTGATGTTGCTGTGAGAGAGCACCCAAAGTCAAGCAACCTAAGGGAGAAAGAGAGTTTTATTCAGCTTACAGGTCCAAAGTGGGGATACAGTCTTTCAAGGCAGAAGCAACATGGCTGGTGGCAGAAGCTGAAGTAGGCTAAGTTCACTGCAGGCATCTCAGAGGCAGAGAGCTATAAGACTGCTTGCTGCAAGAGCAGACCTCTTCCAAAAGTAGGGTGGGACTAATTCACCTCAAGGACCACCCCCTGTGACTGCCTTCTTCCAGCAAGAATCCATGACTTTTTCAAACACACAAGCCCGTGGGGGACACATTTCAAACCATAACACCCTCTTTTTTCCTTCTCTTTCTCTCTCTCTCTCTCTCTCTCTCTCTCTCTCTCTCAAAAATTTGTTTAGAATGTGAGACATCTATGTAGTGAATTATTACCTGTCTTTAAAAAAAAGATTCTGTAATTTTATGGGTCTGTGCATGGTGCATGTTATTCATCTCTCTCTCTCTCTCTCTCTCTCTCTCTCTCTCTCTCTGTGTATAAACATGTGGAGACCAGAAGACAACCTTGGGGGGGGTCATCCTTGAAGAACCATTCTTTGAAACAGAGTCTCTCATCAGTTTGGAACTCATCAAATAGTCTAGGATGGATGGTCAGCAAGCTCCCTCACCCCATGCTATACCTGTCTCTGACTCCCCAGAGCTGGGATTATAAGAACATCAAACATTTTAACATACCTGCTGGCAATCAAACTCAGGTCTTCATGCTTGCAAAGCAGCACTTCACTGAGTTATCTTTCCAGCCCAAGATTCTGATATTTTTCATTACTCAGATGAACCTGGTATACATTGGACTAAATGAAGCATGCCAAGTACAGAAATACACTCTTATGCTCTCATATTACATGGAACCTGGAAATGTTCTATTCATACAAATAGAGAATTAGACAGTGTTTCTTAGAGCGACTAGGGACAGGAGATGCTGGTCAGAAGGTATAGCACCCTAATTATGTGAGATGAAATGAAATATATATATATATATATAATACATATATATATATGTATAATTAGTTTCTGACTTCTCAGCTGAACATCTCTTAAGAGGAACGTACAGTAATTTTTAGTATATGGGGAAAGGCTCAAAGAATAACTATACCGGGATGTCTATGTACATACACACATATGTAATGTAACACATATTAAATGTTTGGAGTATTCTCTCAAACGTTTTCATTCTGTTTTGCTCTCTGTAGACGAAGTCATTGACATAGAGAATTCTCTAAGTTCTATGACTTAATTTAAAAAATAAAGTATCTATTTGTGTATGTGTGTATGTGTGTGTATGTGTCTATGTATATATATGCACGTATGTGTGTGTGTGTGTGTGTGTGTGTGTGTGTGTGTGTGTGTGTGTGTGAGTATGTGTGCCTGTACATATGGCAGTCAGAGGAAAACTTTCCAGAGCTGGGTCTCTTCTACCATGTGGGTTCAGGGCATAGCACCCAGGTCTCTGGGCTTGTGTAGCAAGTGTATTCACCAGCTGAACCATCCAACCGGTCCCAGTTTTGAATCACACCTATTTTATACCTTCTCATTCTCTCTCAAACCACAGAAATGAATCTATAAATTCCCAGTAAACCCCTGAGACTTCGCAAGACTGTGTAGGCTGACCTTGAGTTCTTTATCCACCATGTTGGCTCTTCTCATTTTCATTAAAAAATATTGCTTTTGGAGACAAGATTTCATTTCACTATGTAGCCTAGGATTGCCCCGAGCTCACAATCTCTTGCTTGTACCCTTCCCTTGAGTGCTGGTATTACAGATGCAATTAAAGATGGGATTACCACCATGACCAACTTTAGATATTTTTATTGTCTATATTTAAGGTGTACTAAATTATATTTTGATGTACATAGTGAAAGTAGCATTGTCAAATAAATAAATTTACCCATAATTAAATGATAGCTACTTAAGTTAATATAAGGGGACAACTAGGAAAGGGAGGAGAAGTAGTAAGACAACATAAATGGCATGAAGGCTAGAAACAATGGTTTTATGAAAGAAATGGTTTGAGACTGAAAGAGAAGGAGGGATGGGGAAAGGTAAGGTGGAGAAAAGAGGGAAAAAAGTAAGAAAACTTTTACAGTATAATTTTATCAAAAAGTTCTAAAATACAGTCTTGTTGTAGATTTCTCTTGTACAGTTCAGTGTTAACCAGTCCTCTTGTTATAAATTAGAGCTCTAGACTCGCTCATTCTGCTTAACTGCAATTTTATGTCCTCTGACCTGTATTTGCCCATCTTCATCTCCTCTCTCTCCTTGGTAACCACTACTTTGTTCTGTTTCTATGAACCTAACTTTTTTGTAGATTCTGCATGTGACATCACATAATGTTTTTCTGCTTGTGTCTGGTTTATTTCACTTATCATAATATTCTCCAGCACTTCTCTGCTATAATTAAACTCTCTCTCTCTCTCTCATTTTTGAGAGAGACAGGATTTATTTTATAACCCAAGCTGACTTGAGCTCACAATTCTCGTGCCTTAACCTCCCAGGGTTGAGATTGCTGGCTTCAGATTCAGTTTTTGAGAATGGACAATATTTCATTATGTATGCACATATGAAAATTTCTTAGCCTGTTAATCCACTGATAAGCACTGATTTGTTCCAAACCTTGGCCACTATGCCTAATGCGTCAATGAATGTGGGAGCTCACGTAATTCTTTGACATATAATTACTGGGTCTTCTGATGATGTTTATTTTTAATTTTTGAGTGATCTTTATATTGTATTCCATGATGGCTATATGGTTCTACATTCCCAACAGCAATGTACAAGCCTTGATGACACTGATTATCACTAGCTATCTTTTATTGTTCTTATAGACAATCCCATTGAGGAGGAGGTGAAACTTTAATGGTACGTTTGGGTTTCCAGGAAAATTAGTGATATTGAACATAGCTTTTCATACATCTATTGGCCACTTATGTATCTTTTTTCCAGGTTCTTTGACTACTTTGAGATGGAGGGTTTGTTTCCTTATTTTTATCAGCCTCTTAAGAGAAATACAGATGTGCACACATTTACTTCTCAGACCTTATTTTTCCTCTGTTGTTTCCTTCCTTCACTGTGCTAGACTTTGAAATTAATGTCTTCCCACTTGTCTATTTTTGCTTTTGTTAATCATTGCCTGGTTTATGCTGAGGAATTTCTTGCTGTGCTTTCCTCCAGGAATTCTGTAATTTTCAGGTGTTTTGTTTGGTTTCCAATCTAGTCTGAGTTGATATTTGTGCATGGCCAGACATTCCTTTACAGGTGAATGTCCATCCACTTTTTCTCAAAACTCTTTCTTACAGATATTGTTCATTTCTGTTGTAGTTACTCTTTCTGGGGCTGCATTGGCAATACTCATACTCATGCAGAAAGGCAGAAAGAGAGATTTCATTGGCTTCAAGTTCCAGAGGCAAGATGGAGTCTGTTATGGCAGGAATCTGATCTCAGAAGGCATGCATGGAGGCAGAAGAAAGAAGGCTGGTTTAGGTCATGACAGCAATCACAGAGGCAGAGCCAGCAAGAACAAAACTGCACAAGGAAGCAGGGCTGAGCCACCAAACCTCAAAGACCACCCTTTTCTATGATGTGATTCCCTCTAGCAAGTCTTTGCTCCCAAAGGTGCTATGACCTTCCCAAACATTAACGACAGCTAAAGACTGAAACACATGAGCCTGTGGGGGACAATGCACATTCAAACCATAACAGTTGCCCATTGTGTTTTGCTGCTGTCTTTCTCAAAAACTAGTCAGTTCAACATTATCAGGTTCATTTCTAGGTTTTCTGTTTTGTTTCATTAGTCTTTGTGTCAGTGTGTATGTCATTACCATGCGCTCTTTTGATAATAGTAGCTGACAGAGTCAGCATACAAAGATCAGTTGCATTTCTTTAAGTTCACATGGCCCAGGATTGCTAAAAATGCAGCCCAACATAAGATTATAACTTACCTCAGCCATTAGGTTTACAGCCTCGATGGTCTATCTGAGTAAAATCAATAAAACAATCCTATTTATGAGAGCATCAAAAAATAATAAAGTACTTGAGAATGATCTTAACAGGGGTAAATCATGTGTACCCTTCCAATAAGAAAACATCAGTGAAAGACCCTAGAGGTGCAGATAAATGGAAAGCTGGTCCATGGATCAGAAGAACTAATAGTGCTAAAGTATTACCCCAAGTAATCTACAGATTCAACAGAGCCATTATCAAAATTGCAAAGGCAATTGGTTTTTTGTCCAGAAAGAGTAAATCAAAAAAACTAAAGTTCACACAGAATGACAGAAAACCTTAAAATAGCCACTTGAGAAAGGAAAACAAAGTTGAAGGCATTACACTTCCTGATTCCAAATTATATTCCATTTACATTTTATTTCATTTTATCGCACCGCTAGGGTCTTTCACTGATGTTTTCTTCTTATTGGAAGGGTCAAAGGATTTACCCCGTTAAGAGCATTCTCAATACTTCGTTATTTGTTGATGCTGCTCATTAGGTGTTTGATTGTTTTCTCAGATAGGACCATACGAGGCTGAACAGGGTTGTCATATTCTGAGATTTTTTTGACGCTTTTAAACTGATTCCCTAGGAGCCCTTAATGTGAAATCTATTTATACATTAAACCAGGAGGCTAACCAAATAGACCATGCTATGAATGTGGGAATCACAAGTACCCAGCAGAGAAGACAGAGATGGGAATCAGGAGCGAGAAATATTCGCCAATTAAAGAACTTGGTATAATGCTCACGACCTGTCACACAAAGAGCCTCCTATTCAATAACTAGTCCTAACTATATAGACAAAAATCCGTGGAAGGTCAGTGTTTAAATAGCGTCTAGGAGGTGACTGAGTGAAGCAAGATGTTCTAGACATTGTTGGAAATCACATTCATTTCATGGTTAGTTTGGACCTCTTAAATGGTTATTTGGCTTCTTAAATGCTTATTGTTGTTAACGTAAATTTTTCGCCCCAGGAATCAATCATCTTTGTATATTTTCCTGCATTTTTATTATTAAGTCCCACAACTTTTGTAACTATGTACTCCATTCTGACATAACATACTTTCAAATCTAAAATGTAGCTACCCAACACCATAGTTTAAACATAGCCATTGCTAGACACATGTTATTTAAGACTGTAGGCTACATGCTCCCAGTAGAAAGAGAAAAGAGTCCATTCCTCACCATTGTGGAGCACAGACCCTCCTGAAAAGGCTACATAATTTGTAGTAACAGAAATGATGGGCGTTTTCTGAAGAAAGCACTCATAAGATGTGGCTCAGAGATTCTTGTTCAAACGTTACACCTTGGTTCCTGTCAGACTTGGCAGCTCTGAGCTGAGGCTCAGGTAATAGCCCCCTTCCTCCCATGTTGCTTATGCCTTTGAGCCACCCTGGGAGAAGATGCTTTCTGGTGAGAAACTGCTGCGGTGACTTCTACTTTTGTTGCAACTTTCATACATGACTTAGGGAAGAAAGGAGATTAATTTGATTTCTGATTGCAGAGGGCGTTTAGTCCATTATGACAAATCACACAGTGCAGGCAGAAGCGAGAGGCTGATTCAGGTTACCACAGGCGCCAAGAAGGCAGAGCACTCGAGCAAACTGAGAGGAGTCAGGGATAGACTTCCAAACATTGACATTAATGCCATTCCACTGTGACCTGCCTGCTCCAGTGAGGCTCTGCCTCTCTCCCTCTCTCTCTCTCTTCTCTCTCTCTCTCTCTTTCTCTCCATGTGTAGGTGTGGCTATGTGGATGTGTGTAGATATGTGTGGGTGTTGCAGTCCTCCTGCATGGTTGCTGATTAATGACATCACACAGCTTAAGGGAACAAGGAGTTTACTTTCTTAAGACAGTCCGGTTACAGTTTTTAGTCCAGCTTGACAGGAGAGCACACACCAACACCAGGGCTGAGGGAACTGGCCACCATAACGGCTGAGAGATAGACAATCTTTACTTGCCAGACCAGCATGTCTGGCCAAGTATACAGAAGGATGCCAACTCTCTCAACCAGCTCTCTGTGATTTATCCAGGGCCTAGTCCCACCCACCATGGGCTGGGTCTTCCCCAGCAGCTAGACAATCTCCTTCAGGTTTGCTCTGGGCTTAACTCAACCATCAACTCTCTACGCCTGGGCCTAGAGCTCAAATCCTCAAGAGTCAAGTTGACACCTGTGCTTAACTATGACAGTGGGTCTGTGTACAAACAGGCACTCACTGTGTGTTATGGTTGCATTTTGGTGTCAACTTGACAGCTGCAGACTGTTTGGGGGCAGCTGTGGAAGGTTAAGGGTTAGAATGGCCCTTGAACAAGTCTGCAGGTACTTGACTGATTGCTGTGGAGAACCCAGCCCGTAGTAGGGGTACTTTTCAGTGGTGGACCAGATAATAGGAAGTGCAAGGAGGAGGGACTTGCTCTTCCCTTATCCGATGTTAACTTGCTGTGGAGTCACCTTGGCAAATATCGTGAACTTTTAGAGTATTGTGGTCTTCTTTGTTGCTGCTTCTGCTTCTTCCATCCTTGGCTGACTTGGAAATTCACCTGGTCCATCATGTTGTTGGTGTTCCTGCTGTCTTTGGAGCCTGGTCTCTAGGCCTTGCTGCTCTTCCCTATTCATCACTGAAGTCGGAGTTCTGTGTCTTCGACCCTCCAGAGGAATAAAGGCTTGAGACCCTCTTGGGATCTTTTGGCTTTGTGGAATGAGGAGGCTGAGGGTGGCTACTTTGAAGGACACTTTTTTTTATTGTGAGTTTTTTTAATAAACATACATACATATATATATATATATATATATATATATATTACATTCTAGAGATTCTGTTTCTTCAGAGAACTTTAATACACTGTGTGTGCCTGTGCAGGCTTAAGAGTGACTTCTGGAATAATCCTGGATTGCTCTACCTACATATTGCTTTGCTCTGGGGGTTCCCCAGACTCCACCTTTTAGGTCTGGAAGTGTAAGCTGCTATCATTTCTGCCTAGTGTTTTTAATTGGGATCTGGGATACAAACTTAGATCCTTTTGCTTGAGAAGCAAAGGTTTAATCCCTGAGCCATCTCCCTAAGTCCCAAAGCTATACTTCTTAAGGGTGTTGCAATCTTCTCAAACATCAGCATCAGCTAAGGATGCAAACCTGTGTGTTTGCCAGCTCACATTCAAAACATCACAGCACCTATAAGAACATTTATTTTCTGTCAGGATGTACCATGAGAGAAAATCTCCCCCTGAATTTGTTCCCTTCTATTGCCAAAATGGAAAGGTGGTTGAGGGAATGATGTGGAGATTTGAGGAAAAATAGTAGGAGCTATCAAATATCAGGTTCATATTCCTGGATATGGTACCCAAATTCATTATCCAACCCCACCCCACAGCCACAAAATATTCCAAAGGTATTCCAACAAATATTAACATCCTACCGTTGCCTGTCAATGCATTTATTAAAATTAATTTACCAGCTCGCTTCCAGTCTTCTGTTGAGTGTGTCATGTGACTCTCCAGCCCTTATTTTTATTTTTGAAGCAAGGATCTCATGTAGGCCCATGCTGGTCTTGAACTGACTATGGAGGGAAGGACGACCTTCTCCCCCTGCCTCTATGCAGGTGCGGGGATTACAGGGATGGTGCACCATGCCAGGTATATGTGGTGCTGAGATACCCTTAAGACACGTGCACGGCAGGCAAGCCGTCTGTCAAAACTGGTGTTTCAGTTCCCTAAACCTTTCAACAAGAAATTTCAGGACTTTCACAGGTGAGTGGCCTAGCTCTCCTTTCTCATCTCTTCTTCCTTCTCAAGGGAGTTTGCGTAACCTCCCCATGAAAGCTGTTCTCAATGTGTCCAGACCTTATCACCCAAAAAGCACTCCCAATACAGCCTATGGTGTGAATGTTGAATAAATAAAAACGACGAGGTTAACACAAACAATGTCTCTGATGATCGCAGCGGCCCATTTTAATTTAGAGGGCGACAGGCACACGTCAGTGAGGGATGCAAAGGCTACTGGGCACAGCACCTGGGCCTGGAATCCCCCATCTCTTTGTAGCCACTGAAGTTTCCGCACCAGGCCAGCTGAGAAGCGACGCAGGGAGCCTTCCCCTGCTGGAATTGGTCTCTTCGCTCCTCTCCGCAGCTGTTCTAGCATCGGGCAGCTGTAGACCATTTTCTGTTCCTTCGGCGAATCCGGATGGGCACCTTCAGAGGGCGCAGGACCAGGCAAGCTTGGGGGTGCGCTCAGGTGCCCGCGCCCCGCCCCGGGGGCGTGTCCCTGGTCGCAGGGCACTGGTCGCTGCTCAGATGCGGGCTCCCAGGTGCGCGGCGCACAGGGCTGCAGTTGCGCCTGGCTCCCGACAGAGGGCGCTGCCCCAGCGGCCGCCGAGCGCCGCGGCTGGGCTTCACGACTTGGGGCAGCTCCTTGCCCCCTCGGTCCTGTTCTGCGGTCAGAGCTCCTCCGAAGAGCCCTGGGGGTTCCCGAGCTGCGGAAGCCGAGGGGGTGCGGATCGACCGCCGTGTGGTCCGCCGGCCCCGGACAGGCCCATGCGGGAGAGGGGCGAGCGCTCCCGGAACATCGAAAGCCAGGGTTTCCCCGAGCGCGCTGGAGACACCCGGAGCGCGTCCGCGCCCCGGAACCAAGCGTCCCGCCATACCTCTTCGCGGGCCCGGGGCATCGCTCTCCGCTTGGTGAGTCCTGGGGCCCTTGGCGCCACGGAAAGTAGCAAAGAGAAACCGAGACCCGGGGTTGCCGCGCGAAGCCGCACCAGACCTGCCCTCCGCTCCCCAAGGTGGCCGCTCACCGGTTTCCCTGGGCTTTTCTAGCTTATGTGAGTAGGGCGCAATCTTGGCTTCGGGAGCCACTGAACAGCCAGAAACGGGAGTCCAGGCAGTTCTTTGGTTGCTAAGGTAATTGCAGTTGTTAACAAACTGGGCAATTAACAAACGGGGGCGGGGGAGAAGAAATGGGTTGAGACCGCTCCCACATTCCTCCCCCAAACTCAGCATGTGAATTCCGTCTCCTGGGTGTGGGTGCATGTCCGTGTCAGAGGCGTGACAGGTGCCGGTGTGCGCCTGCAGTTCAGGACTGTGCCAGGCGAGCTTAAGTAAGTGGCTGGCAAGCTGGCATGCGGACTTGTGTGGGATGGGTGCAGGTCCGCAGGGGAAATTGGGAAATTGTGTCCCAGACTTTTGGTTGTGAAGCGCTCACCCACGGGGCCCGCAGGAAGGAGTCCTGCAGCCTTCAGGTTCTTGCGAGACATCCTCGTCTTGTGTTGCATGAGTGCAGGTACAGTGCTTTATCTCAAAAGCAGACGTGCATCACTTTTTTTTTTTTCCTCTGTGAATAAGCCTACCCATTCGTTGGTGGCTTGGAAGGGATGAAAGCGAGGCTCTGCGGTGAGCTGTGGAAGGCAGCGGTGGAGGCTGAGGTCTTCGTTTGGGCATCACCTGAGGAAGGGATGGGTAGGATCTTCAGGGTGCGTGCAAAGTGACCCACTGGCATGAGAAAAGTGACCCAGAAAATTTAATTGGATTTCCAATAAAAGCTGCAGTTATTTTTGTTGTTGTTGTTAAATTTGATGGATCAGGAACAATTCCTGCCTGTATTTGAGACAAGTGGCATTTCTGTACTACAAATTGACCATGTTTTGAGCCATACTGGCTTGGAATCGTGATTGCTCAGGAGTTGGATCTGCAGATAAGTTCTGATCAGTATCTTTAGCAGCACCCAAAGTAAAGCTTCAGAAACAATCAGAATGAGGTAAAACCCAACATTAGATCCTTTTCTCCCCAGAGAGGATGAGAGACTGACTGGGTTTATAAGTTTCAGAATGGCCTGAGAAAATGGGCTACAAATTTGTGTCAAGGATGATTACAATGAAATAAATCTGTTAGGTTCGGCTCAGTATAAATGAGGCCCCCTAACTAGTTCTTCATAGGCAGGTGGGTGATTATATAGAGTTGAGACTGGGCTGCTGGGAAATTTCCTGTGAATTGTATTGCTATTATTATTATTATTATTGCAATGAGTGGGGCTACCCTGTGAAAATACAGGATTGAGGAAATGGGGACATTTCCTTTGGATAGGTACCTTTGTAAGTCAGAGTTTGCATGCTAAACTTGAGAGAGCCAAAATGATACGTTCCTTGAGTTCTCCTACACGTCTGTTAAGCTAAACTGTGTAAATACCAAGGTGATCTCATATATATAGTCTATATATATATATAGTCTATTCTCAATAACTCCTTTCCTGAAAGAGACTACAGATTGGAGAAATGTCAGCTATTACCAGGATTCTGGAGAAGGTGGTAGCTTCTAGTGTTTCCCTTTCCAAATTCATTCTATTGCTGCTTCACTTCCTGTTTTCCTTATGAAATTTTGGTGAACACTTCATTGTTGAGAGTTTCAGTAAAGCGATATTATTTCTTCTGTGAAGAAATCAGTTTTTTAAATAACATTTTTATTATTATTTTCGCTCATACAAACTTAATAGGTACACCAATTCCCTCCCTTCTCCTCTCCCGGAGCCCCCTGCTCCCCCTCCCCTCACCCCGACCTCCCCATCCCCCAGTGCCTCACCCCCAAATCCCCAGAGAGTCCTGTAATGTGCATGCCAGACTCTCCTCTGGACCCTCCTCTCAGTTGACTTACAAGGACCCAGTGGCATTTCCCTGAACCCTTTCCTGTGTTCCCCTTAAGAACAGGAACACTACTGTGGCTGTCAATCACTTGTCTCCAAGGATCTTGGTGCCTTTAGCAGATGCTAAACTTTGTGAGGTCAAAAGTGTGTTGGACATTGCGCAGGGCATGCAAAGTCCAATTATGATTGCTTCGGCCCTAACTTGTGTGGAGTATCTTGCAAATCATTGCTCCTCCTATCCTTGTGTTCTTACACTCTTACCGCCCCCTCTTCTGCAAATGTCCCTGAGCTTCAGGATGGGGAGAGATTAGGCTGGCCTAGTTCTAGGTGGTTGATATAGAGTCTCTTAAGTTCTGGATTATGTTTTGTTGATTTTCTTTTGCCATTTTACTGCTCCTGCAATGCCCTTCACTCCATCCTGATGGGTATTGGATGTCACCCCCTGGCCAGAGATAAAAAACTGTTAAACTAGAGTCCTGTTATAAGAGTATATTCAAAGGTAGATGCAATAGAAGTAGGAAACCACAGTGAGGGAGGGGTCAGTCACCCATTTGCAAAATGGTTACTTATTATCTGCCAGACTATATGCCCTCCCCTTCTGGTGAGATCACACCCCCTCAGTTGTAGATGATCAGAAAAGAAAAGTCTGTGAACTTAACCAGATGTCTCATTGCTTACTCACAGTCCTTGATGGAGGCCTATTTTCTCTGCTGTAACATGGTCCCCTCTCTCCTGTTCATACTCCTTGCAATTACTGTATTACAGAGATTTATCGTCGAGTGTCTCTAGGTGGGCTGGGTGGGTTTGGTACTAGGAGCCACCTATTAGGGAGTACATATGGCACTTAATTTTCTGGGTCTGGGATACTTCACTCAATATAATTGTTTCTAATGACATCCATTCCCCGGCAAATTCCAGTACTTCATCATTTTTTATGGCTGAGTAGTACTCCATTACATAGATGTACCACAGTTTCCTTATCCACTCGTCAACTGTGGGACATTTGGGTTGATTCCATGACTTTGCTATTGTAAACAGTGCAGCTATGAACATGGTCATGCTTGTGCTATCGAGGTGAATGTTTGCTGTATGGGGGGTTATTCCCAAAAGTGGTATAGCAGGGTCATATGGCATTTCAATATTCACATTCTTTAAGAATCGCCAGATGGCTCACCAGCGTGGTTGTATGAGCCTGCATTCCCACCAGCAATGTAGGAGAGTTCCCCTCTCTCCACATCCTCTCCAGCATTTGGTGTTGTTTGTCTTGTGGATTTCTGTCATCCTGACAGGGGTGAGATAATATGTCATGGAGGTTTTGATTTGCATTTCCCTGATGGCTAAGGATGTGGAGCATTTTTTAAGATATTTGTTAGACATTTTAATTCTGTCCTTGGTAAAGTTTCTTTAAGTTCCAGGGCCCATTGTTTAATTGGGCCATTTGTTTCCTTGGTGTTTAGTTTTCTAAGCTCTTTCTGCACTCTGGATAACAGAGCTCTATCAGATATATGGTTAGTGAAGATTTTCTCTTATTCTGTAAGTTGCCTTTGTGCTCCAGTTACAATCTCTTTATCTGAACAGAAGCTCTTTAATTTCATAAGATCCCATCTTTTGAGTGTTGTTAGTATTGACTGTGCCATTGGATTTCTGATTAGGAACTGTTGGCCTAGCCCAATCATCTCGAGGGAGTTCCCTACCCTTTCAACTAAGGTTTTTATAGTCTCTGGCCTTATATTGATCTCCTTTATCCATTTGGAATTAAGTCTTGTACATGGTGACAAGTACAGGTCCAGTTTTAATCTTCTGCATGTGGAAATCCTTCTTCCTGGAGCTGTAAGCTTGAGGCCAGAACTACAGTGATTATCTTGGCCAAGACAGTGGACAGAGCCACAATGAGCACAACTCCAATGTGATGTGATCCAGGATAGAGGTGGCTGTGTTCAGACGTCCAATAGAGAGCAAGGAGCAGAGTTAACAGAAGGTGAGGAAGATGAACAGGATGTAACTGAGGGTGCAGTTATTGGCCTTCACAATGGGAGTATCATTGGGCTTTACAAAGACGCAAAGAACAAACACCGTGAGTATAAAGAATCCTAGGACCATGCAGGCTAGAGCCATCCCCAAGGGGTCTTCATAAGCCAGAAAGGACACGGTCTTTTGTGGCAATAGTTTCTCTCTGTGTTGGGAAAATGATCATCTGGACACTTCATAAACTGCTCAGAATCAGTTGGAGAAAGCTAAACATCATCTTCAATGGGAAATATTTTTCTCTTATTCACAATGTAACTTACGTACATGCTTTGAGGAAGCATAGCAGAATTTACTTTCTTTTTTGCTGTGCATAGGAATGTACATTGATATTTCTAAAGTAGTGATGAATGACTTGAATGAATTATTAATTATTTTAACTTATATTATGTATCCAAGCCATTTTTATTATTTTGAAAGAAATAAAAATATTTCATGTATACTTGGGGTCCTATGATAAACAAGTGTCTACTTGGTAATATGTAAACTTCTGTGATTTCATGCACACAGTTTTTATAGACTGTGCTGGTCACAATCATACAGAAAGCTGATTTTATGTTTGTTGAAGTCTATCTGTCTGGCCCACAGCTTTGTTTTGATATCATAGCAGAATATTAGAATTATTTCTCCTTAATCTTGCTCATGAGAGACAATAATGCTATTAAATTAAATCAGAGAGCTCATGACCTAATAAGACTCCAAATCCCTACAGATTGATATCATCATGTTGGCGTACATGTTAATGCTGTAAAGACCAAGCATGCAAGCATTGCTCTAAATTCTTCCACTATGAACTTTGGTGCACTTTGTCCAATAGTCCCTGATGTACTGAGAAAACAGCATAAGAAAAATAACTTCACTGTAAATAGGGAAGTCAATTCAATTCCTTTCTAAGGTCCTTTGAACTCCTGATGTATGAGAGAAGATATGTTGAAGAATCTCCCCCTCATCCCCAATGCACACTGTTACATGTGTTATTGGAAGTCTCAGTGGCTGGGCACTAGGTGCATTCAAAGCAGATGGCTGGCGTTCCTTCCTGAGGTGACTTCTTGAATGGGACCACAAGTCACTCTACACCCTGAGTGAGGTTGCTGAAGAGAACCACATATGTATTGGTTAGAGACTAGAAGATTGGCTGTCTTTTTACTTTTCAATCAGGAATTATCTTTTTTGATAATTTCTTACACTTATTTGATACATTCTGATTATACTGTTTTCCAGCTTTTCTTATCTATCTCACTGCTCCACCAGACCCTGTTTCTTTTAAATCTTCCTCACAAATTCAGGTCCTGCTGTTTTTTGTACCTGGGCTATACCTGGGGCCTTTTGTTTGATCTCTGATTGGGACCTTCCCTTGGTCCCCTATGGGATAACGTTGCATATTTTTCTTCCTGCCTCACCCAACTATGTTCCTTGCTCATTTTTATTAGTACTTTGTAGGATTTCATGGTTTACTCCTCTGTTTATCTCTGATTGTTGCAGTTACTCTTATTTTGATGTGAGATTGAACTCAGAAAACCAATTTAAGGGAGAAAGAGACATTTATTTTGGTTATGGTTCCAGGAGGGCTATAGTCTAGTATGGTGGGAATTACATAGTGGAAAACATAGTTGGACTCAGAAATAGGAGGCTGGTTCAAGTCACCACAAAGAGCACAAATGAGAGGAAACAGAGCTGGGCTATGAAACCTCGACCCCCACCTCTTGTAATATGCCTTTCTCCAGCCAGGCTCTATCTCTTAAAGATTCCAAAAACTTCTTAAGTATTAACATCAGCCAGAGATTGAAATACTTGAGTCTGTGGGGTCAACTCACATGCAAACTAAGACAGTGACAATCAGACAGGTGAGTCCACCATACTTTCAGTGTCAGTAACCCCTTGTTGAAGGTCTGTGGTTGTTTTGTCACCCAATTTTTGGAAGATAGCATCCCACAATCCTTTGTCCTGTATTCTGGCTCTCTGTCCCCTCTTCCAAAAAGGCCTTTGAATCTTTAAGGGCAGCATAATAAATTTTTTATAGTAGTTCAAGGGCGAGATATTTTGAAGACATTGGAATTTCTATCCTATTCATTTCATAAAGAGACTGAGCTTATTAATCCTTTAATAAACTTATCTTCAATATATTAATATGTATAACACATTTGAATGTTACAAGCCTTATTAAATAGAACAATATCACATGTATGAACATCCTGAACAAAACCACCAAAAACTATTGTCTTTCCAGAAGGAAAATCAGAAGGGAAGAGAGAAGGAAATGGAAGTGGTGACAGAATAAAGAATAAATGGAAGCCTTTGGATACATGAATAAAACATGCAAAAACAAAATTATTGGTTAAAAAAAGAACACAAGGTCTCAATCTATTAATTCAGAAAAAAGAAAAGGCACAAGTGTGCTTCAGGGCTTTGGCTATTCATTTCTGGTTTAAATGATTCTGATTGGGTTCAATGCACCTGACTACTGCCTGTGGTCCACTCTATCATTTATTTAGATACATGGAGTTTTTTGCCACTTGGGAAGTATGGGGAGAACTCTCAAATTTTCACCTTGAGTCCACGGCCTTGTGGAAAATTCCAGCTGTTGAGAATGTCATACATTACATCTCCCTTTGTTATCTGATCCATATTCACTAGGTCTCAAATGGTGTTAGTAAATTTGGCTTTCCTCAGAAAGGTGTGTATCTGAAACAGATCTATCTTTTTACCCACATGTTAAGACCCATGAGGTAATGTGGAGGATACCTGCATAATTTTTGATCTCCTTTTCCAAGGCTGGAGAGATGACTTCATGGCTAAAACCTTTGCCTCACAATCAAAAGGACACGAGTTTGGATCCCCAGAGCCCACATAGAAATGACTTGTAGATTTTTGCCATCCTGACTGGGGTGAGATGATATCTCAGGGGAAATTTTGATTTGCATTTCCCTGATGGCTAAGGAAGTGGAGCATTTTTTCAGATATTTGTTAGACATTTTAATTTCATCCTTGGTAAAGTTTCTTTTAAGTTCTAGGGCCCATTGTTTAATTGGGCCATTGGTTTCCTTGGTGTTTAGTTTTCTAAGTTCTTTGTGCACTCTGGACAGCAGAGTTCTATCAGATGTGTGGTTAGTTAAGATTTTCTCCCATTCTGTGGGTTGCCTTTGAGATCGTGTTATAATCTCTTTATCTGAACAGAAGCTCTTTAATTTCACAAGATCCCAACTGTTGAGAGTTGGTAGCAGTGACTGTGCCATTGGATGTCTGTTTAGGAACTGTTGGCCTAGCCCAATCAGCTCGAGGGAGTTCCCTATCCTTTCAACTATGGTTTTTATAGTCTCTGGCCTGATATCAAGGTCCTTGATCCATTTGGAATTAAGTCTTGTACATGGTGACAAGTACGGGTCCAGCTTTAATCTTCTGCATATGGAGATCCAATTTTGCCAGCACCATTTGTTGAAGATGCTGTTCTTTTTCCATTGGATTCTTTGGGCCCCTTTGACAAAGACCAAATGGCTGTAACTTTGTGGGCTTATATCTGGGTCTTCAATCCTTATCCATTGATCTGTGTGTCTATTTTGGAGCCAGTACCAGGCTGTCTTTATAACTATGGATTTTAGTATAGACTTAGGTTTGGTATGGTAATACCTCCAGCTGTGTTTTTGTTACTCAGGATTGTTTTTGCTATCCTGGGTCTTTTGTGCCTCCATATGAACTTTGAGATTGTTTGGTTAACTTCTTTGAAGAATTGCTTTGGGATTTTGAATGGTATAGCATTGAATCTGTATATTGCCTTTGGTAGGATGGTCATTTTTACGATGTTGATTCTGCCAATCCAGGAACAAGGGAGGTCTTTCCATCTTCTGGTGTCTTCTGCAATTTCTTTCTTTAGGGTTTTAAAGTTTTCATTGTAAAGGTCTTTTACCTCCTTAGTTAGGTTTATACCAAGGTATTTCATTTTTTTAGGGGCTATAGTAAATGGTATTGTTTCTCTCAAGGCTTTTTCACTTCTTTCATTCTGGGCATATAGGAAGGCCTCTGATTTTTGCACATTTATTTTGTATCCTGCCACCCTGCTGAACTTCTCAATTAGTTCCAGGAGCTTCCTGGTGGAGTTTTTGGGATCACTCAGGTATAAGATCATGTCATCTGCAAATAGGGATAGCTTGACTTCTTCCTTGCCGATTTGAATCCCTCTTATGTCCCTTTCTTGTCTTATGGCTTCAGCTAAGACTTCAAGTACAATATTAATAGAAGTGGTGACAGTGGACAGCCTTGTCTAGTTCCTGATCGAAGTGGGAATGCTTCCAATTGTTCCCCATTGAGCATAATCCTTGCTGTGGGCTTGTTGTATATAGCTTTTATTATATTGATAAAGGTTCCTTCCATTCCTACTGTCTCTAGGGTTTTGATCATAAAAGGCTGTTGGATCTTGTCAAAAGCTTTTTCTGCATCTATCGAGAGTATCATGTGGTCTTGGACTTTGGACTGGTTTACATGATGAATTACATTTATTGATTTGCTTATGTTGAACCAACCTTGTGTGCCGGGGATGAAGCCTACTTGGTCCCCGTGAATGATCTTTTTAATATGTTTTTGAATCCGATTTGCTAAGACTTTGTTGAGAATCTTTGCGTCTGTGTTCATCAGGGAGATCGGCCTATACGCCCGGTCAGGATGGCAAAAATCCACAATACAAACAACAACAAATGTTGGAGAGGATGTGGAGAGAGGGGAACTCTCCTACATTGCTGGTGGGAATGCAGGTTCATACAGCCACTCTGGCGAGCCGTCTGGAGATTCTTAAAGAAATTAAAGATTGAAATGCCATATGACCCTGCTATACCACTTTTGGGAATAACCCCCCATACAGCAAACATTCACCTCGATAGCACAAGCACGACCATGTTCATAGCAGCACTGTTTACAATAGCAAAGTCATGGAATCAACCCAAATGTCCAACAGTTGACGAGTGGATAAGGAAACTGTGGTACATCTATACAATGGAGTACTACTCAGCCATCAAAAATGATGAATTACTGGAATTTGCCGGGAAATGGATGTCATTAGAAACAATTATATTAAGCGAAGTATCCCAGACCCAGAAAATTAAGCGCCGTATGTGCTCCCTAATAGGTGGCTCCTAGTACCAAACCCACCCAGCCCACCTAGAGACAGTAATTGCAAGAATTATGAACAGGAGGGATGGGGTAGGAGGGATGGGGTAGGAGGGCCACACCAGAAACAAGGAGAGAAGGGACCATGTTACAGCAGGGAAAATAGGCCTCCACCAAGGACCCAAATAAGTAATGAGACATCTGATTAAGTTCACAGACTTTTGTTCCTGATCATTTACTACTGAGGGGGTGTGATCTCACCAGAAGAGGAGGGCATATAGTCTGGCAGATAAAAAGTAACAATTTTGCAAATGGGTGATAGACCCCTCCCTTAGTATGGTTTCCCACTTTTATTACATCTACCTTTGAATGTGCTTTTATCACAAGACTCTAACAGCTTTTTGTCTCTGGCCAGGGGGTAACATACAATGCCCACCAGGATGGAGTGAAGGGCATTGCAGGAGCAGCAAAACTGCAAAAGAAAACCAACAAACCACAATCCAGAACTTCAGAGACTCTATATCAACCACCTAGAACTAGGCCAGCTTAATCTCTCCCCATCTTGAAGCTCAGGGAAATTTGCGGAAGAGGGGGCGGTAAGAGTGTAAGAGCAAAAGGATGGGAGGAGCAATGATATATAAGATACTCTATACTAGTTAGGGCTGAAAGCAATCATAATTGGACTTTGCATGCCCTGCGCATTGTCCAACACACTGTTGACCTCACAAAGTCCTAGCATCTGCTAAAGGCACCAAGAAGCCTTGGAGGTAAGGATTGACAGCCACAGCAGTGTTCCTATACCTAAGGGGAACACGGGAAAGGCGTTCAGGGAAAGGCCACTGGGTCCTTGTACTGTCATCGGAGAGGAGGGCCCAGAGGAAAATCAGACATGCACAAGAAAGGACTCTGGGAATTGGGGCGGGAGGCACTGGGGATGGAGAGGGAGAAGGGTGGGGAGGGAGAGCAGGGGGTACAGGGGGAGGAGGAGGAAGGGAGGGAACTGGTGTACCTAATAAGTTTGTATGAGCTGAAATAAAAAAAAAAAGAATTTTTCCAGCAGTCACAGTAAAAAAANCTAAAACCTTTGCCTCACAATCAAAAGGACACAAGTTTGGATCCCCAGAGCCCACATAGAAATGACTTGTAGATATGTTAACAGTCTGAACTGTCCTTGTAAGTCAGAACCTGGGAAACCTCAGATGAAGGTAATAAGGATTTAGAACAATCCAAGATTGCTAACAAGGTCACCCTGAGCCTTGACAGGTACACATATTGCTAACTTCTACACATACATGCTCACAACCCATATCTACACGTACAAAATATATTAAAATTTCCTATTCCAAAGAAAACCTTTCTCTGAGCAAAACATGGGAAGAAATAAATGAAAAGAAACAGATATTTTAGGAAACTTTCATTAAGTTTCTGTGATGTTAATTTCTTGTGGGAGAGAAGTTAATAGAGCAAATGATCACCAAATTATAATCAGGTAATGAGGTAATGAGATAAATATTAACATCTTCTTTTGTGGTTTCTTCTTATTTTTCTCAGAATATCAACTAAGAAATTGAGTATCTCACAGGACACACATTTAGAAGAATAGTTGAGACAATTTATTGCAAATTATCCACCATATTTATGATGTAGTTGGCACTTAAGTAATGTTCTTTTATGTTTCACATTTAAGAATTCATGAGTGAAAAACAAGACTGCATTTCAGATATTCCACGTTCTGACTATTGTATGAAGTCCACGATACAAAAACACTGACTGGATAGGATGTTTTCCTATTCTATACATGCTTTCTTGTTCCTGAAGAACCTAGAAGTAGTTCCTGTGAACTAACAAAGTTTCATTTCACGGAAGATCCCTGATATTGATGTTTGCACATGACATGTAAGATGTGTCATGGTGAAAGATACAAGGCCAGCATCATTCTTTGGAGAACAGCTTACCTGCAAATATTTATGTATGGATTCTGTCACATGTCCCACTGCCTGTTTTAACTTGGTGAAGAAACATTTCATGGATGCTGTGGGCCACCCTGTAAACTGTATTACATAAATTGTGGCAACTCATCACTCATGGCCATATCAAAGCTGCATCCAAGTTACCCACTCCAATGTGTTGTAGGATGGACAGTTACTCAGTATTTTATTGTAAGGTTGAAGAGTGAACAGTTATAATGTATCCATCCAATTTCTCCAGAAAGTTATCTTTTTGGTATTTGATGATTTCCTTTTTCTGAATAAAACCTTTCAAAATGGAAACCTCACCATGATGGTGTGTAAAGGTAAAAGTCCCATGTAATGAGTCAAGGGTAAAAATCTCTCCTTCTAGTGATGACATCCCACCATTGTGAGGTGGTGATCCAGAGTTTCTGCATGTCCAATTATCCCATGTTCTAATGCTCATTTCTAGAGTAGAGATCATTTCACCATAAATGACAATGACACCTTCTGATGACATCAGAATTTGATTGTATATATCTCAGCTTTGTTTATATAACTCCCTGTTATCTGGGATCATATTCACAAAAGTCAAGCAGATTCATTTTTTTCCATTGTTCAATTGCAAATCTGAAAGAAATTAAACACCTTGGTCATCATTTGAGATGACCATCCCCACCAGGTCCAGCTGAAATGAAGCATCAAGGAGACCACAACAAGGGCCAGATATGTGTCCTTAGGAGCCATCTGGTATAGATAAGGAAAATGATCATGATCACTCAGGATAGGATAAGATGCTTCCAAGAAAATCTGAAGGAATGATACTGACAGGAAAATCATTATAACATCTGATGTAAAGCATTGTCTAGATGAGGCAGAAAGGATCATTTGTTCCCCCAGTTAAATCAGTATCTTACTTCCCACTAGCTAGAGTATCACTGAAACATATCCATATTAAATTTAAAAGTATGTTTCCTTAGTCCCTTCATGACTTGTCTAACAAAGAAATGTTAGTGACCAATCAAGTCTACATTTCTTTTGTGATCAATAGGAACATGTAGACATAACCCCAGGTCCCTCCTCCTGTTCTCTGTAAGATTCTGAGAGTCATATTAGAATGCCTAGATTTTCATTGGAGTCTAAGTCATACAACCTCTCCTGTGGAATTAAGAAGAGCTGCAGGAGTGTTGCTGCTTGGCAGATGTTGTCCATTTTGGTCCTGTCAGTATTATGTCACATGATTCCTTTTTGCAGGTATAGTTGGGAAGAATCTTTCCAGAGTTTAACAGCAAATGTAGCTTACTGAGAAATGCTACTGTGATATCATAATCTTCTCCAAGTAACTTAAATGACAAAGACACATTGGTCAAAAGATGAAGGTTCCTGTTGATGTGCATCATGGCAAAAAGCACTACCAGGATAAATTGGTGCTTCAAGTATGGCAGACTGGGAATAAAGTATAGCAATCATTATACATGAGGCACTGACAACATTACAACCAAATAACATGAATCTTGTGCACTAAAAGATTTTTCCCCATGAAATTCTCCAGGGCTGAGGTATTTGCTCTCCATGTTGAGGTATTTGCTGTATGTGAACTTTTTGAGAGCTAATAACCATTGTAGAATTCATAGGGGTACTTCATATATAAGTGAAATTTGTCAGTGTGAAGATCTGTATTATATTATTTCTGAGCATTGGAATGTCAGGAATACATGTACCACAAATGAATATATGCATACTTTGTCAGAGGGCAAATCTCTCAATGTCTTTGCATTGGAAATCTTATTAGCAGAAATATTAAAAGGAATGGCTTCCTTGAGATATCTAGGTTATGTTATTCATAAAATATGCTTGTTCCCACTGATGAAGAATGCACTGTAGTTTTAATGTCTTGGCAACACTGACTTTCATAAGCTTTTTTCTACCACAGGTAGAAAAGTCCTAATTTTCTTACACTTCTTTTCTTTCTGGACTTAGCAGTATAAATGATGGTAAGATGATTGTTAGAATTTCTCTTTGGTCATTTGAGCATTACTCCATCTTGTGTTGATGGGTGTCCAGGAATCAATGCCATGTGAAGGCTTGATATGTGTATGTTATGTGTGTCTGTGCCCATAATGGAAAGATTTGAATGGAAGTATTAATCCATGATTCATATGATCATGTTCTACTTTTTATTTACTATCAAAAACATTACTCACTGATAAAAAAAAACGTAGATTCCAACAAGTTCTCAGATATGTGTCAGTGTACACAATGTTGAGGATGCACACACACAGGCACACAGATAGGCATATATGCATACACATACAGACACACACATAGGCATACACATAGGGCACAAGAACAACACACATATACAGGCAGTCAGACACACACACATACAAATCACATGATGTGTCCTACACAGGCAATATGAGGGCAAGTTCTAGAAGTGAGGGCAATGAAGTATAAAGACAGAAAAGCATACAGTTAAAGGGTTACGAAAACTAGGGACCACGAGGCCGCAATCTCCCAAAAGTGTTAGTTCCATAAACTTTTAGTTATTTTTAAGATCAAGGTTTAAAGATAAAGAACAAGCTATGTAAGAGTCACTGCCTTGTGAGTTATCAGATTATCTAAGGGAACAGGTGATGTTTTTAAGGCAGACCTTAATTTTAGGCAGAATAATGTAGTTTAAAGTCTGCTTGATCTTAAACTAGACAAAGAGCATGGCCTAGCTTTAACATTGCTGCTTCTTTAGCCTGAACTATGATAATTGTTTTTTTTTTTTTTGAGCAAAGCGACTTCACGTATTTCCAAATTCAAATATATTACACAAATTCCAATGAACCAGTGTTCTGTAACAGGCAAAGATATACATGGCAGGAAGTTCTTCAGTGGGAAAAGCAGAAGGAAATGTATCATGGAAAAATGACATAAATTCATTGAGATCCTTTTTTGAAATTGTCAAAGAATAAATACAGATCAAAATACAGTATTGCATGAAAGACCCCCGTCTTTCAGTCAGAAACGAGGCCACCGAGAGAAAGACCAAGACCCTTTTCGCTGCAATAGCATGAGGTTTTATTTAACGACGCGCCGGGCGGCTCCAGCAACCTTTCACGCAGGAAAGACTGAAGCGGCCCCGAGCAGCTTGGGCAAGGGGTTTTTAAGGGGTCTTGGGGTAGGGGGGGTTGCTTAACTGAGGAATTTTCTATGACCTTTACAGTCATTGGTCGGCAAGAGCTCGGGTGGAGTTGGCTCTTGGTGATCGTTCCAGTCCACCTGCTTAACCACAGGCTGTTCATTCTGGGTGACCTTCATTGATGGAATTCCCCTTTGTGCAAACTTGCTTTTCCAGAACTGAAGGGCCGGAGGTCCTAAGGGATGGGGAAATACCTGTAAAAGGCTCAAGGCTGTACATACTTTTAAGCAATGACTAACAATGGATGCTTGGATGGCTATAAACAATGGATGCCTGAATGACTACAAGCAAGGCCTATACCGTGGGCCTGAACCGGCCTGCTTTGTGAATTTTAGGGCGAGGGTCTCAGGGTCCAACATTCCCCCCTTTTCTATAGGCACACTCCAATCATGGAGTGTTAGTCACAGTTCTTGCGGTAAATTTCTGGGAGGATTGGAGTCAGTTTTTCAGCAGGGGTGTTCCTTCCAGGCGATTCCAGCAGTAGGGGACGTCTCTTCAGAATTCCAAAGACCTTGAGAGACCCATCCCAGCATAGCTGCTCTAATCCTGCCTCACTTTCCCATAAACCTATTTGAGAATTCAGACTGCTCTGGGGATAAAGGGCGATGATTCGATCTGGCTGCTTCCTGCTGAATCGGGGCGAAGAAAATAAGAGCAGTCTGACATTCTCATTTATGAAATGCTGGGTTGGTCTAGAGGTCTTTGATAGATGGCTTTATTACCTCAAGGTTGGTCTAAAAGAGACAAAACACAGGCAAATTGAGTCTTCAGAATCTATAGAAGGACCAGATCATTGTAATTGGGAAGGCACATGAGATAAACCAAACAAGCTCAGCAGTCTTGCTGTGGGTATAAGCAAGCAGGAGTTAGTAAAAGAACACATTTACAAGGTGTAAAAGCCAAGGAGACCTTTTTCCTCTGGCTACTGTAGATCATATTTTAAAACCTGTCCAAAACAATGTGAACTGATTCTTTGTACAGAGCAATCTAAATTATCCTCCTTTTTTATTCTGAAAAATAAAGCAACATAAGTCTTTTTCTTTTGGGGGATCAAAGGGATGTAGCACCATTTCTCTGATCTAAATGAAAAGCCAGCATTGATTAGCTAATGGAGCTGCTCTGGAGCTACACCTGGAGTTTTGCTGTTTTTCCTAGTTTACTCCTTAAGTTTGCCATTGCTTTTTCCCTCTGTCAAGCACTGAGTTTAAACTTTAGGCAACCTTTAGGACAAGGGAAAAACTTTATTAAACTTTTCGCCAACCTATGTCTCTGGTTTTAATTCTATAGCATAAACTGTCTTTCTTGGGTGCCTCAGGCCAGAGCTGCAGCCTCGAGACCAGGGCTCCCCTGGATCAGGTGAGGCAAGGAGTCAGCAGAATGGAGAACAAAAACAACTCTCTTGGCTTAGTGAATCTGGACCCGTTTACTGAAACTTCTGTGACAGCTTTACTTTTAGGAAGGATATTTTTTCCAAGAACCTGTCCCATTGCTTGAGGATAATGGCACTTAACAGAAATATTCTCAGTATTTGCAAATCTAGCCAGTCTATAATGCTGCACCAGATAGCCAAGAGGCTGAGCCCACATACTTGTAACAGAGACTGCATTTTTTAATATACAGAGAAGGATTGAGCTCTTTTTGTTTTCAGAAAGAAACATATTTTACAATTAACTATACGTGTCCCCAACATTTTATAAGTCCCAGCGTGAGCTTAAGCAATATAATTATTAAAAGAATAATTTCTCCTATGATAGCATCTTTTCATTTTTCTGCTTTGCGCTTCAATCCAGGAATTTTGCTTGGATTTTAGGCATAGCATCTTTAACATTCTTGCTTGCAAGTCCTAGGTAATGATCTATCTGCACTTGGGATGTCAGTCATAAATAACAGGAATACTGACTAGTGAAATCAGCTAAAATCAGTGGTGTCAGACTGTTTAACAAGGCACCAACATAAGTAAACACCCATATTAACACTGCAAACTTCAGAGAATCAACTAAATCATCAACTAAGAAAAGGCACCTGAGTTCTTTTATGGTGTAGTTCACATGACTGAGAGCAGAATCAATTCCTCGGATCTAGCAACATTAGATTCCAAATATGCCCTGAATGGGTGGCCTTTATCTGATTTCTGGATTGCTTGGATCATGCCCTTATATACTCTAAAGCTGATAGTCACAGAGAGCAGGGCCAAGGCAATGTAGGCCGTCACACTCAGGATGCTGGATACTGTCAAGGAAAGCAGCAGGAACAAGCTGGCGTCAAACACCACTCCAGTTTTCTTAATCTCTCTAGTAGAGGAGGTCAACAACCACGGAGCCCAAACCCCTGCACTTGGGCGCGGCCAGGGTGGAGAGGGGTGTGGCAGGGGCAGAAGGGGTCCAGGCGGGCTCGGGCACATGAAAGCTTTCTGTGCTCACAACAGTCTCAAAGCGCCCAGTCTGGTCATATTCGAAGCATCTTTTGTCTAAGATGTATACAGGGCATGTCTGAGAATATGCTATGACTTGACCCTCTTTTAAGTTGGTAGAACTAAGCATTCACAATTTCTAGATAGTCCCTGGACACAGGAAGGGGAAATCTCTCTCTTTTGGCTTCAATTAGTGAACCTGGACTTGAGGAAAGGACGCGTGGCTAAGCAGAGTTCTGATAATCACTATATACACAGTGTTGTCAGCTATTTAAACAGCATAGTCATTGTCTCAGACTTGAAACACTTTCCTTCAGGGCAAACATTCCTAGGAATTCCCTTCCATTGACTAACAAGACCTAAAGTTACATTGATCCCCACTGTACTACGTAGACCAAGAGCTAGAGTCACATTGATCCCCACCACACAACGCAGACAGACAAAGTTTGGGAATCCCTCCAGGAGAGATCATTCAAGTACCAGTCTGGCCACACTCTTTGCAGAGTCATGGGTGATAACTTGGCCATAGTGTGTTCAGCGGTTTCGTGACTTGCGATCGGATTCTAATCCGATCCCACCCTAGACCGTATGTTATCACCATGGAAATGCAGAACTGGCCCAATCGAATCCCGTGGCTTTAAGAGATCTTAGGGATCTCGCCGTGGGACTACAAACTCGAGCCAGAGGTGTTACAGGTTTCCCACCTCAGGCCGACACTCACTCACACATTCATACAGAGGTTAAAACATTCCCTCCCCCATTTTGCAGGTGCCCTTTTCCTCCCCCTCCAAGAGAGGCCTGCTCCAAAAGGTGAGCAGAGGTTGGTTTAGCACAGTCTCTTTTACCGTAAAGTCCAAGATTTAGAGAAACTCCCTAGTTGGCCTTGAGTCTGTTCCAAGCTGCAGCTGAGGCGGGGCCTCAGCTTCTCTTGCTGGCCACCTCCCTGGGGGCAGGGAGGGCCCTGGTCTCAGACCTCTCATTTATGACCCCACTGGTAAGATTCCTACTGTCCTTGAGAAGTTGGGATTTTAGAAGTAACCAATTTTCTGCTTTAAACAGACAACTGAAATACATTTGAATACATGAAGCTTAATTCTTAATTTCTAATTTCTGAGGCTCAATATCTTTTGTTTTATAACATGGAAGAAACATAACAAATAATATTTTCTTTAACCATCATCTCTTATTTTCAGTCTTCTCATAACTCTACATCCCACAAACCTTCACAACATACTTTAACATTCTTTTTAAGTAACCAACTCATAAACCTCCTGCACATACTTTAACTTTCTAAGTAACATATCTCATCCCAAAACCTTCTTTACCTCTACGTACTATACATATATATTTCTTTCTATTTGATGGTTTCCCGCTGTTTTTACATTAGTTATCCTGTAAGAAATATCCTTTAAAAGAGGCAGTAGACCTTATCTTAAAAATCATTATATAGCAGAACATAGGAGTACACCTGGGAACAGGGAATTAGAAAGCAGATTTGTCCCCAAGAAAGGGAACTGTACATACCAGGAGAATGAAGGAATTCCAATGAATTTTTCAGAAATCAGTTTTCCTTTCTGGCTGTTAGATATGTTGGTATTACTCATGGGAAAACAAACTTTTAAAGGAACTACAAAAGTGATGTTACCAGATCCTAGGTAAAAACACAATGCCACTTTTTGTGAAGCTTCAAGATAAAACAAGATATTTTGGTCAGTACGTACTCAGGCCTTTTAAAATTATCAAAATGATTTATTCCTAAGTGTGCACGTGCATTTAAATTGAGCATGCCAAATAGTAAACAGAGTCAAAAACCAAAATGTGATCATAAGCGCGCAATGAAATTTATAGTGGCCACAGCTTGTTATTTTGAAACATAAAACCCACATATTATAAGAAATCCAAGTAATCAATCAAGTTAGAACATTTGAAGTAACTCTTTATCATCACAGGCAAAATTTTCTACCTCAACACTCAGATTTTGGGTTCTTTTCCTAATATCCTTTTAGTGATTCAAGACAAGATAGACAAGACACAAATACTGCAGACTGCAGATCAGACAAACTACAGACTGCAGATCAGACAAAACCATATGGGGAACGGACACTTCTGTCCTTTCCCCTACAGAGAGTCCAGAGCGTCCTCTGGGACCCTCGCGGTCTCTGCGATATGACACGTCTGTCTCACAGTTTCTGACCGCCCCAAACCTCATAAGAGGAAACAAACAGACACAGTATCAAACACAAACAGACACAGACTTAAACAAAGTACAAGTAAACACAGACAGGAGCGCTCACATACCTCCGAGGCCGGTGTTGGGGCAATCTCTCGGGGGTCTCGAATCCCGGATGAGCCCCCAAAATGAAAGACCCCCGTCTTTCAGTCAGGAACGAGGCCACCGAGAGAAAGACCAAGACCCTTTTCGCTGCAATAGCATGAGGTTTTATTTAACGACGCGCCGGGCGGCTCCAGCAACCTTCACGCAGGAAAGACTGAAGCGGCCCCGAGCAGCTTGGGCAAGGGGTTTTTAAGGGGTCTTGGGGTAGGGGGGGTTGCTTAACTGAGGAATTTTCTATGACCTTTACAGTCATTGGTCGGCAAGAGCTCGGGTGGAGTTGGCTCTTGGTGATCGTTCCAGTCCACCTGCTTAAACCGCAGGCTGTTCATTCTGGGTGACCTTCATTGATGGAATTCCCCTTTGTGCAAACTTGCTTTTCCAGAACTGAAGGGCCGGAGGTCCTAAGGGGTGGGGAAATACCTGTAAAAGGCTCAAGGCTGTACATAGTTTTAAGCAATGACTAACAATGGATGCTTGGATGGCTATAAACAATGGATGCCTGAATGACTACAAGCAAGGCCTATACCATGGGCCTGAACCGGCCTGCTTTGTGAATTTTAGGGCGAGGGTCTCAGGGTCCAACATTGCATATGCACAAAAATTATCACAAAGATATAACAATCTTCTAACCATTTATGCAAAACAGTACAAGCAGATACTGAGAACAATGCAAATTTAATGGATTTCTGCTGTATAAATAGAGTATGTGATCACATTTTCCTGATGACTTTTATTATTAAGCATTTATGCTTTACTTTTTCCATTTCTTATTTTGTTAGAAACATTTCAAGTTACACTTTATATTTTGCTGTTAATAAACCACCTGTTTTTGGACTCTTGAAATTATTCTCTAATTTCTTTAAAATCAGCGTATATACATTCTGGCTAACAAAGTACAGGGACTAGACATGAAATCTTTCAAGGCTTAAGTCTTTTTCCTCACAAGCAGAAGAGTCTAAATTTGAATCCTGGATTGCACCTGAGAAAGGTGGGCCAAAATTACAGTGGCCTTTACTTCTGGCATTGGAAGGCAGATCCCAGGTAATCCCAGAGCAAAGCCATAAGGAAGAAGAGCAATCTAGGATGTTCCCATGTCACCCTTGGTGTTGCTTTCTCTACCAACCATTTTGGAAGACAAGGTCCGGACATGGGGAACACCGCTTCAGGGAAGTGTTTTCTGGAAACAAGACATGGCTCATTTTGGAATAAATAATAAAAATATGAAAAATATGTGAGTTTTCAGGCTTAAATCCTGCTCTTTGGAATGGGCAGTTGCTAGGAGCCTTCCTGTGCAGTTGCTAGAAATCACTCCCCCTTGCAAATTGAGTCTTGCCTGTTATCTGCATAGACAATACAGACAAATTCCTCCCTTTTGTGGACTGGGTTTGCCTCCTATCTGTTCTTATGTCTTTTTTGTTTTTTCTCTGGACTAGCTAAGCTATCACCTCCCCCTACACTTCCTGCTCTCTGAACTAAAGATTCCAAGTATATCTGCTTTAAGGCTTTTTTCATTTCCTATTAGCAAATAAGTGTCAAGCCTGCTTTTAACTTGAAATTAAATTCTAACTAGAGATTTCATGTCTAGTCCCTATACTTTGTTAGCCAGAATGTATATACACTGATTTTAAAGAAATTAGAGAATAATTCAAGAGTCCAAAAACAAAGGTTCCCTCAAAAATATGACTCTTGCTGAACTCATTAAAAATTCTATAGATATGAGATTATGCCATCTGTTCACCAGAATCAGTACACAACAATTTCTTCTAAAGTACATAAGTTAATAGAAATAGAAATAAATAAATCCTAATATAGTTCCTACCATTATGACCAAATATAGGACCACTTATATGATAGCAACTAGAATTTTGTATCCTCCAAAAGAAAAAAATTAATGTATGGCCTGTCCCCCCTCCAACAATTCACTTTTACCCTTACAGGAATATATAATAGATATGGCACAGGAATAGTTAATTGTAGTGAAAAACATGTTCCTTATTGAAAAATGTAAATGAGCTCAACCTCCTTGGTGTATCTTAACTAAATCCCAAAAGCAGTCTTTATTAAAACAAAGATAGCAGGGTGGACCTAGCTTTTGTGGCTATTTGGTGGAGCATTATAGATTAGATAGATTTGAGATACTGGGAGAATGGTCCCCTTTGTACCTTTAGCCTTAAGCAATGAGTTAGGTCCTTGAAAATTGTTATCAAAAAGGTGGTTCCTGCTAAGCACATTGAATAGGAGGCTTGGAGAGTAGGTGTCTTTCTGTTTTCCTAGGTGGGTGTAGTGAAGCATTCTTTGCCCTAAAATTTTATAGTATAAAATCTGTTACAAACTTTAATAAAATGGGTTCAGGTTCACTGGGACTGGAGCTGTCTGTCAGTTCTCTATCCGCCAACTTCTTGTCCTCCTAGCAGAGATGCTGGATCCAGGTTGCAGCCAGACTGGAACAACTTGGGACTCCTTAGATACATACAGTGTCCTCTTCTATACACTTCCTCATCTGTGTGCACATCTGTTTGTGCACACATGTGCACATGCACACACACAATTAGTGTATAAAAATATGTGTTTTTTTGTCTCAGTCATTGTTTTCCTGCATCGATTCAGAGTTATGAATTAATGCCATGGAGTAAGGTGATTTTCCTCTGGGTTATAATGCTGATATGACTGTCAAGTACTTTTTAGGGGAATATGTGGAAATATCCAGAGTAAGTACATGGCACAGTTTACTCTGAGATGAGTTTCAGGGAAGCAGAAGAAGAGGAATGGCCAGCAGCCTCATCTCTCATAAAACAGAATATTTCTCCACTCAGAACCAATGTTCAAAGGGCTTCTGAACATGTAAAGATACTACTCTACATTATTTCTCACAAATGTTTGCATAATGCAATATTTCCAGAGCATCCATTGAGTTCTTTTTCAACTAGGAACCACCCATGGTCTGCCTCAGGACTGTTTAGAATTCAATTCCCTGTTCATTATTTTTCCAACTGTCACTTTGTCAAATTAGCCAATATAGGTATCTGACCTTTCTCAATATCTCAAGTTTCCCAGTTATCCAACATGATTTCAGAGATATCTGATTAGCTAGCAGTGCTCTGCTCATGAAGCCCTTTAGTTCAGACTCATCCCTGTCTCTTATTCCTGTGGAACCCAGGTTCCCGCTGTGAAGCCCAAGTTCCAGCCAGCGCAAAATTCAAATCTCCCGCCGGCGCCAAACTCTCCCTCCGATGCCAACTCACTGCGTGCCGGGAACTGCCCAGGGCAAGGTTATCGGCCAGAACATCTGTAAACTGACTCAACTTCCTTGTGTATAGTGAAAATATTTACAGAATGTATTTGCTCAAGGCAGTTGCTTTCCTATAAAAACCTTGCCCCAAATTCAGTCGGGGCCGTTCTCTTTTGCCTGAGCAGGGAGACGGTCCTAGCTAGCTAGATTAATAAATCTTGCCTTTTGTCTTTACAGCAACATAGTGGTTCTCGTGTCTCCTTCGGGGTCTGGGTAAGGGGCCCAAAGGGAACTTCGGTTCCAACAATTCCATGTCTCTTTTGTCTCTGTAAATGTCTATTATCAGAAACAGACAATGAAAAGTATTTTTTGTTCTCAATTTGCATTTGCCATGTTTGATTCAAAGATGAATATGATGATTCTCTCAAACAGGATAAAAATATTACAGTTTCTTACATCTGTGATGATGAGTAGTATATACTAACCTCTATAAAAATCACCCATGACAATGTCCATCAAACCTGTCAGCACAGGGTAAGGGAACCTTAGCATATGACTGGACAGATCCTGCCAACCTGGCAATAAGGATATACTTTGCAGAAACAGTCAGAATCAAGGTGCACAATGGCACATGCATTGCAAATATTTTGCAAATATATTCAGAAAAATCATCAACATAAGGAAACAGAGGGAAATGCAAAATATATGGGAGAAAAATTTAAAATTATATAGAAATCTATATTTAATGATATCAGATACACACATACATAGAAGAGCCAAGGATGACCCACCGTGGAACTTTTTGTCTCTGTTCTCCAATAGTACCTCACAATGGTGACAACTGTCACTTTTTAGTTATTTTTTCATTCTTTGACATTTTCATACATAAATATAGTGTGTTCACTTCTTTTTTCCCAATAATTTATTTATTTTTCCACTCATACAAACTTTATAGGGGCCTCGGTCCCCTTCCTCCTCCCTCACCCCTCTCCAGAATCCCCCCCAACGCTTCGAGTTCTCTCCCTCCCCTCTCCCTGTACACTCTCTCTCCCAGTGCCCCCTCCCTCCCAATCCTGGAGCATGCTTTAATGTGTATGTCAAACTTTCCACGGGTCCTGCTCTTTGATGAAGTGTAAGGACTCAGTGGAGTTCCTACAACTCTTCCTTGTGTTCCCCCTTAAGTATAGGAACACTACTGTGGCTGTTAATCCTTACTTCTAAGGATCCAAGTGCCTTTAGTCCATGCTAGACTTTGAGCAGTCAATGATATGTTGGTCATTGTGCAGGTCATGAAAAGTTTTATTATGATTACTTCAGCCCTAACTTGGAGTATCTTGCATATCATTGCTACTCATCTTTGGGCTCTTACAATCTTACCCTACCCTCTTGTGCAAATTTCCCTGAGTTTCAGGATGGGGAGAGATTAGGCTGGCATGATTCCAGGTGGTTGATATAGAGTCTGTGATGTTCTGATTTATGGTTTGTTGATTTTTTTTTCAGTTTTGCTGTTCCTGCAATGCCCTTGGCTGCATCCTGATGGGTATTGAATGTCACCTCCTGGCCAGAGATAAAAAGCTATTAAGAAGAGTCTTATTATAAGAGTAGATTCAAAGGTAGATAGAATAAGAATAGGAGACCATGGTGAGGGGAGGTGTCAGTCTCCCATTTGCAAAATGGTTACCTTTTATCTGCCAGACTGTAGGCCCTCCCTTTCTGGTGAGATCATTCCCATCGGTTGCAAGTGACCAGGAAGGAAAGTCTGTGAACATAACCAGATGTCTCATTACTTACTTGCAGTCCTTGATGGTGGCCTATTATCTCTGCTATACCATCATCCCCTTTCACCTTGTATCTGGCGGGGCCCTCCTCTCCCCTCCTGTTATAGTCTTTGGCAATTACTGTAGGTATTACAGAGATTTATCTTTGAGTGTGTCTCTAAGAGTGTTTGGTTCTAGGATCCACCAATTCGGGAGTACATACGGTGCTTCATATTCTGTGTTTGCGATACTGCACTCAGTATAATTATTTCTAATTCCATCAATTTCCCATCAAATTTCATGAATTCATCATTTTTGACAGCTGTTTAGTATTCCATTGTATAAATGTACCACATTTTCCTTATCCACTTGTCAACTGTTGGACATTTGGGTTGATTCCATGACTTTGCTATTATAAACAGTGCTGCTATGATCATGGTTGCCCTTGTGCTATCAAGGTGAATTTTTCTGTGGGGGTTTATTCCAAAATGGAATTGCAGGGTCATATGGCATTTCAATCTTAACTTCTTTAGAATGCCAGATGGCTCGCCACGTGGTTGTATGAGCGTGCATTCCTCAGCACATGTGAAGTTCCCTCTCTCCACATCCTTTGCAGCATTTGGTGTTGATTGTATTGTGGATTTTTGCCATCCTGACTGGAGTGAGATGATATCTCAGGGGGGTTTTGATTTGCATTTCACTGATTGCTATGAATATGGAACATTATTTTCAGATATTTTTTAGACATTTTAATTTCACCATGGTAAAGTTTCTTTTAAGTTCCAAGGCCCATTTGTTAATTGTCCCATTTGTTTCCTTGGTGTTTAGTTTGCTAAGTTCTTTGTGCACTCTGGATAATAGAGCTCAATCAGATATGTGGTTGAAGATTTTCTCCCATTCTGTGGTTTTGCCTTTGTGCTAGTTACAATCCTTTACCTGAACAGAAGCTCTTTAATTTTACAAATCCCATCTGTTGAGTGTTGGTTGTAGTGACTGTGTTATTGATGTCGTTTCAAGGAATTTTGGCCTGCCCAATCAGCTAGAAGTTCCCTACCCTTTCAACTATGGTTTTTATATCTCTGGCTATATCAGGTCCTTGATCCATTTGGATTAATCTTGTACATGGTGACAAGTACGGGTCCAGTTTTAATCTTCTGCATGTGGATATCCAGTTTTGCCAGCATCATTTGTTGAAGATGCTGTTCTTTTTCCACTGGATTTTTTGGGCCCTTTTTTCAAAGGTCAAATGGCTGCAGTTGTGTGGGCTTATATCTTGGTCTTCAAACCTTATCCATTGATCCATATGTTGATTTTGGAGCCAATACCAGGCTGTTTCTACAACTATGGTTTTTCAGTATAGACTAAGGTTTGGTGGTACAATACCTCCAGCCATGTTTTTGTTACCCAGGATTGTCTTTGCTATCCTGGGTCTTTTGTGCCTCCATATGAATTTTGAGATTGTTTGGTGAACTTCTTTAAAGAATTGCTTTGGGATTTTAATTGTATAGCATTGAATCTTATATGCTTTGGTAGGATGGTCATTTTTTAGATGTTGATTGCCAATCCATACATGGGAGGTCTTTCCACCTTCGGTGTCTTCTGCTATTTCTTTCTTTAGGGTTTTTAAAGTTTTCATTTAAAGGTCTTTACTTCTTTGGTTAGGTTTTATCAAAGGTATTTCTTTATTTTTTTTAGGGGCTATAGTAAATGGAATTGTTTCTCTCAGGGCTTTTTTCACTCTTTCATTCTGGGACATAGGAAGGCCACTTTTTGTACTTATTTTGTATCCTTCCACCCTGCTGAACTTCTGTATTAGTACCAGGAGTTTGTTGGTTGTGTTTTTGGGATCACTCAGGTATAAGATCATGTCATCTGCAAATAGAGATAACTTGATTTCTTCCTTGCCGATTTGAATCACTTTTATCTCCCTTTCTTGTCTTATGGCTTCAGCTAAGACTTCAAGTACAATATTGAATAGAAGTGGTGAGAGTGGACAGCATTGACTATTTCCTGATTAAAGCAGGAATGCTTCAAGCTTTTCCCCATTGAGCATAATTCTTGTTGTAGGCTTGTTCTACATGGCTTTTATTATATAGATAAAGGTTCCTTCCATTCCAACCTTCTCTAGGGTGTTTGATGATAAAGGGCTATTAGTTCTTGTCAAAAGCTTTTTCTGCATCTATTGAGAGTATCATGTAGTTTTGAATTTTGGACTGGTTAATATGGTAAATTACATTTGTTGATTTTCATATGTTGAACCAACCTTGTGTGCCTGGGATAAAACCTACTTGATCCCCATGAATGGTCTTTTTGATATGTTTTTGATTCTGATTTGCTAAGAGTTGGTTGAGAATCTTTGCATCTGTGTTCATCAAAGAGATTGGCCTATAATTTTCTTTTTTAAGTGTATCATTATTAGGTTTTGGAATTAAGACTATATTAGTGTCATAGAAAGAATTTGGTAGTGTTCCTTCCTTTGCTACTTGATGGAACAGTTTAAAGAGTATTGGTGTTATTACTCCTTACATGTCTTTTAGAACTCTGTTTTCAATCTATCTGGTCTAGGACATTTTTTGGTGGGAAGATTTGAGATTACTTCATCGATTTCCTCATATGTTGTAGAACTATTTAAACAATTCACAACTTCTTGGTTCAATTTAGGTAAGTTGTGTTTACTTAGGAATTCATCCATTTCTTTTGTGTTGTCAAATATCACCGAGTATAAGTTTTTGAAATATGACGTTATAATTCTCTGGATATCTTGGGTATCAGTAATTATACCTTCCCTTTCATTTCTAATTTTGTTAATTTGGGTTTACTATCTCTTGTTTTTGGTTAATTTAGCTAAGGGTGTATTGATCTTACTGACTTTTTTCAAAGAACCAGGTTTTTGACTTGTTGATTCTCTGTATTGTATCCTTATCTCAAATTCGGATATTTCTCCCCTGATTTTGCTGATCTCCTCTCTTATACTGCTTTTGGGAATGGATTGCTCTAGTGTCTCTGTAGCTTTAACCTGCATTATTAAGCTATTTATTTCTGATATTTCCATTTTTTTGATGTAGGCATTAAGAGCTATGAACTTACCTCTTAAGACAGCTTTCATGGTTTCCCAAAAATTTTAATAAGTTGTATTTTCATTATTGCTTGCTTTCAGGAAATCTTGAATTTCCTTTGTAATTACTTCCTGAATCCAATTCTCATTCAGGATCATAGTGTTTATTTTCCAGGAATTAGTGAATTTTCTGTTTTTTGTGTGTGTGTGTGTTGTGAATATCAATCTTTAGACCATGGTGATCTGATAGGGTACAGGCTAGAATTTCAACTTTCCTGTATATGTGGAGTTTTGATTTGTTGCCCAGTTTGTGGTCTATTTTGGAGAAAGTTCCATGTGCTGCTGAGAGAAATGTGTAGTCTTTGGTGTGTGGATGTAAAGTTCGATAGATATCTATAAGGCCCATTTCAGTAAGGGTTTGATTAAGTTCCAAAGTGTCTCTATTAAACTTTTGACCTGTTGATCTATCCCATGTTGAGAGGGTGGTGTTGAGATCCCCAAGAATTATCATTTTGTGGTTGATTTCTCGCTTTGGATGCTAAGTCTTTGCTTAATGAATGTGGAGTGGCCAGTATTAGGTGCATATATGTTCAGTATTGTGAAGTCTTCCTGGTGAATTGTGCTTGTGACTAAAATGTAGTATCCATCTTTGTCTCTTATGATATTTTTTGGTTTGAAGTCCACTTTGTCCGACAGCATAATGGCTACCCCTTCCTGTTTCCGGGTTCCATTAGATTGCAGCATTTTGGGCCAGCCTTTTATTTTTAGGATGTGCCTTTCTTTTGTGGTGAGATGAGCTTCCTGAAGGCAGCAGATTGATTGGCTGTGATTTTTAATCCAAGTTTGTAATCTGTCTCTCTTGATCTGTAAGTTAACACCATTGACATTTAATGTTATAATGGAGAAATTATTTTTAATTCTGGACATTTTTTATGTTTAGTTGCTTTTGTAAGTGTATTATTTGGCTTTTAGCTTTTGGTGGTATTATACTTCCCTTCTGTCCTCCTGGATACGCTTATTTTTATCTTCAAGCTTGAGTATCATTTCTAGCATTTTTTGAAGGCCTGGTTTGATAGACATGTTTGCTTTCAAGTTGTATTTGTGCTGGAAACCTTTTCTTTTTTCCTTGCGATTCCATGATGGGCTAGTTTTGCTCTATATTAAGTCTTTTGAGTAGATTCTTTTTTTATCTGTTTTTTTTTTTTTTTGTTGTGTGTGTGTGTTGGATGGGCTTCTCTTTCTTTAGATGAAGGAAGTTTTCCTTGATGATAATTTGAAAATTTTCCTCATGTGTGGTATTTTGGGATTCTTGCTCTGGTATTCCATGAATGTGCATTTTAGTCTTCTTCAGGGTGTCCTATAACTCTTGAATAATTGTCTCAAGTATATTTTGGGCTTTAACAACCTCTTCCATTGAGCTGGTTAATACCCACACTTTGTCTTCAAGATCCAAAATTCTATTTTCTGCCTCGATAGCTCTATTGTAAGACTCTCTGTTGAGTTCTGGGTTGAAGATAACTTGTCTTTTAGTTCAATTTTAAACTCTGCCTGAGACTGTTTTAACTGCTCTTTCTTTTTTTTGTTTCTTGAACTCTTTTTTTCAACTCCTCCAAGTGTCTGTTGTGTTCCTGTTCAAAGTGGTTGCTGTAGTTATTTAACTCCTCCCGGATTTCCTCTTTCATAGTATTGATCATGGTAATGACTATGCTTTGAAAGTCATTATCGCCTGGCTTTCTTGGCTATTTTCTGTGAATTTGTTGTGGTTTGAATCTATCAATATAGGGTTATTTCTTTCGGTGGGATATTTGTCTTATTGGGTTTTGTTTCTCATGGATCTGTGTTTTGACTTGGGCATTGTTGTTTTGTCTCTTAAGACCTCTCAGATACTGTGAGTTTTTGACTGAACTGATCTAGTTGATACTAATATTCTCTGTCAGTTAGTTGCCAGTATTTGCCTTGGGGTGGGTATGTTTTTCTGTTGTTATTATTTTCTGGATGAGGGTATTAGGTTGTTAGTACATCAATTAAGATAGGTTTAGTAGATAGGATGTGAATATTAGTGTGATAGTGCACTTTTACAATTTAGTACCTTGATGATATGTGAGCGTGAGTGGTAATAGTCCCTGAAGTTTTATATGGTTTGGGGGTGGCTTAATGGAAATGTTAATCTAAAGTGATTAGTAATTGAAAGAAGCAGGATGGTAAAAAGGGGTTTACTTATCTTTGGGCTGGTTGTGAAGAATCTATCCCATGTGATAGAATGACTTTGGAGGACTTCAGATGTATGGTGTTTGTCCCCTAGAGCTTTGCCTGGGTTTTCTTTGGACTCTGTTGCTTTCTGAGGAGCAGTGTGTCCTTCCTGAGATGCACGGTGACATGAAGCATCCGGGGCAGCCAGACGGGTGGATCAGCAAAAGAGCTGGTGGCACGCTGGTGGCACAGTTCACCTGAGATGCAGGGTGACCAGGAGCATCTGGGGCGGGCGGGTGGACCAACAAAAGGGCTAAAATATCTTTAATATATATGTATTTATGTATAGAATAGATATGTAGAAATAAGTACTGAGTATATAATACACATCTACATATTGAACACTATTCTATGCAGAAATTACATAATATATAACATATTTATATACATAGATGCAACATAAAAATCATTTTATACTCAATGTAATATAGAGATAAAATGTGTAATATACATTGCATACTATATGTAATATAGAATGACTATTAAATGTATGTAGTATGGAATATGAATATATTTATTTATTATATGATATATAGCAATGTATTTGTCTCTATATATTATAATTACATTATTAAAGAATGTATAAAATACATTATATGTAATGTGTTTCATATATTTAAATGCACAATATATAAATAATACATAGTTATAAATTATAAAATGATATGTAATATATAAAAGAAATGTATGTTTACATGATAGGGCTGAAGTAATCATAATAGGACTTTGCATGACCTGTGCAATGACCAACATATGATTGAACCCCCAAACTCTAGCATGGATCACAGGCACAACAATCCTTACAGACAAGGGATTGACAGTCACAATAGTGTTCCTATACTAAAGGGGAACACACACAAAAAAAGAACTCTAGGCAATGCCACTGAATCCTTACACCTCATCAGAGAAGAGGACCCAGAGGGAAGTTTGATATGCACATTATAGGATGCTCTGGGAATGGGGGGAGGGGGCACTGAGAGAATGGGAGGGAGGGGGAAAAGAAAAGGGAAAAGGTGGGGAGGGAGCAAGGGAATCCTTGGAGGGGTGGAGGGAGGGAGGGGAATGGGGTACTTATCAACATTGTATGAGTGGAAAAAATGTGTTTATGTATAAGTAATAAAAAAGTAAGACTGAAAAATATAATAGGCAGGGAAATAAAATGAGGGATTGCTAAAGTGAATAAGTCCAAAGTACATAAACCAAGCCATCTTAATGAAGTCTACTTGCTTAAGTGGTAAAACATTTATAACCAAAGTTAAAAAACTCTCCTTAAGCAACACACTGAGCACAGTGAATTGGAACTTTCATCTTCTGACTTGAGACGTTAAAATTCTTTAGCTGACACCTCCTACCTAGCATTGCTTCAGTTGTCTCTCAGGACCTTACGGAGGAATTTACTCCAGACCAAGAATGTGAATGAATGCTAAGTAATTATTCTGCATGCTATACCAGAATGTTAAACATTCCCAGAGACAGCCATGTCTGGCCTTATACCATAAGTCCTATCACCACTCACACAAGAGCAAGCACCAGGCTCTTTCTGCAGTCTATACCAGTGTGAGCCAGATCCCCAACGCACACTCATTGGTTTAGACTCTCCAGTTGGCCTAAGTATTTGTGAATAAAACAAAAAAGATGCACTTACGTTGCAGTCCGCCAGCATGGTTTCTGATAAATGACCATCAAACAGCTTAAGAGAACAAGTGCTTTAATTTCCTTATGACAGTCTGGTTACAGTTCTCAGTCCAGTTTGAAAGGAGAACATGCACCAACACCAAGGCAGAGGGAACAGGCCACACAATCACCACATAATGGCTGAGAGATGCACAATCCTTACTTGACAGACCAGCATGTCTGGACAAGTGAACAGAAAGATGCCAACTTCCTCAACCAACTCTCAGAATTTTATTCACCTTTTTATGGCCTACTCCCACCTACCACAGGCTGGGTCTACTCCATCAACTAGACCATCTCTTGCAGGTTTGCTCTGGGCTTAACTCAACCATTAATTCTCTACAAATGTGCACAGAGCTCAAACCATCAACAGTCAAGTTAACACCTGTGCTTAACTATGACAGCTTATTGAGAAACTGGAAAAAAAATGAAATACAATAGAAGGGTGACTCCATCTACAAGCAAATTCAATCAAAGAAACTAATGTCACAGATAAAGATGACTGACAAGAAGACATCTGTACTTGGGAGCTGTTGCACAGGCCCAGAAGGTATGTTTTGTGGCTGAATGTTGTATGTGTGTCACTGCCCCTAACTATCATGAACTATAGGGAGGCATAACACCCCTAACATGTCTGTGTGACTTTGGCTGACAGGAAACATCTATGAATCTTTGACTCTGCATCTTATTTTGGACTTTCTGATAGGTCCCATTTAGAAAAAGTCAGATGAGGGGCTGGAGAGGTGGCTCAGGGGTTAAGCCTCTGCCTTGCAGGCAGAAGGTCCTGAGTTCGGATCCTAGACCCCAGGTATAGACACTGGGTGGAAGTGAGGGCGACTGGCATTTCTGGTCCTGGTAGGTCAGAGCTTGTGAATCCCGGGGCAGAGTAAACAAGGAGGTGAAGGCGGTCCATAGTGGTTCCCAAATTCGTCCGTGGTTCTACACACACACATACATACACACACACACACATGCACACACACACACACACACTCATACACACACACATGCATACACGCACAATTGAATAAATAATAAAAAAAATTTTAAAAATGTTAAAAAAAGAAAAGAAAACATCAGATGACTTGTTACCCCAGGCCTGGGACCAAATCTTTCCAGGAGGAGCACATCCCTGGAGCATAATGCCATGGAAACGGATGAGGTACAGCCCCTGGCAGAATAACGTGATGCTCAAAACACATTTTACAACATGTGTTTCTCTGTTCGATTGGAATCAGATTCAGTGGCCCTAGGCACAATGGTTCACAGACTTCTAGAGACAGTGAGGCACAGAAGCCCAAAAGAAACTGTTGGCAGAGGTTTTATGAGTTCACTTTCAGGTCATAAACAGGAATGAAAACACCTAGGCACACATGCATATGAATATTCATCTGTGTGAGACCACACCTGTCACACTGCACAGACTAAGAGTTCAGAAGATAAGGAGAAGGCATTCACTTTATTTTCTTCTTCCTTCATGTTACCCTGTGTTGATCATTTTGACTGGAAGTGGGTGCTTCTAGACTATGAACTGAGACACAGAACATGACAGAGACATGAAGAGTAACTGCAGCTTCATGTTTCTCACAGTTCCTTGAGCAGAAGAGCATTATAAGGAACTCCTTGATCCCCAGTAAGTAATTAACCCTTTTTCCCTTGCCTGTGGCAGTATCACGAAGACATCAGACATCAGACATCAGAGATTTGTGGCTGAGTAAACCAACTCACTGCCAGAGTGTTGTGTTTCCTCCACATTCCAATAAATTAGGAATCACCCCAACTGTTTTCTGAGTGATACCAAAGAATATGTCCTCACTTTCAAATAGATCGATGTGTGTTTTTTTTTTCTCTTTTTTAGATGACACTTACAAAGCATTAAGTTCAGAGAAAAGGATATCTCTGATTTTCTTGAATGTCTTCCCTTCTCTTGTCATTTGTCCCTCCATTGGGTGGGATACCATAATCTACCTTAGGAACTCAATCTGAGTCACTGGCATCAGTCTACTTTAAAATTTTGCATAATGTGCCCCTTGCAATATCTGCCAGTGCTTTTTCCAAATAGTATGTGTCATAGTTAGGCACAGGTATCAACTTGATAGTTGAGGGTTTGAGCTCTGGACACATTTGAAGAGAATTAGTTGTTAAGCCCAGAGCAAACCTGCAGGAGATTGTCTAACTGATGGGATAGCCCCAGCACATTGTGGGTGGAACTAAATCCTAGAATAAAATACAGAGGCTGGTTGAGACAGTTGGCATTATTGTGTATACTTGAGCAGAAATTCTAGTCCAGCTAATAGGAATCCTCCCTCTCTCAGCCGCTATGTGGAGATGTTGTGACCTGTTCCCTCAGTCCTGGTGTTGGTATGAGCTCTCTTGCAAATTTGGACAAGGAATTGTAATTAGTCTATCATAAGAGAATAAAGCTCTTTTATAATAATTTATCTATCAGCAACCATGCTGGCAAACTGCTGCCATATGTAATTCCTAAACTCCCTGGAAGCAGTCACTCGCATTTGTTCCCTACCTGCAAAGGATATATATGAACACTCATATCCAGCGATATTTATATTTTACAATATGTATAAAATATATTTGTAGCAGTTTTATGTTAAACAATATACTTACATATGATATAAAATATACATGATTTATTTCAAGTGATATACATAGCAAATCATGAAACAATTTATTTCCCTCTTTCATGCAGCTAACATTTAGCACAGTTATAAGAATTGTCAAACATGACATTGTCTGATTTTTCACATGTCAATGTCTTTCTTTGGACATAATCACAGTCACAAGTTTGCAGTATGATGTGTGGAAAGCGATTTTGACCTTTATGGAGTTCCAGTAGAATACTTGTCCATTTGGTACTAAAGGAGTTGTCAGTAAAAGTAGCACTGCTGACATCCTTTCAAATTCTTTAGCACACCTAGAAATTAACTGCAGTGATGTCCACATCTATAGTTGGGCTATCCACATTTCTCCAGGAAGGGAAACCTCTCAAGGAACACTAAACCTCCCTGAGAGACCTTTGAGGGCTAATGACAAACAGGAGAAGGTGAACTCCTTTCTTTAGCGATTAACTCATTGATAACTCAATAGCACCTGCCAGAATAGACACACAGATGTAACTCAATGGGGCATGTGTGCAAGAAGACATGAAAGTATGGGGGGAGATTGGCTGGAAAGTAGTTGGCATGAAGTGGGAGAGGACAAAGATGGGATTGTTTAATAAGAAGTGAGCCTACTGTATTTATGTAAAAAGTGTCAACAAATACATAGGTAAAAGGCGACAGTTTGCAGCATTTGGAGAACAAAGACAAAAATTTGCACACTGGGTTATCTTTGCATATGTCTGTATTTTATATCTTCAAATACACATTTCTTATGATTTAAAATATTTCATCGTGTATTTTGTGTTGCCTGTTTTTTCTTTTGTGGATGATTTTACACATGTATTTGCAAAATATTACAAGAGGTTAATATATACTACTCATAATCACAGAGTTAAGCAACTGTAGGATTGTAATCTTTCTTGAGAGGGCAACGATTTTCATCTTTGACTCAGTCTTAGGCAAATGCAAATAAAGAGCAAAAAAACCTTTTCATTGCCTGTTTCTAAAAATATACAATTTCAAAGAAGAAACTGACAAACATTAAGAGACAGGGATGAGACTGATCTAAAAGCAAAGAACAACCAAGTGTTCAGCTATCTCTGAAATGATGTTGCATATTTGGTAAATTTGAGATACTGACAGAGGTCAGATACCTACATTGGTTAAATTGACAAAGTTACATTCAGAATGAAATGAACAGAAAATTGACTTCTAAACAATCTCAAGGCAAAACATGCATGATTTCTATTTGAAAAGAAATTTAATGGATGCTCTAGAACTGCATTGGGCAAATATTTGTGAGGGATAAGGCAAAACAGTATCTTTATGCAGGCAGGAGTCTCTTGAACATTGGTGCTAAGTGGAGACATATCTATTTTGTGAGATGAGGTGAGGCTGCTGAACACTTCCTACTGCTCCCCCTGAACCTCACCTTAGAGTCAACTGTACCTGAGGACTCACCATGTGTTTACTCTGGATATTTCCACATATTATCCTAAAAATTAATATACAGTCATGTTAGTATTATCACTCAGAGTAAAAGCAATTCACTTCATGGCATTGATTCATACCTCTGAATCCATGTAGGAAAACAATGATGGAGACAAGAAAAATATTTGTATATATTAATTTTTATGAATATGTGAATGTGGAGTTGTGTAGAAGAGGACACTCTATGTACCTAAGAAGGCCCAAGGGTGACTTAGGAATCATGTTGGAATGCTCTCCCTCCTTTGGCATTGTTCTGTGATTTCCCATGCTCTGTCTTCTAGGTCCAGAAGTACATGGCACTGCCATTTCCATCTGGCTTCCTCATGTGGTATGTATATGTATATAAATATTTATTAAAATAACTCACATGAAAAATATTATCCTTCAAAGTAGTTGCTTACAGGAGCCACACTCTTGACTAGAATGTTCCACAAAGTCGAAAGATCCCAAGAAGTTCTCAAGCCTTTACGTCTCTGGATTTTTGAAAATGCTTGGTTCTGACCCTGGTGAAAAACAGCTGGGCTCTGATATCAACGATGAACAATGTCCAGCAGCAAGACCTAGAGGCTAGTCGCCAACAGCAATGTGAACAGCAGTAACATTGAAAAAAATGAAAGAGGCAGCAGCAGTAGCAACAAAGAAAGCCAAGATGCTCTAAAAGTGAATGACACTTGCAGAGAGGACTTAAAGCAAACCGACACAGGATGAAGGAAGAGCAAATCCCTCCCTCTTGCACTTCCTATTATTTGGTCCACAACTGGATAGTACCACCCCTATGGGCTACTTTTCCACAACAATCAATCAAGTACCTGCAGACTTGTTCAGGGTCTATTCAAACCATGTTTTCTCTGCCATGTTTTGAATGAGGATTAATCCCCATGTGTTATGATTGCATTGTGGTGTCAACTTGACAGTTGAGGATTGTTTGGGACACAGCTGTGGAGGGTTAAAGTCTAGCATTTGCTAAAAGCACCAAGATCCTTGGAGCAAGGATTGACAGCCAAATAGTGTTCCTATGCTTAAGGGAACACAGGAAAGGGTTCAGAAAATGCCGCTGGGTCCTTGTATGTCATCGGAGAGGAGGACCGGAGACAGTCAGGCATGCACATTAAGATTCTCCGGGGATTGGGAAGGGGAGGCACTGGGGGGTGGGGGGAGGAGGAGGGAGGGAGGGAACGTTTGTACCTATTAAGTTTGTATGACAGAGAATAATAATAATAAAAAAGAACACCAAAAAAAAAAGAAGAAAGAAATGTGCCTTATTTGTTTTACCTATGTTAGAAAAGAATTTATGAAAGTCATTATTAGCAAAGATATTAAAATATGGTGAATTCTTCACTAGCAAGGACAAGGATATTTTACAACAGCATAAACTAGATATCTCAATGAAACCATTCATTTTAATATTTCTCTTAGTAAGAATTCCAATACAAAGAAATTGAGAGATTTGCCCTCAAATTATACATTTACTGATTTATAAATATCACAACAATACAGGTTTTCCTGACATTCCAATTCTCAGAAATAATACAACCTGTGTACAGATCTTCATGCTAAAAATTTTCACTTATATATTATGTACCCTTATGAATTCTACAATGTGTATTAGCACCCAAGATGTTCACACACAGCAACCATCTCAACATAAGGAATTGTAGCATTGCAGAAATTCTTGGGAAATAAACCATTTAGTACACAAGTTCAGGTTATTTGTTTGCTGAATGGTCAGGATATCATCACATGTAACTATCAAATGTCTCTGCACCTATACCCAGTTTCCAACCTCCAAATACCATTTTATCCGGGCAGTCCTTTTCGTCATGATGGAGATAATAGAATCTTAATTTTTACCAACGTATCATTGGCAGTATGTTTCTTTGAAACTATGTGATCACAATGGCATTTCTCAATAGCCACCATTGTTGATATATTCTGGAAAATTTTCCCAACGACACCTGTTTTCTCACAGCAAAAGAAAAGTGGTTACAGCAGTCAGTTATACACAGAGAAGAACCATGAGCTTTAAAAAATGAAGTGTTGATCGTACCAGTGCACAGGCAAGAGATTTCCAATGTCACAAGTAAGTGCCTGCTTTGTGAGCAAATTTTTCAGAGTGTCTTCTCCCATCCCACTACCTTGAGGGACTCTGCAAAGAAATTTGATTTGTCTTCCTGTTTTATTGCCAATTTAGCAAATATTTTTCTCATGCTCCTTTCTCAATGCTTCAAGAACTATTATGGAATATGTACCAAAGATTGTGGTGGAAGAATTATGCAAATACTTACAGGCTAATTCGTTATAAAAATAAACACACAACACAAGATAACAATATCAAGATGTAAGGATATGGAGTTTTACTGTGTCATGTGTTGTCCAACTACATTAATAGCATTGATATATATATATATATATATATATATATATATATATATATATATCTACATTAACAAAATAAAGGAGAACTTTTCTTTATTTACTTATTTTTTTCCACTCATACAAACTTGATTGGTACTCCATTCCCCTCTCTCTTTTCACCCCCTCCCTGGATCCCCTTGCTCCCTCTCCCTCTTTTAACCTTCCTTTCCACCCCTCCCTCCTGTCTCCCAGTGCTCCCTCCCACAATTCCTGGAGCATCCTTTAGTGTGCATGTCAAAATTCCCTCTGGGTCCTCCTCTCTGATGAGGTGTAAAGACTCAGTAGCATTGCCTAGAGCTATTTCTTGTGTTCCCCTTTAGTATAGGAACACTATTGTGTCTGTTAATCTCTTGCCTCTAAGGATCCTAGTGCCTGTGATCCATGCTAGACTTTGGGAGGGGGGTGTCAATGATATGTTGGCCATTGAGCAGGTCATGCAAAGTCCTATTATGATTACTTCAGCCCTAACTTGTGTGGAGTATCTTGCATATCATGCTCCTTCCCATCTTTAGGTTCTTACAATCTTATTGCCCCCTCTTCCGCAAATTTCCCTGAGCTTTAGGATGGGGAGAGAGTTGCTGGCCTGGTTCTTGGTGATTAATGTAGGGTCTCTGATGTTCTGAAGTATGGTTTGTTGTTTTTTTTTTTCTTCCAGTTTTGCTGTTCTGGCACCGCACTTAGCTCCATCTTGATGGGTATTGGATGTCACCTCTTGCAGTACTTGATGGTGGCCTATTTTCTCCACTGTAGCATGATCCCCTCTCTCCTTGTTTCTGGTGGGGCCCTCCTTCCATTTTCCTCCTATTTATAATCTTTGCAATTACTGTAGGTATTACAGAGATTTATCTTTGAGTGTGTCACTAAGTTGGTTTGGTACTAGGCTCCACCTATTAGGGAGTACATATGGTGCTTAATTTTCTGTGTCTGGGATATTTCAATCAATATAATTTTTTTTTCTAATTCCATCCATTTACCAGCAAATTTCCTTAATTCATCATTTTTGATGGTTGAGTAGTATTCCATTGTATAAATATACCACATTTTCCTTATCCATTCGTCAACTGTTGGGCATTTGGGTTGATTCCATGACTTTGCTATTGTAAACAGCGCTACTATGAACATGGTTGTGCTCATACTATCCAAGTGAATTTTTGCCGTATGGGGGATTATTCCAAAAAGTGGAATAGCAGGATCATATGGCATTTCAATCTTTAACTTTTTTAAGAATTGCTAGATAGATCTCCAGAGTGGTTGTATAACACTGCATTCCCACCAGCAATATAGGACAGTTCAAAGGAGAACTTTTCTAATGCCTTACTATTATGTGAATTCCATGCTATATAGAAGGATCACCAGGCCAGAGATACTGACTTCATATTAAACCATATCCTCCTTTTACTGTGACCTACATAGTGCATAGTGCTTTGAACTTTTTTGTGGCCACTCCCCTAGACTCCAGGATGCCAGTAGGCTTTGGTGAATAATCTTCCCTCTCATGGGACCCATGCAACTAATCTTTACCAACACTGCTTCTCAGTCACAATAATAGAACCACCAAGAGATTTAACAGAGTCTACAGACACCAAAAGCACAGAATAAGAACACCAACACACTGCTACTGTGTACCCTAAGCTCTGTCCATGGAACAGAAGGGAATTTTCACATCCTCCCCTAAGATAAGAAACCTTTTTCACTTTCTTTCTCAATCAGTTGACAGTTACCTCTGCTTCAAACACCAAAAACCCCACACAAACACCCCGAGCAATAAATTTCATTCTCATAAACCTGAAGGAGCTAACAGTGGCACAGTACTCTGATCTCTAACACTGATACTGAACCCACCATATTTTATAAAAATAAAAGCGATCTAATATTTAATCAACTGCATATAACAGTCCTTGACCTCCCAATCCCAAATATCCAGGCAACCTAGAGCTAAATCAGTCACCCACATTACCAGATATGCCTTGACACATTTTGAGGAATGGTAGCATATACCTTATCCACGAAATTACTGCCAGGAATCCTAGACTGAGACTTTAAAACACTTAGGTAAACAGTAGCATTAAAAGTCCAAGTCAGCAATTCTGTCTGATCTACAAAATTCATAAACACTCACCAAGAAAGATTCTAGAAATGAAACCACATGACCAAGGCCACGATAAATCCACAAGGAAGCACAAAACAAAGACCACAATGCTCCCCCCAAAATGTTGACTCATAACAATGGATTCTATAATAAACCCTCAGATGCTAATCAAGAATTCGATAGTCAACACAAAGATTTTTAAAGCATGATCTTTCCTGTGATGAAAACAATGAAATAGGAAATGTGAGAGATGTTAATTAGCCAATATGAAGAGGAGCACAACAGGCACGTACATGGATGAAAAGGGCTATCTAAGAAACAAAACTAGGTATAAAGTAGTTGAAAAAACTTATACAGAGTTTAAGCTTGAAATTTAATATAAGCTAGCTGTAATCCAAAATTCAAAAGAAATCATAAGAGTACAATGAACAAAAAAGAAAGTACAATATTTGATATAGGAGGAAAGAAGACAGAATAAATTGGTGCAATTAAAGTGGTTGAAAAACCAAAAAAAAATATTGGAGAGTAATATTCAAGAGTAATGTTCAATTCCGAAATAGACCATCCTACCAAAAGCAATATATAGATTCATTGCTATACCAATAAAAACCCCAAAGCAACTCCTTAAAGAAATTGACCAATAATCTCAAAATTCATATAGGAGCACAAAAGACCCAGGAGAGCAAAGACAATCCTGAGTAACAAAAACACTGCTCTGGTGGTATCACCATATCAAACCTCAATCTATTACAAATCCATAAATAAAACAGCCTAGAACTGACTCCAAATTAGACACATAGATCAATAGATAAGGGTTCAAGACACTCATGTAAGCCCACATGATATAGGCATTTGATCTTTGACAAAGGGGCCCAACATATCCAATAGGCAAAGAACAACATCTTCAACAAATGGTGCTGGCAAATTGGTTATCCACACATAGAAGATTTTTTTAATATTAAATTTTTTATTATTCTTTCCGCTCATACAAACTTAGTAGGTACACCGGTTCCCTCCCTCCCTCCTCCTCCCCCCGACCCCCCTGCTCCCCCTCCCCTCACCCCTCCCTCCCTATTCTCCAGTGCCTCCCTCCCCAATCTCTGGAGAATCCTTTAATGTGCCTGCCAGTCTCTCCTCTGGGCTCTCCTCTCCGATGACATACAAGGACCCAGTGGGATTCCCCTGAATCCTTTCCTGTGTTCCCCTTAAGCATAGGAACATTACTGTGGCTGTCAATCCCTTGCCTCAAAGGATCTTGGTGCCTTTAGCAAGTGCTAGACTTTGTGGGGTCAATAGTGTGTTGGACATTGCGCAGGGCATGCAAAGTCCAATTGCCACACATAGAAGATTAAAACTGGACCCATATTTGTCACCATGCATATAAATTAATTCCAAATCTGTAAAGGACCATAATTTTAAACCAGAGACTATAAAAACCCTAATTGAATAGGAAGGGAACTCCCTCGAGCTGATTGGACTAGGCCAACAGTTCCTAAAGATAAATCCAATAGCAAAGCCATTAGAACCAACACTCAGCAAATGGGATCTTATAAAATTAAAGAGCTTCTGTTAAGATAAAGAAATTGTAAATCTAGACAAAAAATAACCCACAGAATGAGAGAAAATCTTTACCAACCACATACCTGAGAGAGCTCTATTATGCAGAGTGCACAAATACACTAACCAACTAACCACTCTTTCTGACCTCAACCAGAGCAGTCTCCATGCTACTTAGGAAAGTCCCCTATTCCATGCCCTAGTCGCCAGGTCATCTGCATGCCACAGTAGTAGTCAGTCTGTATTTCGTGCCCTGGGGAAAGCCCCTATGCCAAGTTCCAAGCCCCATTTCATCTTCATGCCCCACTAGCCACTCTGCCTTTCTCTGCTCCTCAGAATTCAGCAGAATCCACAGAAAACCGAAGCAAAGGGCTAGGGGACCAAACCCATTCATTTGCAGCCAAAAAAATCATCCTATCATACAAAAGATTACATTCACATATAGCTCTAAAATAAGTAAACCCTTTTTACCATCTAGTTCCTCTCAATTATTAGTCACTATTGTATAGTTTAATATTTCCAAATAGCCACTCAAAAACCCATATGATTTCAGGGACTATACCATTCACCCTCACATGTTACCAAGGAAGTAAACCTAAAAATCACACTAGCATACTAATATTCAATCCCTGTCTGTTAAACCCATATTAATTACAGTAATAGCAGTCCAATAGCCTCATCTAGGAAATAACATCAACACCAGACAGGCTTCCCCAACTCCAAGGGAAACCATAACAATAATTGCTCAAGTATAGTAATATTGTCTAACTCTGCTCAGCCAAAAACACACAAAAACAAAAAGAAGGACTAAAGAGATAAAACAAAAATGCCCAGGTTACAGTGCAAATCCATGAGAACAGAAACCAAGACAAAAAAATCCTTTAAAAAAGTATCAACCCTATAATGATGAAATCCAAGCAGAACAAACTAACAGAAAATAGCCACAAAAGCCATACCCAAGATAATGATTTTCAATGCCTGATCTTTACTATGATCAAAACAATGAAAAAGGCAATCTGGGAGGAGTTAAATAAGCACATCAATCATTTTGATCAGGAAAAAGCAGGCACTTTTAGGAGACTAGAAAAGCAGTTGAAAAAGCAAAAATAGGCATAGAGCAGTTAAAGAAATAGGCATAGAGCAGAGTTTAAACTCAAACTAAAAGATAAGTTATCATCAATACATAACTCAACAGAAAATCTTATGAGCAGAACTAATGAAGCAGAAAATTGAATATCAGATCTTGAAGGGAAAGCGGAAAAACTACCAAGTTCAATCAATGACTTTGCTAAAGCCAAAAAGATGCTTTACAGGAATATTTAAGAATTATGGGACACATTGAAGAATCCTAACATGCACATTCATGGAATAACAGAACAGGAATCCCAAAATACCATACCCAAAGAAATTTTTCGAATTATCATAAAGTAAAACTTTCCTCATCTAAAGAAAGCAAGACCCATTCAATACAACAAGCATGTCACACCACAGATATGACTAAAATAGAAACTTGCCATGGCAAATAATATTCCAAATGCTACACATCCAAGACAAAGAGAATGTGATGAGAGCTTCAAGAGATAAAAAAAAAAGACAAGTCACTTTTAAAGGTAAACCTATCAAAACAATATGACTTTTTCATAACAAAGCAAAAGCCAGAAGAGCTTGGAGAGACATGGTTCAAGTGTTGAGTAAGCACAAATGTCAACCAAGGCTGTCAGGTCAAGGGTGAAAGGAAAATTTTCCACCATAAAGACAACTTAAAGGCTTGCATGGCCGCCAAACCATGCCTTTAAAATGCTAGAAAAGATATTCAAGCTTGAAGAAAAGAACAAGCATAACTAGGAGGACAGAAGGGAAGTAGAATACCACTAAAACCTATAAGCTAAATAATTCACTTATGAAAGCCACTAAACACAAAAAAATCAGAAATTAAAAGTAATATCTCCATTATAACACTAAATGTCAATGGAATTAACTCACCAATCAAAAGACAAAGGTTACAAACATGCATTAGAAGTCACAACATCTCCAGATTTCAAGAAAACACATACCACCAGAAAAGATAGGCACATTATAAAAGTAAAAAGTTGGTCAAATATTCTTCAAGCTAATGGAATCAAGAAATAAGCAGTGGTAGCAAATGATATCTGACAAAATGAACTTCAAACCCAAGGAATCCATAAGACATACAGAAGGTTACTACAGAAATAATTCCCCAGGAAGATATCACAATGCTGAACATATACACACCTAATATGGACTCTTCCATGTTATTTAAGCAAACACTTCAATGACTAAAATTAGAAATCAATCCCAAAGTGATAATAGTTGGACAACTCAATACTGCACTCTCAACATGGAATAGATCAACAGGCCAAAAATTCAACAGAGACACATTGGAACTAAATCAAACCCTTCCTGATTGGACCTAACAAATGCCCATCAAACCATCTGTCCAAGTACCAAGAAATACACATTCTTCTCAGCAGCCCATGGAACTCTCTCCAAAATAAGCCACATATTGAGCCACAAAATGTATCTCCACATATACAGGAAAGTTGAAATTATAGTGTGTACACTAGCAGACCATCATAGGCTAAAACTTGATATCCACAACACAAGAAATAGCAGAAAATACACTAATTCGTGGAAAATAAACACCATGGTGCTGAATGAATAAGGGGTTCAGAAAAAAATCAAAAAGGAAATTCAAGATTTCTTATAGTGAGTGGTAATGAAAATTCAATAAATCAAAATCTGTGGAACAGGGTGAAAGCTGTCCAAAGAGGTAAGTTCAGAGCTCTTAATGCCTGCATCAAGAAATGGAAACATTATAAGTAAATAAATTAGCAATGGAGTTTAAAGTTTTAGAGACACAAGAGCAATCCAATCATAAAATTAGTAGAAGAGAGATGGTCAAAATCAGGGGAGAAATATCTGAAATTGAGATAAGGAAAAAGATAAAAAGAATCAATCAAATGAAAAGCAGGTTCTTTGAAAAAATCAGTAAGATTGATACACCCCTAGCTAAATTTACCAAAATCATGAGAGAGAAAATGCAAATTAACAAAATTAGAAGTCAAAATGGAGTTTTCACAAGTAATACCCAAGAAATTCAGATAATTGTAAGGTCATATTTGAAAAACTTAAATTCCATGAAATTTGATAACCTGAAAATGTGGATGAATTTCTGAGGAAGCACAACTTACCTAAATTGAATCCAATGGCCAGCCAGCGTCAGCTCTGTGCTGGCCAGGGTCCACGCCCCAGCTCCCTAGGTTAAATATCTCCCTGCCACTGCCACCTCCTAACTTTCCCCACCCGCCCAGGGCACACAGAATCCAGGCAGGACTCACGGTGACCTAGGTAAGCTCCCCCCCAACCCCAGGCCAAATAATTCAGTTCAGTGAAAAACTCACAGAAATTGAAAGAAGGTCTTAAGAATTAAAACTACAATGCCCAAGTCAAAGTGCAAATCCATGAGAAACAACACCCAAAAAAACAAATCTCCCACTGAAGTAATTAGTCCCATAATAATAGACTCCAAACAGAATAAACCCACAGAAAATAGCCAAGAAAGCCTGGCCTACGATAATGACTTTCAAAACATGTTCATTACCATGTTCAATACTATGAAAGAGGAAATCCAGGAGGAATTAAATAACCGATCACTCACTTGAAGAGGACCACAACAGACACGTGAGGAGTTGAGAAAAACAGTACAAGTACAAAAACAGGCATAGACAGTTAAAACAGACTCAAGCTGAGTTTAAAAAACTGAACTAAAAGACAAGTTATCTTCAAGCCAGACAAACTCAACAGAGAGTCTTATACAGCAAACTAATGAAGCAGAAAATAGAATTCAGACCTTGAAGACAAAGTGGGAGTATTAACCAGCTCAATGGAAGAGGTGGCTAAACCAAAAGATAATCGAGATAAATATTCAGATTATCAGACACCCTGAAGAAGCCTAACATGTGATTCATGGAATACCAGAACAAGAATCACAAATACCCACACTGAGGAAATTTTCAACTATCAACAAAGAAAATTTTCCTCATCTAAAAAAAGGAGGCCCATCCATATACAAGAGGCATTCGCACCCCAAACAGGCATGACCAAAATAGAAACTCACCAGGGCAAATAATAATTAAAATATTCCAGATAAAGAAATGGTGCTAAAAGCTTCAAGGGGAAAAAAAAGTCACCTTTAAAGGTAACCTACTAAATAACAAATGACATCTCAATGAACAGAAAAACAAGAAGAGCTTGGAGAGACATACTTCAAATATTGAATGAGCAAAAATGTCAACCCAGGCCGATATACCTTGCAAAACTATCCATCATTATCGAGGGAGAAAGAAAAATTTTCCAGCACAAAGACAACTTAAAGGGATACATGTCCACCAAACCAGGCCTTCAAAAAATGCTAGAAATGATACTCAAGCTTGAAAAAAAAAACAGGAATATCCAGGAGAACAGAAGGGAAGTGTAACACTACCAAACCCTAAAAGTGAAACAATACACTTACAAAATCTACTAAACATAATAAATGTCCAGAATTAAAAATTAACTCACTGATCAAGAGACACAGATTACAAACTTGGATTAAAAATCAGAATCCATCAATCTGCTGCCTTCAGGAAACTCATCTCACCACAAAAGATAGGCACATCCTAAAAATAAAATAAAATAAAAAATAAATAAATAAATAAATAAATAAATAATAAATAATAAATAAAAATAAAACAAATAAGAAAGGACTCTGGGAATTGGGGCAGAGGCACGGGAGAATGGGAGAGAGGGGTGAGGGGAGGGGGGAGCAGGGGATCGGGGGGAGAAGGAGGGAGGGAGGAACTGGTTTTACCTATTAAGTTTGTATGAGGTTGAAATAATAATAAAATGTATTAATAAAAAAGAAAAGAAAACTAATAACAAATCAAAAAAATAAAAGCAGAGAAAGGAGGAATGTTAATACCAAGAGATAAAACTTTAACCCTGAAAAATATATGCTGGAAAAAAGAAATTCTGAGTTAATGTACCAATTTGCTAAGTCCATGGATTGGAAATCTCAATATATTGACACTGTAAGGACACTGTTATCCCTGCCTGCCTACATTAGCCCCCTCAAGTTTATGTGTTCCATGTTTGACTCTGTGCCTGGCACTAAGTAGGAGTTTGGTTTTCTTTGACTAAGTAGTAAATTCTACTTGAAAGAAACATTTAATTAGTTCAGGGATCTTGACTACGTACCAAAGGCTTCCTTTAAGAAAGAATGGACTAGGAATTCCACAAGAACATTAGGCATAAAGGTTCTGTTTATAAATGAGTGGAACTTCGTGCATGCGGTGTGGATTGGGGTCACTTTGTACAAAGCAGTGGCTGAAGGACGTTGGGAAAATGGCCATGTACAAGGACAGATTGGCAGCTGTGGTGTTGAGAAATTTAGACTTCATTTTTTCAGAATCAAGATGGTGGTGAAGTGTCAAATATATTTAAGTAGAGGAATTCACTTATTCAACATTTTAAAACATATATATTGAACAGTTGCTCTGGAGTGTGTGTGTGAGGGAGAGAAAGAGAGAGAGAGAGAGAGAGCCATGTGTGAACATGTATGCTCATCTAACACCTAGGAAAATACACATGGAGGCCAGAAGCTGACGTTGAAATGTCTTCTTGAATTACTCTCATCTTATTTTCTGAGATAGGAGCTCTCATTGAACCTGGAACTTTTATTATTTTATAGACTGACTGAGCAGCAAGTCCTGGGTTCTGCCAATTTCTGCTCCCCCAATGCTGAGATTACAGGCAAGAACTGTTACAGGCAGCTTTTGTTATTTGGCTGCTGATATATCTAAACTCGGCTCATCAGCAAGTGATTTACCCACTGAGCCATGTGCCCTGCCCTGGCCCACTTTGTTCTTAATACTGAGGCAGGAGGATCAATAACTTAAGGCAACCTATATCTAGTGATGGGGCTATGTCATAGTTAGACACTGGGGTTACCTTGGCAACTGAGCTCTGGGCACAGTTTTGAGAAATTAACAGTTGAGTTAAGCCTCAAGCAAGCCTGCAGGAGATTGTCTAATTGACAGAAAAGCCCCAGTCCGTAGTAGGCAAAACTAGTGCCTGGAAAGGAGAATAAGACAGAATAAGCTGGATAAGGAAGTTGCCGACTTTTGGTATATTTGACCAGACATACTGGTCGGGTAAATAAATATTGTCCCTCTCTCTAGAGTCCTGTGGATATGGTGTGGATAGTTCCCTTGGCCCCTGGTGTTGATATGAGCTCTCCTGACAAGCTGAGCAGGGAACTGTAACCAACAATGGTAAACCAGAATAAAAAACCCTTGTTCCCTTAAACCATTTGGTTATGAATTTATTGTTAACAATGAGAGTAACTGCAACAGCCTACCTAGTGAGTTGTGGACTAGCCCAGACTATATGATGAAACCCTGTCAAAAACACCCCCCCCAAAAAAAAGTCAAAGCAAAAAATGTAACTCTGAAAACCATATCAGTGTAATTCAGTTAGATTCTTCACCTGTGTTCTATTACAACAGTCTGAGTTTGTCAGTAGTTTTTATTTTCTGTATAATTTCTGTGAAGAAACGGAAGTTATGGGAATGTTATTTAAATCCAGGCCACTGGCTTAATGTTTATTGAAGTATAATGACCAAAATTTAAAAGCACACACATTGTAACCATTTGATGAATTCTGAAGATATATGCCTGTTCACATCATCATCAATATAGAAAGCATTTCCATCATTTCACAAAATTCTGTTGTATATGATACTAGTCATTAGTGCTTTCTAATGGTTGATGGTATTGCCAACCTGACTCCTGAAGGCAGGTCTCAGGTCCACCTGGTAGTCCTTCTCTGGATTAAGGTTGACCTCTGATCACATATGTGAAGATTGTTTTAATTACATTAGCTGATGTGAGAAGACCTAGCCTAAATGGGGGCAGATCCTTTCCCTTGGCAGGAGGTTTGGAACTGTATAAAGACAGGAGCACTATCTACCTGTAGCTTGAGCCAGCAGTCAGGGGTCCTTGCTCTCTGCTCTTGTTTTGGATGTGAAGGACCAGCTCCCTGCCACTACAACCCTAACATCACAAGCGCACTAGTTTTTTCTTTCTTTTTCTGAGATAGTCTTGCTGCACAGGTAACACTTCATCGTCTTCTTCACCCTCTAATCCTCTTGCCTCAGTCTACAGAGTGCTGGCATTTCCGCACTGGACACTATACCCCTCTGTCAGTGTTTCTTATATTATCAAGGCACATAACTGACTCAGCATAAACTTCAAATTTCATCCAAGTTCTGGCCTTTACATTCGTTCCTTTTCATTATTCCTGAATTCAGAATATCAAGCGGAGAGATAAGAAGCAATGAAATAACCACTTGTTTATTCACAAAATTAAATCAACCTAAGAAGGCCAAGCCAAATACGCTCTTTGGTTCTCTGACAATTCAACACTACCACGCGCAGGTATATCTCATGAGCTATATAACATCAAGACCGAGTTCATGGAAATTTATCCCAGAACATCTCAAAAACACCGCCAACCCTCCTTTCGCAGATGTTTTTCATTAGACCAGCTGGTGAGGCCAGGTGCAAGGCATCCAGTCTTTTCCCCCTTAAAGCTCCGGAAGGCGCCTGTTCTGGGCCAACCATGAATCTCCAGCAGCCTCCACTCTCCAGCCGCACCGCCCCTCGTGAGCTGGTACTCTGAGAAGCCTCTGTTGACACCTGCACCTGTTTTCTCTCGCCCCAATCCCGCGTGAGGCATCTGCCACGTGGGAGGCCACCTTAGCCCCACCTACCTCTCCCACCCACACGTCAGGGCCTGTGTCCCGCCCCGGCTCGGGCCTTGGTGCCATGGACTCTACAGCGCTGGAGCTGGACGCTGTGCAGTTTGCTCAACTGGCGGTGCAGCGGGACCAGGAGTCAGCGCCACCAGCCTGTCAGAGCAGGCGCTGCTCCAGGCCAATGAATTCAGTTCAGTCAAAAACACACAGAAATTGAAAGAAGGTCTTAAGAGATAAAGGACAACGGCCAGTCAAAGTACAAATCCATGAGAAACAAAACACAAGAAAACAAATCTCCCACTGAAGGAATTAACCCCATAATGATAGACTCCAACCAGAACAAATCCAAGGAAAATAGGCAAAAAAGCCAGGCGCAAGATGAAGACTTTCAAAACATGATCATTACCATGATCAATACTATGAAAGAGGAAATCCAGGAGGAGTTAAATAACCACATCAACCACTTTGAAGAAACACAACTGACACTTGAGGAGTTGAGAAAAACAGTTCAAGAAACATAAACAGGCAAAGCAGTTAAACAGACTCAAGCACAATTTAAAACTGAACTAAAAGAGAAGTTATCTTCAACCCAGAACTCCACAGAGAGTCTTACCAGCAGAACTAACGAAGCAGAAAATAGAATTTCAGACCTTGAAGAAAAGAGGGAGTATTAACCAGCTCAATGGAAGAGATTGTTAAAGCCAAAAAAATACTTGAGAGAAATATTCAAGAGTTAAGGGACACCCTGAAGAAGCCTAACATGCATATTCATAGAATACCAGAGGAAGAATCCCAAAATACCACATCTGAGGAAATTTTTCAAACCATCATCAAGGAAAGCTTTCCTCATCTAAAAAAAGAGAGACCCATCCATATACAAGAGGCATTCTGTACCCCAAACTGATATGACCAAAACAGAAGCACGCCACGGCAAATAATAGTTAAAACACTCCACACTCAAGACAAAGAAATGGCACTGAGAGCATCAAGGGAAAAAAACAAGTCACTTTTAAAAAGGTAAAACCTATTAAAATAACAAATGACTTCTCAATGGATGTAATCAGGACAAGTACTCAATATGCTTGGAAACTTAGAAAAATAAATGTAATCAACCACATAAACCAGTCTAAAATTCAGACCACATGATACTCTCGATAGATGCAGAAAGAGCTTTTGGCAAGATCCACAGCCTTTTACGATCAAAACCCTAGAGACAGTTTGAATGGAAGGAACCTTTTTTCAGTACAATAAAAGCTGTCTACACAAGCCCACAGCAGGATTCTACTCAATGGGGAAAAACTCGACCCAGCCCAGGCCCAGAGCAAGTTCCAGCTCCAGCTGGCTGGGGGAAGTAGCTGGGTCCAGTCGGCTGCCTGGGTTGGGTGGGGGAAGCTTACCTAGGTCGCCTTGAGTCCCTGCTGGACTGTGTGCATCCTTGGCGGGTGAGGAAAGGGCCTAAGCAAAATTTCTTAAAATGAGTATTTCTATCTTTCATAATTCCATCCCATTTCCACGAAATTAACACAAAATCATGTTCAGATAAATTAATAAAATCATCATGAAAACAATGAAATCATGGTCACAATCTACAACAAAGAATAAGAATCAAAAACATAAGCTGATTTATCCCATGCATACAAAGTTGCCTTCAATGGGGAAAAATGTTTCTCAGTGGGGAAAAACTTGAAGCATTCCCGCTTCCATTAGGAACTAGACAAAGCTGTCCACTCTCACCACATCTATTCAAACTTGTACTTGAAGTCTTAGCTGAAGCCATAAGACAAGAAAGGGACATAAAAGGGATTCGAACCGGCAAGGAAGAAGTCAAATTATCTCTATTTGCAAATGACATGATCTTATACTTGAGTAATCCCAAAAACTCCACCAGGAAGCTCCTGGAACTAATACAGAAGTTCAGCAGGGTGGAGGATACAAAATAAATGTACAAAAATCAGTGGCCTTCCTCTATGCCCAGAATGAAAGAAGTGAAAAAGCCCTGAGAGAAACAATCCATTTATTATAGCCCCTACAAAAATGAAATACCTCGGTATAAACCTAACCAAGGAAGTAAGAGACCTTTGCAATGAAAACTTTAAACCCTAAGGAAAGAACTTGCAGAAGACACCAGAAAGTGGAAAGACTTCCCATGTTCCGGGATTGGCAGAATCAATATCATAAAAATGACCATCCTACCAAAGGCATTATACGGATTCAATGCTATACCAATTAAAATGCCCAAGCAATTCTTTAAAGAAATTGACCAAACAATCACAAAATTCATATGGAGGCACAAAAGACCCAGGATAGCAAAAACAATCCTAAGTAACAAAAACACTGCTGGAGGTATAAGCATACCAAACCTTAGTCTATACTACAAATCCATAGTGATAAAAACAGCTTGGTACTGGCTCCAAAATAGACACACAGATTAATGGATAAGGGTTCAAGACCCGGATGTAAGCCATTTGATCTTTGAAAAAGGGGCCCAAAAATTCCAATGGAAAAAGAACAGCATCTTCAACAAATGATGCTGGCAAAACTGGATCTCCACATGCAGAAGATTAAAACTGGACCCGTACTTGTCACCATGTACAAGACTTAATTCCAAATGGATCAAGGACCTTGCTGTAAGGCCAGGGATTATAAAAACCATAGTTGAAAGGGTAGGGAACTCCCTCGAGCTGACTGGGCTTGGCCAACAGTTCATAACTGGACATCCAATAGCACAGTCACTACAACCAACACTCAACAGATGGTATCTTGTGAAATTAAAGAGGTTCTGTTCAGATAAAGAGATCGTAACTCCAGCACAAAGGCAACCCACAGAATGGGAGAAAATCTTCACTAACCACATATCTGATAGAGTTCTGTTATCCAGAGTGCACAAAGAACTTAGAAAACTAAACACCAAGCAAACAAATGGCCCAATTTAAAAAAAAAAATTGGGCCTTGGAACTCAAAAGAAACTTTTCCAGGGACAAAATTGAAGTGTCTAACAAATATCTTAAAAATGCTCCGTATCTTCAGCCATCAGGGAAACGCAAATCAAAACCTCCCTGAGATATCATCTCATCCCAGTCAGGATGGCAAAAATCCACAGTACAAACAACACCAAATGCTGGAGATGATGTCAAGAGAGGGGAATTCTCCTACATTGCTGGCGGGAATGCAGGGTTATGCAACCACTCTGGCGAGCAGTCTGGCGATTATTAAAAAAGTTAAAGATTGAAATGCCGTATGACCCTGCTTGCTATTCCACTTCTGGGAATCCCTCATACAGCAAAAGTTCACCTCAATGGCACAAGCACGACCATGTTCATAATAGCATTGCTTACAATCGCAAAGTCATGGAATCAACACAAATGCCCAACAGTTGACTAGTGGATAAGGAAAATGTAGTACATTTATACAATGGAATACTACTCAGCCATCAAAAAAGACAAATTAATGAAATTTACCAGGAAATGGATGGAATTAGAAAAAATTATACTGAGCAAAGTATCCCAGACACAGAAAATTAAGCGTGATATATACTCCCTAATAGGTGGATCCTAGTACCAAACCCACTTAGTGACACACTCAAAAATAAATCTCTGTAATACCTATAGTAATTGCAAAGATTATAAACAGGAGGGAAGGGGAAGGAGGGCCCCACCAGAAACAAGGAGAGAAGGGATCATGCAACAGCAGAGAAAATAGGCCATCATCAAGTACTGCAAGTAAGTAGTGAGACATCTGGTTAAGCTCACAGACTTTCCTTCCTGGTCACTTGCAACTGATGGGGTTTGATCTCACCAGTCAGGGAGGGCATAGAGACTGGCACGTAACCATCCTGCAAATGGGAGACAGATCCCCCCCAACCATGATCTCCTACTCTTATTTCATCTACCTTTGAATCTACTCTTATAGTAAGACTCTATTTTGACAGCCTTTTATCTCTAGCTAGGAGAAAACATCCAATACACATCAGGATGGATCCAAGGGCAGTACAGGAACAGCAAAACTGAAAAATAAATAAATAAATAAATAACCATAATTCAGAACATCAGAGACCCTACATTAACCACCTGGAACCAGGCCAGCCTAATCTCTCTCCATCCTAATGCTCAGGGAAATTTGCGGAAGAGGGGGCATTAAGATTGTAAGAGCTTAAAGGTGGGGAGAAGCAATGATATGCAAGATACTCCACACAAGTTACGGCCGAAGTAACCGTAATAGGACTTTGCATGATGTGCACAATGACTGGCATATCATTGACCCCCCAAAGTCTAGCATGGATCACACGAACTAGGATCCTTAGAAGCAAGGGATTAACAGCCACAATAGAATTCCTATACTAAAGGGGAACACAAGAAAGGGCTCTAGGCAATGCTACTGAGTCCTTACACCTCATCAGAGAGGAGGACCCAGAGGGAAGTTTGACATTCACACTAAAGGATGCTCCAGGGAACGGGGGGAGGGGGCACTGTGAGAATGGGAAGAAGGGGGGAAAGGAAGGGGAAAAGGGGGGAGGGAGCAAGGGAAACTGGGGAGGGGTGGAGGGAAGGAGGGGACGGGGTACCTATCAAGTTTGTATGAGTGGAATGTATTAATTAATTAATTAATAAAAAGTACTAGCACACTGATTCAAACTCTAACTCATTACCATGGTGATATCTATTTTCCAATCTGGTTTTCAACTAGTCCTTACATAACTTAAATCAAATCCATCACACTACTACTCATTTCCTAAACACAGCTTAAGTTTTCCCAAACCAACCCACTTTCTCCTACTACAAGCTGTTCATCTCCCTGGAGTAGATCATGAAAGCCAGCATCAACTATCTTCTCAAAATTGTCTGGCTTACCTGATACAACTTTCAGGACAGTGACACAACTTTCGGGACATTGATCCTTTCTGTTGAGTCACTGTGTTCTTTAAATACATCCTAGCTTCTCATACCAAGATAAAAAGTTCTTAAAGTCCAGGTTCTGTCTTGTGAAATACCCAATGCTTCACATTTCCTACTCACCAGGCAGTAAGCCTGGCATTATTAAACAACTGTTTCTAAGATGAACAATAAATTGTCTCCCCTTTTATTGTCATTTATCAAACCTATATCTCACAAATAAGCAAGTCCAGATTAACATCTTCAATCAATATATCAAGGTAAAAAGAACATTTTCCTATCAAGCTGGATACATTTTTTTGTTGGCTACAAATTTTACGGGAATTTTATTTGACGGTTTTTTGTTTCTTAATTTCCTTCAGTTGAATTATACACGTGGGCCATTATCTGCTAGAAAAAAATGTCCAAAAGTAATGAGGGAGATGAAGATGTGTTCCCATTACTTGCATTATTGACAGATTGATTAGCTACAGCACCGAGTAGCTGGCAACAATCCAATCCAAAATAACAGTAAATAACCACAAACTAGGAACAGAAAAGAAATGCTAAGGACCAAAACACAAGGGGTGAACTAGTTACAAGATATAGGATCTCCACACTATTCCAAAGTAAGGATATTTGGAAAAATTTGTCATCCATCCTGCCAACTGACTTCTGAAACTTATCCTCTAACCTCCTCTTGAATGCCAAGGGCTAAGACACACCAGCTTTCCCTTTTCTCTTCTTCCCTAACTAATATACACATATATTTCTTTAAAAAAAACCTAGAATTTAAAAAAAAGCAAGATGGCATGCAATGGGTTAGACTTCTATTTCACCAGCTGCTCTTAAAAAAAAAAACTACTTTTTATCAGCTCCATTCTAAAGATGTTAAGACAAGTCCTTTTGTTCCCTTCCACAGGTTAGGACAGAATCCAAGGCAACACGCCCCCAGTAATACTCTCTTGCATGGAGTTGTCTGTCCTACAGCTCCTCTAAACCAGATTTGACCCGGACATACAGAAGAACACCAATCACTGCTTAAGACAGCAAGTCCTCCTCTATCAGAAGCCAGAACACTCCACAGTCTATCAATACTTAGGATAAAATTATTTAATGTAAATATGAATCCATTAAAACTAATCCTGACAGAAAAGTTTGCCAGGAGATATACTAGACTGACTAGAATAATCAGAACAGCAGCATTAGTAACAACAAAACACCACAAAAGAGAAGAAGATCCAAATGCTTATCAATAATCAGTACTTTTAAAAGTTTCTTAAAATGATACTAAATCAAAATCATATTCTGACAATAACCAGAAATCACATTACCTACCACTCTATGACTTTTTGCTTAAGCTATATATCTTGAATCTAAACATGCAAAAATATTAGACAAAACCAAATTAAAAAACTGTCTACAAAGTACCTAGCCCATAGGATTTAAAAATAAAAAAGCATGTGTAAGTCAAGCAGAAACTAAGCATTGTTTCCAATCTGAGGGAAAATAAAGAGACCTGGCAACTAAAAAACACATTTCCTTAAAAAAATCAGATTTTCTAAACAATTATACCACACAAAGTCTACATCAAGGGCTCTAAAGCCAAAGAGGGCAATCAAGCAGAGGAAAAAACAAAATAGCAAGTGCTTTCTCTTATAGCCAAGATCTAAATGTAGAATTAACTACTGAGAAGTTAAAATTTTAATTCAGGGGGCTGGAGAGATGGCTCAGGGGTTAAGATTCTGCCTCACAAGCAGAAGATCCTAAGTTCAGATCCCAGGTCCCACATAAAAACTCCAGATGGAAATACCTGTGAACTACAGTTCCTGTCCTGGTGGGTGGAGCCTGGGAAATCTCAGAGGGAAGCAAGGAGAAGGTAGAAGCAAACCAGAATGATTCCTGAAGTCACTCTTGGTCCTCCACAAGGACACACACACACACACACACACACACACACACACACACACACACTCATGCATAAAATAAATAAATAAAAATAAATTTTTATTCATAAGAAATAGAAAAATTATAGACAATTATTTTAGTGTTATCGAGATGACTTTTTGGCAGATAAAAATGAAGAAAGAATAGAGAGAGAGAGAGAGAGAAAGAGAGAGAAAGAAAGAGAGAGAAAGAGAAAGAAAGAGAGAAAGAAAGAAAGAAAAAGACAGAGGAATGGAGGGAGAATTCAACTAATAAGCAATCCTAAAAAAGAAATTACTTTAAACAATCAATAAGTCTCCCATAATAACAACTCTCTTGTGACTAAGAAGCCAACCAATTAAATTGTTCCCAAGTAGCACACAAAGTTTAATGCTTGGATTTTAGTTTACAACAGATTTTGAATATTACAGAATCAATTGTTGATCATGAATAAAGGCATCCAAAAATGTTTTGAAAAGGGTAAATGGGGGAAGTGTTAGAGAGATGGCTCAGGGATAAGACTGCCTTGAAAGCAGAAAGATGAGAGGTCAGATCCTGAATCTCACATGAAATACCATATGGAAATGTCAGCGGCCCACAATTCTGACTCTAAAGAGGCAGAGCCAGAGAACTCCACGAGTGAAGTAAAAAAGGGGGGGGGTGGAGGGGTTGTAGAAGCAATTCAGGATGATTCTCAAAGTCACCCGTGGGCCTCCACAGGCACACACAGAAACACACATACACCAAAAAAGGAAAGAAAAAATAAGGGGGGAGGGGTAAATGGGGCTGGTGATATGGCCCAATAGGTAAAATACTACACAAGCAAGAGGACCTGAAATCAGGGCCCACATGGCAGCTTTCCCTGGTCCCAGACCCCCCTTTATAGGAGCCTCTCCCCACACACTTGCAACTCAGACCCATGCTTTCTCTGATTCCAGACACACCACACAGACACACACACCAAAAAAATTCACAAAATAAATAAATAAATAAATGAAAATCTACAAGTCAACCAACCACCACAGACACAAAGACTTCTAACTACCCATCCCCCAAGACAGAATGGTTAGAACCTCACCATTCATAACAGGAGAACTAACCACCACCAAGCTATAAGGACCCTTTTTCTTCTATTTATACTTACATAATCTTCAATCCTTAATAAGTCTCAAAATAGTTGGATTTTGTTAGCATGGATTTCAAAGTAAGATTCGGATCTCTTGTTTCTCCATGTAAGTTATATACTCATTCACTCCCAATACACCAATCCTTGCATCTCTCAAGTCTATATCCACGTATTCACCCCTTTTGGGCTGTCCCATATATATATAAGGGATATATATATATATATATATATGGAATATATATATAAATAGGGATATATATATATATCCCTTAGAAGTAAAAATCCTCAAATATATGTGGGTTCCTAACCTCCACTACAAGTTCTATTACCTACCCGATATTTTCTCAAAACTACTCCAATACTCAAGCCAAATCTCACACATGAGATTTGATAACCAATCCTAACTTCATCAATTAAAAGGACTTCATAGACCACTGCACCTCCATAACATCACTGAAACGAACCCAAAGGCATCAGGTGTACCACGCCTACCATATCCAGCCCTAGACTGACCTTAAAGCAACACCAACCCACCCAAGCCCAGAGAAGTTCCTACTATAGATACCCACAGTCCCACTGGATGAAAGAAAATCAGAAACATAACAAAGCAAAAAGACAGGACCTAAATCAAGATACCCAAACCACGTACAAAAAACACAAATTACACACACGAAAGAAAAAAAAAACCAGGAAAATATTTCTCCTCCAAAAATCAGCAAACCAATATCAGATGTTATTCTAAGGAAAAAATCAAAACAATGAACTGCAAAGATCAATAAATATGGTAAAGGAACTGTGAGATGAATTGCAAGGAGACAAATGTTGAAGAAATATAAACAAATGAAGAAAATGGAGAAAGTGAAAATAAATGTAAATGTTGAAAAGAAAACCAAACTGAAATCAAAACCCAGTAGAGGTTTGGAGGTTAAGCCTCTGCCCCGCAAGCAGAAGGACCAGAGTTCAGATCCTGGATCCCACATAAAAACACCAGATAAAAATGGTTGCACACTTCACTTCTGGCCCTGGAAGGTAGAGCCTCAGACACCCCAAAGCAAAACAAATAGGAGATAAAGCAATCCAGAATGATTTGTGAAATCACTCTTGAGCCTCCACAGGTGCTCTCTCTCTTTCTCTCTCTCTCTTTCTCTCTCTATCTCTCTATCAATCTATCTCTCCTCTCTCTTTTCTCTTTCTCTTTCTGTTTCTCTTTCTCTCTCTCTCACACACACAAACACATAAAAAAACTCAGTAGGAAGTTTCACCAATAGAACAGATCGAACAGAACACAGAATATCAGAATTAGAACATAACTTGGCAGAACTGCATCAGTCATTCAAAGAAGTTAGTAAAGCTTAAAAAATACACGATAGGATTTTTTTTAATCTGCCATGATTTTATTTCTCCCTTCAACCATAATAATATGGTACCCAAAATTTGTCTTAATGGGAGGGTCTGTAAACACAGGCTTGTCCATCCCACTCACAAGCAAGACAAATGCCACTTTATGAAATGGTCCCACCACGGACCTCCTGATCATCCAACCAAAGCCAGCCTCTTGCCTGATTTTGTCTTCACTGTACTGTGTGGCCACTTCACGGAATCTCACTCCAGACTTTTAACTTTTCCATAGCATCCATGATTTTGCCATGTTTTTCACACAGGCACACCTCCTTTCCCCCCTTTTCCAGAACCACATTTGCTTTGGGCAGCACCTCCTGAACTTGACGTTGAGTGTACAACCATTCCGATAGTAGTAAAAAGCCCATAATAGGCTACAGGACACCATGAAAAAGTTGCACTTATGTGTCCATGGAACCCAGAGCAAGAAAGAAACCGAAGGGAAAAAAGTACAGAGTATATTTTCCACAGCATCATAGATGAAGACTTGGACATCTGAAGACAGGTGTGCCTATCCAAGTACAAGAGGTTTAGAGAAAGCCAAATAAACAAGACCAGAATGAAAAGACCAAAACACATAATAGTTAAAGCTATACAGGTGCTGACTAAAGAAAAAATTTTGAGGACTGCAAGAGAAAAATCTAGTCACATACAAAGGCAAACTTATCAAAATAACATCTGATATTTCAATGGAAACAGTAAAATTCAGGAGAGCTTGGAGAGATATGAAAGTCATGAAAGATCACAAATACCAACTCGGTTACTATACCCACCATGACTGAAGGCAAAAGAAAAATTTCCATGACCAAAGCAGACTAAGACCAATACAGACATGCAGAAAATACTACAAGGAAATAACGCAGGACCAGAGAAAACACATTCAAGAGGATATAATGGAGGGGGGGGGAAAGCTACCCATAACATTAAGCAGAGGCGGGAGAGATGGATCAGGGATTAAGACTGCCTTACAAGAAAAAGGTCCTGAGTTTGGACACAGGTACCAGGTTAAAAAAAAAAAAACACCAGGTAGAGACTATAAAAACCTTAGTTGAAAAGGTAGGGAACTCCTCGAGCTGATTCGACTAGGCCAAACAGTTCCTAAACAGAAATCCAATAGCACAATCACTACAATCAGCACTCAACAAATGGGATCTTAGGAAATTAAAGAGATTCTGTTCAGATAAAGAGATGTAACCAAGCAAAAAAGTAACCCACAGAATGGCAGAAAAATCTTCACTAACCACTATCTGATAGAGCTTCTATTATGCAAAGTGCACAAAGAACATAAAAAACCAAACACCAAGGAAATTAAGGGCCCAATTAAAAAATGTGCCTGGAACTCAAAAGAAACTTTTCCAGGGACAAAAACTGAAATGTCTAACTAATATCTTTAAAAACGTCCACCTCCTTAAACATCAGGGAAATGCAAACCAAAACTTCCCTGAGATATCATCTCACCCTACTCAGGATGGCAAAAATCCACAATACAAACAACACCAAATGATAGAGAGGATATGGCGAGAAGGGAACTCTCCATTGCTGGTGGAAATGCAGGCTCATACAACCACTCTGACAAGCCGTCTGGTGATTTTTAAAAAAGTTAAAGACTGAAATCCCATATGACCCCTGCTATTCCCAATTCCCATAAAGCAAAAATTCACCTCAATGACACAAGCACAACCATGCTCATAGCAGCACTATTTACAATAGCAAAGTCATGGAATCAACCCAAATATTCAACAGTTGATAAGTGGATAAGGAAAATGTGATAAATTTATATAATGGAATACTACTTAGCCATCAAAAAAGATGAATTAATGAAATCTGCCAGGAAATGGATGAACTAGAAAAAATTATATTGAGTGAAGTATCCCAGACACAGAAAATTAAGTGCCATACGTACGCCCTAATAGGTGGATCCTAGTACCAAACCCACTTAATGACATCTTCAAACATAAATCTCTGTAATACCTACAGTAATCGCAAAGATTATAAACAGGAGTGAAGGGGAAGGAGGGCTCCCAGAAATAAGGAGAGAGGGGATCATACTTCAGAAGAGAAAATAAGTCACCATCAAGTATTGCAAGTAGGCAAGACATCTGGTGAAGCTCACTCATTTTCCTTCTGGTCACTTGCAACTGAGGAGGTTTGATCTCACCAATCAGGGAGGGTATAGGGACTGTCAGATAGATGGTAACCATCCTGAAAATGGGAACACTGACCACCCCCAAACACACACTACTGTCTTCTACTCCTATTACATCTATCATAGTTAAGCACAGGTGTCAACTTGACTGTTGAGGGTTTGCGGTTTGGGCACATTTGTGGAGAATTAGTCACTGAGTTGAGCCCAGAGCGAACCTGAAGGAGATTGTCTAGCTGATGGGAAAGTCCCAGCCCATGGTGGGTGGGTTAGGACTGGAATAATCATGGAGAGCTGGTTGAAAGAGTCGGCATCCTTCTGTTCACTTGGCCGACACGCTGGTCTGGCAAATAAGGATTGTCCCTCTCTCAGCTGTTACGTAATGATGGTGTGGCCAGTTCCCTCGGCCCTGGTGTTGGTGCATGCTCTCCCGTCAAGCTGGACTATGAACTGTAACCAGTAATCATAAGAAAATAAATCCCTTGTTCCCTTAAGCCATTTGATGGTCATTTATCAGCAACCATGCAGGCAGACTGCAACACCATCTAACTTTGAATCTACCCTTATAGTAAGATTCGATTTAAACAGCTTCTTATCTCTAGTTAGGCGGTGACCTCCAATACCAATCAGGATGGAGCCAACAGCAGTGCAGGAATAGCAAATCTGAAAACAAAAACAAACCATAATTCAGAACATCAGAGACCCTACATTAATCACCTGGACCCAGACCAGCCAAATCTCTCCCCATCCTAAAGCCCAGGGAAATTTGCAGAAGAGGGGCAGGAAGATTGTAAGAACCTAAAGATGGGAAGCAGCAACGATATGCAAGATACCCACTTAAGTTAGGGCCACAGAAGCCATAATCAGACTTTGCATGACCTACACAATGACTGACATGTCAATGACGGCCCCCCCCAAAGTCTAGCCTGGATCACAAGCACTAAGATCCTTAGAGGCAAGGGATTAACAGTCATAATAGTGTTCCCATATAAAGGAGAGCCCACGAAACGGCTCTGGGCAATGCCACTGAGTCCTTACACCTCACCAGAGTGGAGGATGCAGAGGGAAGTTTGACATTCACACTAAAGGATGCTCCAGGGAATGGGAGGGGGGAAGGAGGAGCTACTGGGAGAAAGGGAGGGGGGGTGAAAGGAAGGGGAAAAGAGGGGGAGGATGCAAGGGAGTCTGGGGAGGGGTGGAGGGAGGGAGGGGACCCGGGTACCCATTAGGTTTGTATGATTGGGAAAAAAATAAATATAATAAAAAAAGAAACAATGCTGCAAAAAATCTAAACAGTACAATAAAAATTTCAATAGAGAGTTCAAAAATAGAACTGATCATGTAGAAGAGAGAGTCTCAGAAATAGAAGATAAGATAGAAGAGATTCATAAGTCAAAGAGAGAAACTGAGAAGCTGAAAATGAATGGAACATACAGGAACTCTTGGAAACCATCAAAAGGCCCAATATATGGATCATGGGTATCCCAGAAACAGACACACAAAAGAAAGATCCGCTATGTATAATCAATGAGATAATAAGAGGAAAATTCCCCTGACCTAAAAAAAGAGATACCCATCCTGATTCAAGAAGTATGCAGTACACTAAATACCAGGCCCAAAAATAGAAACACCCCACAACATAGGATAGGCCACACACCAAATATACATTAAAGACAAGGTCTTAAGAGCTGCAAGACAAAAGGAACAAGTCACATTCAGAAGTCAACCCATCACAATAACAATTGACCCTTTTTGCCCCGGACCTGGACCAGGGTGGACACCCTGCTCCTAAGCAGGTGACCACCAATACCAATCAGGAAGGAGCCAAGGGCCATGCAGGAACAGCAAAGCTGAAAACAACAACACACCATAATTCAGAACATCAGAGACCCTACATTAATCAACTAGAACTAGACCAACCAAATCTCTCCCCATCTTAAAGTTCAGGGGAACTTGCAGAAGAGGGGGCAGGAAGATTGTAAGAGCCTAAAGATGGAGAGGAGCAATGATATGCAAGATACTCCACACAAGATAGGGCCACAGTAGCCATAATTGGACCTGCGCAATGACTGAAACGCCAACAACCCTCCTAAAGCCTAGCATGGGTCACAGGCACTAGGATCCTTAGAGGTAAGGGATTAACAGTCATAATAGTGTTCCCATATTAAAGGGGAGCCCAAGAAAGGGCTCTGGGCAATGCCATTAAGTCCTTACACCTCAGTAGAGTGGAGAGCTGAGAGGGAAGTCTGACATTCACACTAAAGGATGCTCCAGGGAATGGGAGGGGAGGAAGGGGGGGATACTGGAAGAAAGGGAGGGTGGGAGATGAAAGGAAGGGGAAAAGGGGGGGAGGATGCAAAGGGGTCTGGAGGGGGTAGAGGGAGGGAGGAGACCAGAGTACCTATTAAGCTTGTATGATTGGGAAAAGATAAAAATAAAATTTTAAAAAATGACTTCTCAGTACAAATGTAAAAGCCAAAAGAGCCTGGAAAGACACACTACAAGTTCGGAATGAACACAACTGCCAACCCAAATTATTACATCCAGCAAAACTGTCAGTCATGACACAAGGTGAAAGAAAAATACTCCATGACAAAGACAAACTAAAAACTATATGGCCACTAAGCCAGAACTACAGAGCATACTGGAAGAAATGCACAAGATGGAAGATAAGGATATACACATCAAAGAAGCTAAAGGTAACAAACAATCTCAGCCCAAGAACTGAAAGAGGGACTAAAAAAGACAAACACCACAAAAACCAACAAAATCTCAGGATCCATTAAATAATAACTTTAACTTTAACTTTCAATAATAACTTTAAATGTCAGTGGACTCAACTCCCCAGTCAAGAAACAGACTTAAAACTTGGATCAAAATTCATGATCCATCAATTCTCTGCCTCCAAGAAACATGTCTCATAAAAGATGGTTGAAAGTACTCTAAAGCAAACAGAAAGAGGAAACAAGCAGGAGTTGCCATCTTAATACTGGACAAAATAGACTTCAAACTAAAGCAAACCATGTGAGATAGAAATGGATGCTACATCTTAGTAGAGAGAAAATCCAGCAAGAAGATCTTACAATCTTAAACATATATGCACCAAACATGGAAGCACCCAAATGCATCAAAACAAAAACAAAACAAAACAAAACAAAACAAAACAACTATAAGAGACAAAACAACGAATCATCCTAATACA